>BDMV01000004.1:13320128-13845230 GCA_008326285.1 Oryza officinalis | reverse complement strand
GGAGGAGGTATACATGGGACATATATTAATTTGAATCACTCTTGTTAGACGTGATATGTTGATCAATCTGACGAGTGATTACTATTTTACACCCTTCCTGCATCTTTAACTAGCTGCTGCCAAAATAAATCGACACCTAGATCTCTTGCATCATGCCATGCAACTCCATCGCCGTGTTCGTAGCAGGGACTTTGGAATCAGTTAATTCTGTTCCATTTTCCTATGAATGGGAGGTTTGAGGAAACGAGCTTCCACCTGCTTCGAAATTACAAGGTTTTTAGTTAGCTCACTAGTTACCCTGGCTTTCTTTCACAGCTCTACTCCACATCACTAAGTGCAATGTTGATGACTGTTTCGCCAACAAGCTGTTTCTTCATGATACCCAGTGAATATTTTTCCTGGATGGCTTCTCAAAAAGAGTGACTGTTCAGAGCGAGACAGATGACACGTAGAATGCTAAAAATATGAAAACATGCATGTAGCTTTGAGTATGCAGCCTAGATCACCACACGCTCGCTCCTGTGGCAGCTGGATGGCTTCTCAACAAGACTGATTTATCACTTATTTGCCTATACTGGCTTAATTGTGTGCTTGAATAAATAAAATTTGGTGGGAGTAATGACACGTTTTATTTGTCTAGGTAGGGGGAACGCACGAAAAGTCTTCCATGTAACATGTAAATTCTATAAACTGAGAATACCAACAGCTAGTATAATTGTTTAGCTTGTTGAATGTATATATATATTCACAGTATACTACACTATTTGCCTTGGACCACAAGTACACATGAAACTTCAATTATTTACTTTTGACGACAAAGCCACTGATTATAATGAATTGACCAAACTTCTGATTGTCCTATCAAATAGTACAATATATGTGCATACTCTTGGTATCTGTCATCTCATGCAATACTTGCCCCATGGTTTGTTCTCCAATCCGGAATTACTTTACCAAGCCGTATATCTCACTGTGATGAGTAGAATGCTCTGCACTTACATCGAAGGAAATAGTGATAGGAATGAGAGGCCTCATGAAGAAATGACCAACCCTACACAAAAGAAGATGGGTTATTTTTCTTGAGAATTCTTTCCCCCGATATGGACAATAACTGCAGCAGGAACTCGCCACTGCAGGGTGTTGTAGACCTGTGCATTAGGATCCTCATCCCATCACTAATTCTCTGATTATGTGGTGTCATAATCTGCTATTGTGTATACCTGCTGCCATAGAGCACGGTTTGTACAATGATATTGCTACAAACAGGGTACATACTGCAGCGCCATTCACCAATCATTGTTGCCGTGGTAAACCTCGGTTGTACTGTAGGTGGTCCCTTTCTTCTTTAGCTTTCATTGATTGAAGAGCAAAAAATTATACTGACACATGCCTGTAAAATACCATCAAGTAAAAATTATACAGCTTCTTAATATAATGTTTCATAATAGTCAAATGAGCAGCTCAAAACGCCATCACTCAACAAAGTAGCGAGCAAGTCATCATACCGAGCTTTTTTAATGTTTCAAAATAATGAAATGAGCAGATTAAAATCCATCAGTTGTGTACAGCAACGAAGCAAGTGAAAGGAACCGGTGTAGTGGTGTCACGGCAGACGAACATAGTTTTGAGAGGAAACTAATCTCATGGTTCATGACTAACGAAATGGTATTTGACACAAATTAAAACAACGGACATGGGAAGAAGCAAGCTCCGATGGTTCAAGCCGTTCTTATTTGTGATTGAGAAACGATTCACTACCTTGTTCAATTTTTTTACATCAAGAATGTACTTGCATATTTAATCTTTAGGCCTTGTTCGGTTAATCCTCAAGAAGAAAGAATTGGAAGGGATTGAGGAGGATTAATTCACACCACAATAAGCGTGGAAAGAATCCCCTCCAAATCCCTCTCAATCCCATTGTGGGAGGGACTAACCGAAAAAGGCTTTAGAGAAATAGCATTTCAAAAACATCTTAATTGTATTAATTGTACATGAACATGATCGGCATTATTTCTTTACTTGCTAATTGTACATGAACAAGATTAGAATTGTTCTTTTTACTCCTTTGATTTCATTTCCACAAATTTTGGTGAACAAATATTTGTTGTACATATAAATTGTTTAGAAATATATGAATGTATGTTGTAAAATTTTGCGCTACGCATCAAAGATATGTTGTCATACTTAATCTTTAGGGAAACTAGGAAAGTAGCCCGCGCATTCGCGCGGACATTGTATCGTGGCTTTGTGTTTCAGAACTTATAAGGATGGAATATTAACTGGATAGCAACTGCCACGCTTTAGAAATATGTTTTCTCCCCAAATATTCTCCGTCAGCATCACTTAGATATTTTTTCTAATCCATTTGTTAGCCTTATATAATATTTAATTCATCCATATAAGAAATTATCTATAATCTTCATCATCATCGTAAAAATAGGTAGGCTTAGTTTGTTTAGAAAATATTTTTAACAAAATAAGTGTAAATTAAAAGTAAGTTGCTTTTTTCCTTTTTAATTGAATGTTTTGGGCTTCCTTTTTAGGTGGAATCTTGAAAAACTGTTATTTCTAATGAATTTGTTTTATTCTTACCATCAAGCCTAATGTGTTTATTTCTAATAATGCTTGAATTCCTTGTTTATCCTAGTGGCTTCGGAATTTTGTAAGCATCGTAATGACTGTGTTTTAATGGGGCTTGGTGTAATATTTGGGTGGTTGTTCAAGCAATGGCTAGGGAGAGTACCCTTTGGAGTATCGCTAGAGCGAAAGTGCTCCATGAGCTTCTTTGTAGGTCGCTATTTCTTGGTGGCTAGTTCCTATTAGAGTTTGTTCTAGAGGTGCATCATGTTGTGATGTCTTTTTTCTTTTTGATGTCATCTGCAGGATATTTGTATCTCTCTATTGTAAAAAAAATATCTTCTCCAGCGTTTTCGAAAAAAAAGAAAGATTCTTGTCAAGGAAATGAAAGGTATCAAGAAAGAAACTTCTGGCGTGGCTTTAGCCCTTCCATACCATTGAGGACCATCTTGTTCTATTGACACTAGTATGAAAAACATTTTCATTGGCAGCCAAAACAGGTTTTTGCAGACCACGCCGACTACGAATTAAACCCTGTGAAAATCATGTATTTTCGTAGGCGGGCCTCTGGTCGGTTGTGAAAAATCAAGCAGCTAAGTTATGTCGTAAACCTGCAAAAAAAAAATTTTAGCTCTAAAAAAAATCACAGCCGATGCCACTCCTCGACAGTAATAACCTCAAATCACAAATCACACATTCACATTCCCAGATAAGCATTCACAGATCGTTCGTAGTCACGGTTGCCTGCCACTACTCATCGTACTCATTTTTAGGACACATATATATCTGATCAGCATGTAAAAATGGTCCAAATTAGGTCCTGTAGATCTCTTCTCGTCGCTGTTTTTATCGACTATAATAAAAAGGGTAGCGGAAGTGGATGAATAAAAAAACAACGATTTAAACAGGTTCAAGCCCTTCTGATAAGAGGTAAAACCCTATTTCTGTTTGAGGATTATATCCGTTAGATATTGTATTGATCTGACGATCTGATTGTGCTTATGACCTTGGGGGACAAAGTTACAAAGAAAAAAACCTAGCAGGACACGACATTAGTTTTCTAATCTATTACATGGTAGTGCCTGGTCGGGACTTATAGCCTGTCTTAAGATACAAGGCAACATAAGGACCGAGCTCTACTCAACTACATAATACATGGATCCGGCCTACCACCTATCTGTAGTCGGATATGCAGGCCATGTGGGTCCAGGTACCCATATCCTCGACACTACCATTTTGGATAGAAGCAAAGATCTCTTGTTACCCTTTATGCTAAGCACATGGCCATGGGACAAATGTGTTAACCATTTGATATACTTCTATATACTATGATGGTCCCTAGAAAAATAATTCTCAGATGAGATGTGCCACTGCTTTAATGGATACCCCATCCCGTAGGCCTATATATATTGGCCGTATACACTGTATTCCAAATAGAGCAGCTAGCTGGAAGAGCTTAGTTACGAGAACGTTATATTTCATTTTCTTTGGACAGATAACATGTGATAGGAATCGGAGGCACTAGGACTGAAGCTATTGCAAAGCTACCGGCAGGCACTTGCCAATTTTGGAAGAACGGCCCTACGGCACTTGTCCAAACTAACAAACCGAAAGCATTGCTGTCATAAAAAAGATGCCGGAGGGTAGGATGTGGGCAATTGGGCTGGTTGGATCATTTGAACAGTCAGCCTGGATGATATCAGATTCTAGAATACTTGTTTGGTTTGCGACTCGACTACGCATCATTTCATCGTGATAACTACGGTGGTCCTCCTCGTTTGATGAAAAATGGTGCTGGTCTTGTTTGTGATTGATAAACGATTTGATGTTTCATGCCCATGTACCTTTTCTCTATTCCTAAGAAAGATGTTCAGATACCTAGTTCAATTTTTTTAGATGAAGAAGCTATTTGCACGTTTAATCTTTAGTCAAACAATGCTAACATTTCAAGCAAATATTATTTGGTGAACCTAATCCAGTTTTCCAGGCGAACAGCATTCTTGTGTACTTCATGCAATTTTTCTTCTTGCCTTTGGTGAACGAAGAGCTTATTTTTTGTACTATACATACATGTTTAAAATATTTGAATATAGGGTGTGCAATTTTGCAGGGTGTATCATATAATATATTATTATATGTTGTCTTTCCCAAGTCTCATGGTTTCAGACAGTAGTTACACATGAAGTTGAAATCGATCTACTACAAAAGTGGTGAAGAACAGCACCCTTTCTATTTCCCCTACACCCCATGATGTGCTGTACCTGCATGACTCAGGGCTGGGGTGGGCGGGATTAAGTATTCCCCTCGAGCCGCTGTCACCCAGCACGCTTCTTTTCCCCTCTTTGCTTCCTCTCTCTTCTTCTCCTGCCATCTGCTACTATATGGCCGGTATTAGCTGCCGTAGATCAGTGCCTGTGGATCTAGTAGTTGGTGTGGGGTAGAGGAGCAGACAGAGGGGTCATTGGTTCAGTGTCACGGCAGGGAGGTGCCGTCTTTTGTATGCATGATGCGGAGGTAGCAGCTGTGCAAGGAGATAGCAGCGGTAGTGGCCGTGCTGGGTTGTTCTGCATAATAAGTGAGGGAATCTTGACACTTGTTGAAAAAAAATTAATGTCAATATTCGTCTTACGTTATTTAGTACTAAAATCGCACCTTCCAATATATCTCTTCCAACCAATAATGCATCTCTTGATTCACACCAGTACCCTGCCCATAGTGGACTGCAAAACAGTCAGCTTCTTTTGTTTTTATAATTCTTATAAAATGATAGGAACAGGAGACAGGAAGAAGCCGTTGCATTTTTTAATCTCTGACTAATCTTCTTACCACCACCACCACCTTGTGAATAGTGTTTTTTAACAGTGAACATGTATTTTGTCTTTGGACGAGCCCTGATAGGACTGGTAGTAGGCGTCGGTCAGACCAGAGGTATTTAAGTGGTCTGATTAGGCAGCCCGATAGTCAGACTAGCAAACTCCAGAGATAGTGGGTTTCAGGTTGTTTTTGTGAATTTTCTAGACAACACCATGTTTATGACTTCTACATGGTTTCATACATATATGATACTGTTGTGTGCTAATATGAGTCAAGTTGGTGCGAACTTCTGCTCGAATATGGTTTCTTTATTATTTGTGTAGATGTTGCTTGAGGCATCGGAGAGTATTGCTGGTGATGGATCGAGACTATGCTTGGGAGAAATTGAGATCCATTAGACAAAGAGATCATGCGGGATACTAGGGTTAGAGAACAATGAATGTTACCATATGTTATTCAAGGAGGTTTGTGCATGTGAAAAGCGGAGTCAAATTTAGATTGTAGTCCAAGTTTGGGAAGATTGAAATTTTGAGTTGTATAGGGATGTTGTTTTTCTGATTTTCGGATTCCTAGTTCTAGTTGGATTCTTGACTAGGGGCAGCCATGTTTTGTGTATAAATATAAGAGGGTTAAGGCTAGCAGTATATCAACTTATTGGGAGAGAAAAGTTAGAGTTTGCTTTTAAGCTACAATCCTATTTTGTGAGTTGAGAGAGGACTGATTTGGATCCACTTTGTAAAGACATCTTGATGTAATAAAATTGATCTATCTTGAAGTGCATCTTTGGTTTATGTTTTTCTGCATCCCGATGGTCTAATTGGCAACTGCATAGTGGTTAGACTGGCGGCGGCGAGTAGGCAGGCAAGGACACAGGCGAGCGATCTGGCCGGAGGCATCAAAGCGATCTGACCGGCAGCTAGAGATCTGTCACGCCCCAAACTAGCCCCGAACGAAAGCCAGGATAAGGCGATCCAGATTGACCTGTATACCTGTACCAGTCCCAGGAAACAGCGCTGGTACAACAGGAAGATAGAATATCACAACAACAGCGGTCTCTTTATTAAGAGTAGGATTACAACCAAGGTCGGAACTGCGGGCAGAACCCGAGTTCGCAACAGCATTACAAAAAGGCGGAAGCGAAAAGCGGAGACTAGCCCTAAGCCACAAGCAAAGCCTTGGGGAAAGGCCGAAACCCTACTACTACTCGAAGTCTGCTTGCTCCTGGAAGAACTCTTCATCAGCAGGGTCCACCTCCTCGTCTTCGGGAACTGGGGGGGTTTAATTATATAGAGCAAGGGTGAGTACGGGAGTACTCAGCAAGTCAGAGGAAATAAGTGTTTAATGCAAGCTTCAAAGGAAAGTCAGTTGTTTTTCACAATTGATTTTAGTTTAAGACTTTCAGAAACATCTAAGTGAGTGCTTCTCAACGACACTGACGAGAAAGTGCGTCTCATCCAGCCGGAGCAGTGAAAATGTGTCGATTGATTCTTGTCGGCACGAGAGGCTCCCTGCCAATCGTTCACCGAACCTGGCTGTTCCAACAGCCACAACTCAAACACATCGGCACGAGAGGCTCCCTGTCAATCGTTCACCGACACAGGCTGCACCACAGCCACAAGTTAAGCACGTCGGAACGAGAGGCTCCCTGCCAATCGTTCACCGACACCGGCTGCTCCAACAGCCTCAAACCAAGCACAGAAGGGAAAATCTCACACCAACAGCAGTTCACAAAATAACCATTAAAACTACGCTAAGGAATCACCTCACATCCGCCCATGACCGTGGGCACGGCTGTTCGAACAGTTATTAACCTCTGCAGAGGGGGTACACTTTACCCACATGACGTTACTAACCCCGAGTCACCCAGCCCGCAACTCTCAGTCACGTCTGGCGACCTTGAGGCTTTCACGACAAGGCATTTCGAAAGCCGACTCAGGGTCATCTTATGCCAACGGGAGGGGTCCCACGGACCAACACCAGATTAGGTCCCAGACCATACTGTGCCAGGAAGCCCAGGGGTCCTCCCCGACACCACCCCGACGAATCCACTTGTCCCTTGGCATCAAGATTTCCCTGGCCTAGCTAGTTACTCAGCCAGGGGCGTCCCATATCACCCATGTGGTCGTACTTGACATATACTCGGATGTAATTCCCAAGGAATCGGTACTTAGGGTGAGAACGGGCAGATCGTACCTCCAGTACGTCTCCCGTACAGCGGGTTTTAGAAACTCACTTGATTTTCAAGGCACCGACCCAAGTGTCGGGTTTTCCAAGCATTTTGTAAACTCAAGTTTTACCCAGGTGATCATTTTTAGATTTTTGAGGGGAGTCTCGATGTTCGTACGCCAGGTGCGAATACCGAGGCCTCACCCGAAGGGTGACAAGGGTGTCCGGGTATTCAACACTCAAGGAAGGTAAATGCAGCAAAAGGGTAGGGCCTGACGGTTATATTGCAAACCGAGGCCAAGTGTCCAGTGTAACCTAAACATGCATAGTTTGCGGAAATCAAAATACTTACTTTTAAATTATAGGTTCAATTGATCAAAGGTGACTTGCCTTGCTCGAGATCTTGAGCTTCTTCCTCGAAATCCACGCACTGCGGGTCTTCTGGCTCCGAAACTACACACGAAACGAGACAACTCAACAAAACGATAAAAAGAAGCCCTATTAATGACCACTAAGTGTGCCATTGGATAGATCTCGATTTTTGAGGAATTTTGAAAGTTGAACGGAGTCAATCGGTCAAACGGGTGAAAAGATATGAATTTCTGAAGATTAAATGATTTTCTGTCTAAAGGAAAAGGAATTATTAATTCCCTGGAAAAAGAAAAGAAAAGAGGGACTTGAATTGGACTTGTTTTGGAATGGATTCGGCCTAAGGCCGATTCGGGCGCGGGGGCCGAATGGATGGGCCAACGGCCCGAAAGAATCGGCCAACGGCCGATCAGCGCACGAGGGGAGGCCGATGGGCCGAGGCCGATGGGCGCGGAGGAACGGATGGGCCGACGCCCGAGTGGAATGGCCCACGGTCGAGTGGCGAGGCCTGGTCCGGCCTCCCGAGTGACTCGGGGCTGACTGGGCCGGACCAAGGAGGGACGGAGGCTGAGTGGCCCGAGGCCGACTGGGCCGAGCAGGGAGAGAGGCCGAGTGGCCCGAGGCCGATGCGGGCGGCCGGGATCGGTGGACCGAGGTCCACCGCGTGGGCGCTAGGGCGGGGCCCGCCCGTCAGTGGCGCGGTCCACGCGAACCGAGCGCACGGAGGAGAAGAGACCGTCGGCGCTCACGTGGCGCCTACGTGGCAGCCACGGAGGCCGGCGGAAGGAGGGCGACGGGGAGCGGCCGAGATCGACGGTGGCGACGGCGGAGAGGGATTGGGGCGGCGCGGCGCGAGCCCGGCGGAGAGGAGATCACCGGAGCGGAGAGGGGAGAGAGAGAAAGAGAGCCATCGGCTCGGATTAGGGAGAGAAAGCGCGACGGCGGCCGGCGACGGCTCTAGACGGCGACAGCAACGGCAACGCGGGGAGGGAACGGAGGAGAGGGGCAGCGGCCACGGCGGCGCCCGGAGGGGGTTCTACGGGCTAACTAGCGGCCTAAACCGAGGAAAAACGAAGGGGGGGTGGAGGAGAGAGAGGGGTTTACTGCGGCGGGGAGGATTCGTCGAGGAAGAGGACGACGGCGCGGGATGGCGATGCGGCGCGGCTCCGAGCCGCGGGAGAGGAAGAGGGGGCGCCGGGGTGCTCCTCAGCGTCCTCAGCGATGGTCGACGAGGGCGGCGGCGGCAGTGACGTGGGGAGGAGAGAAGAGTGGAGCTCGGCGGGGAGGCGGTAATGGCGTCCGGCGAAGGGGGATTTAAGGGAAGGAGGCAAGGTCGGTTTGGGGGGGGAGAGGTCGGGGCGGACCGGGCCGAGGCAGAGGAGAGGGAGGACTGGGCCGGCGGTGGCCCGGGAAGGAGAGAAGGAGGAGAGAACAGGCCGAGAGGAAATCGGCCTGAGGGCAGAGGGAGGTAAAGTAGACTTTACCAGAAAAGGAGAGAGGAGGAGTTTGAGGGCTCGGATTCGAAATCCGATTTCGCGGTTTTCTCCGGGATTGGGACGAGAGGGGAAACACGAGATCTTGGCACACGACAAGACTCAACCGAAGAGCAAACTTTCGCAAATAGAGTTTTTAGCAACTAGGTTTTCCCGCTAACGCCGCGACAAAACGGGCGTTACAAGATCGGTCTAACCGACATTGATCTGGTGGACTGACCAGCAAATCTCCATCAGGTTTCAGGGTTCTTTCAATTCCACAAAAAGATTTGGTTTATGTTATTCTTATAATTCATCTCTCTCTGATAGGCTTGGTGGTTATATTCGATCCTATATTTATGTAATTTGTAATGCTAGAACAAATCAACTAGTTTGATTATTTTTAATTTAAGACCATAATTCACAAGGCTTACCAAACAATGAAGAAATTAGAAAGTACTTCACGGTTTTTATATTGCTTAAATCCAAATTCTTGAAGAATGACCAATAAGACAATCAGATAGAAAATAATAAGACATCCACAATAATCCAAGAATCATGGGACCCAAGACATTCATTTGGAAATGGATTGATGAAATCGCGTGGAGTTCCTAGTGCGCAGTCCTGTCTCCTGTGTAGGTGTTCCTGTTAGAAGAAGGTAGTTGGTACTCCAGGCAACATTTTAACTGTATCGGACTCCTTGGTTATCTCCAGTAGATATAAATTATATATAAGTTAGACATGGACCCTATATAAGTCTAACCCATGAAGCTCAATACAAGTAACCCACGTGAAATATCGACCTCTGCTCTGTAGGCTTTCAGATCCCACGACACTAGTTGTTATGGAGAGAAAGGCCATACATCAAGAACCAAAAATTGTAATACCTTTTTTCCCAATTTCTCTTATTCCTATCACTTCCCGAGAAAAGAAAATGGGTCACTAAGTTACACTGCCCAACAAGATCTTGTAGCACATAAGAGAGGAAATCACATGTAGTTATGCGAAGGACACAAATATACTGTATAGCAATGGGTTATATATAGTACGAGGGTGAAACAAGAGCCTGTAATATTCAGTACCGGAGTAAACCAAGAGTGCAGACAAGAAACAGTTTTAATAATTAAACAGATCGGAAATCAACATAACATACGGTTGCATTTAGGCACAGATATATTGCAAAATTTCAGTCAATGTGTTCATATGTTTGAAGTAAAGTAAAGCAGGTATTGTGCTGCTAACTCGATAGTGATGGGTAGTTTGTGGGTTATCACTTAATAATGTGTGCTGTGATCTCATACTTAAAAGGCAAATTTTGTTGTAGGACATTCCTACTTTGTCGTTTTAGCTCATGGACATGTCAAAAGTTGATCTTTAGAGAAAGACACTCTCAAAATAGAGAACATACGCGGTAAAAATGAGCTTAAGTGTTGGAAACTCGTGAAAATCAAACCTAAAAGTTTTGTAAATTTATGAAAAAATTACTAGAGATAGGTGTAGATATGAAATACATTCTCACCAAATCTCAAGTCCAAACTCAACTTCATTTGAGAGAAACAAAAATGATAATTTTCAGGTAAATAGTGTCCTGCTACTATTCACCTAAAATTTGTCTTTTTTGTTATTCCCAAATAAAGTTGAGTTTGAATTTGAGATTTGGTGAGAGTGTATTTCATATCAACACTTATCTCTAGTAATTTTTTCATGAATTTACAAAACTTTTAGATATAATTTTCATGGGTTTTCAACACTTAGCTCGTTTTCACTAGATATGTCCTTCTCAAAATATGAATTTTTGCTACTGGACACATTTTTGCTACTGGACACGGCAACCATTATAATATTCCATTTTTTTTGAATAGGAGAGAGAGTATAATGTAAAAGGTCAAAAATGCCCTGGTCCCACTGGTCAGATTCATCCTCTTCCTCCTGCTTTCCCTTTCTGATCTCCAACGATCCCCGTCCAGAATGGCTGAACCATCCTTCACCACAGCGAGCGTCGCCTGGAGCAAGGCTGGTGACTGGATGCATGTTCCACAGCCGCACCAAGATGTCCCCGAGCACGTCCACAGCCTCTGGTTCGGCTTCTCGACCATGGACGACAACATCCTTGGCGTGTGGGACCTATCCTCCTCCACGTCCCACAGCAACAGCAGCCATCGGGGGAGAGCCTCCAGTCGAAGGCGTTCTCGGTGGCAAGATGCAGCGATTGGAAGGGCTTGCCAGTGCCGGAGCTGTTCTTGTTGCAAGTCATACTTCTGAAATTCAACCAGCAACGATAGACAATTAGTTAATAAGTACGCATAAAAAGAAATTTTATAGAATGAAATATTCTTCCAATTCAACCAGCACCAAGCTGACATACTAAGACATACTTCTGCGACTTTGCCGCTCTTTGTGTTGCCATAGAACAGTCGAAAATGCTACTGGTAACCTCTCTAGCAGGAGCTGCAAATTGAAGTGAGGAACTACCTAGTTGTGCTTTCATTTCCAATGCCTCTCATTCCAACGAAAACTTTCTAGTTTCTATTGCTAGTACTTCTAGCTAGTTACTGGCAGTCGAATTTGGCAGCGTGGCAGGATAGAAGAGGAAGCAAGCCGTCATGTCACTGGAAGATATCTGGGATGTTGTTTATGAGCAAATAAAACTATACTGGAGTTATATGATGACCGATCGTATTCGAGCACTTCTTATATCACGGCCATAAAGTACGAGATGCTTCATTTATTATACTAAAGTCATAAGCTAGGGGATATACGAGCGCACACAAATATGAGAGTTACATGTCAACCAATAATAGTCAAGCACTTTCGATCTAGCGGTCTAGCCTAAGGGAAAACAGAGCTTCCTCGGCAGTAGGCCAGCATAACAGTGCGGGATGAATAGTTTCAAAAAGAGGGAGCACAGTCACTGTTTTACCGGAGTAAATGACATCGACACACAAAGATCAACTAAAGTAACTCCAACATCTTTCAGAGGAAATAACAAATTAGATTCACGAAAGAAACAGAAATAACTGATTTGGGCATTAGGACACCTTAAACAACTATAATCTATTCAAGAAACAAATATAAATACGACTTCTCTTCAACTATAAATTATTGAAGGAGCAACTTCTTTTTGCGCTTTATAATAATATCGGCACAATTCCGCATGTTTGTTGTTTCTTTCATTCTCTCTCTCTGCGGGTCCCATATTTGTTGTTTCTTGCTGAGCAGCTGCAGTAACAATTCAGGGAAGCGAGGAACGTTGCCTTGTCCAGTTGCAACTGGAACCCTGCTTGTAGGAATGGTAATTTACATCAGGAAAATCCGACCAGTACCACTTTGATCGACGCCTTCCTCGAAAGACCAATATGTCCAGCTGGCTCTATATATCTGTCCTAGCCCATTAGACTAGACAAATCTAGAATTATCTTGTTATTCAAACTAATGGGTTCAGTGAGTCACCCTAGAGAAGAAAGACTAGATCTTAATCTACTCAGTGCGATCCTACTGAACATATATGCCCTATTAATGAATAAGTTCATATGAGGTCTCTTAATTTATCAACAAATCCGATTTTCGTCCTTCAACCAAAAAACTAGATACAACAGGTCCCTCAGCTATCAAAACCGGTGCAAACGTGGTCCCTAGGCAGTTTGGAAGACGGTGTTGGCTGACGTGGCACCTACGTGGCCAGTTTGACTAGGTCTTCATCCCACGTGGCATTGACGTAGCGCTTACGTGGCAATTCGACTCCAAAAAAATAATAAAAATCATGGGCCCACATGTCAGCTACACACAAAAATAATTAAAAATTGGTGGGGCCCACATGGGCCCCACATGTGATCCTCACACCTCCCTCTTCTCTCTATCCCCTCACACCGAAAACCGTCTTTCAAACCGTCGAGGGACCACGTTGCACCGGTTTTGATAGTTAAGAGACCTGTTGTATCTGGTTTTCGGTTGAAGGACGAAAATTGGATTCGTTGACAAATTAAGGGACCTCAGATGAACTTATTCCCCTATTAATTGGTACTAGCAGGGACTAAGGCAATTTTACCGATATTATTTTATCTTTTTCACTGGGCCACAGACCCTCATGCTATATCTTCTGATCAAGAAATGCTCAAGTTCCAAGTGGTGTATAGCTAGAGATGTATTTGTAATGAGGAAGAGAAAATTCCACATATGCCACTTAAAATTAGTTTGTTTTCTTATATGCCACTTAAAATTGGCTCTTTCGTATATTCCATTGGCTCAAGTTTGTGCACCCTCTCATGCCATCCCGTCTATTGAGTGTGCGTTGACTGTTGAAGCTGGAGGGAAACAACGTATATTCCCTTCTGAGTTCTTAGGAATGCAGATGTACCTATTGGTTATAATTTGGCAGCTATTTGAAGTTAGTTGACATGTACATGTATATATAACACTTCAGTATTAACCTAGCTATTGAATATATGAATTGTGACATTGTCTTGCATTGTTGATGCATGAATTTTCTCCTAGCAGTTCTCAGCAGCATACTTGGCAATGAGCTGTTGTCAATCTAAACTGTGTACTACTACAATATTTTGTAAATACTATATTTTGTGTTTGAGGGATCATTTCTATTATATATTATCTTTGGATTTTGAGCAGGAATAAAATGTTCAACCACCCAATCCTCTTCTTTGACCACTTCCCCCACCTCCACACCATCCTCCTCTTCTTCCCACTCCTCGTCCACACCATCATCCTCTTCCTGCTCCCCCCGATCATCATCCTCCTCCCCTTTCTCACTATTCACCTCACTAAGCACCTCAAACACATCGGTAGGCTCTTTCTCTTGTTCACCATCAGTAGTAACCACAACAATTTCATCATATGAGCACATTTCTTCATCGTCAAAACCAACATGTTTGTTTTGTTTAAATGGATTCGCTAAGTACATATCAACAGGTTGTGTGCTATTGCTGGGCTGAGAAATAGCAACCTAAGATGTCACTACACGAGATGGAGTGCATGGCACCTCATGTATGTCAGCCACATTAGCTCCTGCACCATGAACTATCTTTTCATGTGTTTGCCAGTCAGAAAGTGGTAGAACTACAGCGTGCTCGTTGTTGCAACGAACTTGAATCAACATAGATATTTCCTTGGTGGTGGCATTCCTGAAAAACATTTCTAGCATAGAATGGTCGGACATTACTTGAGGATAGATTTTCACTATTACAAAATCATTCACGCTCCATGGGTACGTTCTCCCGAATGTTAGCAATAAAGTCATTGAAGTTTGTTTTGTCACTGCCTATCACCTCCTTTGTTTTACAGGTGAAGTTGTCTCAATAATGATGCCCAAGGAGTTTGATTTTCAACAAATATGTTGTAGCAGGATTCATCCTATACATGATATATGCAACTAAATTACTGCACGCTACAAAATTACACCCTACAACCATATGCAAAATTTGGAGCAATTACAAGAGAGGAAAAAATTGAGACATGCCCTTCAGGTAACCAAGATTGGGGATGACACTAGCTTGGCTTCTCCATTTTCCTTGCTCTCGAGACCGCTGCCAGCTCCTGCCGCAACCCACAGATGACGCCCCTCCCACCATGACCGGGTGCCTCCACCTGGTCAGGGTGCCCCAGCCTCGCATGCCGCCTGCCTGTTCTGGGCACCGATGCAACCGTCCCATATTGCGCTCAAGCAGCGACCACGACCTATGGTTTTGGGAGGTGTACTGAGGCTTTGTTAAGTTGGGATGTTTGTAATGCCCGCATTTTTCTAAAACCACAGTTTAGGATTTATTTTAGCGTTGCTCTTTCTTTTTGTTCAAAATCTCCGAAAATTTCAAAGTTAGTTTTAATCTTGTTTTCATTTATTTCCCGGTTGTATCAAATCATTTTCTTCCTGTCCAAATATTTCAAAATATTTTTGGACTTCTACCGCCTGGTGATTATCCGTCCCTTTTTCCTTAATATTTTTTTTCAGCACCCGGAATTCTTTGCACCTTCATTAAGTCAAGCAAGCAGACTATGTTCATCCAACACTCATATACATATATGCTTCTTTTTCCCTATTTTCCTAAACTCCCTGCAAACTCGAAGATTAAGCACTGCTCCCTGCAAACCCAATGGTTAGGCACCGTCCTGTCAGTGCACAGTGAAAGTTTGGCACCGTCTCTATCTTCTCAGCTAAGGTTAGGCACCGCTCTGCGCCGCTCGCTGAGCAAGTCAGGCAGCAACAGCAGCCAGGGAAGCCTGTAGATGGAGAAGCAAGCACAGATGCATCAATGGCCGTATAAATACCCAAGAATCTTACCGTGGAGATCCTCAGCCACTTCACCACTCCATTTTTACCATTCCGGAGTCGATTCGTCGAAGACCCGGAGTTCATCGCGTCGAGGTGGCCAACCTCTTTTCTCCTCTTCTTCTTCTTCCTGCCTCGGTCCTCCCCTTCGCCTCCCCTGCCCAACGGCCGAGCCGCCCCTCCCCTTTGCCCTACGCCGATGCAGTCGCCAGCCGCCGGCACCAAGCCGCCATCTGTCGGCACCAAGCCGCTAGCTGCGCGCCGCAGCTAGCGCCCAGCTGCCCGGCCGTCGCCCTGTGCCACCCGGCCAAGCCCCGCCGCCAGCCGCCGCTCCCAGCCGCCCAGCCGCCAAGGCGCCAACCGCCGATGCCAAGCTGTCGAGCCGACGCTGCTCCCCACCACCCAACCGCCAAGCCCCATCGCCAGCTGTCGCCAGCCCCGCCACCGCACGCCCTCCTCTCCTTGCTGTTCGGGCATGAGAAGAAGAAAGGAAAGAAAGAAAGAGGAAGAGATAAGAAGGAGAAAGAACAGGGAGAAAAGAAAAGAAAAAAAATGTAGTGGGACCCATGGGCTCCACATCTCCTCATCCCTCCTTTGACCCCTTTGACCTGACAGTTGGGCCCTACTCGAAATATTCCTCCCTATTCTATTAATCCCACCAAAAATCCCCAAAACTTCAAAAATCCATATCTTTTCATCCCAAACTCCGTTTGACTCTGTTCAAATTCCAAAATCTTTCTAAAATTTCCCTCTATTTAAGGACACTGTCTTTTTCATGTTTTATTTTGCTTTAGCAATGGTTTTATGTATTGTTTGTTTTCTCGCGTTTAGAGTCCAAGACGGACGGAGGATTCGCGCAGGTGTTCGACGCTCCCTTCGTTGTCACGGAACAAGGCAAGCCCCCTTGACCACTTGTTGCACCTATATTTTTAATTAAGTATTTTGTTTGCCAAATTGCATGCTTTAGGTTGCACTGTTTTGGCCACGATTCGAATATGGATCGTCGGACCTTCCCAGTAGTCGGCACTATATAGGAATTGATGAGCCCTCCCTTTGTAACTCCACTAAATATTTTGCGTCGGCATGCACAATGCCGAAGTAGATTACTTACAGGTCACGATTGTTCTGTCATGCGGGAAAAGTGGGATACTTATTATTGCTCATTTATTTTGAAAACCCGGTGAGATGTCGAGATGGTTATGAAGAAGAGAAGTGTTTTGTAAAAACCTGATGATGCGGGAGTCAATACCTTGGTGGTTTGACCACGCATTATCATAAGGACCATTTCCTTTGGGAAATTCATCTGAACATGTGACAGTACGACCACACGGGTATAGGTGTCCAGCATTATAGCAGTTGAGGAGCACTGGTATGGTGGCGTATATGACAATCTCCTACAGTGGGGATGTGTCGGAGTCCATACAGTGGGGCCTGAGTAGATGAGGGCTTGAAATTTCGCCTGATGCTTGGTGGAGAGATTCCACCCAACTGTGGGACACGGGATATTTATGGGTTGGTTATGGAAAAGCCTTGTAGTGGGCTCTCCTTTGTCGGCCATGTCTGATCCACATGTGTTCGGTAATGTGAGAAGTTCACAACGTGTGGGTAAAGCGTGCAACCTCTGCAGAGTTGAGTCAGACTGTTTAAACAACCATGCCCACGGTTATGGGTGGATGTGAGGTGTTTCTCATAGCGTATTGTTTGTTTTAAACTTAATAAATTGATTCTTGGGATAGGGACCGTTACCAGAGTTTGCCTTTGTGGCGGACAGCCGGCCTTCGTGGTTAGGAACGAGCCTGTGTGACTTGGGGTGTCGATTGGCACTAAAGTGTGGTTTAGGGCTGAGATGGCCGAGGTAGAGTGGCTGAGATGGCCGAGTACTGCTAAGATTGCACAGGGTTTATACTGAGGATTGCTACAGTGACAGATTGTTGCAAAGCAACCTATGGAATGGAGTGAGGCGTGAGCCTTACTTCGAAATTAAAAACTGTCACACTAGGGGTTTACAACTAAATTATTTATAAATCTTGGTTTTCCAAATAAAACCGTTCTGCCCGTTGTTATTAGCCTTGCATATCATATTTTTCCCGGGCTTGCTGAGTACACTAAGTACTCACCCTTGCTATTATTACTATTTATAGAGTTAGAAGAAGGATATCCCGACCCTTCAGTCGAGGCCTACTTTCAGGAGCAAGCCGAGTACGATTTCTTTGGGTTTCAAGTCTAGTTCCCAATCATAGCCTGTGGATATATGGTTGTCATTATACTTCATGTCGCTCTCCACTGTTGTTATGCTTCCGCTTGCGTATACCTTGTCGTTTCAGTGTTTCTACCAGTCTGGGGTTTGTCCACGATGGTAGTAGTTTGAGACCTCCACGAATGTTGTAATAAAAGCTTTGTATTTCTGGATTCCACTATTATTCTGTGAGTACCAGCTCATGTATCCTAGGACTGGTATTGTAATCACAGGTAATGTTGTGACCTCCAGCCTATGCCGATTGGTTTTCTAGACCAGCATAGTTTGGGGTGCCACAATGTTGGGCTTGGGGCACTTGGGCCATGCCATCAGGTTTGGGCAAAATGTTATATTGGTCATTTATGAAAAAACAGATATGTAACTAGAGAATTTTTTTTATTTTTAGATTTTTTTCTTTTAATATTTACAGAATTATTATAGTGGCGAAAATATTTGCAGAAATAGACCCTGCTGCCATCCACTTGGGCGGCAAGGTGACGTGCCACACGTGCGTGGGACGGCCATTTAGTGTAGCTGTGAATTTTGCACGTGACCCCCTTGCCGCCCTCTGCCAGGGCGACAAGGGGGCCGCGTGCAAATTTTCCAGCTCCTCGGCCGGGGGCCTGCCATTTTGTAGGCAGCCCCCTTGCCGCCCTGGTAGAGGGCGGTAGGCCCCATCGCCTATAAAAGGCCTATCGCCCTACACTTCTTCCTCATTTCTCCTCTCACCTCTCCACATTAAGAAAAAAAAGGGAGAAGGGGAGGAGAAGAGAAGAAGAGGCGAAGCCCTGCTGGTTTGAAACTCCGATTTCAGGTAATATTCCTAGATCATATAAGTGACTAAATGTATGATGTTAACTAGGGTTTTACTTGTATTTTTATAGAACTTTGTTTGAACAAATGCACTATATGAACTAGGGTTTTAGCTGTGGTACTGTTGAACTTTGTATTGTAAGATATAGGTAACTTAGTAGATATGCAATATTTATAGTTATTAGGTTCGTAGTTTTAAATGTTGTTGAGTAGCATTACAATAGCATATATAAAAATTATGGTACATTGCAAACAAGATATTACGCTGTAGTCGTTTATTACGTAAAATAATGACCTAGTAATTTACTTTACAGATATGTGCAATAAACTTATATTTCAACTATACCATGGTCAAGGAAACGTCCGTTACGGGCCGACTAGGGTAGATATGTCAGAATTAATTGTAACAGCAAGGGGAATTGATAGACTAGCTGAGAGGAGTGTACCTTCTATAAAAAGATACTTGATGGGGGGCTTGGGAGTTGATCCACAGACAAGTGACATTACAATCTATGTTGTATTAAGTCGGGCAACAGAGGGTTTTTATTGGGAACTAATGCCAGTTCAAAACTCTCGGATGTGGAGAATGCATTGCAACGCGGGTGGCCTCTAGCTATGCTTCCGTATGTTCATCCGAAGGATCCAAGTGTGCAGATGAACATGGATGATGGCGAGGGGCCTAATGCTGAAGTGAATGAGACTGGAGTGGATCAGGTCAACGCACCAGAGAAAGATGGCGTAGTAGCTCCAGTAGGCATGCAACCTGGTGGAGTGGCTAGCGAGGGGGAGACTGTCGGTGCCATTGTGGACGAAATGGAAAGAGAGCATTGTGACAACGAACATGTAGAGGAAGAAGATTTGTCAGATGGTGACGAGAACAATATTAATCCAACCGAATGGGCTAGTGATAATTTTTCTGGTCTAGTCGTCTTTGAAGGGGAAAATGTGAGATGGGAGTACAAAGAGAATGAGGTTATTCAGGGAGTGAGGTATGGTAATGGAGAATACATGAAGGAGGCGGTGAAGCAGTTTGCAGTTTCACTTCATAGAGAGTTTTGGGTTGCCAAGTCTAACCGGTCACAATATGAAGTTAGGTGTGTTAAGGAAAAAGATGAGTGTCCCTAGAGAGTGCACGCTTATAAGGGACAATGGAAGGATTACTGGACAGTGTTAGTCATTACCAAGAATACTTGTTATCTACTTGATGTTCAGAAATACCACAGGAGTATTAAATGTGCATTTGTTGCATTTGAGATGTATGCGCACGTCGTGGACAATCTGGCATATGAACCAAAGTCAATAATCCGACATATCAAAGAGAAATTCAAGTATACTATTAGCTATGCAAAGGCGTGGAGGGCCAAACAGAAAATAATAGAGATGAGATTTGGAACTTATGAAGCCTCGTATGACAATTTGCCACGTCTGCTATCTGTTATCCAACAAAGAAACCCTGGGAGCTCTTGTGCACTCAAGACATTCCCCTCAATTGAACATCCTGGCAATACTATGCTGCAAAGAGCGTTCTTATCTCTACATGCACGCAAGATGGCATTCGTGCACTATCGTCCAGTTCTTTGTATTGATGAGACATTCTTGACCGAGAAGTACCGGGGCCAGATACTAACAACAATTGGGGTAGATGGGAACAATCAGATATTGCCCTTAGCATTTGCTTTTTTTTGAGAGTGAGAACACCGACAGCTGGTACTGGTTCCTCAATCTGGTTAAAAAAGAAGTTGTTGGTATGAGGCCCAATGTGTGCCTAATACATGATAGGCACGCCGGTATGCTTTGAGCGATAGAAGAGTTAAAATTTGGGAGTATGAATAGAGGATACCCTGGTGAGTGGGAAGATGTATAGAGTAGGTGGTGTATGCGTCATATGGGAGCTAATTTCTTCAAGCAATTCAAGAACAAGGAGCTGATGAACATGTTCAAGAGGCTATGCAATCAGACCCAGGAGAAAAAATTCAATGAGCTTTGGAAGAGGTTAGACGAGTTGACAGGTAAATGCAGTGATCAGCATGCAGCAAGACCAGCGCCTGCCGTTCCTGACCCTCCTCAAGCACTCAGAGCTCTCCCAACAGATAGTCCAACATTGGTTAGAAGAACTGGTGAGCAGATTCGGAAATTTTCTCAATGGATTGAGAATGAGCCAAAAGAGAAATGAGCGAAGACTTATGACACAGGTGGTGCTAGATATGGTATAATGACAACAAATTTGGCGGAAGTTTATAACTGGGTGATGCGCGGTATCCGTGGACTCCCACTGGTTGGTATAGTGGAGTTCATTTTATATGGGACATGTAGGTATTTTAGGGAGCGGTCCCAAGCAGTTCTTTCCTCTATACCGAACAACAACATTTTATTTTTAACTTTCATGGAGAAAAAGCTAGCGGAGTGGCGTACAAAGGCCATGAAACATCGAGCTCTAGTGCAAGGTACCCAACAGCACAGGTTTGAGGTACTCTTCCAAGATAAGGCATGCAAGGGTATCTACCGCAAGAGAGTAAAGCAGGAGTGTGTTCTCAAAGCAGACGGCACATGTCATTGCTCCTGTAGAAAGCCGAAGCTGCTCCACATGCCATGCACCCATGTCATTGCCGCGGCATCGGAGTGTGGCATCCAAGATGGAGTATATGTGTCACAATACTTCTCTAAGCAAGCAATATGTCACACATGGAGTGGCGAGATTTTTGGCTTTGGTGTAGTTAGGGAGTTCACACAGATTAACAATCCGATAATCAATATTCCTGACCCATCGAAATTCCGAGACAAGGCTGGAAGGAGGAAGTCTCGTCGCATCCGCAACGATATGGACGAGTCGGAGGTAGGCAGGGTGAAGCGGTGCAGCAAATGTGATGAACATGGCCACACCTACAACTATTGTCCTAAAGACAAGGAAAAACCAAGTGCGGCGGAGGCAGGACTATCAGGATTAGCAGCCGATGAAGCTTGCCCTATGGATGAAGGCACTACTTCAAGTCGACCTCGTCCTAGATGTCCTCGTGGAACATCTGGCTACGTGGTGTAGTTCGTGTGTTCTATGTTGGCAAAAGGCTTTGCTTCTAATTTCGTTCAAACTTATCGATGTGTTCACATTGTGTTGTGTTGCGAACCACTTGTTAGACTTCCGCATGTAATGTCTTTATGTTTCGTAGCTTGTAATTTTGTTGTCTGTTTTTTCATTCTCATTATGTGCCCCTTTCTTATAAAAGTTATCTTATAAATAACCTGTACTTTTTGATGTTTCTATAAATATTATTCCATTTTAGATAACTTGTTTTTACGATTATATTATTACCTTCTTACTTGCCCTAACATGTAACACATTTTTTTTGCAGAGATAGCGCATCAGCACACACCTGAGTTGTTGGATCCGGCGATATATCACCGCCACCGGTCTTACCTTACTGCGGTGGAGGAGGCTCAGCTTGGGACGTTCCGGCCGTGGTTGTCACGCGAGCGACTTTAGGTTCACAACTCCTTCGTCGAGAGATATGGATTTGCTGTGTTAATTTTGCATTGTGTTAATTTTTTAAATGACGTATTATTTTGCTTTTACAGGTTGCATGAGGCCGGCCTCCTACTGTTGTCTCGGCTGGTTGTAACGCCCGCGTTTTTCTAAGACCGCAGTTTAGCGTCGCTCTTTCTTTTCGTTCAAAATCTCCGAAAATTACAAAGTTAGTTTTAATTTTGTTTTTATTTATTTCCCCGGTCATATCAAATCATTTTCTTTCCGTCCAAATATTCCAAAATATTTTGGACTTCTACCGCCCGATGTTTATCAGTCCTTTTTCACCCGGGGATTCTCTGCACTTCCATTAAGCCAGGAAAAACCACTCAGGCTCATCCAACACTCGTGCATACATGTTTCTTTCTCTGTCCCTGTTTTCCTAAACCTCCTGCAAAACCGATGGTTAGGCACCGTCCTGCCAGTACACAGTGAAGGTTGGCACCGTCTCCGTCTTCTCCGCTGAAGTTAGGCACCGCTCCGCGCCGCTCGTCGAGCAAGCCAGGCAACGACAACAGCCAGAGGAACCTGTAGACGGAGAAACATGCACAGAGGCATCAATGGACGTTCTCGTCGCCAAGTTCCTCCTCCCGAGTCACCCTGGTAGTATAAATACCCTAGAAGACTTACCGTGGAGCTCCTCAGCCGATTCACCACTCCATTTTTACCACTCCGGAGCCGAGTCGCCGAAGTCCCGGAGTCCGTCGCGTCGATGTGGCCGACCCCCTTTCCTTCCCCTCTTCTTCTTCTTCCTGCTCAGCCCTCCTCCTCCTTCCTCCCCGGTCGAGCCGCCCCTCCCCTTTGCCGGCACCCAGCCGCAGCCGGCGCCCAGCCGACCGGCCGCCGCTTCTGGCCGGAGGCCGACGCCGTGCAGCCGCCGGCCGACGCCGCGCTACCGCCTCCCAGCCGCCCGGCCGCCGGCCCCGCGCTGCCCAGCCGCCGACCACCACACCCCACCGCGCCAGGCCGTCGCTCCTCCTGCTGCTCGGGAAGAGAGAAGAAAAGAAACAGAGAAAGGAAAGAAGGAGAGAGAGAAAGAGATAAGAAGGAGAAGAAAGAAAAAGAAAAGAAAAAAAGAAAAGAAAAAGAGTGGGACCCACGGGCCCACATCTCTCCCTCCCTCCTTTGACTCCTTTGACCTGACAGCTGGGCCCCACTCGGAATTTTCCCTGGAATATTCCTCTCTATTCTTTTAACCCTCCAAAAATCTCCAAAACTTCAAAAATCCATACCTTTTCATCCCGAACTCCGTTTGACCCCGTTCAAATTCCAAAATCTTTCTAAAATTCCCCTCTATGTATTAACGCTGTCTTTTTCATGTTTTGTCTTGGTTTAGCAGTGGTTTTATGTATGGTTTATTTTCTCGTGTTTAGAACCCGAGTCGAACGAAGGATTCGCGTAGGAGTTCGACGCTCCGTCCATTGTCGCGGAACAAGGCAAGCCCCCTTGACCATTTATTGCGCCTATATTTTTAAATTAAATATTTTGTTTGCCAAATTGCATGCTTTAGGTTACACTGTTTTTGGTCACGATTCAAATATGGATCGTCGGACCTTCCCAGTAGTCGCACTTTTACTATATAGGAATTGATGACCCCATTCCTTTGTAACTCCACTACATATTTTGCGTTGGTATTTAAAATGCCAAAGTAGATTACCTATAGGTCACGATTGTTCTGTTGTGCGGAAAAAACTGGGATATTTATATTTTGAAAACCCGGCGAGATGTCGGTATGGTTAAGAAGGAGAAAAGTGTTTTGTAAAAACATGATGATGCGGGAGTCAGTACCTTGGTGGTTTGACTACGTATTATCCATAAGGACCGTTTCCTTTGGGAAATTCATCTGAACATATGACAGTACGACCACATGGGTATAATGGGATGCCCCTGGCCGAGTAGATAGCTAAAACATAGGTGTCCAGCATGTTAGCAGTTGAGGAGCACTGGTATGGTGGCGGGTATGGCAATCTCCTGCAGTGGGGATGTGTCGGAGTCCATACGGTGGGGCCTGAGTAGATGAGGGCTTGAAATTTGGCCTGATGCTTGGTGGAGAGATTCTACCCAACTGTGGGACACGGGATATTTATGGGTTGGTTATGGAAAAGCCTTGTAGCGAGCTCTCCTTTGCCGGCCATGTCTGATCCACATGTGTTCGGTAATGCGAGAAGTCCGCGACGTGTGGGTAAAGCGTGCAACCTCTGCAGAGTCTAGTCAAACTGTTTAAACAGCCGTGCCCACGGTCATGGGCGGATGTGAAGTGTTTCTCATAGTGTAGTGTTTGTTTTATAAATAAATCCTTGGAATGGGTACCGTCACCAGAGTTTGCCTTTGTGGCGGACAGCCAGCCTTCGTGGTTGGGAACGAGTCTGTGTGACTCGAGGTGTCGATTGGCACCAAGGTGTGGTTAGGGCTGAGATGGCCGAGGTAGAGTAGCTAAGATGGCCGAGCAGTGCTGAGATGACACGGTGTTTGATTTGAGAATTACTACAGTGACAGGTTGTTGCGAAGCAACCTATGGAATGGAGTGAGGCGTGAGCCTTACTTCGAAACTAAAAACTGTTACACTAGAGGTTTACAACTAAATTATTTATAAAACCTGGTTTTCCAAATAAAACTGTTCCACCCCTTGTTATTGGCCTTGCATGTCATATTTTTCCGGGCTTGCTGAGTACACTGAGTACTCACCCTTGTTATTATTATTTATAGAATTAGAAGAAGGATACCTTGACCCTTTCGCCGAGGCCTATTTTCAAGAGTAGGTCGAGTACGACTCCTCTGGGTTTCAAGCCTAGTTCCTAAGCCTAGCCTGTGGATTTATGGTTGTCTTCTTGCTTCATGTCACCCTCCACTGTTGTTATGTTTCCACTTGCGTTTACCTTGTCCTTTCAGTCTTTCTACCAGTTTGGGGTTTGTCCACGACGGTAGTAGTTTGAGACCTCCAACAATGTTGTAATAAAAGCTTTGTATTTCTGGATTCCACTATTATCCTGTGAGTACCAGCTCGTGTATCCTGGGACTGGTACTGTAACCACAGATAAGGTTGTGACCTCCAGCCTATGCCGGTTGACTTTCTAGACCAGCATAGTTTGGGGTGCCACACTGGTGGAGGCCGCCACTAGCGACGCCGACCCGACCAGACGCTGGGATGCAGATAGGTCCCTCCTAGCAGCGTTGGTCGACCGGTGGAAGCCGGAGGCGCATACTTTTCACCTACCATGCAGTGAGGTAGCCTCTACCCTACAGCACGTCTCGTACTTGTTGGGGCTACCTGTAACATACCAAAAATTCAAATTTCGAATTTTGACCTCAGTTAAATAAATAAAATATGTTTTCGAGTCAATGACCAAAATTTTTCAAATATACAACCTAAGCAAGGATTAAACTAGCTAGTGGCTATGTATAGAGTTGCAAATGACTTAAAACTTCGTCCTTTTCAAATTAATTTGATATGCAAAACATTTTCATTAAATAGGATGTGTGATTTGAGACCTTTTAAATGTTTCTGGATCTTGGGTGCATTTCATTTTAGGTCTTATGGGCATAAATGTATACACATCATAATTCATAAATAATAAGAGTACTACACCGTCATCCCCTTAGGTGCACCTATGCTCAAGTATCTTGTGAGTTTGAGCATGGTGAAATGAAAGTAAAATCTAAACACAACATCTCTGGTTAATTACAAATCAAAATATAATTTTACAATTATTTAAATATGTAAATAAAATAAGAATACTTTAAGGTAGATGCACTCATTGAATATTTAAAAAAAATATTGGTGCAATATAAAATCATGGCGAAATTCATGTAGGTACTATTCAATATATACATCTCACTGGAATGTTGGTATAATTTAATATGTGCATTTGATACCTCAAATAATTAGGTCAAAACAGTCAAATTATAAATTAATTCAAAACCCAAATCGGCAAAATCGATACACATCTCATATGTGTATTTTATCACATAAAAATGTATAGAGGATATAATTTATTCAAATAATAATCTATTTATCATGAATTAATATAATTTTTCCAGATTTTATTTCATAGGTTTTGACCTTCTTAAAATTCAAATCAATTTTGGCTGAACTGAATTTCTCTATTTTCCTGAGAATTTAATATAGATTATTTTTGTGTGAAACCAAAGAAAATGGAATCTAGGTATTTTTATCTCTCTCTAGAAAAATCCACTTTATTTTATCATGCACAGAAATTAAATTGTGGAAGTATAAAAATGGGAGGAAGAAATATATATATGAAAATCCTTTGTAAATTGTCTGGACACTAGTTCACCAGTAAACCTACCCATCTCTCTCACTCTGCCTGTGTTTGCATCGACCCTGGACCCACCTGTCGGCCTCCTAGGCTAGCTTTACCCCTGTGCACCCTCACTCCACCGCTCAAGAGACAGAGAGAGAGACCGAGGGCGAGAGAGAGCAGCGCCGATGGTGCTCGACGCGTGTCCGTCGCGGTGGCAGCCGCTGAGCTCACCCATAACCTCTCCAGAGCTTCGCCTCCTCTCCCATTTCACTCCTGCGCCGATCCAGCCGAGGGAGAGAGCTTACCTTGCCTCCATTCTCCTCCTTCTCCATTGCCGGCCGTGGAGACGACGACCGCTGCTATTGAGCCACGGTCATCCCTGCTCCTCCTGTGTTCTGTCACCTCCACACGATGCCGATCCCATCCTCTCTAACCCCATCTCCTGTCTTGCCGTCGTGATGCCAGAACGCCGCCGTGCCCTCGAGAGCGCCAGAGCGCCGTCGCCCGGGCATCGTCGTCGTTCGGCCATCCTCGACCAAGCCGAACCAAACCGCTGCGCCACCGTCTTCATCTCGATCCCAGGAAGCCACCGACCGAAGGAATCGAACTGGGATGCTGTGAACTCGGAGATCGGCCTCTTTTTTCCCAAATCCGGCCGCCGGACTTCATCACCGAATACTCCTTCTCCGGTGAGCCATTACTCGATTCTTCGCGCATGTAGCACCCTAGGGACCTCCCTAACCACCCGTGCGTCTCCTTCTAGCTATTCACTGACCGGAGCGGGTTGTCGCTGTGAAGCCGCCATTCACTACCGCCGCCGAAGTTCTTTCAAGGCGCCGTCGTCGTCCAAGCTTCGCCGACTCTTTCCAACGTTTCGGTAAGTTTCCAAGAGCCATATAGATGCACATGCATGCACTCGTCGCCATAGCTCAGTATGCATCGGCAACCCGAGAGCTACCGCCGCCTGCGCCGTCGTCACCGTCGATTTCGACCACCGCAGCTTGCGAGAAGACCACCGATAGCTTCGCCGAGAATCCCTCTCCATTTTCTCTTTTAGTCACCCGCCGAGATCGACCGCCGTTCGCCCATGCCGCCGGCGAGAAGCTCGCCGAGCGCTGCTGTCTCTGCCTCCCAACCACCGAGCCGCTGACATGAGGGCCCCAGTTAGTTTAGCGCTAAGGAACCAGCTTAGTAAAGGTTTAAAACCTGCGGGGTTCTAAGTGTAAGATTCTTTAATATGACATGTCGACCCAGGACCTAATTGTAAATAGAGAAAACCTCGGAGACTCTTAATGAAAACTATATTAGCACGTGCCTATGGAGCTCGGGTTGATTCCTGAGAACCCTAGGGACCTTTCTGCATATTGACAGAGGCAGACCAGTGGACCCCAATGATTTGTATTTTGGAAATATAAAAGAAATGAATAAATCTTTATCATTTCAACTGAAAATTATCTCTAACTTGTGAAATTCATATAAAATAAAATATAACTCATTTTGAGATGAAACCAACTCCAGTAGGTTCATAAAATTGTGAACTTTAATTTTATGAAATAAAATGTGATGCTTACAGTATGATAATTATTTCTAAAAAATTTCAAATATGAAATAGTTAACATAGAGCTTGTAAAATATGTAGAAAATTCATTTTTACTCCAATTGGAGTGAACCAAATTTCTGTAGAATCACAAAAGTGTGAACTTTAATTTAAAAATATAAGATTTCATAATTTCTGTAACAGAAATAGAACTAATAATTTATATTTTTAAATGACCACCAAATATACCAGTTAATTTCTAAAATTTATAAGAAATGCACACTAACTCTAAAAACTATGAAACCAATTGTATTCATCCTAGAAAACAATTCACTTCAATCCCAGAAAGGTTAATTTGATGAAAATCATATATTAAAAATGATTCACAACAATACGTTAGTAAATAATACTATATGTCAATACAAACTTAGAAAATTCATAACTCACAAATTACAAGAGATAAAATAGGAATTATTTTACCTAAATTCATCTTAGGTCAAACCTATCCACTGTGCACAAATCATGCATTTTAGAGCATTTTGTATTTTTCGCATAAATTGGTATTTATGTGCATATCGTGTCATTTGTATAGATAATTCGCATCAACGGTGAAAGAGTGATTTAGGTGGTATTCACATTGTTCCAGATCAAGGCAAGTTATACCTCCCCTCTCCTTTGATCACATTGAAACCCATGATTTGGGGGATGAAAAGTGTTGTTTGCGAAACTGCATATGTATTTGATTAAAAACGATATTTGAAACTTAATAAATAGTAGCTATGACCTTATTGCTGCATAGTCTACCTTGATATGTCGTTATCCTCTCATTTGTAACCATAGGATGGATTTGATTACTTTATAAATGTTCGCTGAAGAGTATATATGTTTTTATGTATGCCATTTGCTTAGCCATGCTTAGATTTAAGCAAAATACTCACTCTTATGAATTTATGAATGGGATTTTGAATAATTGGTTAATGCTGGATTTAAAATGTAAATGTAAAGTATTTGTGAACTAAAGTGTGAGTAAAATGCTTTTAGACTTGGGCGACAAGTGGTGTGCATATGGTGGTAGTTGTACACCGATAAGGGGAGTGTTCGCCTGAGTTAATTAAGGACTGAACTTCGTGTCACCAACTTAAGTATACCGTACATCCACATGTGCTATTATGGGGCAGCCTTAGCTAATTAAGTTACTTAAAGTCTAACCTTGCATATTGGTAGGCCGGAGTAGAATGAATTAGTCTGAGCGATGATTCATAGGAACTACCTATTTACCCCGCTGATTATTGGAGGTAGTTTAGGCGTCTAAGTCTGTCCAATTCAATGGTATAGTGCCTCGTGGGGGAACGGATGTATTCACTGCCACGGCGTTAGGTTAAGGCGTGGGCTTGCCACCTAACGGTTCTGGGTCATGCCCAGGACGGATTCACACTTGCCATCGCTGATGCAAGGTTAGGCGTTAAGTAATGTAAAGGCTACGTTATGACCTTTAGACCATATTCACCATGAAGAGTGTAGTAGTGTCTTGCAAACACAGAACAAACTAGAGTGTTCATATCATGTGGGTAAAGCTATACAAACTCTACAGAGGTCTCTAAAACTAATCGATTAGCCGTGCTCCCGGTCACGAGCGACTTGGTGAAGTGTCATGAGTATAGACTTTAATTTTTGTTTTATGTTTTCAAATGATGATTTATGAACTATGGATTGGAAATGGTAACTTGGGTTAAGTTATGATAATTTTGTTATGTTGATGACGAATGGGAGACTTGATGTCGGGTGGGCAAATAAGTGTATTATTAATGATGAGATGCTGACTTGATGCCGGTATGGGCAACAAGAGTATGTTTATGATGTTGATATATAAAATGTTATGGTCTATCCATGTTAAAATTTTGTTAATTGAATCATCAACTCTTTTGAAAAGAATTGTGCACTAAAACTTGCTATACGCTAAAATGAGCTACATATATAGCCTTTCTTGATTATATGCCATGCATGTAGTATGTTAGGATTGTCTTGTACTTGCCGGTACATTAACTAGTGTAATGTACTTACTCTTGTTATACTGGAATATCCATTTTGCAGGCTATATGCTTAGTCTTCTGAGTGTTACGGAAAATCGTTGCTTCTTCTAGGATTGGATCCAAAATGGTTATCTACCTAGTCGGCTGCTTATGGTTTTGGGTAGCCAAGCTTCCGCGGATCAGTAACTATCTGACCGTTTGGCCTAAGTATTTAAATTAAAATATAGAGTAAGGTTTATTTGTGTTAACTCCCTATTATTCTGATTTTCATCGCTTAGATGAAAGTGTGGAACTAGAGCTTTTCCTGGGATCTAGTTCTACACTGGTATGAGTATTGAGCATTTGGGATGTCGTAGAGCTTTAGCGAATTTTGTCAAGTCTCCTGAGATGTGTATCACATCTGGTCGCCATCTTCGTGTGGTTTGACGGGCATGTCTCAGGCTGAAGTTGACTGGCATGCTAAAGTCCCAGCAACATCCCCTATGCCCTCTACTCGGCGCTTCAGGTTTTATACTATGTATGTCATTTGACTTGATAGGGAAACAATGAGGTTGGATGGTTACTGTTTTACTCAATTATTATTGGACCCCATCCACCTAAATATTTCGCACTATCATTTCAAGTAATTTACATAATATTTAACCCGGGGTGTCCCGACACTACCGCTCGCGGGAGACGCTGTCGGGCCAATTGACACGGGTGCGGACTGGAAGGACGATCTGACGGCATGTTTCGCACCCGTACAGCATGCACCACAACACCGGACCTACGAAGAGGTGGCTGCTTCAGTTCACTGTGAGTTTTTTCTACCTGAAATGACTAGCATACTATGTATGTAACTCGTAAGGTGCCTAACATTTCATCCAACGCTTGTAGGTCGACCAGCTACAGGCTGAGGCCGACGAGTACTCCTTCAGCTGCTGTTTGGAGGCGTATTTGCTATGGCTTTTTGGGTGGGTGATGTTCTGTGGCAGTCACGGGCACGCGGTCGACAAAGGTCTCATGCACTACGCCAGGAGCATCGCCGACGCCGTGGTCGGCGAGGTGCCTCAGTGGAGCTGGGGTTCCGCGTTGCTGGTGGCTCAGTACCGTGGCCTCTGCGAGGCTTGCACCAGGACGGACCCTGGCGCGATCTTCGGTAGGTGCCCTCTCTTCGTTTCTTTCTGGGAGGTTGAGAGGATTGCGATCGGCCGCCCCCTTGTGGACCACCACCCGTACGAGGCGTCGCTGTACGAGAAAAGACTGGCGGTCGACTACCCAACGATGGGTACTCTGTGGTGCCTGCGTCAGGTACGTCGCAAGTACTCGTTGATATTATACTAGTATTGTTAAGTTCATCGTATGTCACATCAACCTTATTGTATTGCAGCGCCGATGGGCTCACGTCCAGGTTAGGCGGTCGTACGCGGAGTTTGTTATGTAGTTCGATCGCCTTCTGCCGACCGACGTAGTGTGGGAGCCCTGCAGTGCCGCGGCTACCCACGGTCGTGCGCCGTTAGGCCTATCCACACTCTGCACGAGGGACCAGGCGTACTGGATAACTACGGTTCCGACGGTCTTCGACATCTGCGTCGAGCCTCACGCACGTCCTTTCCAGTACCATTTCCAACGAGCGTCACAGCTGCCGTTCACTGGTAAGTGATTTTACTACGCTTTAATATGTTGCATTAACATCCACCTGTCCACAATAATTTGTTTTATTTGTTGTTCACACTAATACGATACATTAATTTGCAGGTACTCGCGCAAGGGTCAGCAGTCAGCTAGTGACTAGCCCGCCAAGTTGGGGCCTTTTGTCGAGGACTGGTTGCTTGCAACCGAGGAGGTCGTAGACCACGCGGGAGAGCCACACATGGAGGAGGGGTACCAGGCTTACCTATGTTGGTACCAGCCACGCACCCGTACTAGGGTCACCTTCTCTCCCATGGACCAACAGGCCCACGCCACTAGCGCTAGAGACCTCTACGCCAGGCACCGCGACAAGGACTTCGCTCGTGCTGTGAGTACCCTGCATCGCACCATCGCCTCATAAGCCTTTCTGTTGCTCAAATGTTACGAAAATTTACGTACAAATTAACCGTGCAGGTAGTTGAGTGCAATAGGGTTGTCGTTGATGCTTCAACAGCGATCCAACGGTTAGGCGCGAGGATTGAGGTGGGCGCAAACGAGCACCTGTCGACGTACACGCGGATACGGGACTCGATGCGCTCGATTCTCCGTGCGCTCACCTGTCGTGCTGTCGACGTTGCTCAGGCAGACGCAGCACCACAGGTGCGACCCCGACAGACTGCTCCTCGTCCAGCTGTGCACGTTCCTAGGCCGACAACCCCTCCCTTCGGAGGTACGTATATTCAAGGTTTATTTGTACATACCCCCCATTGGTATTAAAAAAAACAACACTATATGGACAATCAATTGATATCGAATTTATGTGTTAGCTTACAAGTGTCTCGCCGTCGATGTGTAGCCTTCGCTCAGTTCGGGATGACCCAGGGCGCCCACTCCTGGCAGGCTACATGGTCATCATCGCAGGTAGGTGCGTCGACCTCGCTGTCTACGTAGTTCTGGCAGGACGCCAGGACTTCGTCACAGGCGACCGGCACGTCGTGGCAGGGTCCTGTCGGGACATCGTCGGAGCACGAGTGGGCTTCCGCCGCGCACTTCGACCTTAGTGACTTCAACTTCCAGGAGTCGACAGAGGATGTCCTCGGTCCCTCACAGCTGGGAGGCGCACCGCCGGTGCATACGCAGGAGCAGTCCCCCTCCACTCCGCTCCCAGTCCCTCGTGCTACCCGTGCTATCCCACCGGATCGCTTCACGTACTCCCAGGACCACGTGCGAGCGCAGGCCCGAAGGACCAAGCGGGGTCGCGGCGCGGGGCAGGGCCAGTAAAGTAGACTTCTCTTTTTTTATTTTCTTGACATGCTTGTACTATATAGTTGTAGACTGAATATGTTGTTGATATTCGGGATTCGCATTCCTAAACTTCGCCGTTACTTTTTACAAAAGCACGATCCCTTTCGGCGCATGCACGAGTATTTTTGGTCGCACCGATGCAGCCTCTTTTATTCGCGAGCGATATGACTGCGGAATGGCTTCTCACGCCCTCACATGTCACATCAGCATACGTCCAATCTTACTTTCAGCTCCATGCCGCCCTCTAAAAGCGCGGAAGGCCTTATTCCGCCCATATATAGGGCGGTAGGGTATACATCAGCATACGTCCACTCTTTCTTTCGGCGGCAATCAGGCCGACCCACCGTGCCCCATGATGTAGACATGTAAAGGTTATCATTGCCATTTTGGTGCCTACATAAGTCCCTATAACAAGCGATGCGGCACAAAATTTCTTCATCTGTGTACTCAACAAGCGCTAACACAACCCTTCATCCCACCAGCTATCGGCAATGGCTAGACGCCAGGGCGTTGAGGATCCCAACTGGCATAGCGATCCTTGTGCATACCTACTCCCACCTTGGTGCCAGCGGCCTCTCTGCCTTTGCGATGTCCGATGCCAACTAATGGCTTCGATGAATCCAAACATTTGAGGAAGGCGCTTTTTTAGGTGCCCTAACAATGACCGTGAGGTATTTCATTCTCTGCATATGCTTATTCAGTTTGCATGAGCGATTGTTTATTCTTCATCCAAATTTATTCGTCAGACCCGCGCTACGGCTTGTGGATACATTGAGTGGGTCGATATGGAAAATCCTGTTTTCGACCTGACCACTTGTTTACAAGAACGACGTTGGTATTTCTCATCAGAAGTACTGAGCAATACTTGCAGAGAAAAGTAGCTTACGAACGACAACGTCGTGAACAACAATGCGACTGACGGGTGCTAACGGGCGCACTCCCTCCATGGGAAGCCCGTCCAAAATGTAGATGCGGTGATCGTTGTCAGGTTCTCCGTTCCATAAAGCCTAGTACTTTGGGTCAGAGGTTCTTTGTTTGCCCAAATATTCTAGACGACGATTTCATGGTGAAAATATTTTGATTATCATGAATCCTTATTTTATCACAAGATTCACTAACTTTGTTCGCTTCACATCTATTCGTTTCTCCCAGGAACCGCCAAGAAGATGTCAATACAGACAATGGATAGATACTGAAAAGGTTCTAAGTGGTCCAACTTCCCGTGTGGTGCAGCTTGAATTGCCAGAGCAATACAGGTTTACTAAAGCGTAGTTTGAGAGGGGAGAGAGATCCTCACATAGGGGTTAGCCATTATCGAACAAATTACCTTAGTCAAATATGTAATGTCATGTTTCGTTGTCCCATTACTATATCGTCATCATGTTCAACTCTTGCACTACCTTCCTTCTAGTTCGAATCTAATCTCATCTATGTAACCGCAATGGAACCAGATGTATCATGTTCAAATTGTACTACTACTTCTTTACGTGACATAATTCTCCTTGTTTCAGTGCATATAATGTTTCTGCGACCGAGACTACGATAGGACAATATCAATTTCATACACTAATACCACAAATAAGTTACAACATCAACTCTTACTTAAAATAAGAAATTGCAAAACAATCGACTTCAATAGAATTTTCAAAATATTATCAACAAGCTTTATCAACAATGAATTTTTTAAGTGTTATCAACAAAGCTTTACCTCATTGTAAAAAACAAAAAAGATGGGTAAGGCCTGCCAGCAATGGGCCTAGATGTAAAATAGCCACTTTGCCGCCTTTGCAGAGGGCGGCAAGGGACCTCATTTAAAGAAAGCTTTACTAAGGCTTGTCGGCAAGGGGCTACACGCAAAATAGCCACCTTGCCGTCCTTACAGAGGGCGGCAAGGGACCTACACGCAAAATGCACACACGGCGCCCACACAGGCGCACACGGCGCTGTGTGCCACGTCACCTTGCCGCCCAAGTGGAGGGCGGCAGGGTCTATTTCTGCAAATATTTTTGCCGTTATAATATTTCTGTAAATATTAAAAAAATTAAAAATAAAAAAATTCTGTAACTAATCCTAACGTCAGTCAATGCACAGGTAATAGACGGGAGTCGCATGACAGGGTTCACAAATTTGATCCAATGTCATATAGGTAAGACCAATTTTGAGTGGCAAATAAGGAAAGAAACTAACTAATTTTCAATGGCATATAAGGAATTCTCTCAGGGAGGAATAGGGATGGCAATTTTCCCCGCGGGGTCGGGTCCATTGCGGGGACCGCCCCTATGGGGACGGGGGCGGGTGACATTTCTGCCCAGCGGGTCCGTCGGGGCCGGGGCCCTATATTTTGGCGGGTGAGGGGACGGGGGGAACATTTCACCCGTGGGTGACCCGCGGGGCCCTGGGGGTATATTGTTACCTCTCAAAATTTAGCCCATTACAGGCTCAATAAGCCCATTTTGGTAAAACATTGGGAATCGGGATATATAAGAAAAGAAAACCTAACCCTACCATATCCTTATCCTCCTGACTCCCGAGTCCCACGCCGCACAGCCGCATAGGCGTGCCACGTACGCAGTCCCCTCCCCTTCCTCTCCGGTCACTGGATCTTGCCAGCTCGTCACTCTCCCCAGTCCCCTCCCCTCCTCTCCCCTCCGGACTCCGGTCGCACGCCCCTCTCCCTCCGGTGGTGGCACGCAGCGGCGGCTCAAGGGCGAGGCACGGCAACAGTGCACACCGCACATGCGCGGCGGCGCGCGGGCGAGGCGCGGCGGTGCACAGGTGCGACGGCGCCGTGCAGGCGCAGGGAGCGGGCTGCGCGCAGGCGCAGCTAGCGGGTGGCGCGCAGGCACAGACCCACGGCGAGCGGAGCTGCGGAGGCAGTAGGCGAGCAGAGGATTCACGCGCTGAGAGGTATTTCTCGATCTATATTTCTGTATTCTTTCATTTATTTGGTACTTTACATTTCGAATTTCCGATCTGATGGCATAGAACATTAGAACATGATTTGGTACTGCATGGCAGCGTGTGTGGTAGTTTGATTTTGTTTGGTAGATGAACAAGATTTAGTTGCTTAGTTATTGAATGGATTAGATGAAGATTTTGAACCTATTATGTCTAAAATTGTTTGGTAGATGAACAAAATTTAGTTGCTTATTTATTGAATGGATGAGATGAAGATTTTGAACCTATTGTGTCTGATATTTATGTTTGATCAGAACATATATTTTTTTAAGGTAGTCCTTAGAGATATTTATGTTTGATTGATCTATTATTGAACTATATTATTTTTGGACAGAATGTCAAACCCTACTGCCACCGGTGAGTCCCAGGTTGCATTGACACTATCTTCTACTCCGAGTTCTACTCCGAATGATGCTCCAAGCATCGAACAGGAACAACCTATGGATTCACAAGGTACAGAAGTAGAACATGATAATAAGAGGCTGAAATCTGTAGCATGGCTAGATTTTGATAAGAAGAAAATAAATGGTGTGTGGAAAGCTGAATGCAAATGGTGTCACAACAAGCTTGGAGCAAAAAGTAGAAACGGGACTAAACATTTGTTAGACCATATTAAGACTTGCAAGTCCAGGCAGGCTAGAAAAGGTCTAAAACAGTCCAATTTGAAGATGGCAACAGATGCGGAAGGGAGGGTTACCGTAGGGAAATATATCTTTGATCCAGAGGTTGCTAGGAAAGAACTTGCACTGATGATATGCCTCCATGAGTACCCACTTTCTATTGTAGACCATGCTGGTTTTCGTAGGTTTTGTGGTGCATTGCAGCCTTTGTTCAAGGTTATGTCCAGAAACACAATTAGAAAGGATATTGTAGACTTATTTGGGGTTAACAAGGTAGCTATCAGTAATTATTTTCACAAGCTTCAAAGCCGTGTAGCCATTACTACTAATTTATGGACAACAACTCATCAAAAGAAAGGATACATGGCAATCACCGCTCACTTCATCGATGATGATTGGAATTTGAAAAGTTTTCTTTTGAGGTATATTGATTATGTGCTGCACATTACCCTATATCATGCTTCTTATCATTTGTTTCACTCTATATTAATGTTCTCTTGTGGTGTTTTATGTTTTATAGGTTTATTTATGTACCAGCCCCACATACCGCTGATCTTATTAGTGAAATTCTGTATGAGGTTCTTGCTGATTGGAACTTGGAGAGTAGGCTTTCTACTATCACACTTGACAACTGCAGCACCAATGACAAGTTAATGGAGAACCTTTTGGGGACGATGCTAGATAAGTTGCTTGTCAACACTCTTATGTTAAATGGTTCATTAGTGCATATGCGTTGTTGTGCACATATTTTGAATTTGATTGTGAGAGTGTTTCATTTTGGACAGCAACACCAAAAAGACATGAGAAATTTGAAAAACAAGCCCAACAAATGAATGTTAAGTATGAGAAAAAAATAGCTCTTGATTGCCAAACCAGATGGAATTCTACTTATCTTATGCTTAGCACTGTAATTTTATATCAAGAAGTATTTGCAAAACTTGGACTTCGTGAAAAATTGTATACTCCATTTTGTCCATCAATTGATGACTAGAAGTTTGCTAGGGGGCTTTGTGATAGATTGAAAATATTTTATGATGCAACTGAGGCTTTTTCTGGTAGTAAGTATGTAACTGCAAATCTGTTCTTTCCTAAGGTTTGTGGTGTATATTTGGCTATGAAGAAATGGTCAACTAGTGATGATCCAAACATTAAAAAAATGACCACATTGATGTCAATAAAGTATGAGAAGTACTGGAAGGAAGTGCATGGTATTTTGGCTATTGCTAGTGTTTTGGACCCTAGATATAAACTTCATATGTTGACTGCTATGTTTAACAAATTTATGGAGAAGAGGTGGCACTAAGAAAAGTTAATGCTGTGAAAGACGACTTGTATAAATTAGTGCTACAATACCAAAATCATGTGGAAGAGGGTGTTGGAACTTCAGATGGAGACAATGCATCTTCTAGCAGTGTTGCCCCCCCATTAGGATCTAATGAGGTGTTTGATATATTTGATCACAGCTTTGCACTGAGTTAGATTTGTATTTGGATGAGAAACCGTTGCGTAGGACACAAGATTTTGATATTATCAATTGGTGGAGGTTTGGGGGCATTAGATATCCAACTTTGAGACAGATTGCTCGAGACATTATGGCAATCCCTATTACAACAGTGCATCTGAATCAGCATTTTGTACTAGTGGGAGGGTGATTAGTCCAAATCGTAGTACTTATGTGTGTGCAAACATGGGGTCGTGCCGACATGTTAGGTAATTTCAATTTTCACTTTTGTATCTATGAATTTGTTCTTTCATGTTTCTTCCTTTTCATCTAATTGCAAATTACATTGTATGACATTAACTGAATTTGCTAACAAGATCAATGCATTCAACACGGTCCTTGAGGATGAATCAGAACCGGTATGTCCTACAATTTCACTTTGTTGTTTCTACTATTATAACATACACATGCTTACTCTAATTTTTATTTCAGGATGATGCATCTACTGTCACTGAAGTTTGAGGAATGGATATTTCAAAAGATAATTCTTGCTCTTTGTCTCTTTGGTGGATAGTGAAGGATGGGCTGGAATTGCAAAGTATCTATCTACCTATATATTTTATTATGTTGCCAATATAATAGCCTAATAGGACTTTTCTATGTTTCTGTCATTATGTGAGACTCAGAGACTCTGAATTTGCTTGCTTGGAGCCTTTGGATGTGACATGTGTTGAACTTGAACCTTGATTCCTTGAACTCATGTGTGATTGTGTAAATTGTGATCCTTTGCTGTGGACCTGTGGTGATCTATTTGTGGCCATGCATGCATTAAGTTCATTGATGGAATGATGGATCATGAAAATATTTGTGTTTTTGCTGAATTTTGATGATGCTATTCAAGTATTCATGATATTTTTGATGATGTGTGAAGTATGTACAATAATTGTTCTTGCTGAATTGATGATTGTCTTGTATTTTTTTGTGCTAATTAGATCGAGTAGCTACCCAATGCGGGGCCCCGGAGGGGCCGGGGGCGGGAGCTAATTTGGCCCTGCATCTCCACTCGGGGCCGAGGCCGGGTGGAGAGGTCGGGGTCGGGGACAGGGCTGTTCCAGCCCAACCCGCCCCCGACCCGCCCCGTTGCCATCCCTAGTGAGGAAAGAAAGCAAGATCGCTCCGCACGTTTGTAATATGACAATGCAAAATGTTTGCTAAGTAGTATATATATACATACCAAATCGCATGGTGGGAATCTCAAGTGCTACTGATTTGCGATGATCTCATGCTACCAACTGAAGAAAACACACTTTAAAGTGGCAAAAAAAAGTTATGTGGAAAATTTTTACAACACGATGATATATATGAGCAGAGGAAAAAAAAGACAAATGCATGCTCCAAAATAGTGCTAGAACAATACATTGTACTGTTCACATGGTGGCTTACATTTTTTTTTCTTCGTGTGTATATCAAATTTTGAGATAATTTTTCAACTCATATTTTTTCACAGAACCTTTTGGGCACTTTAATTTTAAGATTTCTTTTTAATTGGTAGCGTTCTTGAGTTGCATTCGATGCTTCCTCGTATGGGTACATTTTTGTCGATTTCCTCGCATGGATCACTAGTAAGTTTGACGATAGTGGTACATCAAATGAATCATCACCATCGAATTTATAATGTTGGATGGTAACCAAGAACCAAGAAAATGGCACTGGGTCATCATCAGAATCTTAGTTATCGTTAGTAGCCTCCCTGACATTTTTCTTATTTTTTCACTGCATATAAATTAACACGTCAGCAGACAACACAGCATATCGATCTCATGAAGGAGCGATTTTATGGTTTTTAGAATGTACCGGGTGGTAGGTAGGTATATCAAATTTTCTAGCAACCACAAATTAAAACTAGAAAATTGATTTCTCATCACAAATAGTAATAGAGAAAATCCACAAAATGTCATTGACAAGCATCTAATTTCAAGAAATGCCATCGACAAATACGAGTTTCATGAAATGTCATCGTACAAATAACTTTGTGCTAGAAATGTCATCGTCGTTAGGGTTCCGTTAGCATTCTTTCGTTAAGTGCTATAGGATGAACAATGTATTTAACGGCACGGGATGGACGGAACCATAACGACAATAGTATTTCTGGAACAAAATCGCTTGTATAATGATATTTTATGGAACTCACGCTCGTCGATGGTATTTTTTGGATTTTTTCTCATAGTAATACTATAAACTAGTGAGGAATTAATATCATAAAGTGTTTTGTTTTTTGAGAGGAATTACTACCAGTCCTCGTCTAGTAGTTTTTATATTATAATAAATAAAAAATATTTACATAGAGTGAATCACCAAAGGGATTACAAACGTTGTACCCAGACATGCAGATACTACAGAAAAGAAAGAAAGGGCTCATACATTCTGCAGAGATGCAGAAGAATCTCCTCCTTAAAACTTCTAAACCAACTCTCCTCCTCTCTATTAAGTTAACACTAAAAGACAATCCCATTGTTTTGCTTCCAAAGATGCCAGCATGCTATGAACATTAACTATAAGAAACCTTTGTTTCTGAATCTGATTGTGGCAAGTACAATCAAGTGAAAAATCTCCAAATTGTGTTTTTCTTTAACTCCGAATTGTTACTCCAACAAATACCAATTCTCTCCTAGCAAGCTCTGCTGAAGGGACATGTGAGGTGCCTCAAAGTTTCTCTTTCCCTTGTGGCACAAAGCACACAAGTGAGATCTGCATCTTCTGGAACACAATGTCTCGTATCAAGCACATCTTTTGTGTTTAGTATGTCACAGAAAAGGAGCCACATGAAGACCTTAATTTTCTTAACACAATTTGTTTTCCATGCCCAAACAAAAGGTCTTGGAGGGGACAAGCCCACAAAATTCAGACTATAAAATTATTGTGATGAATAAGCCTGTTTATTCCAAATGAAAGACCAAATGTCTCCATTTGTATTAACTAGTTGAAGTCCATTTATTTCATCTCTTAGCTCTAAGAATTCCTCGTAAGCTTGAGCAGATCATGGCAAATTAAAGCAATCCTCAAATTCCTTGTTACTGAAGATCTTGACCCAATCTCTCTTAAAAAGTGCATGATCATACAAACTTTCATATTGCTGACATCTGATCTTTCCATTCCACAAATCTTCCCAAAAAACCATATAGGATCAAGATTGTTCTGAGCAGTGAGCTATAGCTCTGAAAACATCAGCTAACTGAAAACATCATGAGCAGTGAGCAGAAAGTGTTTTGTTGCCCAGTAACTCCTCAATAACCTAAAAAATATCAAAATAATTACAGAAATATGCACATGTGAATAATTTACATTGTATACCTTATTTACTACTCTGGTCCCACAACTTCATTATTTATCATACTGCAATACCAGAGCTTTAGGTCTAACTACAGTACTGCCACTTCCTATATATACATACCACCATGCATGTATTTTCCCTGATATACATACCACAATACCAGAGATTATACGTTATTTTTTCATTTGTCCATTTTATGCTAGAAAATGTGATAATAATAAGAGGTCTCAGGAAATAGCAAAATCCTCATGCCTATGAGCCCAACTGGCTGGTTGAGGCCCCAGGCTGCACTGATGCCTATGGAAGAACCCATCCAGCTGACTAGTTGATATCTTACGTTCCAAGATCAAGTGGTCAAAGTTGTTTGATTCCTGTAAGGCAGTGCTGTACAACAAGTACAAGGATAAGTAAATGAAAAACTAGGAACATATGTAAACCAAAAGAGTTCAATTAGCTTCCTTATCATTGTGGACCGTTACGGCTGAAGTCTAAATGGAATTTTAAATTACTGTCAGTTCGTAGAGAAACAATTTACACTGAGTTTATTATTCCCTTTTGACAGTGAATTTAAGACTAGCTTGTTGACGGTTATCAACAGCGTCTTCTCTTTCATCTCCTGTACGGATATTTTATAAAAGACTGCTTCCATCTCCTTCTTCCGTTTCTGAAGTGTTGTTGCAGCACTTATGATTACTAGATCGAGTCCTCAAGGGATCATGGTAAGCTGCTGTTGATTGTTGATCTCTTCGATTCAATAAACTCCTCCTTCGTGCCATTGGTCAAAAAAAAAAAGAAACAAACAAAGAAACTCCTCCTTCATGGACATTCACAACCATAGGTATGTCGTCTTATTAGGCTTGTATTGTTTGGCATAGTTTCAAGGATATTTAGAATTCCTTTGTAGCCGTTCCGGTAGTTTTTTTATCAACAATTTAATATTTGCAATGGGCATGGGAGACATTGGCAAATAGTGTACCATATTCTGTTGTAGTTCTAGCACTAATTGCAAATACGTCTCTCAATGCCAATTGTAGTTCCAGCACTAATTGCAAATATGAGAATGCTCTCATGCTACACTGTCCTTGCGATCGGCACAACTACACGACGTGTATGTTCTTCGCGGTGCTTGTTAATTGTTTTGTCCAATGGATGTTTAGATCAGGAGAAGAATGGATCTCCCAGCAGCAATAAGTGAACAAGTCTCTTGTTAACATGTACATCAGCTGTCGGTAATCAGCTTGCCAAGATTTCAGTGAAAACTGGTATTTTAAACCATGCATGCAGATCAAATGACCTACGCTGGCTCTACAACATATATTGATTTATGTAAAGAAAGCAGAAAGACAATTTCATTTAGTTCCAGGAGTCTTGATGGCTCATCCAAAACCCACACTTATTATCCTTCGCATAGTCATATGCATAGTACCCTTTGATTTACACTAGCTGCAAAAACCTGCAACCTTTGGCTACAAAATACGACAGCGCCTTGATCCCTTCCTGCAGCTACCACAGTACCACGCCTTCATTTCATTTCCTACAGCAACATCTTTGTAGCGGTAGTGCATACAAGACAGGTACATAGTTCGTATAGCATTTTACCGTAAAACAAATGGTAAATTGGGCACGAGAGACCCCAGGGAAGGAAGGGACGCAGGTGTTGGGAGTAATCTTGTGCACCAGTATCATCTTCATTGGTCGTTTGGATAGTTGCATGTTTACTTTGGATGCTGCATGTAACAAGCGACTGATTTGTTCAAAGTTCAGTTAGCTCGGTAGTCTTTTTTTTCAGCTTTTTCGGTCATAGATTAGACTGAGCCGAATTCCGATCGTGGGATGGCACGTTCGCTAGTTAGATCCGGTGATGTCGTAAGTTGTTATGAACGTAACTATCGCTAAATAAAAAGAGATGAATAGATGAGAAAATAGCTGCTGAAGTTCGCAGCACAAAAGCCTCTGTTTTTTCAGCTGCTTAGTTCTGTGTTCTTTGTCAGTACAGTGTTCCCCGTCCGGAAATCATCAGAGTTGATAGGTTAGCCACAAATTCGCGAGAGTTGAAGGGCATTTTTGCTGACAATTGGTATCAGAGCGAGGCTTTGGCCTGGTTTTGGATGTCGTCGGAAGGGCGTTACACTCCGCCACCGAGGCTTGGTGGAAGCGGCGCGAGCAGGGAAGCGGCAGCGCAAACGGCTTGACGATGCCGCTCGTGCCGTTGTCCAGGGATGGCGGCACAGGTGCGACGCTGCTGATGCTAACAAGGACGAACTAGCCTGACTGGGCGCTACTGATGCGTGTGAGCCTTCAAGCACAAGGGCTGTGGACGGCGATCGACCCCGGCTATGCGGAGTACCACGAGGATCGCGCAGCTCTCTCTGCAATTCTCCAAGCAGTGCTGCGTGAGATGTTACGTGGGCTGACGAAGCATGACACGGCGAAGGCGGCGTGGGACGCCATCAAGACCATCCGGGTCGGTGTCGACCGTGTGCGTGAAGACAAGGAGCAGGTGTTCCGTTGGCAATTTGAGTCGATGCGCTTCATAGAGGGAGAAACACCGAAGGAGTTCGCGATGCGGCTCACGGCCGTCGTCACGGACATACGAGACATGGGAGGAGTGGTTGAGGATGAACAAGTCAACAAGAAGGGGGTGGCGGTAAGCTGTACCTCACCGAAGAACAATGGGAGGTGCGTCTCAAGCAGAAGGAGCAGGACGGCTCCAGTAGCAGAGGAAAGGGGCGGGGTGGGTCTGGCACACGGAATCGCCGTGGAAAGCCCGCCGGCTCACCGAAGGGAAAGGAGGCGACCATCGGGGAAAGCAGCGGCCGTGACATCTCCAAGGTGAAATGCTTGAATTGTCATGAGTACGGTCATTATGCTAGGCAATGTCGCAAACAACGACATCATCGTCGCGGGGAGGCAAATCTGGTGCAGATGGAAGAAAAGCCAACCTTACTGATGGCGAACGTCACGGGGTTGTCGCTCGCCAGCGAGGCGACACTTGGTCGAACACCCAGTGTGCAAGAAGTGCACCTCACGGAGAAGATGGTGGTCCTGGACCACGAAGATGGGCGTGAGGAGGAGAAGACTGGAGACTGGTTCCTGGACACCAGCGCCACAAATCACATGACGGGCGCACGCTCGGTGTTCGCAGAGCTTGATTGTTGTCGTGGGCACGGTTAAATTCGGCGATGGCTCGGTGATTGACATACAGGGCCACGGGACTATGTTGTTCCATTGCAAGAACGGTGATCACCGGTCACTGGACGCGGTGGACTACATTCCCACGCTGCGAAGGAACATCATCAGTGTCGGCTGCCTCGACACGCGCGGCTACGACACGCACATTTGGCGCGGTGTCTTCACACTGCGTGACCTGGATGGGATGCTGTTGGCGAAGGTAAACTGTGACTCCAGCTATATGTTTGTTCTCAAGTTGTGTCTTGCAACCCCAATCTGTATGGCAGCGAGCGGCACCGAGGTGGTATGGCGGTGACACTGTTAACACCAAAATTTGATAAGCCCGAAGTCATCATCGGCTTAGGAATCGTATTGGCTTCAGAGTCCTGGGATGAGCCGATGGACATATCAAATTGCCAGCAGTTGGATTCTTCATGAATTCGGTTAAGGAAATTAATCAATTAATCAAAACTTATCTAAAAGAGACTTGGTTCAAGCAGGATGCAGCATGACAAGTTATCTATTAATTAGGCAGGGTCAATTAGTTTTCTTTTACTTGTAGGAAAGATTGTTTAGAGTCCGAATAGAACTTGTATCTTTTCTTTTATCTTTAGAAAATTTTATGTCTTATCCAATAAGGACTAGTATCTACTCATGGGTATAAATATGTACACCTGGATCTATGTAAGATATCTCTCGATCAAAAACAACTTTCGGCGCATTACTACCCTCTTTTTCGAGGTTTCACTTATCACCGAGAAAACTTAGCACCTAACGCAGGGCTGCATCGGTTTTCGATCTCTGGTGAAGGGGTAACTCCTACGTTTCGTCGGCCCTAGCAATTGTATTGCCCATATTGGTGTTGTTTAAGGCTGCATCGCTTCGACATCTTGCATCACTCCGGTTCGGTTGATATATTTGCTTATCAATTTATCATATATCTTAGTTAATGTAGTTTGGTAACTCAGTTTAATTGTATTGGCTGGAATCTGCTTTAGGGTTTTTGCTGGTATCGACTAAATTGCTTTGCTAGATTAGATTAGTTAAGGTATCCACCACTCTTAAAATCAGTCAAAGGCTGATTGTCTAGATATTATGTTTTTTTTATACTTTGCACTGCATCAGCCCTAATTATGCTTAGAACCATAATATCTAGCCTGTTTTTGATTGCCAACAAAGGTTTCATTAGGGTTTAAGCCGATGAGTTATCTGGATGTTGCATCGGCTCACAAGAATTACGTACAAGTTGGATTTAGCCGATGAGAATAAAAGTTTCATTGATTATCGGACCTTCAACCGATGTATGCTTTAACCTTCGGATCAATGCTTATTCTATCGGATCACTATTAGCCGATTGGTTTCTATTGGATTATATTATTGTTTTATTGCATTATGATCAACCGATTGTTTATATATCGTTATTTACATCAAGTGTCAGAATCTAGATTAGATATATAGCCGATTGTTCAAAACCCTATTGACATCGGCTAGTATCGGCATCGGCTGGAATTACTCCATCGGCTTGTTAGCTGATCGGCTCTTTGATCTGTTGTTTATATATCTTGTCAGTTGCAGGATCAAACTGACTGGCACGTCTTCATTTCATCGATTTTAGGACCTATATTAGAGTGAAACAGATCTTCCAGGCCTTCGTGTGCTACACGCAGGATCTATGTCAACACATCTTTTGGCACACTCGACGGGATCGAGGGGTGAAGCGTCAGCTCACGGCGCCCTACTCACCGTAGCAGAACGACATCGTGGAGTGACGCAACCAGACTATGGCGGCTGCGGCGAGGTCCATGCTAAAGGCGACAGGAATGCTGACACATTTCTGGGGAGAAGCAGTCGTGGTGGCAGTGTATGTTCTAAACCGATTGTCGACAAAGAGACTTGATGGGGTGACACCGTACGAGGCGTGGCATGGCCAGCGACCCACCGTCGAACACATGCGTGGGTCATGTCAAGACGGCAAAGCCCAATCTGAGGAAGCTCGATGATCGTGGCACGAGGATGGTTTTCATCGGCTACGAGTAAGGATCGAAGGCTTACCGGATGTATGATCCGGTGGCGCAGCGTGTGTGCATGTCGCGTGACGTCGTGTTCGACGAAACGATGTTCTGGGACTAGGACGGCCATGGAAATGAGGAAGAAGCTGTCCCTGATACGTATGTGGAGTTCTCAATTGAGAATTACACAGTGCCGGTTCATGGGGGTGTTTCTCCTAACCAGGCGATGACACAAGCAGCTGGGAGTACTGCATCGAGCACGCCGGCAGCGGCACCAGCAGGAGAAGAGGCTGAGCCGATGGGGTCTGTGTCGAGCCTACTACCGGAGGTGGAATTCTGCTCTCCTCCAAGCGCTAGTGAGGGGACGATGAAGCACCAAGACGCTACAGAACGGTGGTGAACACACTCGCCACGACGACTCCAATCCTTAATTTCGACTATGATGATCAATGCCTGATGGCAACTGAGGAACCTGTTAGCTTCATTGAGGCTGAGAAGAAGGAATGTTGGAGGAAGGCCATGATTGAAGAACTGAATTCAATGGAAGGTAACAAAACTTGGGCACTCACTGACTTACCTCCTGGAGTGAAGCTGATTGGCCTGAAGTGGGTGTTCAAGACCAAGTACAAAGCTAGGTTAGTTGCAAAAGGGTATGTTCAACAATTTGGTGTTGATTATGGTGAAGTATTTGCTCTAGTTGCAAGGATGGAGACAGTTCGAATGTTGATTGCTCTAGCAGCTGAAAGAGGATGGGAAATACACCACATGGATGTGAAATCTGCATTCTTGAATGGTGAACTTGAGGAGGATGTATATGTGGTCTAGCCCCCAGGCTTTGTTGATGAAGAAAATTCTGCACAAGTGTTGAAACTCAGAAAGGCATTATATGGCCCCAAGCAGGCTCCAAGGGCTTGGAATGCCAAGTTGGATGAAAGTCTGGATTCATTGAATTTTGTTAAATCAGCTACAGAACATGCAATCTATACAAGAGGAAGGGGGAATTCTAGACTGATAGTTGGAGTTTATGTTGATGACCTGCTGATTACTGCAGCAAGTGTGATTGAGGTTGAAAAATTCAAGAAGCAAATGCAGAATATGTTCAGCATGAGTGATCTTGGGTTGCTGAGTTATTACTTGGGATGGAAGTATGTCAAACCAAGAAATGTGTCACAATTTGTCAACCTGCATATGCTGAGAAGATTGTTGAAAAGGCTGGAATGGAGGGGTGCAATACTGGTCAAGTTCCAATGGGGACAAGGCTAAAGTTGAGTAAAAAAGGTTTAGGGCAGCCGATTGATGCTACACTATATAGGATTGTGGTTGGAAGCCTAAGATATTTGGTGAATAAAAGGCCAGATTTGGCTTTCTCTGTGGGTTATGTTCATGGAGGCTCCCACAACTGAACATTGGGCTGCAGTCAAGCATATTCTAAGGTATGTGAATGGCACATTGAAACTTGATTGCAGGTTTGAGAAGAATGGAGGAGGTTTTCAGCTAACTGGCTATAGTGATAGTGATATGGCTGGAGATATATGTGATAGGAAGAGCACAACTGGTATTTTGTTTAAATTGGGAAACAACCTGATAAGTTGGCAATCTCAAAAACAGAAGGTGGTGGCATTATCTTCATGTAAGGCTGAATACATTGCTGCTACTACTGCAGCATGTCAAGGAGTTTGGCTTAGTAGGCTGCTGGGAGAGTTGGTGCTTGAAGACCCAACTTGTGCTGTTCTGTAAATTGACAATAAATCTGCAATAGACCTCTGTAAGAATCCAATGCTTCATGATAGAAGTAAACACATAGATACCTGTTGGCGCAGAATTTTGACCCGCCTTACGACCAAACGGGTTCCGCATTTCCACGGCGCCCTGGGAGGTTTGCTTTACTCCAGTGCAGGTCCAAATGGCTTGCCTAGTTGTGCGCAGAGCGTGCCAGTTGATTTGATCTGCAATCAACAAGAAACAAGTAAACCATATCAGAAAACAACGGCCGATCGGCCAATAGGCCGATGACACATTGTCATAGCCCAGCCGATAGGGCAAAACTATATCGGCTTACTCATGATAAAGCAAGATTAAAGCATAGATCTTATCGGCCTTCACCAACATGTTGCTGCCAATTAATGGCATCGGCCGATAAGAACAATAAAGATAACTACACTAGCTAATACTCTAGTGCAAATCTACATGAACCAATCAACCAATATAAACATATCAATCACAGATAAACCCTAGAGAATTATCCATAACAGATGCATTCCTATTAATTAATCCATTTATGTAGATGACAGATACACATGAAAACATTATAATAAACACGTGTATCAGATAAAACTGGCTAAAACCCCAGTTATATCCTTAATTACAACTGAAAGCAGGCTTTGTGTTAGATCTCAAAACAGGACTAAGGTCGATAGCAACTCAAAGTGTGAATCGAAACTTAACACAAAGAAAATCAAGCCGTCGATTGCTTTTGGGGATGGTAGATGCATTGAACAATCTAACCAAGCATAATAATTAAACCGTCGTCGGCAATAAACCCTAAAACGAATAGATCGCCGGCGAAGCATAATTAAGACGCCTGTCAAGATTACCCAAAACATGATAGACGACGATCACATCATCGAGGCTTAACGTGCCTAAAGCGACACGCTAGCCCCGACGACGCCGATCGTCGGGAACGAGTTCTTACCTTTGCTCCGGGAAGGCAAGAACTCGTGAAGGTCAACCTCTTGCGAGGGTTGGCGATGCGCCGAAGTAGATTGAACTGGTTTTTTGTATTGGATTGTGAGAGAGAGAGTCTATGTACAAACTATCGGGATATTTATACCCGAGATTACAACAGGGTCCATGTAGGACACGATCTTATCTCTAACAAACAACAAGTCTTTGCGGCAGATTTTTGTCACATATTAGATCTAAACCTACTTGATTTACAAGATACAATTGCCTAAAATCGAGCTTTATCTCTATTTGACAACTTCCTTGAAGCTTATCTCAAGCCCAAACCAAGCCTACGCTGGCTTTGTCAACTTTCAACCTCTATCGGCCAATAACCATACAAATCTGAATCGACCGATACAGCTTTCCTGCCAGCGCCTCATTGAGTCCGATACACTGACCATGTCCGATACGAGACCTGGTTCGACTTCAACTTAGCCCTTTGTCTCTGCTTCAGTTTCCTTCTCCTTCTCTGGGTCGATTACAAAAATCCGCTGTTAATACATGCCCCCCAATTCCGCTTCATTATATAATGTGGCGGAATTAGCTCCGAGGAACCCATCGACTTCCTTACTAGAGCTTGGCTGAAAACCGCGCAGATCCAGATTCGCAGCTTTCCGCCGCCGATTTAGCAATCACCCACGCTCTTCAACTCCGGTGACCCCTCGGCATCCCATCGGCATCAACCCTTTCCACGGCAATTTCGTCGACGACAACAATGGCTTCCGCTCCGTTCTACGCCTCTGAAATCCCCGTGGTAAGTTAATCTCCTCTGTATTCACATTCCCACTTTCCTGCCGATTTCTTCGAACTAGGGATTCAAAATTTTGCCTCCCGGGTCTTATATTTTCATCGTCGTTCTTATGACCTAGGTCTTCAAAAACCAAATCCTGATCCCCACCAACCACAAATCACATCGCTTCTTGCTAGGCCCCATGGGCGACTGCGACCCAACTTGACTGATTAATGCTGAAACAGACAGAATCTCCTTTAGACAAGCCAAGCCCAATGTTTCTTCATGAAAACATACCTTCAGATCCTGGCCGTCGAAGCTTAACGGATATAGAACCTGGCATAAGAGAATCGCTGCAGCCAAACAAATCCATTGGGACGAAATAGGAATCGGCCAATGCATTACTTTATCCCTGGCCGATACCAAGAAAAACGAGCCACTCATGTCAGCCGCCAGTTACTTCTGGTCTAGTACCTTAAACGCCTTCCTGTTCAAACAAGGTCCGATGACCCCAACTCTGATTGATGTCAAGATACTAACAGGATTGGACATTGACTCCGAAATCAATCCCTTCAGCCTCCTGGTGAACAATAGTCACAAATTGAAAACCAAGAAGATTGGAGGCTGGTCCGGATATATCTCTGAACACATGGAACAAGGATCAGTCTCAGAAAGAGAACATGTGGCTTTCCTGACACTGTGGTTGGAAAGATTCGTCTTCTGCGGATCGACTTGTGGCCCTACTACAAATTGTCAACACTTGGCTCAAGCTTTGGCCGACAAGAAGCAAATCCCTCTTGGCCGATACCTCTTGGGAGCTGTCTATCGGCTACTTCATACCTCCACTCAAGACTTAATGTTGAAGCAAACTGTGGCTCATGGAGGGCCATGGTGGTTTATTCAGCTTTGGCTCACCATCCACACCAACACCATAGTTAATCGGCCACCACTATCGGACTCTTGCTTTCTGCCAAAATATGCCGATCACGAAGATCCCAGGACCAGAAGATGCATGTCCTATGGAGAAGCAGCCTCCGTTTATCCAGGAGCAGACCAATCGGCCGAAGACATGTCTACATGGTTCATCCGATTCTACACTGGCCCTCCATCAGTTAGGATAGACATGTTCATCTACACCTCGGACCGAGATTTTGAACTCCCCGACGATCTTCAATTGAGCTTGGTAAATGATGACATGGAGTCAAGGGAACTATTCATGATCGGCCTCACCCCATGCCTACTCCCAGTAGGCATATTTCAAGGAAGAAGCACCAGCCTGTCTTACGAGTTTTACAATCCAATGGTAGCTGCTAGACAGTGCGGGCTTGGACAACTCCCCATCAATCTATACTTCCAAAGACTCCTAGAGAGCAGGGGCATAGTGTCGTCAGGATTGATCATGAGCAAGGCACTGGGAATTGAAACCCCGAACCTGGGTGACTGCGACCGATTGCATCTGAGCCCCTTTGTACATATCAGCTTCCAAGCATGGTGGCAAGAATGGGCTGCTCACATTTTCCATCAATCGGCCAGATTCTACGTGATAGAGCTCATCCAGGGTATCAGCCCTCAAGTCCCAGACGAGCCGATCCCATCTATGAGCAACAGCGGACAAAGAATTTGTTATGCTCAAGCTGTGGTCCCATCAGGATCAACCATCCTGGAATCAATCATCGGCCTTACCGCCCCAAAGATATCATCACTACTTCAAAGGCCGATGACCAAGGAAAACCCCAAGAGGAAGGCTCCAGCAAAAGGCAAATCCCAAAAATCCAGCAAGAAAACCAAAACTGATGACCAAGCCGATCTCGAAGAGCTAGATCCCTCCATGGAAGAATTCCTTGATGAACAAGTGATGGAGGAAGAAATTGATGCAGCAACCGCCGATGCGTCTGAAGAAGAAGATTCGTCGGTTGAGACTGCCAAGAAACCATCGGCCAAAAACACCACAATCCCATCGGCCGATGACCAAGCCGGCGCTGCCCAACCAAGGAAGACTAGACATGCAGTCCGCAAGGTTAACATATTTCTTTTACTGGACTTCATGCGATCCCCTTCTTATTGGTATGCTATAATTTGATATCCTTTTCAGGCTGCTGCGTCGTCTATACTCAAGGAGAGAACTCAATCGGCCCCTCTAAGAACCAAGAAGGCAACCCTACAAAGGCGTCAACAGGCCAAAGCCCGATTGAGGACTCCTTCTCCTTCTCCACCACCCTCCCCGATTGCTTCGGTAAGAGTTGATTTTATATTGTCTTTCTATCATAGATCTGTTCATCAATTTCTCGCTTTTCTCCAGCCAAAGGCTCCATCACCCGCACTACATCGGCCAACTCCCTCGCCTACTGCTTCCACACAGCAAAAAGAAGCCGATGCAAGTACCACCGATGCTCCAACACAGGTAACCACGATTACCTTGATCCTCTTTGCCGATTCTTGCTTGACTAGGTTAACCTTGACCTGTACTGATATTTGCAGAACCTAGCCGATATGTTCTCTTTTGACATCGGCCAGTTCCTGGATGACGAGGACAAGGAGCCTCCTGCCATAGCCAAGACATCAATCTCCGACGAGCTAAAGAACCAGCTAGCCGACATTGCCAATCGGCTGGAATCCTCGCTAGAGTTTTTGGTGGACGATTGTACTTCCATCAGAGTCAGGGTACAAGAAATTCAAGACCAACTGCCCGAAGATCTGATGGAGACCCTAACACCGGCCATCTTCTTGGAACAATACCGCTTCAAGCTTCAGAAAGCTAAAGAAAGGATTGCGGAGAGGCGGGAACGCGAAAGCCTGGAATCGACCCTATCCGCTAGCAAGGCTCAAGTCAATTCTGACAAGACCAGATTGGATGAGCTAGCTGTGAAGCCGATTGTCTTGAAGAACAGACTTGAAGAACTCCAACGCCTCGTAGCAGACCTCATCTCCAAGCTAGAAGCAACTCGCAAGGAAATCCAAGAAGTCCAGGTCGGGATAGCTGCATCACCCAAAGCTATAGAAGACCAAACGGCAAAGTTAAAGGCATCGGCCAAGTACCTTGCGACCCTGAGCAAATCATTGAAGCCAATCCCAGGGTCGACGGCCGATGACACCCAAGTCATAGAAGATATCGAGCAGATTCGCCGTAGAGCCATCACAGCTATTGTAGATTTCATCGGGTGATGTAACATATTTTGTCTTTATATTGTATAAACACAAATCTCATCGGCTAAGCAGCTGAATTTGGTCTAAATGGCATTCCATCGTAAAATTTTTTTTGTGAAGTCCATCTTACAAACGGATATCCCCTTATTATAATCAATCTCATCGGCCAAGCAGCCGAAGTCGATCTCAACCTGAAAAAGGCCAAGTCTGAAAAATTCCTTGAAATTCCGAAAAATTCTGCAAAAATTCATATATATATATGCCCCCCAAATTTTAGAAGATGAGGGCTCATGTTGTAAAATTTGAACTAAAGACGATAGTATATATCGGCCATCTAGAGACGATGCATAGCGCATCGGCTGTTATCATAAATCGGCTGAGGGGCCGATCATGAATCAATCCAGATGCTAGGATAATATTTCTTTAAGTACTTGCCATTAAGAGCTCGTCCATAAATCTCACCATCTAGCCCCTTAAGCAAATAAACATTGTGAGGGACACATCGATGAATCTGAAAAGGACCTTCCCAATTAGGTGACCACTTGCCGAATTTATTATCCCAAAGGGAATCGGCCAGCGTCGCGTGCCATTGCCTCGGCTGTTCGTCGATTTTTCTCTTGATTAGCTTGATTAAAGTCTTATTAGAAGCCTCTGCCTGCCCATTAGCTTGCGCGTAGTAAGGAGAAGAATTTAATAATTTGATGCCCACGCTGTCGGCGAACTGGACGAACTCGTCAGACACGAAGATTGATCCCTAATCGGTGGTTATTGTCTGAGGTAACCCAAACCGATATATGATATATTCCTTGACAAACTGAATCGCATCTTTGGAATCAATCTTCTTAAGGGGAATGACCTCAACCCACTTTGTGAAGTAATCTGTAGCTACCAAGATATATTTGTGTCCCTTACTTGATGGCGGGTTAATTTGGCTGATCATATCTATTCCCCATCCACGAAACGGCCACGGCTTTATGATTGGATGCATAGCCGATGCCGGTGCTCGCTGAATTGCTCCAAATTTCTGACAATCTTGACATCCTTTATAATACTTGAAACAATCCTCTAGCATTGTCGGCCAAAAATATCCAATGCGTTTCAACAGCCATCTCATCTTATGGGCCGATTGATGTGTTCCACAAATCCCTTCATGGACCTCGCTCATAACAATTTTGGCCTCCTCAGGACCTAGACACTTGAGCAAGACACCATCAATCGTCCGATGGTATAAGTCATTATCTAACAGAACATACTGCAATACTTTGTATTTCATCTTCCGTGACGCCGATTGGGAAGGATTCTTCAAATAATCAATGATAGCAAATCTCCAATCGTCGGCATCCACTGCGGCGACTCGAACCCGTACATCCTTGGCCATCGGCCTGTATCCCGATGCCTCCTGAGTCAGATCATTGGCCTCGAAGTTTTGCTTCCTGGGTATATGCCTCATTGTCATGATCTTGAATGCTTGAAGCAACACCTTGCACTCTTCATTGTACACTTTGAGGATATCATCTTTGCATTCATACTCTCTAGAAAGTTGATTAATTACCAGTTGTGAATCACCAATGATCTCTACGGAATTGGCCTCGACTTCTTGTAATAACTGCAAGCCTTTAAGCACCGCTTCGTACTCTGCTTGATTGTTAGTATAATAAGGCTTGATAGTAAAAGCAAACTCAAAACTTGCCTCCCGAGGGGATATAATGACCAGGCCGATACCGCATCCGTGTTGGCAGACAGATCCATCAAAATACAGCGTCCATGGTACGATATCTGCATATGCGACTGAATCATCCCGGTGTTGAACAATGAAATCGGCTAGGGCTTGTCCTTTGATCGCTTTGGCCGATTCATATCTGAGGTCAAACTCTGTTAAGGCAAAAATCCACTTCCCAATTCTTCCTTTTAACACAGGGGCCGACAACATGTATTTCATCACATCGGCCTTACTTATCACAATGCACTCGTTGGAAAGTAAATAATGCCTCAATTTAGTACATGAAAAATATAAGCACAAACATAATTTCTCCACCGGCGTGTACCTTGTCTTGGCGTCTAACATCCTCCTACTGAGATAAAAAATAGCTCTTTCCTTGCCATCAATATCTTGAACCAAGACTGAGCCGATGGATTTCTCATCGGCCGATAGGTACAGCCTGAATGGGACCCCTTTCCGTGGAGGGATTAGAACTGGGGGAGAGGTTAAATACTCTTTGATATCGTCCAGCGCCTTCTGTTGCTTATCACCCCATACGAATTCCTGATCGTCCTTTATCTTCAACAGTGGAGTGAATAGCTCTATTCTACCTGAAAGATTTGATATAAAACGCCGGACAAAGTTGATCTTCCCGAGCAGAGATTGTAACTTGGTCTTGTTTTCTGGAGGCTTGATTTTCTGGATGGCATCAATACTCTTCTGTGTAATTTCAATTCCCCTCTCATGGACCAAGAAACCCAAAAACTGACCGGCCGATATGCCAAAGGCACACTTGTTAGGGTTCATCTTTAAACCATATTTCCTTGCCCTTTCTAGTACCTTGCGTAAATCGACCAAGTGCATATCATACTCTTTTGACTTTATGACGACATCATCTATATAAACCTCAATCAAAGAACCAATAAGATCATGAAAAATATAATTCATGGCCCTCTGATAAGTAGCTCTAGCATTTTTCAAGCCAAAGGTCATGACAACCCACTCGTACAGGTTGATTGCCCCTGGGCATCTGAAAGCTATCTTATGAATGTCTTCCTTAGCCATAAAGATCTGATTGTAGCCTGCGTTTCCATCCATAAAACTGATAATCTTATGCCCAGATGCAGCGTCGACTAGCAAATCGGCCAATGGCATAGGGTACTCGTCCTTTGGTGTTGCCTTGTTTAGATCTCTGAAATCGATACATACCCTTAGCTTGCCGTTCTTCTTCAATACTGGAACTATGTTGAAGACCCACTCCGCGTATCAGCATGGTCTGATAAAGTTGGCGTCGTAAAGCCTTATGATCTCTGCTTTGATAGCTTCATACATATCGGCCTTAAATCTCCTAGGAGATTGTTTAAATGGCCGATAGCCTGATTTGATAGGTAGCCAATGTTCTACGATCGATCGGCTTAATCCTGGCATCTCATGGTATTCCCATGCAAAACAATCCATGAACTCTTTCAGAAGATTTATCAGATTATTCTTATATTCCTTTGGCAGGCTAGCACTTACATACGTCGGCCTAGGCCTATCACCTATTCCTATATCAACCTCTTCAAGTTCGTCGGCCGACGTGAAGCCTTGTCCCAATTTTCCATCTAACTCATCCACTGCATCGTCTGTGTAGGGACCAGCTTGTTCGTCTTGGACAGTGGATGACACATCTTTGTTAAAGCAACTGCTTGTCTTGATCTTCAATCGTCTCGATATCGCAATCAGTTACTTTGAGGAAATCGGCGTCCCAGACTCGCCCGGACAAGCAATCGATTCGCTCCATCTCCCAAACTGCGAGATCGGCATTGGCCACGTGTACTGACCGATCGGCCTGCACGATCTCGACCTGGTCCCCTTGCCATTGTATCAAACATTGATGCATTGTTGAAGGGACGCAACAGTTTGCATGGATCCAGTCTCGTCCCAACAACAAGCTGTAGGAACCCTTTCCATCGAAGATGAAGAAGGTTGTGGGTATCGTCTTGCTGCCCACGGTGAGTTCCACATTGAGCACCCCCTTCGCCTCAGAAGCGTTGCCACCAAAGTCTTTTAACACCATATTGGTCTTGATAAGGTCTTCAGGTACTTTTCCAAGCTTCCTGAAGGTTGTGTATGGCATCAAATTGACCGCCGCGCCGCCATCGACCAGCATCTTCGTCATCGGCCGCTCGTTGATAAATCCCTTGATGTATAACGGCCGCAGGTGCCTGTGGTTGTCGTCAGCTGGCTTGTCGAATATGGCTTGGTCTGGTGACAACTGTAGTCTAGCCGAAGATTGTTCATCGTCGGCCATTGCTTCATCGGCCGCCTGCACGCTGTATTCTGCTGGCAGAATAAAAACCATGTTAACAGACGTCGATACCACTCCTTTACCTTTTGAAGCCGCAGAAGCCCGAGCTGTATCGGAGGTGCCCTCATCGGCCGTGACCACCGTGGATTTTATCCTCCACTCTTTCTTGGTCTTGGCCGACCGATGGGCTATTGTCGCCTGTTGCTCTTGGATTTGCTCCTTCCTCCTTAGTCTCTGAACCCGCCGTTTTTGTGTCTTGCTGAACACATCGCTTGGACACCATTGGAGGTTCTGGATCTGCTCCTCGGCTTCGATCTGTTGCTCTTAGCGCATCGGCCCCAGTCTTTCATGCACAGATTTTCTTTGCTTGGCCAGCCGATGTGCTTGCCTGCTTGAGCTGCCCTGATAGGAATTTTTTGCGTCATTGCACGCAGGGCACTCCTGGATGGATGGCAACCTCATCCCCTCATTCCAGCAGAACCGGAAAAACTCGCACTCCCAATGTGGGTCGTAAGAGTTGTCTTGATCGGCGTAGTCTTGAGCTTGTTCTTCCTGCCTCTGCTGGTACTTTTTGATCAGGCCCTCAGAGGTCTAATAAGGTCGCTTGCCGGTCCGATGGTCACCGCCGTCGGCCCTGTCTGCCCGCACCATGTTGATTGGGAATGGGTGTCCTTCTATCTTCATCGGCTTCTTGACGTTATCAATCTTAATTCTGCCTTGTTCGATAGCCGATTGGATCTATTGTCTGAAGATCTTGCATTCATTGGTATGGTGTGAATAAGAGTTATGCCACTTGCAATATCTTTTCTTCTTGATTTCTTCGGCCGATGGCAATACGTGACCCACTGGCAGTTGAATTTGCTTTTCTTGCAACAGTAGATCAGATATCTTATCGGCCTTGTTGATATCGAAGTCAAACTTGTCTTCTTTGTCACCCTTTTTTGCCCACTGGCATGTTGTTGGCTTCCTCATCCGGGCCCACTCGGCCAGGTCGACATCGACATCTTCCGAATCATCATCGTCGGAGGCATACTGATAGATCGTATTGATCTTCTTTGCAAACTTCTTTGCCTCCTGGAATCGTTGCTCGTGGGCCGATACCCTCTGTGCTAGCTGAGCTAGACTGTCAAATTCCTGTGACGAGAACCTCTCTCGTATCGGCCCGAGTAATCCTTGAAACGCCAGATCGGCCAATTGAGAATCGGTCAAGCTGAGGCTGTAACATCTGTTCCTTATGTCCCTAAACCTTTGGATATACTCTGGGACCGATTCGTCAACTCGTTGCCTAATGGCATTGAGATCGGACAGTTTCATCTCTTGTACACCATTGTAGAAATATCTGTGAAACTGTTTCTCAAGATCTATCCATCCTCTGATGGAATTGCAGGGTAAGGATGAAAACCATGTAAACGCAGACCCTGATAAGGACAGAGGGAAAAACCTCACCCTCAACGCCTCGATAGCCGATGCTTCTCCGCACTATGCTAGGAATCGGCTCACATGCTCATACGTCGAGACATTGTCTTACCTAGAGAACTTGGAGAAGTCCGGGATCTTGTATCGGCTTGGCAATGGCACTCTGTCAAATTCCTCGGGGTACGGGTGCCGATACACTGTAGAATTCTCCTTGGGCTTCAAGCTGAACTGATCTTGCATCACTTCGGCTATCATATCAGCCCAGTATCCTGCGGGCCGATGCGGGAGGTCTTGCTGATATGATTGTTGCAAGCCCTCTGCCTGATACTGCCTGGGAGAGTACGGCTGGTAATGGTGATCAAGGTTTTGCGCGCCGTATTGCCCTGTGGTATACTGCTGGTAGCCTTGTGGCGCATTGTATTCAGCTTGTGGTGGAGGGTTGTTGAACACAGGGGCTTGTGGCTGTCCGGCCGATGGCTGGTTAACAGGAACTTGCTGCATCGGTTCGATCACTGGTTGCTTCCCCTTGGTCCATTGAGCATATTGCTCCTCCGTGATGTGCTGAGGGCTCCCTCCTGTCTGCCTGGTGAGGACCAATGGCAGTGTTGTTGTTGGCTGTGCCGATGAGGGTGGCATCGGCGCCATCTGCTGAGTCGTGCTCAGGTCATTCCTCAAGGTCCGATAGGCAGGAAACTTATTCTCCGGTAGATAAATTGGGCCTTGAGGCTTGTACTGGTGGATCGACCCATCTAGGATCGATTTGACCATATTGGTTAATGTGTACACCAGGATCCCTGATTGGTTGACTAGCGCAGAGTAAACTGCGGAGTCAATCCTGTCTTGCAATGTCGGCGCCGCGGTATCCTCGGTCTTGACGGTGTGATCGTGTGCCGCCGCCGACGTGCCAGCTTCATCTCCAGGACTCGACATTATCACCTTAGACTTTTGAATCAAGGTGCCTTGCCGAGTCCTAGAATATGTCTGCAGGTACATATTCTGGAACTGCTCAACCAGCTTGTCCATCTCAGCTTTTTGTTCTGCGTTGAGCTGGTCGACGGTTACGGAGACGACATTATCCTCGGAGATCTCGGCCTGCTTCGACATTTTGAATGTTCTTGTTGCTGTTGCAAAGCTTGCGTTCTTATGGTCCCACCGGGCGTGCCAAAAGCGTGTTGGCGTAGAATTTCGACCCGCCTTGCGACCAAACGGGTTCCGCGTTTCCACGGCGGCCTAGGAGGTTTGCTTTACTCCAGTGCAGGTCCAAATGGCTTGCCTAGTTGTGCGCAGAGCATGCCAGTTGATTTGATCTGCAATCAACAAGAAACAAGTAAACCATATCAGAAAACAACGGCCGATTGGCCAATAGGCCGATGACACATTGTCATAGCCCAGCCGATAGGGCAAAACTATATCGGCTTACTCATGATAAAGCAGGATTAAAGCATAGATCTTATCGGCCTTCACCAACATGTTGCTGCCAATTAATGGCATCGGCCGATAAGAACAATAAGATAACTACACTAGCTAGTACTCTAGTGCAAATCTACATGAACCAATCAACCAATATAAACATATCAATCACAGATAAACCCTAGAGAATTATCCATAACAGATGCATTCCTATTAATATTATGTAGATGACAGATACACATGAAAATATTATAATAAACACGTGTATCAGATAAAACTGGCTAAAACCCCAGTTATATCCTTAATTACAACTGAAAGCAGGCTTTGTGTTAGATCTCAAAACAGGACTAAGGTCGATAGCAACTCAAAGTATGAATCGAAACTTAACACAAAGAAAATCAAGCCGTCGATTGCTTTTGGGGATGGTAGATGCATTGAACAATCTAACCAAGCATAATAATTAAACCGTCGTCGACAATAAACCCTAAAACGAATAGATCACCGGCGAAGCATAATTAAGACGCCTGTCAAGATTACCCAAAACATGATAGACGACGATCACATCATCGAGGCTTAACGTGCCTAAAGCGACACGCTAGCCCCGACGACGCCGATCGTCGGGAACGAGTTCTTACCTTTGCTCCGGGAAGGCGAACTCGTGAAGGTCAACCTCTTGCGAGGGTTGGCGATGCGCCGAAGTAGATTGAACTGGTTTTTTGTATTGGATTGTGAGAGAGAGAGTCTATGTACAAACTATCGGGATATTTATATCCGAGATTATAACAGGGTCCATGTAGGACACGATCTTATCTCTAACAAACAACAAGTCTTTGCGACAGACTTTTGTCACAGATTAGATCTAAATCTACTTGATTTACAAGATACAATTGACTAAAATCGAGCTTTATCTCTATTTGGCAACTTTCTTGAAGCTTATCTCAAGCCCAAACCAAGCCTACGCTGGCTTTGTCAACTTCCAACCTCTATCGGCCAATAACCATACAAATCTGAATCGGCCGATACAGCTTTCCTGCCAGCGCCTCATTGAGTCCGATACACTGACCATGTCCGATACGAGACCTGGTTCGACTTCAACTTAGCCCTTTGTCTCTGCTTCAGTTTCCTCCTCCTTCTCCGGGTCGATTACGAAAATCCGCTGTTAACAATACCCGATATCATTTTATCAGGGAGTGTGTTGAGCAGAGAAAGATCAAGGTGCAGCATGTCTGTTCAGAGGATCAGCTTGCTGATATTCTGACGAAGCCATTGGACAAGGTTCAGTTTCAGGAGTTGTGTAAGAAAATGAGACTGGTGAAAGTACAGGCGCATCAAGATTAGGGGGTGAATCGTTGGGAGTAATCTTGTGCACCAGTATCATCTTCATTGGTCGTTAGGACAGTTGCATGTTTACTTTGGATGCTGCATGTAACGAGTGACTGATTTGTTCAAAGTTTAGTTAGCTCGGTAGTCTGTCTTTTTTTAGGTTTTTCGGTCATAGATTAGACTGATCCGAATTTGGATTGTGGGATGGGACGTTCGGTAGTTGGATCCGGTGATGTCCTTGGTTTGTTATGCATGTAACTATCGCTAAATAAAAGGAGATGAATAGATGAGAAAATAGCTGTTGAAGTTCGCAACACAAAAGCCTCTGTTTTTTCAGTTCTTCAGTTAGCTGCTCTGTTCTGTGTTCTTTGTCAGTACAGTGTTCCCCGTCCGGAAATCATCAGAGTTGATAGGTTAGCCACAAATTTGCGTGAGTTAAAGGGTGTTTTTTCTGACAACAGGATATGATAGAGTGCTTAGTTTCCACTTGAATGACACATTTTCGCTCTAATGGCACATCAGATTTCATTCATGGCACAAAACTAGTGCAGTTCATGGCATGATCAAATTGCTGTGATTATTGCCCGATTGTCCTGGCGAAGCAGCGAGAGAGAAATTGATTTGAAACCTTTTGGCTAAAGATGCCATTTTTTCTATAGAAAGTTATAAAATCCTGGGAGAAACAAGTTTTAACATGCAATCCTCTGCTAAAGAATCACCTTAAACTAATTAGGTGAAATAATTTACGTGTTGGCAGCATTCGCCTACAATTTGTTGTAGCTAATGAGATCATCTTCCTGTTGGATGTGGTGTAGGACGAAAGAGTCCTAACTAATGCTGAAAAGGAGCTTTGAACATATCTAAAAACAATAGTGATGTGGTTTTGTCTACTTTAAACAAGATTAAGGTTAGACATAAGGCAAGCTACTTGGACTAAAGTTGGTGATGTCAATTCAATGTTCTTTCACTTAGAAGCAAATGCCTGGAGGAAAAAGAATTATACATAGATGTTACAAACCCCATCAGGGGATGCAATTCCCACTCAAGACAAGAAAGACTTCATCGTTTTTTCACACAACTCCTGGGGGTTCCTGCTAGACGATTTCAATGCCTGAACTGGTCAGCCATAAACCTACCAAATGTATAGATCTACTATCACACCAGGAGGATACAACAGAAGATGAATTAAAGCAGGCTATCTTCCGCGTCATTCTATTCCTGACGGCTATCTTCCGCGTCAAGGACAATTTTCCTGTTGGTATTTCAATTTTCCCTGTTGGTTTTTGGCCGTCGCGAAAAAGATACATTTTCCTGGTAGTGTATGGAAAATGCCCTGGCCCGGATGGTTACATTGGGGCCTTTTTCAAACAAGCATGGGACATAATTAAAGGTGATCTCCTGAAAGAAATACAGTTCTTTTTAGCCAATAACACAGCTCACCTGAAATTATTAAATTCTGCGAATACATGTCTCCATCTGAAGAAAGGTGATGCAACAACTATGCCCAAGCATTATCGACCTATAAGCTTGATTCACAGTTCTGTTCGAACTGTGACAAAGCTCCTCGCTAACCATTTGGCCCCAAGTTTGAATGAATTGGTCTCGCATAACCAAAGTGCTTTCATTCGTAAAAGAGAAATTCATGATAATTTTATTTATGTACATAATCTACTGTATGGTTTTTATGCTCACTACTAGAGAAATGACTATTAACGATAGAAAATATGATCACCAAAAGTCTAAATGTGGCCCAAAAAACTGTGGTTCTATAACTAATGCAAAGTAAAACTGCTATTGTGTGTTTAAGTCGACTAGTCACTTGGGATCACTTATTATTGTGTCGGTGTCCTATCAACAGAAAAGAAAGTTTTAAAAAGCACCAATTCAATAAACTTCATTGCCTCAAGAAAATTTTCTTTTTCTTTAAGTAGCCATGTTGAAGCTCCTCGTCTGTTACTTATAACTAGTCCATCTCAAAATATAAACATTTCTAACTTTTTAAAGATCAATAAAGGATAAAAAGAAAATATTGTGATGCCTCTCATTGATTGAGAGGTGGTTGGGGTGTGGAAGGGTGGTTGGAGATAAAATTGGGTGAAAATCAAATGAGTAGTGATTGTTGGGAGAAATAGCATTTTAGAAGTCGTTATGTTTTTGGTCAAATTTCAAATGCTAGAATGTAATACCCCAATCCATTTTGTCGCCTATAGTAGTGCATTGGCCCAAATGCCTATAGTTGCAGTAGTTGTGGTTTAGTACCATCTAAAAAGTTAGGTGGGTGAGAGTCAGTTTTTACGTGAAGCAAGGTTAACCCTTTAATATAAGGAAAGCATAAAAGTGTAATATGGAATACTACATCTATGTAGGCTCATTCAATGTGTAGAAAGGACTGATGTGGATTTTGAAGGAAGGGTGTTACACAGAAGTCCTTATATTTTGTTGTGGAGCAAGTAGATCATTTGTTTACCACACTAGAATATAAGTTCCAACAGCGTTTTGCTAGTGAACCACATGCAGTCATAGTACATACAATCATGTATATACATATTACATATTGGCCGGTTGGTTTATGACAAGTTGTTTTCTATCAAAATAAGATTCACGGTAGTGTTCTGTTAAAAAAAAACATCCATATACTCCAATGTAGTTCTGCCAATGAATAACGTGTGTCTTGATTCACTCTCTTTAGTCTCCTACTGCCAATGAATAATGAAGTCTGCTGCATATGGGAGCCTGAATGCAACTTGATCTATTGGATTACTCTCCCACTTCAACTCCTTCCTGGCAGTAGAAACGATGCGACCTTTGTTATTTTTTGTATTTCTCACAGAATGTTAGGGATAGAGACATTGAGAAAGAAGGCGTTCCATCAGTTATTCGTGCTCTATACTAAGGTGCCATTTTGTATAAGAACCTAAGAACTTTAGCATTACGATGGAAAAGGCTCGTGAGAGTCTGTTACAATGTCCAAAAACCGTGGTTACAAACCTTGGTCACAGTGGATCTTCGTGCATGCATATACGTCTCACATGCACCCTTGGCTGGCTGGCTACGCTAATGTGTTTGATAGTACTCTCACAAGAGATATCCAAAGCATAAAAGCATCAAATCATTTGCCAATTCGCCTAGCTGTTTCACCGGAACGTTCAATTCTATACTTACAAAGTTTGTATACCAGAAACGTATTTTGGGCTGCTATAATTATTTTATCACTTGCACATAATAGTGGAAAAAAGGGTGATTGTTAAGTTTAATTACCAAAGTTCTCTCAAGGACAGCAAGGAAGTGATCGATAACAGAATAGCTTACACAGTTACAGTAATACCATTTGAAACGTATCCTGCACGATCCTGTGAAAGGTAGCATACATTTCAACTGCAGCCTTTTCAATAAAAAAATAGGTGAAATTTTAAGCCCAAACCAATTCTATTTAGTACTCAAAAAGTATGGATATAATAAAAGCAAATACTGAATACCGCCTATTTCTTTATCTACAAACTGTTGCGGTCCATTGCATTCAATATATAGTGGCCTGGAATTTGCTCGGGAGGGTATCACTCACTTTGAGTAGTGTATTATTCATCAGGGCTGTCCCGTAAAATTTGGGAGCCCCATGTGAAATTTTAACCAAGCATGATATATTTCAATAGCAATTTTTACTCCACAATATATTTCATTGCAACATAAAATAGAACAAAACTAGTACCTCTTTTCATGATCTTCACTTGAAAAGCATCATTCTTTTAGTGTTTTTTGAAATAAAATCTACAATGGTGTCTTCATAATTAATCTTCACCAGCATGTCACTCTAAAGTGCTAGGTTGTAGCCAATGCATTAAGTCTTTCTTGTGTCATTCTACCCACATTTCCTTTTTTACTCTTTTCATAGCCTGAAACATATTTTCTAACTTGATTTGTAGAATACATGGCTTGAAAAGAACAAAAATTTAATTTAGTGTACATAGTAGATAAACATATGCACACCAAAATTGAGAAACGCTAAATTAAACGAAATATCGAGATCACCACTCTCCAGTCCACTAGCACCTGTCCCTCAGTCCCTGATGTGGGCTTGGCGGCTGCTGTCTTCAGGTGGACGGGCGGAAAATCTGACGAGGGGATCATCACTCGTCAGACCGATCGGCCGTTCAGGGCAGCAGTGAGGGGATAGGTGGCTCGGTGCAGGCGCAGCGAGGCCGCCAGGGGATCAGCGTAGCGGAATCGTTGCTTTGCTTCGCAGCGCAGGCGCAATTGAATCACAACTGGATTGCTCGATTCCTCCCTGCTCCTTGCCTCCTGCTTGCTGCGCCAATTGGCATTGGGCCATCCAGACAACCTATATATACTACCTGTTATTCATGTGGTTTTGGCTGTGCAGGTGCATGTAGCCACGGCTTGAATTTCAGTTATGCGAGACAGATAAAGAACTCATCTTGGTAAGTTGAATGTGAAGCCTTCCACAAGAATATAATAGTTTATAATCACCTCTTTGGACAGATATTTCACAACGTGCAACAAAAAAAATCGTAGTTCCCCGACTTATTAGTGCGTTAGGGACAACTCACAAAAGAGGTTGTACACTAATGCAGGCAAAATCTGCAATTCGATGTTCAGCGATCGACACAAGGTCATCAAGGCCGGTCGAAATGTCAAGGTAATCTATGAGGTTGCACACTCTCAGGTGTGAATCTCCTGAAGATGAAGATAAAGATGAAGATTAAGTGTTTCACGTAAAACGAGGTGACTTTAACGTGTGATTAATTATGTTTTAATTATTACAAACTTGAAAATGGATTTATCTGATATTTTAGAACAACTTTCATATAGAAAATTTTCGCACGAAATACACCGTTTAGCAGTTTGAAAAACATGCCACGAATATCTTTTATCTCTATCCGGTTGTGTAGTAGTATCGAACGGGACCTCAGTCGAGTGAAACCCGTAATGGTGAGGAAAATGAATGGAAAGAGGTGAATGTACGCATTGACTTTACCGATGTGAACAAGTTTGTCCAAAAGATGACACCCATGGTAAAAATCAATTTGCTATGTGGAGAACCTCTGTGGATGAAGAACCAAGAATTGCAATATATTTTTTGCCAACTTCTCTCGTTCCTATTACTTTCACAAAACGAAGAAGGACAAGAAAAGAGAAAAGAACATGAGTTGTGGAGTTCTACCAGAAACAAGTTAGTAGACATAGGACCGGAAAGTAGTCGGCCTAGTTCATACATAGGGAATATATATAGCAATTGGTTACAGTAGGAATAAGAACCAAGATCATTACTCCTGAATATTGAGCATAGGTATAAATCAAGGGAGATTGTGTTGAATCAATAGTAATCATTAACTTGTAGGGGAGTAAATCATACGTGGACACTGAAAGATTATGAAATTTCTGTCAGTGTGTTCACATATTTTCGAACAAAGCAAAGATGGTATTATGCTCTGGTAGTTCATGGATAGTCTGTCGATATCGATGAGTAATCTGTGGGGTCACTTGTTAATGTGTTCTCTGGAGCATCATACTTTCGTATAATGACTGATGAATCAATTCAATAGCAGCTTCAGAGCTTTGAATAAAATTGGGCTCTGTATCACCTTATCAAGCCAAGCTCAAGCTCCAAGTGTGTAACTTATAATTATATCATCTTTAACTAGTTTCCACACTAGTGATCACGGATCGAATCTTGAGTGTTGAGGAATTCCTCTTTAAGTGAGGACCACTTGTTTTTTTATCAAAACTAGATCCACAATTTTGAGCAAATTTCATTTCACTACAATCCGAACTCATGTAGTCTTATTGATTGATACGACCAACCTATTATCCATTTGTTTTCTACACCATCCAAGAGACAATGGACAAGTAGCTAAGCATTTATGAAAAAAATACGTGAACAATAAATAATGTACTCCACCTATTAAAGCAGCAACCTCCTTGTTGACATGGTTGTTAGAAAACTTCTTACTTTGCCATACTCTAAACTTGCATTCAAGACACAAGAAGGGAATGTGCAACATCCCACAATGCTACTAGTAATTAACCTGATAACCTCGCTTGACTATCTCTAGTATTTTCAAATAGTTGGTTTATTTTCAATGTTCAGAATTTGGCAGATTGAGTAGAATAGGAAGCGAGTGATGTTGTATTGTTCTTATACTAGTCTACCAGTTATACTCGAACAATTCTCAAGCCTGAAGTCTAAGCAAAGGAGAGTTCTATCAGATATTTTGACCAAATATTCATTTCACTACAATCAAAACTCATACTTTGCAGGAAACAATTAACAAGTAGTTAACTTAGTACGACCAACATAGTACGAAAAGAACAAAATTTAGAGAATAGAGTATTCCACCAATTGCACGAGCAGCCACCTTGTTGACATAGTTGTTAGAGATACTTCTTCTACTTTGTCATACTCTAAACTTGCATTAGACTAACAAGAAGTGAATCCAATATTCCACAACGCTTTAGGTAACCTGATGTGATCATGACTACTATGGATATAACCATACTATTGTTCACTTCATAGGTTAAGACATCAAACCGTCCATGTTCCATAATCCAATTCGGCGACCTGAAGTAGCGCTGACTTCAAACAGTCGCCAACTATGCATACGTTCTCCGTTCTGGGCCCATGAGTACTTCATGAAAATCTCTTGAAGTCCTTTTTCTAATGGATCTGGCTTCATCTTAAATTTCCTTGTGAGTCGCCGGCAATTAAATAAACAATGTGTTGTGTCACCTATCATGGGACTTTGGGTTTGTAACTTCGTCTAGGACCCTAGTCTAAGTAGAGCCCAAGTAGGGTCCATCCCAACTAGTTGGAGCACGACCTTAGGGACTCCTTTGTCATTCTTCCACCTCCTTAAATAGCTAGGTACCCCTTCAACGTTCTTAGGTTTTTTTTGGATTAAAGTTTAGTCATTGCTACTCTTTCGGGTAAAACCGTGATCGGTTAGATCGTCATTTTCTCGTTACAGAACTCCAAATTATCGTTTGTATTCAATTCCTATCTACAATATCAATTGTTTTTATCTTGTTTTTACTTGTTTTTTTGATTTACTTACAGAAATAAGGTTGATCTACACCAGCAAAATCAACAACCCACAAATAGGTGTATTGATCTTTAAGGTGCAACAGAACAACGTCTCGTACACTTGTAGTTGGGGCATAAACATTTTTTTCAAATCATAGTTATCATCAACTTACCGAAAGATAAAATCAATTAGAGTTGTGAGTGTATCAAGTGGAGCCTGTAGCTTGTCATAACCTGATAGCCTCTCAATTGTGGGGTGTAAATTGAAGAACAGTGGCTGAAATCTTCAAAGTTCTACTTTTGTTTCTCATGCCTCCAATTCTGAGAATATGGCATATCGAGTAGAAGCGGAAGTGGTTGGGTTGCTGTTATACTAGTTGATCAATTGTACTAGAAAACTTCTCAAGCAGTATCACTGTTAAATATGTGATCTGAATTTAGGCCTACAACATATTCGGATTAGTTTTCTAGTAGGATTTGATGTCGTTTCCTATTAGGAGTTTTTTTTTATCTCCTATATATACTCTTGTAAGCTGTATAGGAAAGTGTGACGTTCTCATTGTTATTCTCCTACGTTTGTAATCAACTCTTCAATAATGATCATTGCCGATCGGCAACCGTGGTTTTTTTCTGTAAGAGTTTTCCACGTAAAAATCGTGTCTCCGTTGTGCATCTTTTTGTTTAACAAGTGGTATCAGAACATTGGAGATTCGATCTACTACCCGGCCGCCAACGCGCCCATCGTTCTACAATCCAACACCGACGTGTTTGTCATCTCGTCGATAGATCTACTCAACGAGATATATGTCAAATCCCATCGAAGTCGGCAGATCGACCCCGTCTCTGCATGTGGCGAATATAGCAGCATTTTGCCTCGCATCGTCGCACGTTCCGAGGAGAAAGTACCGCATGTCCACAGCCATCCACCAAAACGCATGAGAAATCAGCCTCGCGCGGTTACTGAGGCAAAGAAATCAACCAAAACCCCATGCATCTTACCTGTACACATGAATTAATTTTCACGATTGACAATTGCTACGTCCACATAACCATTGTACCAGGAGGATTCCACTACTTCACTACGTGCACACGAGAAGTGCACCCAAAGATTCGCGTTTTTGCTAGGTTTACCTTAGTTTCTTACCAGCAAATTCAGGATTAATTCGCATGACGAGTTTGAAGTATGATCTACCGCTCCTGTACCGAAACACAAGATTCTCACTATAGCAAGTGAAGATACGAGCTGTTTTTGCCCAGCAAGACCTTGATGATGCGCTATCTGGATTTGACAAAAGTACTCAGGATTGGTCCAACGATGACAAAAAAAAAAGATCGTAAGGCTGTGGCATATATTTATCTTCATCTATCTAACAATATTTTGCAGGAGATGCTTAAGGAGAAGATAGCCGCTGAGCTGTGATTGAAGCTGGAACAGATTTGTATGACAAAGGATCTGACCAGTAAGATGCACCTAAAGTAAAAGTTATTTTTGCACAAGTTACAAGATGATGAATCTGTGATGGATCATCTCTCCACTTTCAAGGAAATTATTGCTGACCTTGAGTCTATGAAGGTAAAGTATGATGAAGAGGATTTAGGCCTTATTCTATTGTGTTTGTGTTGGCGCAGAATTTCGACCCGCCCTCATGTCAAAGCGGGTTCCACGTTACCACGGCGGCCTGGGAGATCTGCTTAACTCCAGTGCAGGTCCAATGGCTTGCCTAGGTGCGTTTAGGGCGTGCCAGTTGATTTGATCTGCAATCGACAAGAATAAACAAGTAAACCATGTTAGCAAACGATGCCCGATCGGCCAGTAGGCCGATGTCGCATCGTGAGGGCCTAGCCGATAAGGCAAGGCTGTATCGGCCTACTTGAGGTTATAATGAAATAAGACTAATATATAGATCTATCCTCATCGGCCTTAATCTATATGTGTGTGTCAACCTGATGACATCGGCCGATGTGGGATGTGTGAAGTAAATGCGCTAGCTAATACTCTAGTGCAAACTTGTACAAACCGATCGGCCGATATAAATATCCTAATCACAGAGAAATCCTGAGACCAATCCGTGATGAACACATTTATATCTGTCGATCCACTCGTACAAGTGGAAAATACATATAAAAACATAAAGTAATCACATGTATTAGGTAAGACTGGCTGAAATCCCGACGCTATCCTTAATTACGATCGAAAATAGGCTTTGAGTTAGATCTCGAAACACGACTAGGGTTGATAGCAACGCAAAGTGTGAATCGAGAATTAACACAAAGACAATCAAGCCGTCGATCGCTTTTGGGGATGGTAGATGCCTCGAAGGATCTAGACAAGCAAGCCAATTCGACCATCGTCGGCAACAAACCCTAAAACGAGTTCACCGCTGGCGACATAGAATTAGCATGCCATATCGATATCATCCAAGACATGATAGACGACGATCACGTCGTCAGGGCTTAACGTGTCTAAAATGACACGCTAGCCCCGACGACGTAGATCGTCGGGTACGAGTTCTTACCTCTGCTATGGGGAAGCAAGAACTCACCGAAAATTAACTTGTTGCGAGGGTGGCGATGCGCCGAAAGTAGATTAAAACTGTATTGTTTTTGGTTGAATTGATCGAGAGTTTCTAAGTACAAACTACCGGGATATTTATACCCGTGATTTACAACATTGTCCATATAGGACACGATTTTATCTATAACTAACAAACAAGTCCTTATGGCGGACTCTTACCATAGATTAAATCTAAACTTATTTAACTTCCTAATCTATGAGATACAATTGCCTAAAACCGGGCCTTATCCCTATTTGGTAATCTCCTTTGAAGCTTGACTCAGACCCAAACCGAGCCCGCTCTGCCTCCATCGGCTTCCTGCTTCCATCGGCCGATGGCCGCATTGAACCCACATCGGTCGATACGGTCCCTCTATTGGCGCTCCACTTGGTCTGATGCACCGCTGAGTCCGATACCCGGCTTGGTCCGATAGCATAACCGATCCAACTCGAACTGCACCTCCTTCTCTGCATCAGTTTTCTCTTTCTTCTCCAAGTAGATTGCAAAAATCTGGTGTTAACAGTTTGTTGCATAGCTCATATGCAAATTTGAGAGATACTATTCTTTATAGTCGTGATACTTTAACTTTGAAAGATGTTTATGAAGCTTTGCATGCCAAAGAAAAGATGAAGAAGATGGTACCCTCTGAAAGTTTATGTTCACAAGCAGAAGACTTGACAGTTCGGGGAAGGCAACAGCAGAAGAACACAAAGAATCAATCAAGAGATAAAAGTTCAAGTAATTACCGTGGGAGATCATAGTCCAAAGGCAGATATAAGTCATGCAAATACTGCAAGAGAGATGGACATGATATCTCTGAGTGTTGGAAGCTACAGAACAAAGACAAGAGAACCGGAAGCTATATTCTGAAAGGTAATAGAGAAGAGGAAGGTAAAGCCACAATTGTTACTAATGATAAGTCTGGTGCAGAATTATTTGTTGCTTATGCTTGATGTGCATAAATTAGTGACCAGCGGATTCTTGATACTGCATGCACCTATCACATGTGCCTAAACAGGGATTGGTTTGCCACCTATGAGTCTGTGTAAGGTGGTACTATTTTGATGGGTGATAATATGCCATGCAAGGTTGCAGGTATTGGAACAATTCAGATCAAGATGTTTAATGGCTGTGTCAGAGCATTGTCAGATGTGCGGCATATTCCAAATTTGAGGAAAAGTCTCATCACTTTAAGTACTCTTGATCGCAAAGGGTACAAATATTTTGGTGGAGATGGAATTTTGAAAGTAACCAGGGGCTCTCTTGTTGTGATAAAAGCTGACATTAAAACTGCCGACCTGTACCTTCTGCAAGTACAACTATATTAGGTAATGTTGCTGTAGTTTCAGATTCATTATCTACTTTTGATGCTACTAATCTTTGGCATATGTGTCTTGGGCATATGAGTGAAATTGGTTTGGCAGAATTGTGCAAGCGATGATTGCTAGATGGACAAAGCATCGGGAAGCTCAAATTTTGTGAGCATTGCATCTTTGGCAAGCATAAGAGGATGAAGTTCAACACATCTATACATACTACATAAGGTATTCTTGATTATGTGCATTCTGATTTATGGGGGCCTGCTCGTAAGACATCCTTTGGAGGTGCTTGTTATATGACGACTATCGTTGATGATTATTCGCGAAAAGTTTGATCTTATTTCTTGAAGCACAAATATCAAGCTTTTGATGTGTTTAAAGAGTGGAAGACTATAGTTGAAAGAAAAACTGAAAGGAAGGTGAAAGAAAGATTGTGATTAGTAGAAACGTTGTATTCCATGAATCAGTTATGTTACATGATAAACCTTCTACTAATGTTCCTGTTGAGAGTCAGCAGAAAACAAGTGTGTAGGTGGAGCACTTGATCAGTTCAGGGCTTGTACCAGAAAAAGAAGATGTTGCTATTAATCAAGATGCACCTGTTAGTGAAGATTCAGATTCTTCTACTGTTGAGTAGTCGCTAAAACATTCTATTGCAAAAGATAAGCCCAAAAGAAATATTAAGCCCCCTTAAAGATATATTGAAGAAGTGAACATAGTTGCTTATGCTTTAAGTGTGGCATAAGAAATTGAAGGTAATGCAGAACCTTCTTCATATTCTGATGCTATTGTTTCTGTTGATTGCAATAGATGGATAACTGCTATGCATGATGAGATGGAATCACTTGAAAAGAATCGTACATGGGAATTGGTGAAATTGCCAAAGGAGAAAAAATCTATCCGTTGCAAGTGGATCTTCAAAAGAAAGGAATGTATATCTCCAACTGATGAGGCGAGGTACAAAGTAAGATTAGTTGCTAAAAGTTATAGCCAAATTCCAGGTATTGATTTCAATAATGTCTTTTCCCCTATTGTGAAACATACTTCAATTCGTACTTTACTCAGTACTGTTGCAATTCATGATTATGAACTAGAGCAAATGGATGTTAAAATTACATTTTTACATGGGGAGTTAGAAGAGAACATTTATATGGAGCAACCTGAAGGTTTTGTTGTTCCTGGAAAAGAGAACCTAGTCTGTAGGTTAAAGAAATCTTTTTATGGGTTGAAGCAGTCACCTAGATAGCGGTATAAGAAATTTGACTCTTTCATGCTTTCTCAGAAGTTCAGAAGATCTAATTTTGATAGCTGTGTTTATCTCAAAGTTGTTGATGGTTCAGCTATATATTTGCTTCTTTATGTCGATGATATGTTAATTGCTGCAAAAGACAAATCAGAGATAGCAAAGTTGAAGGCACAATTAAGAAGTGAATTTGAGATGAAGTATTTGGGTGCAGCGAAGAAAATTCTCGGTATAGAAATTACTAGAGAAAGACAGTTTGACAAGTTATATTTTAGTTAGAAAGGTTATATTGAAAAAGTTCTTCGCCTTTTCAATATGCATGATGCAAAACCAGTGAGTACTCCTTTAGCTACACATTTCAGATTATCTTCATATTTATGTCCATAGTCAGATTATGATATTGAGTACATGTCTAGGTTCCATATTCAAGTGCCATAGTATGTTCTCATTCTGACTTATCACATGTTTTGAGTGTTGTCAGTAGATACATGGCTAATCCTGGTAAAGAGCATTGTAAAGCAGTTAAGTAAATTTTCAGATACTTCTAGTGCTTTTTGCAGTTTGGAAGATCTAGAGATGGACTTATTGGTTATGTGGATTTAGATATTGCCAGAGATTTGGACAGGAGAAGATCGCTCAAAGGTTATGTCTTCACTATCAGAAACGGTGCTGTTAATTGGAAGACAAGTTTGCAAGCAACTGTTGTCTTATCTAGTACTGAACTGGAGTATATGACTATTTTCTGAAGCTTGTAAAGAAGCTACTTGGCTTAGAGGTTTGTACACTGAGCTTTGTGGAGTTATGTCTTGCATCAATATATTTTGTGATAGTCAAAGTGCAATGTGCTGTACAAAGGATCAGATGTTTCATGAGAGAACAAAGCACATTGGTGTGAGATATCACTTTATTCGAGGTGTGATTGCTGAAAGTGATGTCAAGGTATGCAAGAGAAGTACTCGTGATAATCCAGCTGATATGATGACAAAACCAGTTCCTGCTACTAAGTTTGAGTTCAACTCAAGCTTGGTTGGTGTTACAGTATAGTCCTAGAGACTATTTGGCGTGCGGCGATTTTATCTATATGAGGTATTTCATGGTGATTGATGTTTTTTATGCTACAAGAGAAAATTCGTTTCAAGGTGAAGATTGTTAAATATGTGATCCGAATTTAGGCCTACAACATATTCGGATTAGTTTCCTAATAGGACTCCATGTCGTTTCCTATTAGGAGTTTTTCCTTTTATCTCCTATATATACTCTTGTAAGCCTTACGGGAAGGTGTGACGTTCCTATTGTTATTCCCCTACGTTTGTAATCAACTCCTCAATAGTGATCATTGTCGGTCGACGCCCGTGGTTTTTTCCTGTAAGGGTTTTCCACGTAAAAATCGTGTCTCTATTGTGCATCTATTTTCTTAACAATCACTAGTTTGGCGATTGTGGTACATCAAGTGTATCATGACCGATGAATCTTTAATGTTGAACCGTAACCAAGAACAAAGAAAATGGCTTTTTTTTCTTATTTCTTGCACTACCTATAAATTAGCATGTCAGCAGAGAACACATCATATCAATTTTGAATGAGTAATTTAATGGTTCTTTAGAATGTACTGGGTGGGTATACCACATTTTCTAGCAACTACAAATTAGACTAGAAATTTGATTACTGATCACGAAAAGTAATTCTATAAACAATGGTTCTAGTCAGAAACTAATATTAGATAGTGTTTTGTTCCCAGTAACTCCTCAATAATCACTACTACGAAAAGGATTTTTCCATGCAGTCAAAAAATTTTTTTCCGTGTGGAGGTCTTGCCCGTCTGCACCCAGGTGTCTGGGAAAATAAATATTTTCGCTTGCGGGCGGCCCAACCGCACGCGAAAATCTGATTTTGGCATGCGGGTGCTTATGCCGCCCGCACGCAAAAAAAACTGAAAAAAATAAAATCTAAAAATCCGAAACCCTAACCCTATAAGTTGTCGCCACCGCCCTCCTCGTCGTCGCCGTCACCATCGCCGGAGCTGGATCCGCCGCCGCCATGCCTCCCCACCGTCGGATCCGCTGCCGCTGCACCTCCGGCGGCGGCCACCGCCGCCGCCGCCGAAGCCGCCATCGCCATCCCCACCATCCGATTCGCCGCCGTCGCCGCCGCACGTGGGGAGGGCGGCCATCGTCGGATCCGTGCGGGCGACGACTGTCGTGCCTCACCAACGCCAGATCCATCGCCGCCCGCATCCCCACCACCAGATCCGCCACCGCCGCGCATGGGGAGGGCGGCGCTGCTCCTGGCTACCTCCTCCTTGGTGGCGGCGGTGGCGCCACTCCCGGCCACCTTCTCCTCCTCATCGACAGCGACGGCGGCGCGGATCCGGCCTTCGTGCGTGTGGTCGTCGGTCACCAGCCACCGAGCCGCCGCCGCCACCTCCGCCAGCAGCCGTCACCGTGGCGCCTCCTCCAGTCGCCAGCCGCCGCACCGCCTCCTGCCCGCTCCCGGCTGTTGCCGTCGTGTCCCGCACGCCACGCGATCGGAGAGGAGAGAGGAGAGGAAAGAGAGAGAGAGGTAAGAGAGAGACAAGAGTGAATAAAAAGGAAAGGAAGAGAGAGAGGAGGTAAAAAATTTGAAGTGAGTAAGAGGGAAAAGAGAGAGGGGGATGGGATAAAAAATATGTATTTTTTACGTGCGGTCCACTTAAGAGGTCCGCTTGCGAAAATAGGCTTCGTGTGCGGTCCACTTAAGAGGTCCGTTTGCGAAAATTGATTTTTCCATGCGGTCCTCTTAAGGACCCGCACACGAAAATGGAGGACAATTTTTGCAGACGCGACCAGTTACGGTCCGTCTGCAATCTAATGAGGGGCATGTACAGAAAAATCATTTTTGTAGTAGTGAATTTACATTGTATACCTTAATTACAATTCTGATCCCACACATCATGTATCATACTACAATACCAGAGCTGTCTAATAACTACAGCACTGCCACTCCCCATATATACATACCACCATGCATGTATTTTCCCTGAAATACTGGTACAGATTACAAGTTCATTTTTCATTTGCCCATTTTATGCTATAAAATGTGATAAGAATGAGAGGTCCCAGAAAATAGCAAAATCCTCGTGCCAAAGAGCCCAACCGGCTAGTTGAGGCCGCCAGCTGCGCTTATGTCTTTGGAAGAACCCATCCAGCTGACAAGTTGAAATCTTACATTCCAATATGAAGTGGTCAAAGTTGTTTGATAACTGTAATCCTGTGCTATACAACATGAAATAGGATCGGCAGATGACAATCTGGGAGCAGACGTAAGCCAAAAACAGTTCAATTAGCTTCCTAATTATCACTATGGACTGTTTGTGGCTGAAGTCTAATCGGAATTTTAAATAGTACATTCGGAATAATTATACCATCAGTTAGTTCTTAGAGAAACAATTTACACTGAGTTTCCTATTCCCTTTCGAAAGTCAAACTAGGGCAAGGTTGTTCACGGTTGTCAACAACTTTGTCTCTCTCATCTGCTGCACGGATATTTTACACAAGATTGTTGATCGAGTGCCCAAGGGATATTATGGTAAGTTGCATTTGATTGTTGATTTGTTCGCACTAGTGCAGAAAAGGCCATCTGCATTGGGCGAGAACCCTCATATGTGCCGACGAGATGCTTCATCACGGATTATTGGTGTCACATTCTGAAGTTTACCCTTCATAGCCTTTAAATTCATTTAATAAATTTCTCTAAGAAATTATTTGAATTAACCTAGAGCAAACCCTTAATTAATAAATATATTTAATAAGTGAAATTCGCATGGTGGAATTTTTCTTGAGTTCCCAATATTAAAATGCATTAACTGAATTTTTAGTGAAATTTCCAAAGCAAAGGAAATAATTTTAATAACTAAAATCCAATTATCGAAATTAAATTAAATCAAAATCACTTTTTCTTTTCTTTTGGTTGTTGGGCCGCTTTCGGCTTAACTCCTGCCGTCGGCCCACTCCCGCCCGCGCGTGCTCTCCCGCACTCGCCTTTGCCGCTGAACCGGCCAAAGGCCATGGCCCAGCAAGTCACCTACGCCGTCTCAATTTGGGGACGCTGACAGGTAGGGCCTACCTATCGGGATCGTCCTCAACCTCCGCCGAAAGGGACGAGCTGACGTCAACCATGCCGCCGCTCTCCCCGCGCCTCCCATGCCCGTTTCGTGCCACCTGGATGTCGAGGTCCACTTCCCCCTCTCTCTTTGCGTCTCGCCTGTTTTTCCCTTGGCTTCGAAGTTCAAATCACCCGTCGTTGCCTCTCTCTCCTCCCTAATGTCGCTGGCTTTTCCGTCCCAATCTAGTCACATCCAAACTCCTCGAGCCATAAAAATGACCCGCGGGCGCCCCTCTCCTTTTTTTCCACATCCACCATCGCACCCTAAGCTCTCAACCACCCCTGTGCCATATAGCCCTAGTGCTGCCGCTCCCCGTCTCTAGCCACCACGTTGGTTTGCGTCGTCTCCACCGTCGGCTTCACGAGGTTGAGGGCCGCCTCGGCTACCACTTGTCCGTCGCGTTCCGCCGCCGGAACCTCGTCCTCCTCGTGCGCCGGTGAGCTCGCCATTTCTCTCTCTCTCCTTGGCCGGCAATGTCGCTCACCGTGCGCCTCATCTCTTTCTCTCTCTCATCTCTCTCCTTATCTCTCTTAGGCCTTGCCGGAGCCCGTACCCCTATTCGCCATCCTTCCTCATCGCCGGTAGCCGCCGTCGACGTCCTCCCGAGCCACTGGCACCTTCGTGCTCACCGCTGTCGTCCCCGCGCCGTCTCTCATCCTCGCGAGCCCTCGGTGAGCCACCCATCCTCTCCCCCTCTCCTCACCGTTGCTCACCACACCATTTGGAATTAGCATGAAGGCGCTGATGGTTAATATCGCTTAATTACATTCAACAGTTTTACTAGTTTCAACTGCTTCTTTTAAATGACTGCTTTATGCAAAAGAACCCCTAGCCTCCCTTGGAATTACTTGCATCATACCTCCTCTTGGTATGACTTGCTAAGTATAGTGGGTAGTACTTAGTCTTGCTCTATATCCCACACCAAAGCTGGAGTACTTCTCAGATGGAGGTTACTCGGAGGAGTAGGCTTCGTCGCCACTGTTATGGATGCCCGTGGAGTGGAGTCGCCACGCTGCAAGCGTCAAGTCTTTAGTTAAGCTCGCTTTACTTTTTCGCTGCATTTGTAAGACTTTTATGATGTTTTGTAAGTCGTGGATCTGTATTTTAACATTGTCATTTGTGTACCCTAGCCGGTCCTGGACAGGGGTTGAAAGCACATTCTACTTGGGAATTCTGGCTCGTGAATTTCTGGGCATGACAACTAGTCAGTGATGTGAAAAGTCATCTTTGTCGGGCCGGGCGCAGTCACTGATGATAGTTATCTATGTCAGGCCGATCTAAAAGCCCATCACCGATGAAATTTGACCTAGCAAATGAGACAACCTATAACCCGTCATCAATGAATCATCCGTGATGGTCTCCTAGTCTATGTTTTTGAGACCGTCATGGATGACTCATCAGTGACGGCCTCTTCTTTAGATCCGACGTCTTTGATGCGCACCCGTGACATTGATTTGTAACAACCCGACACCAATGAGTCATTTAGCAAAAAAAAAAATTATTTTTTTGGCTAGCCTCAAGCCTTTGCTAGCCATGCCCGCTGCAAAAACAACAAAAACAAACATATACATTCCCAACATCCCCAACATCCCCAAAATCCCATTCATTTCACAACAAAAATCCCAATCATTTCACAAAACCATTCCCATGTGGTACATCGACACATCCATATTAACATATACATGAATTTCACATTTCACCAACCGCCGATATGCATTTCCAAGAGTTAAGCATCACAAACTACACAACCAAGTTACAATTTGAATGAAGTTATGTAATTAGCAATGCAAATGTATACAGAAACATCAGAGATTGTAGTACATATAATATATACATAAATGTCACATAATCATATATTTTGGAAGGCTAATATCACATAAATATTGATAAATGTTCTACAATTTTTCGACGGGCTACTTTGAAAACGAAGCTTCCTTTTGAAGATATTATTTTCGCAATTATGAAGACGGCTAACTCTTCTCTAATGTGTTCGAAGTTGTGCGGCGGAATGTCGTTAATGCATGCCTATAAGTGAGCGCCAAGTTAGTATACAGTGGAACAACTAACAATTTTTTTATAACTAAGTACGGATACGTGAGCACAAACCTAACAATGTCACCACATTCAACAAAGTCTTCATATTATGGCACACGTGGAAACCACAGGTTTCACCCAACTTGTTGACGGCATGGGAAGTCTTTGTGGTGATAGAGGTTTGTGCTTCCTTGCTTATGGTTGTCGTCTTTTTTATATACCGTGCCCACGTCATTAAATGCACCTTCAAGCGCGGAAAAGTCATATTTCTTACTTATTCAGGAGTTAAGATTGTAGACCTTACTCTACTTCGGCACTATGACTAGGAGAACCCAATGAAACCTGCAACATTAATATATTGCAAGTTAGAGACAAAAGCTATACGCATCTTTACATTCCATCTAACTAGGTAACACACTTACCATTGATTATGAGCTAATAGGGTGAAGTGTTTGCCCTGATGAGCCCACAAGCAGTTCTTGACATAATTTATCAAACGCATCTAATGAAGTCTTCAGAGCTGTCTCGTTGACTTGGCTTGTATCTTGGAATCCAACCGAAAGTATGTTCTTTCGTGCCTCCTTCCAACACAACCTAGAAGCAGGACAATAACCCTTATAAGCATTCTATATGAATTCTTATTAGCATATTTTGTACTCATCAATACTTACAACAAGTAACACTTAAGAAAATTCGTGTCCACTGCTCGCAGCCTAAAGAGGTCGTATAGATCGTCGAAGCCTACGACAATAAATCCAGATGGCCCAAGAAATGGCTCTTACCCATTTTGGCAATAAATCCCTGCGATAAATTCATCAACGTTCTTATAATAGGATAAGATAGATGAAGTAGTTAAGACAACATATGCATGGTATCTTGGTCTTACCATTATATGGTTGACTGCGGCGGGGATTGGTTCGTGTACTTGCACCCCCTCAGTTGATGTGCAACTACTTCATCGTTGCGTGGGGCTTGCTTGTACTCTAGGGGCTGGTTCGGGATCAACGTTTTACTGTTGAAGCTCTCCCCTGATGCTTACCTCCACCTCAGATAGTTTTTGATCGAATTTTGTACTTAGTTCTGTTCTAATCTGTACTTTTAGGCGTTCCTCTTTCCAAGCCTTAGACAGCTTCCGCCTCCTATATTGCCACCCATACTGGGGTAACCATTTCTTCCATGAAACGATAGAGCTTGTAGGATTGAACATAACCAAAGAGGGGACGAATGGTTGGAACACCAAAAACCAAAAACTTTTAGCGGAAATAAAAATTACCCTTGAAGCTTGATGGAGCATGGTCTAACCGGTCCGGAACCTTCGGTCTGACCGGTGTAGACTCGTCGGTCTGACCACACAATCTCGTTGTTGCCGGCTGTCGCCGCCACTGGTCTGACTGCTTGCACGCTATCGATCTAACCGTAGCTATGTCGCTGGTCTGACCAATGTTGTCTGGCCGGTTAGACCGCCCCCTCCCTCTGCTACCTTCTTGTTGTTGCCGGTCTGATCGGTTCCTCTTGCCGGTTAGACTATCGCCACGCAGCCGGTTGGACCGCCCGCTAGTTAGACTGCATGAAGAACTCCGGTCAAACCGTCAGGATCTAGAAAAACACATATCGATGAAACTCTTGGAAGTACATCAACTTTATTGCATCAATATGTGTTTACAAAGTGCATCTAAAGCACTCCTTTCTTAACTCACGAACTAGTATTGAAACCTCAAAGCAAACCTTAACTTTTCTCTCCCAAAAAGTCGATCTCTTCTAACCTCAACCCCTCATCTATTTATACCCACTACATGGCTGCCCCTATCCACGAACCCAACTAGAACTATGACTTCTAACCACATTGGTAACCTACCAAACCAGGGAAACAACATCTCCATACAACTCCACACTTCAATCTTTACAAACTTGGACTCTTATCCAAATCTGACTCCTCTTTTCATACACACACAACACCATGTGTATGCCATATGAAAATCTTCACCTCCACGTACATTGTTTTCTAGCCTGAGCATCCCGCGTGATATCTTTGACCGTCTGGACCACAACTTCTCCCACGCTTGTCCCGGTCCATCACCGGCTATACTCCCATGGCCTCAAGCAACACCTACACATGAACAACAAAAAAACTCCATATGCGAGTACAAGTTCGCACCAACTTGACTCACATTAGCACACAATATTATCACATACGAATAGAAACCATCCAGAAGTCATAAACAGAAAGCAAACTAGAAATTCCATGAAAACAACCTGAAACCGACTCCAATCCAGAATCTGTCGGTCTGACCGTCGGGCTACCCGGTCAGACCACCTGGATACCTCCGGTCTGACCGGTGTGCACCACCCGGTCTGACCGACCAGTGACGACCTGCACTATTCACCGGCAGATAACACTATTTATCATATTTTCATAAACACTTATCTCTCACAATTTGATCATCACATAGATTAAATTAACTCTTTGATTTCACAAACCCAATCCCTCTAGTCCGTCTAGGATGTTTAGGGTTGCGGAGCGCTTTTGTGAGGATGTCATCCTCGCGCCTTTGTGACTACACCTCGCCTTGCGAAGACTGTCGATCGGCAATTATCTCAATCTACAGTTCAGCTAAGTGAGGTTAGATCATGGTTAGTCCAAAAGAGATTTACAAATTAAACATCCGATATCTCGATCTCACAAGTTGTTGGTACACTTGGCCATCAACGGCATTTCAAAACGTAAGTGTTCCATCACTCTTATTAATGGCCCATGCCCTTGCCCAATTCGTTGCACGTTCCTCCGCGATGTCAACAAATGGTGGTAGGGTGTTAGATTGTGATGCCGCCTCATCCTCCCTTCGCCATTGCTCTTGCTTCCCGCTATGTCCTCCGGTGCCAAGCCAGTGGATGCTTGTTTCTATCCTGCAGTTGCCTATGTGCCTCACTTTTCTCCAAAAACTCAAGTGTGTTCTTTGCTTCCACAAACTTCTCCCACAACTTTTTCGTAATCTACGGGAATGAGCTATATGGTGTTGGGTGGTTGCGATTGAGTCTGTACTCGTTGATGAGCTTTGTCTTGATTTTTTCCAAGCCAAACCCATCTTTTAAAATGCATGACGCTTTAGAATGTTCTCGTCATCTAGGGGTACTCGAAGCACTCCTTGAACACCTCCCAAGCACTGGCCTTCTGATCCTCCCGTACAAACTTGATATGATCGTTCAAGAGCCTAAAGTGTTATCACCCTAACACTCCGCATGTTTACGAACTTCTGCCCTACTAATGCTGGAGCAACCGGGAATCCTTCATTGTCAACATCCTTGATAGATAACCTGATAGGAGGTAGCCTATTTGCAATTTGATGGTTTCATCCTAACGTGGTTGTACTAGTTGTCGCCGACTTGGTTTGGTCTTCATTAGACATTTCCTACAAAATTTAGTATCGTAAAATACCGTACATATAAATTCATAAGATACCCTAAGTCACTATACACTATACACTAGTTCATCAAAATTCAGTAAGTCACTATACACAAATTCACCAAAATGCACTAAGTCACTATACACTAATTCATCAAAATTCACTAAGTTACTTTACACAAATTCACAAAATTTCACTAATTTACTACACACTAATTCACCAAATTTCACTAAGTCACTACACACAAATCACTAAGTTCCAATACACTACACCCTAATTCATTAAAATTCACCAAAATGCACTAATTCATGGACATTGATCAAGTAAATGAGAGGATGAGGAGGAGGACGGTGTACTGGAGTTTGAGTATGAGGAGGAGAACGGCAGCGGCGAGGGCGATGAGGAGGAAGCCAGCGTCAATGTGGCAGCCGATGGAGGTCGAGTTGGCGGCGCTGGCGGCAGTACTCGGGGAAGAATGTGGCGGTGGCGGCCGGGCTCGGTAAAGAACGAGGCGCGGCAGTGGCCGGGCTCAGTGAAAAACGAGACGGCAGCAGTGGCCGGTCTCGGTGAAGAACAAGGCGGCGGCGGTGGCCGAGCAGGGAAGAGAATGAGACGGCGGCGATCGGGCTCGGAGGAGAACTAGGCAGCGGCAGAGAGGGTGACAGCGAGGGCGGCTGGTGAACGATGAGGGCTATATCTGAATAGTCAATGAGGCAACCCTAGACTTGGGTCTAAATTTGGTCAAAACACGTCCGTTACGGGCTAGTACTTAACCTCATCACGGATGGTAGCCATCATATCAAGCTTTAATATCGGACCATTAGCGACGTCATCCGTGACGGGATTGTACTGTCACGCCCAGAAAATACCTTTCCTGAACTCTAGTGTATTAATCTCCGTCCCAGGAAAAGCCGGGGTATACCACACAAACTTGATACGAAAGACACATCTTTATTAATTATGACGATAATATTTACATTATTACAAAGGCACGTAAGACCTGACAACAAAAGAAAAACAGCAGCGGCCTAGTGGGTCTACGGCTCCATCTTCATAGGCGCTCAACTGGGGTATAAGCCAGGACTCCACATAAGACTTCTTCTTCAAGAGCTTCACTGACTGGAGAGGGAAAGATTGAGCAAGGATGAGTACAACCACCGTACTCAGCAAGCCACACCAGAAAATACACTTAATGCAAGGGAGTACAAGGATTCGTTTATAAGGGTTATTTTGCGGTAAACAAGCATTTCAAAACATTTAATCATTTGAAGGCATTTTAATCAAACCATAGCTTATCTCTAGTCAAATTATTATCAAGCCGCATATCGATGCATTCTTGCCTTAAACCAGGCCCACAAACAATAATCCAGTTGTTCCAATTCATTAGAATAAAACCTCTAACTTTGGGTCATTGCTCCGCTTACCCATAACTGGGGGCGCAGCTATTCGAATAGTTTATACTTTGATCAGAGGTGTACATCTTTACCCACAAGACACGCCTTTACCTCGCGTTCCAATGCCTTGGAACCCGACATAAATTCGTGACATAACCTAGCGTCTAGTAATGCCCTATACAAAGAAGACCGACATAGACTTCCCCCACCAGGTGCCATGGGTTGAGTAGACAGTCTATGCTCCTAGGCGTATTGTCAGAGACGTTGACCCAACCAAGGGCTTCATCCATCCCTATCTGTGTCTTCCTTGTTCATGACCGCACGAACCAATACGTTAAGCCTTACCCATTAGACATGTGGTAGTACGGAATATGCTTTACAATCATGCCCCGAAGACCGGTCCTTATGTCGGCCGAGGTGCGACTAGCTAAACCAAACACCTCGAGCCAAGATGAAAACAAGTTTGGGAATTTTGAAAGGGGAGTCCAACATATGCAGGCAAACAAGCCTCTAATCCATCATTAAATAAGCTGATTGTAAAAGTTTAGATTATTGTAAAACAACTAAAATGTTTCTATTTAAGCAGGGCTAAGCATAATCCTAAAATTTCTAGTAAGCACCACATATAGAGTTCTTACTAGATGGTTTTTGTTACCTAGGGTTGTCAAAGGTAATTACATAATAACAAGGATTGTAGGAAAGGCTAAATAAAACAGTTATAACACGGTAAATTTAGTAAAGCAAATGCAATAATTTAAATTAAAATACTTTTCGTAAACTGGGATTCAATATGCTCAAGGAGAGCGTAACTTGCCTTACTCAGGGAAAAAGGGAGGCTTCTGAAGCTTCAGCGGCGAACTTGAACTACACCACGGGAACTCCGAAACGAGAGCAACTACATGAACAAACAAAACAAACCTACAACACTAAGAAATAAACAAGAACAATACATAAAAATAACAAACACGGGTTCTTTAAGTTAAAACAAAAACTAAGCAATTTGAACGGGTCAATTCGGAGCTCATATGGCCGAGAAACGTCCATCCGAAATTTAGGTGCAATTAAAGTGGATATTTATGAGTTGTTTAATTATTGTTAAACCATTAATTATGTGTAATGCAATATCGCTCGGGGAGGAGAAAGGATCGAGCGACTGGCAGCCGGGACCCACGGGTCAGACGGCTAGTTCACCGTGGATCGGGTTCACAGAGACGATTCATGGGAAAGTTGGAGTGAGACTACGCATGTCAACCGAAACAAGTGTCCGACAAGCGGGGACTCACACGCATGCCACATGGGTTGCACACGTGGGCAAGCACGAGGCGGACACACGGGCACACGAACACGACTACCACATGTGCACGCGAAGACCGAATGAACGACTACCAACACCGGCGGACGAGACCGGGACCGACAACGGCACAACAGCCACGGTGGCGACACCGAGAGGACGAGGAAGGGGCAGCTAGGGAGGGAAACTTACCACAACGCGACGGGGCGAGAGAACGACGGTGACTACCAATGACGAATGGAGGAGACGGGCGGCGACGAACGAGGAGACGATTTCGGCGATGAAACTTGCATGAAGGCGAGGATGAGCTTGACGGCGCGGAGCTGAGGACGAAGGCGACAACAAGGGCAGCAGCGACGACTCAGGGATGATGGAGATGAACAGGCGACACTTCAGCGATCTTCAGGCTTGGCGAAGAGGCCAACGACAACAGGCTGCACTTGGCTTGATGGGAATGATGGCCGGAGGAAGACGACGACGATGCGGACGACCTTGACGACAAGGACGACCTTGATGACGAGGACAGCTTCAGCTTGACGAAGAGAGGGCGGACGACAGGGACAACAAACGGGATCGGCGAGAGGACGACAACGGCAACCGGCGGTGGCCAAACGACGGTGAGGCCGGCGTGAAGCATGCTGCTGCGGTACCGACGGCGGTGGCGACGTAGCGGGTCCATGTGCCAGCGAGGAGGATCAGTCGGCCAAAGGTAGCACTGGCATCGAACGACGATGGAACGTCTACGACGCATGACAAGACCGAGCAATTGCCAGGAAAAAAAACGACGCCACGACATTAGGGAGGAGACAGCGACATCGGGCAGCACACCAGCAAGAGCGGTAGGGGCTACCGGAGTACGAGGAGGACAACGGCGGCAGGAGGCGGTGCAGTGGCTGCGGCACCATGGCTTGCCGGCGTCCACGGCGCTCCGGCTGACCTTGGACAAAACGAAAGCGAGGCCGGGAGAGAGGGAGGCGGCTGTGATGTCGGGGGAGGCGACGGCATGGTCGGCGCTGCTTCGCCCAACGGGGAGGGACAGCTGGAGTTGGCCGGAGAGGTGAAGAAAGGAGGCCACACGGGGAAAGGCAAAAGGAGAGGAAGGAAGGATGTCGCACCATTTATAGGCCGGAGGAGAGGAGGGGACGGCCGGGGAGCTTGCCGGTCGGCCATCCATTGCAGTCAAAGGAGAAGGATTAAATCCCTGCGAATTTAAGCCGAATCAAGAGGGGGAAACTTAGGGGAATTGAAGAGGAGGAGGAGAAGAACCAATTTTTGCAATCAAATGGGAGGGAAAACAACCGAGGGGAGGAAATCCAAGGGGTGGCGGCAGCTCTGTTTTGCCGGCCAGGGAGAGGAATCAGCGGCTTGGCTGCTAGAGGATGAAGATGACGGCTTGCCTCCTTGGGCTGGCTGGGCAGCACGAGGAGGAGGGCAGGCCAGCAAGGGGGGTGGCTGGGCCAAGGGGAGGGAAGACGAGATGGGCCGAGGAGGGGGAAAAAGACCCAAGAGGGAGGAAGAGAGGGAGGAGGAAAAGGAGACTTCGGTGGCAGGCCGAGGGAGAGGAGGAGGACTTTGGGCCAAAAGTGGCCCAAAGAGAGGGAGAGAATTATTTTTAGGTTTTCCATTTAATTAAAGCTAAAATTGGTTATTGTTGCATTAAAATTATTTCTTGTGCTCTGAAAATTCAAGTAAAAATTGAGGGATCAATTTCGAGCGTGGAGAATTTAGGAAAAATCCTCCAAGGCACTTTCGAATTTTTCTTGCCCGTATTTTAGTGTTTGCGATTTCTTTTCAAATTTTAATTAATTCTATTATTCCTTTTAACAAACGATTTTTACTTGGGATGAATTATGACAAATCCACCCCTCTTACAGGAATCTTGCCCCCGAGATTCGGAAGGGCTAGCAAGAAGATAGGTAGGGCGATCTTCACTTCTTTGTCCGGCTTCTTCTGTTGCATCTTCTTTAGAAGACTTGTCCAGCGGAACTTCCCGACTCTGAACTGCTTGGCTTGATCTAACATTGTAGATGGAATCTTCTCTTCACCTGACTTGTCCCTGGTTGCACCTTTAGCTGATTTAGACTGGATTGTGGTACTTGAAGATGAGGCTTCAGTTCCAAAACTTCTCATAACCCATATCCTTGGTGCCAACCTTTTGTCATTGTGCTTGACACCAACTTCACTATGCTTGATACCAACTTCTTGTCATGCATTGATACCAACTTGTCACCGCTAATATACCATGCTTGTCATCACGAGGATACCATGCTTGTCATTTACTTCTAACTTGCCACAAACTACTTCAGACTTTGATACAATGCTTGTCAACTTGCCCCTAACTGCCTCGTACTACCTTTTCTAGTTTGGGGAGGTTGGATACTTCTGTTGATCGATGCGGAGGTCGACAACTCTATGGTTTCCCCAGATAACCAACTTATACCACTTGTCAAACTTTGACAACTTCTCATACGACTTTACAGCTGGAGTTGTATTTGTCTAGTCGTTAACCTGCCAAATATGAAGCTTACTTGATGGATCTGAACATTGATGTGATTTTCATCTGACCTCTGTAGATTATCCTCGAACATATCACTTGGCTCATAGCTGGGAAGAGCTCCCAAGAAAAGACAACTCGGATTCACTTTCTTTACATTTGGTTTACTACCCACTATTCTCTTCCTGTTGTCATCATCGGACTTCCAGCATATTCTTTTACACCTTTAACCTTGATGTGTTCCTTCCCATTGGATCTCTTGCCAGGAAAGTGCATTGAACGGTAACTAGTGCAAGTGCTTTTATTCTATGTAGCATCTGATACATATTCTGTGTAGCATCTGATACAGAGCCAAATGTCGGATCAAACTTTAGGTTACAACTATTCAAGTTAACTCCTTCACTTCTTGGTTGCATCCCAAAAGTTTCACTTCTTGCCTTCATAGAAGCACTTCTACCTATGGTCATCTTGCTTGCTCGCAAATCCCAAAAGTTGCAGGGTTGATTGCTATTAGGAGTCTTCCTTGAATGATGTTGGTCTGGATCCTTCATCAAACACCTTTCTAACTACTTCTTTTCCCGGTAGTAAACATCATTTCTGATCTCTTTTATCAATCACCTTTCGACCTATCTCTACCAGGTACTCTTCACTGTGGTTGTAGCAAACGATAACTTTCTCACCCTCGGGTTCTTCATGTTGTACTTGATTGCTCAGCTGCAGGACTAGAACAACCAAAGGTACAACGCTGTTACTAACCTCAGTCTTGTTAGCAGGTGGTTGGGGTTGAAACGGAGCATTAACGCCTTGTGATAGTGCACTCATAGGAGTGGGAGAGGTTGCAACTCGGGCTACAGGACTGCTTCGGGTTGCATTGATGACAATTCATTGGGGAACAAACTTCTGATTGCGGTGTATTGCACAAGTCGGCTTGCTGTCAACGATATTTCTCGGTTTGGGGCACTTGTTGGCGAAATGACCCGGTTCTTGACAATTGAAGCAACTGATATCTTTCTAAACTCAGGATTAGCCAGTTATAGTTTGCAATAAGAATGGCCAAGTGCTGTGAGAACTACTCATATCTCCGAAAGGATTCATGCCATCCGTATACAAACATATCCTTATGTTTCTCAAGTCAGCACTAAATTCTATGTATTTTTTATCGATATTTCTCCATTGAATCAAATCAGCAAGGTGCCTAAGCATACCATCGGCCATTCTTTCTGTGGCATGCCAACGTACTAACTCTGCTTCCTTGGGATTGGCAAAGATTCTCTTGATACGATCAACAACAGGTAGATACCACACGTCCTTCGCCGAACCACCTCTCTCTGACTTCTTTTCTTCGTCAGAACTTTTGTTTCGCTTGTATCGAGAAGCTTTGCATATTGGACAACCGTGAATTCTTTGAACCTCTAATCCCAAGGAACACAACGCCTGCTTTGCTTCATATGTCGTCTTGGGTAAGTTGTTCTCCTTAGGAAGCAGGCCCTTCAATATACCTAACAGTTCTGTGAAACTCTTGTCTGTTCATCCACTAGTTGCCTTTAGCTTCATTAGGTCTAGGGTAGTTGATAACTTGTTTGTTTTGCCTTGTATTCGACGTATAGAGGTGTCTCTGAACAACTGACCAATCTGGTGAACTTCATGGAATCACTCTCGTTGTAAGCTGGCTCCTCAACATCACGCAACATTGCTTGCAGAAGATAGTGATCGACATCAACCATTTCACCACCCAACAGAGAAGGTACAAACATGTCAGGTTAATCTTCTTCCTAATTTTGTGCACCACTACTTGTTGCATCTACAATATTGACTGATTCTTACTCTCCATACTTCGTCCAACATGTGTAGCCCTTCATGAATCCTCAACGTATCAGATGAGAGTGTAGCTAAAAATTTGGACCATTTCTCGATTTGTGCGTGTCATCCTTGCGCAAGGGCCATGATAATCTTCACTGTATCGTTCCAATTTTATCAGATGTCTCCCTTTTAAGAGGATATGTAATAATAAATGGTCGTTAAAATAAAATTTTCTTTTCTTTTGATTTGAGGTGAATTTTATTTTCCCAAGCCCGTTTATTTTAGAGCATATGTATTATAGCGATTTTAAATGAATGAAACCGATAGTAAATCATCAAAATAATAATAATGTAAACATTATAAATAATGGAATAACTTAACTAGCTTGACTCATGTGTTTGGAGTAAATTAAAAGTTTTGCTAGATTTTAAATTTTCCTATTCAAACTATTCAAACAAAGAGTTTGAATTAAACTCAAAATCTGAAAATTCAGATTCTCTGGAGCCCTTTTTGGCACATCATTAAAATTTGATCAAAGACATTTTGGTCTGGAAATCTGTCGACTGTTTACAGCAACAAAAATTTTATGGTGGGTTCATGAGTAAGTAAAGCACCATTTAGTACACTTCATTGTACAATTTTTACCGACTTTTATATCGAACTAACATTTGAAAGAGAGAAGGAGATAATCATTTTGCAAATAAAATCATAGTAAGATGTGAAGATTAAAATGAGAGTAAGGAAAGGATGAACACTAGAATGAGATAAGGAGTAAAAAGGGTCACACATCCTAAAGGTTTTCACAAATAATTCAAGTTGAATCTTTTCAAATTCTCTTCAAATCACCAAGCTAAACTCTAGCCTACGGTCAGCATTGCAGAAATTATACCGTCCAATGTATTTTGTGACCACCACATAATTTTGGATGAGTGGGATCCATACACGCATAAATAGCCACTCATACCTCAATGTGCCCATGATCACAAAATTTACAACATTCGGTATAAAATCCATAATGCCGAATAATGAGCAAAGGAGATATTGTTCGGACTCCGCATGCCCGTCAAACCACATAAAGGTGGCGACCAGATGTGTTACACATCTCAGGAGACTTGACTCAAATTGCAAGAGCTCTACAACATCTCAATTGCTCAAAATTCATACTCGTGCTTAGCTAGTCCCCAGGAAAAGCGACTAGCCTTGCACTTTCATCGCAAGCAATTGATAAACATCACAAACGCATAAAGGCAGAAAAAGGACAGCAATATACATATATCATAATGGGATTTAACAACCCATCTTACAACACAAACTATAGCAGCGAAAGTTTCATAAATTCACATAAGCAAAAATAAGGCCCATGATTTACCACTTAACCCAAAGGGCAACCAACCAGGCAAGAGTCAAGCTAAAAGGCTACTCACTACCCTCACCGCTCTCGGTAGGGTAGTAAGAACAGTCAAGTACACCGGCATCCTCTTCTGAAAATTGCAGACATCGGGTTAAGTACAAGAATGTACTCGCAAGACTTACACATTAATATATATACATAGAACAAAGGAGTATGCAAGCTTCTATCTTAAAAGATGGCATAATGGTTCAAGTTTTGCATAAAAGCCAATTTAGTTGAGCAAAGTAACATTTTGCCAATATAGAGTTTCTAACTTAGCATAATCTGGAATTTAATCACAAATAAACACATCCCGTGCTCTTATCACCATCCATGGACTTTCATTATCCAATTATGGCTTGCCAACATAACCATTTTATGTCCAAGACTAATCCATCCCATTTAACCCAGTTTGATGCTAACATAGACTGACTAACATATCAAGCGATCGTCCTGTAACCGTGGACACGGCTATTCGAATAGTTTTACTCTGATCAGAGGGGTACATCTTTACCCACACGAAATGAACAAGAATTAAATGCTTCACACGCACACAGGTGTGACTCACAAGTGACACAAGCTCATAACATGCCCTTTCCTAGTCACACCCCAACCACCTAAACCACGCCTAGGCCCCCGACGACTTAGCCACGTGCGTGTGTGATGTGGCTAAGGCGGGCTCACCATCACGGGAGAAACCCCTTGCCAAAACCCGGCACACCTGGGCACTCCAAAGGAACAGCATCCTCACGATTGACCAGCGTAGCGTAGATGATCACAGTGCAACGTAGTACTAAGTCAAGCCGTCCCATACCCGGCATGTGGTAGTACGTAAGGTGCTTGAATAGATGTCAACATGTTCGGTCCTTAACAACCCAGACGAGGCTACTTGCATCAGGGAAAACCACAATCCCTTCATCGCCCTATCACTCGTCCAAGTTAAAGCATATTTTCCATATGAATCATTTAGTGAAAGTAGTCAGATTTTATGCCCATCAATCGCAGGTACTAAATGAATTCAATCGATAGCTCCATCTATCGATTTTTAGCACTAAAAGACCTAAGTATGGCTAAGCATCAGTATGACGATAAAACATTCCCAAATATTTCTAATCCAAGGTTACAAGGATGAATGGCAACAATGAAACAAGGAAGGATATGCAGCAATTAGGTATAACCAAAACTAACCATTACCGATAAATTTGTAGTAACTCAACACATGCATATATATCATTTTGCAACCAAATCATTTTAGCAAGATAGAGATTCTATATGCTTAGATGCTTGCCTTGTTGTTGTGAGAAATCACACTCCAATTCAGATTCTTGTTCCACGTACTCCGGAACGTCTGAATCTACCGAATAAGGAGCAATAATGCAAATAAGATTCAAATAAACATGCATATGCAACATGCTTTATAAATCATGGCCAAATTATAGTAGGTAGAGAGTATGTTAAAATTATTTTAGAAGCAAGAATCATATCATTTACATTTATGGTTTGAGAGCTATAAAAATAACAAACCATATACTTTGAAAATGGCATTTTTGTAAATATATATGAACTACCCTAGGTCAAAACATATCCTATCATTTTCTATTTATATTTCGTAAGTGCTATCATCTTTAATTAATAGAGGATAACACACTGGTTATAACAAAACTTGGTTCACTGCATTTGGAGTTAAAATGATTTAGTTATGAATTTTACAAATTCAAGAAAAAGAGAAATATATATTTGTTTAAATTGGTTTTAGGAGGTAGTTTTGTCAAATTCTTTTTATCCAAATCAAAAGGTACATACTTTCTAGGTGAACAGCAGTGAATTCATAATTTTGGGATTAACTATTAATTTTCTAGAAATTAATTAAGTCCTAGGTGAAAAATAAATGTCTTTATGTTGTTCACAATTAATCACCTTTTTTGAACAGAATTTGGGAAAACTTTATTTTATAAACATAAAGAGCACAATTTTAGGAATACATAGAAATTTGGTTCACTAAATTTGGATTATCAATGAATTTGCTATAAATTTTACAAGTTATGTGTTAACTATTTCATAATTGAATTTTTAGAAATAAATATCCTACTGTGAGCAGAAGATTTTATTATACCAAATTAAATTTTATAATTTTATGGACCTACTGGAGTTGGTTTCATCTCAAAAGGAGTTATATTTAATTTGATATGAATTTTACAAGTTTGGAACAATTTTTAGTTGAAAAGATAAAGATTAACTCATTTCCTTTTTTTTTCCAAAATATAAATCATAGGCTCCACAGATCAGTGAAAGCAGTTTTGCAGAAAACCCCCTATGATTCTTGAATTGGAACCCGAGGTCCTTAACACGTGCTAATGCGGTTTCCCTTAAGAGTCCCTGAGGTTTTCTCTATTTCTAATTAGGTCCTGGGTCCACATGTAATACTAAGAAACTTTACAGTTTAAACCTTGCAACTTTTAAGCTATCTCTAAGCAGAGTCCTTGGGCGCTAATCAGGTGGGGCCTGCTCTGTGGAGTGTTTCACGCGTTAGCTGGGCCCCTGATCCGCGTAGACCAAGGGCGAACACTCATCGTTTACGGGGTTCATCGGCTTGAGGCAGAGCAGCAGTGCAGCGCCGAGCTTCTCGCCGACGGCAACGGCGAACAGCGGCCGATCTCCCGAGGCGGCTATGAGAGAAAATGGAGAGGAGATCATGGCGAAGCTATTGGTACTCGTCTCATCCGCTACGATGGTCGAGATCCATGGTGACGACGGCGCAGGCGACGGTGACGTTCGGTGTGCAGGTGCAAGTAGAGCTACGGCTCAAAACCGGGTGAACCAATGCATGCATACGGTCATATAAGCCTCCTGGAGACTTACCAAAACACACGCGACAGTCGGCGACGCTTGGACAGCTACTGCACTTGGAAAGAAACTCTGGCGACGGCGCAGACCTTCTGCTCCACGGCGACAGCGATCCTCGGCCTATGATCTGCTAAGAGGAGGTGAGGGACATCTTAAGAATCACCTAAGGATGCTCCACGAGTGGGGAATCGAAGTGAGGCTCACCGGAGAAGAGGAATTCGACGATGACGTCTGGCGGCCGGAATTGAGGAAGAAGAAGCCGATCTCCTTCGCCACGGCTTCGTGGCTCGATTCCTTCGGTCGGCGGCCTCCTGGGATCAAGGTAATGACGATGGCGCGGCGGCTAGGCCTGGCTTGAACAAGGTTGGCCGGATGACACTGATGTCAAGGCGGCGGTGCTCTGGAGCTTCGGAGTTCACGACGGCGTTCCGGTGTCAACACTGCATGACAAGAGGTGATATCAACGGGGATGGACTCGGCATCTTGTGAGGTTGATAGAACGCAGGAAGAAGAGAGGTGACCGTGGCTCAACAGCTACGGCGATGGTCGTCGTTCTCATGGCCGGCGGCAAAGATTGAGGTGACAGGGGCGAAGCACAGTCTCTCTCTCGGCTTGGTCGGCTCAGGAGCAAAGTGGTAGGGGAAGCGAAGCTCTAGGAAGGTCAAGGGCGAGCTCGGCGGCTGCCATGGCGGTGGACACGCGTCGAACGCCGGCATCGATCACCTTTCCTTCTCTGTCTCTCTCTCTCTGTGTCTGAGCGGTGGAGAATTAAATACACCGAGTTGAAGCAAGCTCTATTGGCTGCCAAGTGGGTCCAGGGTGATGTGCACAGAGGCAAAGTGAGGAGGTTGGGTAGAAAATCTGGTAGGCACAGTACTAAGAAGAGTATTAGGGTTTTTCCCTAATTTATATACTTTCTCCCTTTTTAAAAATTCTATAACTTCATTCCTGGGCAAAATAAAATAATGTGGATTTTTCAGGAAATAGATAAAAATACCTAGGTTCCATTTTCTTTGGTTTCACACAAAAATAATCTATATTTTAATCTCAGGAAAATAAAGAAATTCAGTTCAGCCGAATTTTGTTTGAATTTTAAAAAGGTCCAAACCTACAAAATAAATTCTGAAAATATTATATTAATTCTTGATAAATAGTTTAGTATTTGAATAAATTATAAATCCTATACATTTTTATGTGATAAAATACACTTACAGGATTTATATCCGTTTTGCCGATTAGGGTTTTGTTTTTTCTTTTTCCAAAAATTTTAATTTGATGCACAAACTAATATAAAATAATTATATATGCAACCTACAAATAGAAATAGGAAAATCTTAAATACCTTGCACAAAATTAGGGTTGTGACAGTGTACATCTACACTGCTATCAAGCATCTTCTCATTTCTACAATCTGCACATGGATAAGTCATGTAATTGTTGTTCCTTCTTTTCCTCTCCTCCTCTACGACGTTTATAAAATTTGCAACGCCACTTCTATACTCTTTGCTATGTCGCATTAGTTCCGTACATCCAACTTGTTAACGGCAAAATTTGGTAAGATATGACAATCAAGATTGGGTCCGAAGCGGATTTGAAGGGATAAAGCGGTTTTCAAGAACAGACACAACATCGGCTAGAGCCGTATCGGCCGATATGGAATCGGACTCGGGCAGCCAATACAAGTAGCTTGAATCGAACTCGGTTGAGCCAATACAGATTGTCTAGCTTCATGTTGGTTTCATATAAGAGTTTAAAGGTATTGCAGGCTAGGAATTGAGTCCAAATAAGACAATTGTATCTATTAATTAGGAATAAGAACTACTTTCTTTTTTTTAATATTGTGGTAAGAGTCCACCTAGGACTTGTTTGTTTAGGCAAGTTGTAAATAGTGTCCAACAAGGACATGGTCTGTGTATCTCCGGGTATAAATATAAGCCTGAGGTATTGTAAAAGATAACAACAGTTCAATAAACACCTTCGGTGCATCGCCACCTTTGTCTTATTACTTTTCGACGAGTTCTTGCTTCAAGTTAGGCGACGACTTCGACCTTTAGCTGAAGGTATGGCTTGTTAAGTTACCACATAACTTAGCTAATCTAAATTGATGACTTGATTTACCTGTATCGGCCAGGCCTTGTGTAAGGTTTTGTCGGTATCAGCTAAATCAGCTAATTGGTGTAGATTAGCTAAAGTATCCACCATCCTGGAAAGCATTCAAAGACTTGATTGTCTAGATATCATGCATCTTTTTACACTTTATGCTACATCAGCCCTAGTCATAATTAGAACCATGATCTCTAGCATGTCTCTTGTTTATAATAGGGGTCGCATTGGAGTTTCAATCGATCTTATCCGATATAACTGCTAAGTTTTGCTTAAATTACTTTAATCATGTTTTTCATGTTATATCTGTCCCTTATAAAGGATATCACTTTAGTTAAATATATCAAGCCTGTCTCGATATATTTACCTAGATTGATATTCTTGTATAAGGCTGTATTGGAGTAATAGCCAATACGGTATATATTTTTAACCTAATTATGATTTCATCGGCTATGATCTAATCTTTGCCCATAGATTACATGTTTGGTCATATTCACAACTGACGGAGCATAATTAGGGTTTATTTAATATTATTCTTTTTACACCTCACAGTCGATTCGATCAAATCGCATCGGCTAGGCTCACACGGTATGTCATCGGCCTATCGGCCGATCGGCTATCGTGCATCTAACTCAATCTTCTTGTATATCTTGTTGGTTACAGGATCAAACCAACTGGCATGCCCTGAACCCTTATTCTAAGATTTAGACCTGCACTGGAGTCAAGAGTAAATCTCCCAGGCCGCCGTGTTTTCGCATTAACACAACTTTGGTCCATGGTTGCAAAAGTGAAAATATATTAGATATAATTTTTTTACGTTATGTATTACAAAATTTGTAGGGATAGTTTATTTTTTCCGTACCTAAATAGACTTTTTCTAAATTTTCCGTTGTTCTTTAAAAACAAGGCAAAATTCACCTCCTACACCTCCCATAACAAATGTGAACATTACATTTGGTTGAGATAATCATTTCACGAAGTGGTTGGGGTATTTATAGTACGCAATATCGGTAACAGCCAATAAATGGAGACCGTAAAAAATCATACTCACTGGTGATGGGGTTTAACAGATATCTTTGTTGGGCTTGTGGTCGGGCCCGTCACTGATTATCCTCGTCGGGCGACAACATATCTGTATCACCAATGAGTGTCATCGGTGATAGGCCTGATCTAAAGGCCTATGAAAATTGCCTGTAAGGGTACTTCTGCGTCGGAATTTAATCCGGCCCATCAAAGGTGACGTCGATGTGACGGTTTGTAAACCCTCGACACAGATAGGCCGTTCACGTGAGTTCTGTAGTAGTAGTGTCAGATTAAAGAAACTAGATCCTCCTTCGAGTGATCGTATGGCAAAAACAGAAACTGACAACCTTAGGCGTGTCTTGTTCTTTGGTTGGCGTTGTTTTCCACTTCTAGATTAAGGCATAGTTTCAGAATTACTTTGTAGCTACTGGCGGTAGTTTTTATCAACAAAAATTTGCAATGGACATGGGAGACTTTGGAAAGAGTCTCCCGTGGATTGTTGTAGCTCTAGCACTAACTGCAAATATGAGAGTGCTCTCATGCTTTTTTAAGATAATAAAAAGTTTTATTAAACCCAATCAATGACATCAAGGTACAACATTTTTCCTGAGAAAAGTTCTGGCCTGTGCAAGAATGCTCTCATGCTACACTATCCTTCCGATCCGCACTCACAACTTATATGTTCTTCACCTAGTTTAGATCAGGAGAAGAACGTAACAACCAGCAATACTAGGTGAAGAAGTCGCTCGATAACATGTAAGATCAGCTGATTCTATTCTGAACTTCTGATCTTCCCAACAAGACTGATTACAAGGCACACCAGTGATCCAAAGGAGCAGAACCAGAAAAGAGTAATGAGTAGGCATTGGATGAAACGAATGATATATGATGTTAGACGTAACTCAAATGGATTTACAAGAACTAGAGCAATGGAAACAAACCTGAGTGCTTTGACTACTGCTGCTTGCAGGACAGAACTGCAGTGCTGTACCCGTAGCTTACATTGGTATTAGAGAACTTTTTACTATGCGATGGATAGTTCTCACCTGTTTTGGATTTGCAGTGGCTTTAACTTGAAGCTATAATACGTGGGATAGTTATGCTAACAAGTTTTCGTCCACCTTGGACTAGATTTACAGCTCGAATACTTACGGTGACTGGCCAGAACCAATGAACAGATATCAATCACATAGGGGAAAGTGACTGAAATTTAAAAAAATATATGGCACCATATTTTTAACGAAACCAAAGAAAAACTACGTAATGTAGACATTCTAACCTCCCATTACCGGGAATCAATCGGTTACCCTTTTGGACCAATAAATGAAATTACAATTTTTTCTCATAAAAATTGATCGCGTTTCCCAAGATTTCAGCGAAAACCAAAGGCTTTCATATGACCTGGCTTCACAATGTAAAATTAAAGTGTGTTTTATTATTATTTCATAATGAAAAATTGGCATATGTGATGATTGGTTTTGATATTTGAAGATATTTGGTGAAATGGTTTTGGAGATATGTGATTTTCAGATGATCAACAGGATTGTGTTTGTCTGACGATTGCGGTCAGACCGGTAAGACAGGGCCAGTCAGACCGGCATTGTGAGAGAGGTTAGACCGGCTGGCCCGACCGTCTGATCGGTTGGCTCTGTGTCGGTTTCAGTTTCGGGTTGTTTATTTGGATACTCGTGATTAATTCATGTTTATGACTTGCAAATGATTTCTATAGGTATGTGATACTTTTGTGTGTTAATGTTGAGTCAAGTTGGAGAGAACTTGTGCTCAGATATGATTTCTTGTTTGCTTCATGTGTAGGTGTGTCTTGATGCCTTGGGAGAGCATTGCTGGTGATGGATCGGGAGTCAATTTGGGAGAAGATGACGTCTGGACAATCAGGATATCATGCGGGATGCTTAGACTAAAAGACAAAGCACGTGGTTGATGGAGATTCCATTTGGCATACAATGAAGGTATTGTGTGCTTATGGGATGAGGAGTTAAATTTGAAAGGAATCCAAATTTTGTATGAATGGGTTTGTAAAAAATTGTGCCTTGTATGGGAAGATTTCCTAGGGGATTAGGACTTCTTGTATGAGTTGAATTCGTGGCTTTAGGCAGTGGATCTAGGGTATAACCAGAGAGGGAGGTTGAGTCCTTTTGGTATCGATTTTGTTAGGGTTTAGTTGAGAAAAAATTAGGGTTTCAAGTTTAGTCAAAATTTGTGAGAGGAGTATTGTTGTTGCACTTTGTAAACACAAATAGAAGCAATAAAGTTCAATCTATTTTGAGAGATCTTCGATTTATGTTTGCTCGGGTTTTCAGTGGTCACACCAGCGAAGTACCAGCAATTAGACCGACGGCTTTGTGGCGGTCAGACCGGCGAGGCAACGGTGGTTGGACTAGTGGCGGCGATAGGCGACAGCTACAAATTTGAGTGGTCAGACCGGAGCATCAACGCCAGTTAGACCAAAGGTCATCGCGCGGTCAGACCGACACATCAACTCGGTCAGGCTGATCTCCATCGACAACGAGGGTGACATTTTATTCCGCGAAAGTTTTTTATTTTTGAGTACTCCAACTATTCATCCCCCCTTCCGGTTGGCTTAGTTCTTGCTATTCAATTCTACAAGTGGTATCAGAGCCTTGTTTTCTTCGTTGCATCTTTACTGATCTTGAATTTTAGCCATGGCTATCAAGTTTACAACTAAGCCCTATGTTTTCGATGGATTGGATTTTCCTAATTGGTGCAAAAAGATGAAATCTTTTATGATGGCAGAAGATTATGATATTTGGCTAAAGGTTATTAATAACTATGAAATCCCTCCTTAGATCAATACAACTGCTTTGAAAACTAAATTTGAATATAATTGTAAAGCTTGCAACTATTTATTTAATGGAATTTCTTGTCCAGATTTTGATCGTGTTTCTCATCTTAAAACTGCGAATGAGATTTGGATTGACTTAAACAATTTTCATCAAGGTACTTTCGATATCAAGGAACTTCGCAAAGATGTTTTTAAAAAGGATTATATGAAATTTGAGATGAAATCTAAAGAGGCTTTAGATGATTATCTTGCATGCTTTAACAAAGTTTTGAGCAATCTTACATCTATTGATACATCTTTCATTACCAATTATTCTTATTCTGAGGTTTCTCAGCACTTCTTGAACGATCTTGATATGATGATTTGGGAGATGAAAGTTACTTCTATTCAAGAGTATGTTAATATGTCCATCTTGACTTTAGATTCATTTTACACTAAACTCAAAACTCATGAGATGAATATTCTTTCTCGTAGAGTTGATTCTAAATCAAGTGCTTTGGTTTGTTCTTCACCTTTTCTTGATGATGGTGCTTCTACATCTACTTATAATGCTTTGTCATGCCGACGATCAACTCAAATAGTTCGAGGAGGACTTGACTTTTGCTAATAACAAGTTGTCTCGAGCTATGAACAATGTCAGGTTCAAGAAAAAAGAGGATGTCGAGTTCGTTGCTTTGAGTGCGGAGAAGTAGATCACATCCGTTCGCACTGCTCCAAGCTAGGAAGAGCCAAGAAGGATGACAATAGAGACAAGCTCAAGGAGGATAGGCCTAGAAACATGTTCAGGGGAAGGAAGTCCAAGGAATCACTCAAGAAAATGTTGAATCAAGTATATGCAGCTTTTGAGCCCTCAAGTGATGTTAATCTTGAGAGTGATGGAGATGACAACAAGGGAAAGAGCATCTTCGGCGTATGCTTCATGGCACATGGTAAATCAGACTCAAAGTATGAAGACAATGAGGTAAACCCTCCCTAGAGAGTTTCTTGAAGAGATTATTTTAACATTTAACTCCAAAAATAAAAGATGTGAAAAGATTATTAAAAAACAGGAGTTTACTATTGAATCTCTTAATTCTGAAATTGCTAGATTAAAATCTCTTATTCCTGATGATGATGATTGCAAAAATTGTGAGGTTTTATTATTTGAGATTTCAAAAATAAGAGATATTAATGCTTCACATGATTTGAGATTAAAATTTTCTCTTCCTCTTGGAGTTGCCATACATACATTTACTTTGAATGAGTTGTTTTTTACTAATAATTTGTTGAAAAAATATCAAACGGCTTTTTATGCTAGTTCGATGTTTCATCTTCTTTGTGCCAAAAAGTTAAAACAACAATATGGTATTTTGAATTGCTCAACATACACCTTAAATAAGATAAAACTAAAAGATGTCTTAGGTCGTGTTGAGTACATGAACAACATTATGAAATCTAATGAAGTGTTTTCTTGCTCTAGATGTCGCAAGCAAAAAGGTGTTAAGATTGATTGTGAAAATTATGCTAATTTGATAAGAGAAGTTTCTTACTTGAAAAGTTCTTTGAAAAAAAATTTTGATGGTAAAAAAAAACTTAACATGATTTTGAATCAATATAAAGTAACTAGTTATAATAGAGCATTGCTGCACCCTTGAGGAATAAAGAGACTCTCCAGTGCCGAGTTCAACATCTACGTTTTCCCTTCCTCTTCCTGTTAAGGTCAGTAAAATTATCCCAATACCACAGCTGGAGACAGGATTGAACCATTGGGTCGATTCTATATGGGACATTTCAAATTAAACGTGTCATAATTCTTGATAGTAAATGTTTTATGTGTTAAACGTATGTGGGTTATAGTTGCATATGTCGGATACTCACAGAACATGGAGAGATATATGGATTGTAGTTGTATTTATCATATCACAAGAGTAAATGGAAAATGTGGGTTAGATATAATCGTGATTATGTACCTTCAAAATGTACCTTTCAGTTTATTAGCTTCATTTAAAGCATAATTCTATCATGGAAGTTCAGCTAATTAATACTCTGTAGTTATGTACTGATACACCAAAAAATTAGAGAAAACTAAAACTTAGTAAGTTTATTAAGCAAGAACTCAAGATGTTGTGATGCTCACTATCAAATGTCAGTTGAGGTAGCCAACTGGAGTGTTTATATTTCGTTAGAATTTATTATCATGAAATGTCCTGTCGAAACAGTTTATATTTTCCGATGCCACCTTTCACTGTAAAGCTAAAAGACCTTCTGATGTGCATTTTACATGCCACTTTGTGAATTTTTATTAGAAATAATAGTATTTTAATGGAAAATCGCAAAAATAGTGGGCTTTTGCAAAAAATCGCAAAAAAGAGGCCCAGTCGAACCACGGCGACCCGACAGGCCCAAATCGAACGTTGGAGGGACGACAGGCCGGTCGATCGGGCCCAGTCGGTACGCGGCATGTTGACAGGCCGGGTCGACGGCCCAGTTGGCACACGGCATGTCGACAGGGCCCGATCGACGGCCCAGTCGAACGACGGCCGTTCGACAGGCCGGGCCGCCGGTCCAGTCGAACGCCGGCCGTTCGACAGGCCGGGCCGGCCGGACTTTTTTTTTAACTTGTTAAGTATAGTTTTTTAGTTATTCAAATTAATTTGTTAAGAGTTATTTTTAACTTGTTAATAATTAATTAAGAATTGTTTTTTAAGTTGTTAGTAAATAATTAATGACATAATTGTTTATAATTGATTAATTATAATTTATAAGTTGTTATTATAATTATAATTTATTATAATTGATTAATACACATTTGTAATTGAATATTTGGAGAAACATATCGGAGTTATAATTTAATAATTTTAGATATATCCATTTGTAATTTATTAATTTACAGAACCTTATTTTGCTTATCGGTTATTTTGGGAAATTACAAAAATCACTTTCGGATAGGGCCAAAAATTTGCAGAAGCGAAAATTGGTTCTGTCTATTTTCGGAAATTCCGAAAATCGTTTTCGGAGGACTCAAAAAATTTCGAATTCACAAAACATGTTTTTAGAAACCGAGAAGAAACTTTTTTTAAGAATTGATGTTGAGCACATCCATGACCATACCGAAACAAGGAGAAGTTGTAGTACAATTTAAACATGATACACCTGGTTTAATTGCGGTTACATAGATAAGATTAGATTCGAACTAGAAGGAAGGTAATGCAAGAGTTGAACACGACGACGATATAGTAATGGGACAACGAAACATGACATCACATATTTCACTAACGTAAGTTGTCCGATAGTAGCTAATCCCTATATGTGAGGATCCCTCTCCTCTCTCAAACTGCTTTTTAGTAAACATGTATTGCTCTGGCAATTCAAGCTGCACCACACAGGAAGTTGGATCACTCAGAACCTTTTTGGTGTCTATCCATTCTTTGTATTGACATCTTCTTGGCGGTTCCTGCGAAAAACGAATAGATGTGAAGCGAACAAAGTTACTGAATGTTGTGACAAAATAAGGATTCATGATAACAAAAATATTTTCACCATGAAATCGTCATCTACAATATTTGGGCAAACAAAGAACCTCTGACCCAAAGTTCTTGGCTTGGTGGAACGGAGAACCTGACAACGATCACCGCATCTGCATTTTGGACGGGCTTCCCATGGAGGGAGTGCCATCGTTAGCACCCACCAGTCGCACTATTCTTCACGACATTGTTATTCGTAAGCAAATTTGAACGCCAAGTATTTCTCAGGACTTTCTGATGCGAAATACCAGCGTCCTTCTTGTTCACAAGTGGTTAGGTCGAGAACGGGATTTTCTGTATCGACCCACTCGATGTATCCACAAGCCGTAGCGCGGGCCTGACGAATAGATTTGGAAGAAGAATAAACAATCGCTCATTCAAACTGAATAAGCATATGCAGAGAATGAAATACCTCACAGTCATAGTTAGGGCACCTAAAGAAACACCTTCCTCGAGTGTCTTGATTCCTCGAAGCCATTAGTTGGCATCGGTCACCGCAAAGACAGAGAGGCCGCTCGCACCAAGGTGGGAATAGGTATACCAAAGGATCACTACGCCAGTTGGGATCCTCAACGCCCCGACGTCTAGCCATTGCCGAAAGCTGGTGCAATGAAGGGTTGTGGTAGCGCTTGTTGCCTACACAGATGAAGAAATTATGTGCTGCATCACTCGTTACGGGGACTTATGTAGGCACCAAAGATAGCAGTGAAAACCTTTACATGTCTACATCATGGGGCACGATGGGTCCACCTGATTACCGCCGAAAGTAAAAGTGGACGTATGCACCGAAAGTTGATCGTGACAAGTCGAACTGATAGTGTGTCCGTGCACTGTGGTATACTGTGCTATGTAATGGACCCGACACCCAAGCGCCGAAAGTTTGTTGTCGTATGCATAAGTAGTTATGACATGTAAGGGCATAGGCGCATGTGGAGTCGATCTTGCATTGTATTCTTGGTGTGTCCGATTTTTCGACAACGAAACGACATAGGCGCCGAAAGTAGTTTGTAACCACGCGTGAGCACAATGATGTCGATAGTGAATTTTTTCTAAATCTTGTAAAAAAAATATAAAAGAAGTGATACTTTAGCATAAGTAGAAAAGACATTCAAAGGTAGTTTATCAAATAAGTGTATGTCATGAAGTAGTTCATACATATAATATGACATGAGTAGTAAATGCACAAAAAAATAATTCAGCACATAAATAACACTACAAGTCAAGAATGCCCCCCTCTCGCACGCTTGTTAGGTCCTCCCTTCTTACGTTGTCTGATTTGCTCTGTGGGATAGGTCAAATTATCAGGTGGGTGCCTATGTCGTGCCGGCTGCTGTGGAGTAGCATCCTCTGGCTGCACGGACTCCCCCTGCTGCGTAGGCTGCGTGACCGGAGGAGCACCGTACCAGTAGTCTATGCCAGCTTGCGCATCGGGTGCATCCGTCGCAAAGAAATCGTCCACGAATTGTGTTCGAGGAGAGACAGCAGGAACTGCAGAATGCCCCTGGGAAAACCCGTAGTTGTAACCTGTTGCAAAATAGAGGCGATGCCACATGTTAATAGTTAGTAACCATGCATAAAAATTAAGGCCGAGAGTTAGTAACAATACTTACTTGTGTGCTGTGTGTACCCTAACTCCGGTGCGCGCGGAGTAGCGTAGAGTCCCCAACCCGATGTGGGCGCCAAGTTGTCCCCTGTCGACAGGTAGCGAAAGTCTGGCTGCGCGTAGGCTCCCTGTGTATCGTACACCTGCTGTGGCTATTCACGTTGCGTAGGTTACGATATGGTATAAAATGGAGGTTGAGTACGATATGAACTGCATGTTAAGCAAGGCAAACATGTCGTACCTGAGGCCGCGGTGGTGGCATACTCGATGCCAGAACCCCAAAGTCAGACGATCTCCCTGGGCGGACAGGGTCAGGCGTCTCCTGAAGCGAAGGCCAAGCGTGCGACAGACCGGCGTCGTCGTAGTGGCGACGTGAAGTAGAGGAGCGGAACTGCTCCACACTAGAGCGTCGTGGTAGTGGTGGCGATCCTGCCCGCCTGGAAGGCTGCACCACATCAGTCGCGCTCCAATAGGAGACACGACGAAGTAGCGCCGCAGCCCGTGAACGGAAACTGCGAAGGACGGACGCCACGTCGTCCTGCCTGACGTGCTGAGGCCTCGTCTCCAGTCTCTGTAGCAACGTGTTGGACTCAGCGTGAACCTGTTCCACAAACTCGGCCTATTGAACGAATAGGGAAGGGCGTTAGAATAGTTGAACGTGCTCCACATGTTATGATAATCAACGAAAGCAATGACATACCATTGAGTTGTATGCAGCTCGAGGTTGTGGGGCAAATGTGTCCGTGATCGACGCCTGGTGAGGGACAGACGTTTCCCCTTGTGGCGGGAAACACCTCTAGCGCATAACACTACGGTACCAACGAAGGTACTGTCCGTACGAAGCTCCGTCGTCTGGAGGTGTTTGGAGAACCAAGTGCTCCGCCGCATGTTCCCACTCCGCAACCGTTGGCGCGATCGTCCGAACAATGGTCCCCTCGTGGGACAGACCGAGTCCCTTTCGGGTGTACCTGCGTAGCATTGTAATGACCACGTAAGAAACGTATACAATGGGGTAAAACACACTACTTGTCTATAACATTATCGGACAAGTACTTACTTGTGGAGGGTAACAGCTAGAGAGCGTCCACCTCTCGGAGGGTAGTCTTGGTACATGCCGAGCTGTTTAAGTACCCTTTGCACGTGGTACGGCTCGACGTGCACGTCCAGCACGAGGTGACAAGTGGTCCTCCAGAGCTCTGCGTCACGCGTGCAGAGCTCTGCAAGACCGTGCGGTGCTCGCTCGACGACATCGTGATGCGTGTACGGGGTCCAGCGAACCCGGTCGAGCGTAAGCTGATCGAAGTCCGCCACGAACTGTGTGTACACGCGACGTGTCGTTCCGCTCACCCACCTCGGCTGCAAAAGCATGAAATATGTGATTAGTGCCCATAAATCGAGATAAAGCACAAAATAAGAAAGTGCTATGAAAAATGCATTGCAATGTACAATTTACCTCGCGGTGTGTCCAAGTGATCCCATGGTGGGACGATCGTCGATGTCTTCAAGTCCAGACTTATACATCTCATTGACACCGTAACTTGCGTACGACTCCCGGTGTGGCCTTCCAATGTCAAAGCGCTCATGCGCCCATAACATTAGAAGCAGAGGGCATCCTGTCAGAGAACTTCCCTTGCTGTTCCTGTTGCAAGCATCGCATAGAGCAGCGTACGTCGCCGCTAGAACAGCCGACCCCCAACTATACTGCGGAATCTCCTCAACAGGTAGCTCGGCGATCTGCTCCGCGTAGTGGATGAAGTGCTTGTCCACGGAGTCAGCGTGAGTCCCCGTGAACATCACCCACCCAAACAACCACAGTAGATACGCGACTAAGTGTCGGCGCACTACCCAGTCCTCCTGGTCCTCTGCGAACACCTCCTGGTGGAACTGGTGCAACCAACTCCTCGTGGGCCCATGCCCATCTGTGAGACCCTCCAGCGGAGCAGCTACCACTCCACCAAAACTGGCCAACAGATCATCCGCCCATCTAGCATGGACCTGTGTCGGGCCAACTGCTGCACCCGCTATAGGTAAACCCAACAAAAAAGACACATCCTGCAGAGTGGGTACCATCTCTCCAACTGTCATGTGAAAGGTGTGTGTCTCGGGCCTCCATCTATCCACCAAAGCACTCAGCAAGGCCGCATCGATGTTGATACGGGGTGACCTTCCACGTGAAGGCTCAACAAAGCGTGCGAAGGTCAACAACCCAGCGGCTCTCAACCTGTTACATGTCAAAAAGAAATAATTAGCAATTCGAGAAAATTTAAATGAGAGCATGAGGTGATAAATGGTTTTTCACATACCTTGGAACCCAACGAGGATCGATACGCCATTAATGATCTGGTCCCCGCATCCTCAGCACGTTGCAGAACGTCCCCTGACTCAGTCGTCTCGAACGGTGATGTTTATCGATCACCTCGTCGATCAGTGATACATCATCCCTGGCAGCCATATCTACAAAATGCATGATTATAAATGTCGTGAGCATCAGAAATGAATTAAAAAATGACAAAATTTTAATAGCAGAAATCAAATACTGATAAAATGATGTGAAAAAGTTATGTAACGCGATAGTATCATTGTACAGGTTATGCAACGCGATAGTATCATCGTACAGGTTATGCAACGCGATAGTATCAACATACAGGTTAAATACTAACAAGTTCAAGTGAACACACTCTAGAACTGATAAATATAAATATTACAAGACGAATAACTAAGGATTATTTCTCGAAGTTGACCTCCGCCCTGGAACACGCCGAATATCGCCACCTTCTGCATCTTTGCCTACATTGTACATGCTGCAATCTTTACGGCTATGGTCTCCGCCGCATACAATGCAAGCCTTTGGACGTCGTGAACGGGTGTTCGTTTCAGCTTCATCCATGTGGTTCTTGATTCGTCGGGTCTTGCGACGCCCCTTTGTGCCAACTAACAAATTTGAGTCAGGCACCCAGTTGGCTTCCCCTGGGGGTGGGCGAGTGAAATCACATACCGCACGCCAACCACGCAATTCACCGCGCCAGGTCGCCTCCCATGCTCCCTTAGTAAAGTAAGACGAGACGAATATGTTCGCATCGACACCACCTTTTGCGGAAGCGGCAAGAACATGAGAGCATGGCAGATGTCGAAGGAAAGGCTTGTTGCAGTTGCATTTGCAAGCATGATAGTCTGGTCACAATGTGCACTCCAATGTGATGTCTATACTCCCAATACCGACACCACTTTTGTCACGCAGACATACCTCAAACAGCAACTCCCTATTCCCAGCAAGCCAGACCTTGTGCATTGTGCCCTTCTTGCTTTTCTCCTCCATGTACAGTGTGATAGCGAGGCTATACCTTGCATTAGGATTGGCAAGGTTAAGACTAGCCATGGCGTATCTTTTACAAAGATACTTCTGTGTACCCCTTGTGATGCCCTCCAGGATAGCAACAAGTGGTAAAGGACGTGTATTTTTCATCACCTAGTTGTACACTTCAGCAAGATTTGTTGTCATCACACCATACCGTGAACCATTGGTATCATACAACAATGACCACTTTTCCCTTGGCTCATGCTCTATCCAGTCAGTGAAGCACTTTGTAGCCCTCCCCCGCTTCCTACATCGAGTAACATATGGTGATTCGTTTGGAACGGGTTCCAGGCCTTCCGGCTCCTCTTGTCGGGCAACAACTGGTTTTTTTCGAACCTCTTGCATGTGAGTAGTGGTCAGCCGATCCAGCTGTTCCCATATGGCGTCGAACTTTCTTTGCTGATTCTGCTTGCACAACTTTTTGAACAGGTCCATTAACCTCTTGCTTCTAAATTGTCTGTAAAAATTTGCACCGAGATGTCGCATACACCATCTGCTATGCAAATTTGGCCAGGAAACCTCCTCAGTTACATGTTCCTTTAGCTGCTGTACCGCTGATAGAATGCCGGCATGTCGGTCATGCAGAACACACACATTTGGTCTGTTTTGAACAACACACCTTTTAATGTGACACAGGAACCATAGCCAGCTCGATGTGTTCTCGCTTTCAACAAAAGCGAAGGCAACGGGGACGACATGGCTATCAGCGTCGACTCCGATTGCGGTTAAAATAGTTCCCCTATACTTGCCTGTCATAAAAGTACCATCAACACATAGCAACGGAATGCAATTTCGGAAGGCCTCTATCATGCACCCAAATGACCAAAATGCACGACGAAGGACGTTTTTCCCATTGTCATTAACCTCATCAAGAATAGCCATATGTGTGCCCGGGTTTCTGGCCTGCAACACCTCCAAAAGTGGGGGAAGGTTGTGGTATGAATCTTCGTAACTTCCAAATCTCATCTCCAATGCTTTCTGCTTACCCCTCCAAGCCTTGTCGTACGATATCTCATACCCGTACTCTTTCTCCACGTCATGCATTATTGTGAACGGCGACAAAGAGGTTTTTTTAACAACCTTCGAATAAACCATTTGTGCCATGAATGCAGCCGTCATGTTCCTGTGTACTAAAGGGGTCTTGTCCAACAAACATGTATGTTCCTCAACCCTTGAAGCTACCCATAAGTTGTCATGTTGTGGCTTGTAACCATGCACTCTCCAAGGGCATCCGGGCTTTGTGCACTTCACGTCATACGTCGTCCGATTTGAAACCTTCACCCTGAACTCCCGCTTCTGCAGAAAAGCCCACCTCTTCACCGCGTCTTGTAGGTGCCCTTTGTCGTGAAACATCTGTCCAACTTGCACCTTCTCACAATCATATCGCCAGTGGGCATCTAAACCATCGTTAACCCCCAGACGGGTCATGGATATGGTCGTCCAATCTTCAGGTACGTTGGTTTCCTCCTCCCACTGTGCTGTATCTTGCCCTTCCACCACGAACGAAATATATTCCTCGTTCTCCAGTTCCATCTCTTCCACTACTGCATCGTTCTCCTCCGCTGCATCACAGGCAAAGGTGAGTCCGGCTCATCGTCATCCAATTCGTTAGCCGGACAATTACCACCGGGCACAACCACATCTGCAGTAGCCTCCTCCTCTACTGCTTCCTCTTCCTCACTCCTGCAAATATTAGCCTCTTCCACGATATGTGTTTGTTCCACCTCCGTGCGGCTGGTCTCGCTGGTCCCAACAATATCTATTTTCTTTTGCACCAATATTGCCAGGCTATAACCTTTCTCTCCTACTTTAGCCACAAATTTTTTCCAACTCCCAGTAGATGCAAACTCTACTACTCTCCACTGCCATCCGTATTCACTCCTTACTAGCCACACGGCTTTTATAATGAATTTCTCCATCGAAGGATCTATCCCAAACATATTATGCAGCCACCCTAGCACTTCGTTCAAAACCAACTGGTCTGGTGTATTTAGGGTAGTATCAACGAATGCATATACGGTCAAATCTACCCCGCTATCACAAAGTTGTATTGGAGCGTCGCCATAATACACCCGAACAGGCACAGCACCTGACATCCTGAAATAGCATGCCAATTGCTATTAATACGTCACTACCCAGTAAGGTGTCGTATGCTCTATGCTTACATTTTTGCTCTAACGTATTCAAACTATATTTCATTACTTAAATATAAGTTCCATTCGATTTTAACTAATAATAAACGTATAATACCTCCATTCCATTTTAACTAATAATAAACGTATAATACATGTACTAACAACCAACAATGATTAATAAAAAAAATTTGTCGTCGTCCAAAGGGATTACAAATTTATACCTTCGCTGTCGTTGCTCTTTCCTGCACTATTGCAGACGTCTCCTACCCAACCACGTAGTAATTCCCTCTGGCCAAGTGACACAGCTCTACATTGTAAATTTGACTAATTAAATTTAATTTCCTTTCGATTCGTACTAACGCTCAACATTGATTTCTCCCCGATGATAACTATTTCACCATTACAAAATTGCTAATCACCTCAACAAACATATACTAACTTCGAATTATTTGCAACATACAACTAAATAACTATATCTACTAACACACAATGGCTAATCAATGACTAACAATTATTTCGATGTTAACAGATTCAACAGATTATATGTACTAACAACAATGACTAACGATTCACAAATAATAACATCGAAATAACAAACCTCATATTTACAAATTAAAACTTCACAACCTAACGTAGCTTTATACCTTAATCAATGCAGTTACTTGCCTTCTCTTCTCTTCTCGTGGTGCTATCTTCACGACGACGTGGTGCACCGGCAGCCACGGCAATGGCGACGGTGAGCTGGCGCGACGGTGGCTGGAGCTGGCGGCGGCGTGTGAGGCGAAGCTGAGGTGAAGAGCCGAGAGACGAAGTGGTCCTCAGTTCAAACGAATCGGGGTTATAAGCCATGCTGTCGGCACGCGGTTGGTCGACAGGGACGGTGAGCGCTGCCTGTCGCCACGCGGCTGGTCGACAGGGGCGGTGGGGGGCCCTGTCGTCACGCGGCTGGCCGACAGGGGCTGATGTCGCGCTCCCGTTGGCCGATTGGGCGGTGGCGTGGGCCCTGTCGAACTGCGGGAGTTCGACAGGGCCCTGTCGGTTCTCCCCGGTTCGACAGGTGCTTGTGTCGCCTCACCCACGGTCGACAGGACCATATTTGCGCAATTTGGTGCTAGAGCCCACTCTTTTTGCGATTTTCCATAAAAATAATATTATTTCTAAAAAAATTCCCACTTTGCTAGGAAGTGAGTGGATAGAGTGGATATAATGGCCAATGCTGAGAAGTTCTATTTCTGGCATGTTCAGTTTTTTTTCTGTTCAGCGGAAAAGGACGGCATGAGAGGAATTCATTGTGGCACGGCTGATCCTAGAGGATAAAAAATCAAGCGGTATTTTGCATATTGAGAAATTAGGATTAATTAGTTCTCCTTTTATCTGTTTATTATCTTGGTCCTAGGCCTATCACTATGTAACCTGATGTAATTGATGCTTCTGTTGACAACTTTTTAGCAAGAAGACAATCACGATAGGATACCTAAATGCCTTGCGGTGATACGGAGTCACCAACCACCTCAATCTAACAAAAGCTAAATTAAGATAGGTTTTGTAAGACTAAATCGGACAGCGAAGCCGATTTAAAGATCAAAACCGGCCTCTTGGCCGATTTAGATTGAATATGAAGATAACCACCCATCTCGTGGGCGAAAGGAAGGTTTACGGGACAAACCTACAAAGGGGTAATCGCACTTTCGCGGCGAGGACGAATGATTTACAGCACAAATTGACAAAGATGGACAAAACTAAGCTAGAACTAGGCAAAAATGTATATGCATATTGAAAAAGCGAATCAGTTGGCTAATTGTGTTCAAAGTAGATTATGTGTCCAATTGAACTGGCTTTGTCCCTTATAAAGTGGTTGGTCTTGCCACCTACAGGACCTCCTCCATGACAACCTCAGGGTAAAAACCAATTAGAACTCGAAAAATATCTCCCCATGCAAGAAAACTCGAGACCCGACGAAATTCGCTTCGGACTCGGACTCAACCGGTCTAACCGGCCGCATGCCGCCGATCAGGCCGACCAGACACCGCCAGTCAGATCGGCCCATAGGCGGCGGTCAGACCGACCCATGAAGGAAAGTTGGTCCTTTTCAAATTTTGGCAATATTTTCCTATCTCGATCTAGGTGATAAATTTGGTTGTCAAAACACCATTTTGGCTATCTTCGAGAGCCAAAAAGCATAAAACACATGGTCTTAGGGCGATAATCTAATTACCAGCCATATCACCTCCTAAGCATCTTGCCAGACATTTGGGAAGTATTACTTCAAGTATTTCTCATTGATTGCTCTCTGAAATCCTTTTCCTTACAAAGTCTCGAGAAAATATGCATTTCCCCAAACGATTCCACATATCCGATAAGAACCCTCCCAACTAGGTGACCACTCACCAAACTCCTTAGATCTAGAACCCAAAGGCAAAATCGTCTTCCATACCAAGTCCCCTACTTGAAACCATTATAGGATTTGGCTACTCTCTTCTTCTCTTTTTCTATCTCCTCTAAAGCCTATAGACATTTATCGGTCACATCATCAATATTGTCTTCCATTAATGTTTTATATTCCTCAACCAATAAATCATTTTGCTTGATGTATCTAAGAGAGCCAAGATTTACCTCTACCGGCAAAACGGCTTCTTGTCCATAGACCAACTTAAAAGGAGTAACTTTGGTAGCACCATGCTTGGATATCCTATGAGCCCATAATGCTTCAGAGAGCACCTCATGCCATCTCTTTATGTGTTCCTCAATCTTTTTGTTCACTAATTTCAGAAATATCTTATTATTCGACTTGGCTTGTCCATTAGCCTAAGCCTAGTAAGGAGAAGCACATAACAATTTGATACCATAAGATTCGGCAAAGTTTTTTACCTCCTTGGACATAAAAGAAGCTCCTTGATCCGTAATTAAAATTTGAGGAATACCGAATCTATGAATAATATGTTTTAAAATAAAGTCAATTACCTCTGTATAGTCATATTCTTGGGCGGCACGGCTTCGGCCCACTTGGTGAAGTAATCTGTTGCAACTAGCACAAACCTATGCCATTTTGATGACGAAGGATAAATTTGACCTATGAAATCCAAAGCCCAACCTTGGAACGGCCATAGTTTGATAATAGGATTCAACATGGCGGCAGGCCCCAATTGGACATTGCTGAACCGTTGACAAGCTTCATATCCTCTACAGTACTTGAAACAATCATCAATTATTTTTGCCCAATAAAACCCCTCTTTCCTAAGCAACCAATTCATCTTGTGGGCCGATTGATAAGTTTCGCAAATCCCCTCATGAACTTCTCCCATAGCAACCATGGAATGATCTCTAAACATTTCAATAGTGCCCCATCTATATTTGGGCGATACAACTCTCCATCAAGCAAAGTATATTTGAACGCTTGCCGCCAAATTTTCCAATCAACCCTAAAGTTAGGATCTTTCAAGTAATCTATTAAGGGATTTCTCTAATTTTCTTCTGAATCTAAGGCACAAATGTCCAAATTTATAACTAATTCGGCATCCAAATTATTCGACAACTCGTGCCTCCAATTCCCTGTTGAGACTCGATCAGACCAGTCACAGCAAGCCGGTCAGACCGGCCAATACCTTCAGTCAGATCGGCCATGCTGGACCAGTCAAACCGCTAGTCATCCCCGGTTAGACCGTCCACAGTGCGCCGGTCAGACCGCCCTAGATCTGCAATTTTGCCAATTTCATCTAAACTTTTGAAATTAAGCATTGCCTTTTCTAAGATGAAGAACACTCCTCTCTAAACATTATAGCCAAATGTTTGTTGAGCCAAATTATTTGCTTTAGAATTTTTCTCCCTGTCAACATGTCTAATTATAAAATCATTGAAATTGGCAATGATGTCTAAGCATTGATCAAGATATTTAATTAGTGACCCATCAAACCATTTATATCACAAAAAGCTTCTACATGTATAGCTCCTATAGCTTCCAATACATGTAAGCCGAATAACAAAGTATCATATTCGGCTTGATTGTTTGTGCAATAATGTTCTAAGCGAATCGATGTTTCAAAGATAGAACCATTGGGTGAAACCAAAACTACACCTATACCTTGTCCATCTTTGCAAGAAGACTCAAAATAAAGCTTCCAAGGTGTAATACTAAGAAAATAGATCTCATTATCATAAGCAATATCCACATGATGATCTACTATAAAATCAACCACGATTTGGTATTTCATAGATTTCAATGATTCATAAGCTGAATCATATTCAACCAAAATATATGCCCACTTGCCAATTCTCTCACTTAGAATTGGCATTTGCCAACAAGTATTTAATATCGGTTTGACAAGCAACTATGCAAGTACTAGATAGTAAGTAATGTCGCAATTTGGTACAAACATAGTATAAACATAAGCAAAGCCTCTCTATGAAGACATACCTCGTTTCGGCATCCTAAAGACTGCACCTTAAATAAGTGATGATATGCTCCTTGCCATTTTCCTCTTATGCTAAAACAACGCCAATGACATTTTCTTCGGCGGCAATGTAAAGCTGAAACGGAACTCCAGTTTTAGGCGCTCACACCACGGGTGGAGATGATAAGTACATTTTAAGTCTCTCAACCACCTCTTGGTGTTTTGCCCCCCAAGTAAAATCGGCTTCCTTCTTCAAGCGTATAGGAACAAAAGCATCGATTTTACTGAGCTATGTTGGATATGAATCTCCTCAAATTATTGACCTTACCTAGCAACTTCTGAACATCTTTCTTGCATGTTGACGCCTTGAACTCTCTATTTTTTTTCTATCTTCTCAGGATCAATTTTAAAACCTCTTTCATACACCATGAAACCTAAGAACTTCCCTGCCGACACACCAAATGCATAGTTGAGTGGATTCATTTTCAGACCATACCGGCACATCCTCTCGAAAGCTAACCTCAAATCGGTTATGTGACCTTCCATGCATCCGATTTAACAACAATATCATCAATGTAGATTTCTAAGATAATACCTAGCAAATCATGAAAGATCAAATTTATTGCCCTTTGATACGTTGCATCGGCATTCTTCAACACAAAAGTCATGACAAGCCACTCAAACAAGTCGACAAAACTGGGACACCTAAAGGCCGTTTTAAACATGTCCTCTTTGGCCATAAATATTTGATTATAACCAGCATTACCATCTAAAAAGCTAATGATTCTATGTTCCAAAACATCATCAATCAACATGTTGGCTATAGCCATAGTATATTCATCTTTAGGAGTAGCTTTATTTAAATATCTAAAATCAATGCAAACTCTAATTTTGCCACTCCCTTTCTTCTCAACCGAACAATATTGGACACCTACTCCGCATAATCTACGAGGCCTAATAAACCCCGCCTTCAACAATCGGTCTATCTCCTCTTTGACATGATCATATATATTAGGATTTTATTGACGAGGTGGTTGTCTATAAGGCCTAAATCCTGATTTTATTGGAAGCCAATGCTCAACAAGCCTACGGCTAAATCCCAGCATCTCATGGTATTTCCATGCAAAACAATCAACATATTCTTTAAGTAACTCAATTACTTTAACCTTGTAATCGGCTTTCATGTTATTGTTTACAAAAGTCGGCCTTTGAATAGTTCCATCACCTATGTCTAATTCTTTCAATGGATCGGCCGATGTAAAACCTTGACCCAACTTCTCTACTTCAGCAAAATCTTCTATGGATTTGCCAATATCGTTCTTTGTATACCGATATTCTTGCACCCTCTTTTGCAACCACTCTAAATTGGCGTCTTTATTCATAATACATGGTTACATTGCCTAGCCGTGCTATGTTAGCCGGCTTTACAGAGATGGGTACAAAACCATCCTTGGACACAGTAATAAAATCATAGCTAGAAAGATTAAATCCTAATAAGCATTGAATATTCCCATATTGCCACTCAATTGAAGCATCGGTCATCGCAACCTCGGCCGATGTATCCGCTTGAACAATCTCAATCTCATCATCATCCCATTGAATAAAACATTCGTGCAAGGTAGAAGAAACACAACAATTGGCATAAATCCAACAACGGTCTAAAATAACACTATAGTTTCCTTGCACATCGACAACAAAGAAAGCGGTAGGGAATGTCTTGTTTCCCATGGTAAGCTCCATAGAAAAGATCCCCTTCGCCACCATTGATTCACCATTGAAGCCATTGAGTGCCATGTTGGTCTCCTTCAAGTTCTCATCTCCATGCCCCAACTTCTTAAATAGTGAGTATGGCATCAAATTCACAACTGCACCTCCATCCACTAACATCCTAGAGATCAGCTTCTCATCAACGTGTCCCTTGAGATAAAGTGGCATGATATGACGATTAGACTCATCAGGCTTCTCAAAAACTACATCTCTTGGTCCTAGTAAAAGTTGGGCAATTCCGGTCTCATCTGTGGCACGAAACACCGTATGCAAGACACACACCATGTTGACATCCATATTCTCTCTTGGTGACAAATCATTGCTAATAACCGATGATTCATCTCCATGGAAGTCATCCTCATACTCATCTTGAGCAATCACCGGCTTCTCAACTTCTAGTGGCTTAGACCTCCACTCTTGTCTTGGTAGTGGCCGCAACTCATTGAACCTTCTATCTCTCAACTCTTCGGCTTTCTTTTCTTTCAACTCTTGAACACGAAGACGTTGTAACCTCCGCTTTTGTGAAGCCAACAAATTCTTAGGCATCCACCATGAATTTGGCTCTGTTCCAGGAGCAATATAATGTCTCTTACCAATCTTACCTGATGAAGACGAAATCCTCGAAACACCTCCTAGATGTGCCTGGTCAGACTAGCCATAGAACGCCGGTCAGACAGGCCATGTGACCCAGTCAGACCGGCCTTATACACCGGCTCGGCTCCTGGTCGGTGTCGGTCAGTCCGGCCTTGAGGCGCGGTCAGACCGGGCTGTAACTGTCGGTCAGACCGACAAGAAGGCTCGGTCAGACCGGCGTTGCATGTTGCATTAGCTCTGGCTTCGTTCTTGTGTCTTTGAACCACCTTGGCTTCATCTCTAGTAGTTATTGGCACCTCATGAGACCCCACCTTGATAGTAATCACCTCTGAGTCCTTGTCTCTATCTTGACGCATTTTTCTCCTCCTTTTTCCTCCTCAAACCGATTTTTCGATTGAAACTAGCTCTTGTTTGTCAAAGATAACTGCTCAAGTACTGACCTTCATGGCTCCACTCATCCTTGATAAAATTGCATTGGTGTCATTAGCGGCAGTGCCCCCCCATGGCATGAAGTAAGGAAAAGGACAACTCGGCGGCAGCATTGGACAAGGCCCCCATGGCATAACTTGAGGATTGTAAGGAAAAGGTGGCTCCAATTACTTTGGTGATTGACCAAATCTCTCTCTAGGAGGTGATCTTGGTCTCTTCCCTTTGTTACGATGTTGCCCGGCCTTTCCTTTCTCATACTTGATCAAAAGTGTCTCAAAAGACACCTTCGGCTTTCGTGGTGTTTTAGAGCTTGAAGCGTCACTCCTATTCTCCTTCCATACTCCAACCTCTGAGCCTTTTGGAACAATCATCTTAGGCCAAAGCTCCCCAATCACTACCTCCTTCTCCTTGGTAGACCCGGCTTGCTCCAGCCGAATCAACATCGTTTTGCCATCAAAGTCAATAGTATTCACCAGGAAAGGATAATGATCTAGCTTCATCTTGGAACCCTCAGTAAATTTCAATCGTCCTTCATCTATGGCCGATTAAACCTGTCGACGAAACACATTATAATCATTAGTAGCATGAAAATAAGAATCATGCCACCTACAATAAGTACGACATTTCATTTCCTCCAAAGACGATATGACATGACCTTTAGGTAATCTATTTTTTTTGCAAAAGATAATCAAAAATATTATCACATTTGGCCACATCAAAACTATACTTAACCTCACTTTGCCGATCCTTACGAGGAGTCGGCATCAAACTAGAGCAAACAAATGGTTGTATTAGTCCATGACCACTCGGCTACATAAATAACATGATCACCATCATCATCTTCATAATCATTATCATCAGGGCAATAAACAATATTAGCATTGGGTTTTTTATCATTAGACCTAACAAACCTTTTAGTTTCTTTAACCTGGCTTTCTTGAGCTAGACCCTTTTGCATGAGTTGACTAATATCAAGAAATTGTTGGCCATCTAATCTTTCTTTAATAGGAGCAAGTAAACAATTATAAGCAAGGTCGGCTAAATCTCTTCCAGTTATGTTCAAAGTAAAATATCGGTTTCTAGCATATCTAAACCTCTTGATATAATCGGTAACATATTCATTGTACTTTTGCTTAACGATGTCAAATCAAAAAACCTAAGCTCAGTTTCACCAATGTAGAAGTGATCATGGAAGTTATGTTGTAATTAAGCCCAAGTATAAATAGAATTTGCCAGTAAAGAAGTAAACCATGTAAAAGCGGTACCGAACAAAGATAAAGAAAACAAGCACAATTTAAAAAGCATTCGTGTAACTAGCCTCTCCACATTGTGCTAAGAATTGGCCTATGTGTTTTCATGTGGTCCTACTATCCTTACCATTGAACTTAGTAAACTCAGGGACTCTAAAACCACGAGGATATGGGATATTGTCAAAATGATCAGAATACAGCTTTTGGTAAACCCTAGCCCGATTCCTTAGCTCAATTCTAAACGCTTCTCTGAAGATATTCCTCACATGCTCTTCCATATTCTTAGGCCTTAGTTGTGGGTGTTGTGGCCTAAGAGGGGGTAGCGGCACAATAAGATTATATTGGCCATATCGAGCATCTTGTGGATGTCCTCCATAAACATGATTAGGATCATTGTAAACATTGGGCATTAAAAACAGGGGCTACTTGTGGGTTAGCATTAGAGACAGGGGCTACTTGTGGGTTAGGTACTAGATAATGACGCAAAATAGCATTATTTATGACGGGATCAATCTCCTGCACCAGGACTATTGTGTCGTCTGATCGGACTAGTGCCTGGTCTGACTGGTAGTCAGAGGCACGATCAGACTGGCCTAAGGGCCAGTCTGACCGAAAGCAGTCTGACCGATTAGATCGGCCATAGGCGCAGAGTTAGGGTTTGCCTCACTCCCAACATATTGGGTTGTGCGACTTCCTGCTCCATCGGTCCTGGTACATATGTGATGAACAGGGGCTTGGCTAGTACTTGGAATAGAACTAAGCGACAAATCAGTCATGAGACGACTGAATTTGGAAATCAAAATAGATTCAACTCTCCCATCTAAAAAGAAACTCATAGCAGCCTCAAGTTTATTATTAAAAGTAGCACTGATAGTTTTATCTATGGCATTCGCTACGAGCTTTTCAATAGGGAGGGCAATGTCATCAAAATTTTCCTCATCGAAGACAATTCGGGGTAGAGGACCGGTCCTTCGGGAAACTCCTTGGCAGGTCTTCATGTAGCTTCCTAAAACTGCCTCCTCCAGCTCCCTCTTCTGCTTGTCAAGATCTTGGCGTTGCTCCTCGGTCAAATTGTCCATGGTGATAGGCATGATGTTGCTTGGAACAACCTCGCACTTGGTCATGATCTCGTTGTAGTCGTTCCTCAGCGGAGTCATCAAAAATCGTGTTGGCAACTTTTTTGGCAAGAAGATAATCACGATCGAGACACCTAAACGCCTTGCGGTGATATGGAGTCACCAACGACCTCAATCTAGCAAAAGCTAAATGAAGATGGGTTTTGTAAGACTAAACCAATTAGCGGAGCCGATTTAGAGATCAAAATCTGTTTCTAGGCCAATTTAGATTGAATATGAAGATAACCACCTATCTTGTGGGTGAACGAAAGGTTTACAAGACAAACTTACAAACGGGTAATCGCACTCTCGCGGTGAGGACGGACGATTTATAGCGCAAATCGACAAAGATGGACAAAACTATGGTAGAACTACGAAAAAAGTATATGCATATTGAAAAAGTGATTTAATTGGCTAATTGTGTTGAAAGTAGATTGTGTGTCCAATTAAACCGGCCTTGTCCCTTATAAAGGGGTTGGTCTTGCCTCCTATAGGACCTCTTCGACGTCAACCTCGGGGTAGAGACCAATTAGGACCAATTAGAACTGCATAATCGTTGTGAACTTGCTATGGTGGTACATATTGTTTCTAAGAGTTTTTTGTGTTATTTTGTGCCTAGATATGACCATGATTAGTTTCCTTATAAAATATGTCATGCATACCTATAACTACTGGGGAGATTTTGCTAAATTTTTTAATAAATTTCAGACTTAGTTTTTTTTGTGTGTTATGAAGGAGTACTTATGTTCCTTAGTCAATAATAACTGTCATAGAGTGTGTTCTTCTCTTTCATTTTCCAACTTCTATCCCCTCGTTTTTCATGCGCATGCTTTCCAAACTGCTAAGTAGTGGGATTATATAATGGCAACACCGGTTTCGGTCAACAGAAATAGGGCTATTACCCCTAAATTAGAGGCCCAAACTTGTATAAAATTCCTTCTCCTCCGTTTTCTTACTACTATCTCGCGTATATCCTGGTACTAACGATCTCCATACGTTATAAATACTGTAGGCGGGTACAGCCCATTGACACAACTATATTCATTAGGCAAAATATTTTTTCCTCTTTTAGTTGTAAGCACGAATGATTAGATGTGAATGGTACCTAGTGGTAACTCTTCAAGGATCATAAAAGTCCTCTTTGAGACAGCTACATATAATAGAGTAAATTGCATTTAGGGCCATATTTTATCATCAAAATTTTACTTTAGACCATCCTTTAACCCATATTTTCACTTTGGACTAGGTTATTTTGCGTTTGTTTCACTTTGGATTACCCCAAAAACTTTTCTCAAGTACATCAGTAACTTTAACCACATCGGCACATATAAACTGGCAATCATCCTAACTTACATGTATGCTGTTCTTTGCAAAATTAGATGGTAGATGCAGCTAGAGAAATGATTTGAGGTGGCACAAAGCGCAATAAATGTAATCTTGCCTAATCCAAAGTAAAAATATTAGTTAGAGAGTGATCTAAAGTGAAACTTTGGTAATAAAAGGTGGACCAAAGTGCAATTAACACTATAATAAATCTTCTATTTTACAAAGTCTAATTTGATATTTGTCAACCCTAATTTATATTTTTCTATTCTAGTTAGATTTTCTATGACTTCTACAAAACAAATAGAATATTTATATTCCTGAGTCAGTAAAAGGCCGAAGTCCTTTATTGGGCCATCTTCTTTCCATTGTACAAGCCTGCTTCCTCTATTCTTTTCTTTTTTAGCACACCACAACAAGCCGGCCCATAAGTCCTATTCCGTAACTCACCTGTTCACATCTCAGGTGGGGCCCACACATTAGATTCGTTTTCTTCCTCGCATCGTTCTTCTTTGTTCGGAGTCCCATGGACGAACCGCCGATCTGCCTAGACCATCGCCATTGCTATGGAAGGAAAAGCCAGAGATCTCCTTCCGCACCATGTTCTTCTGTCCTTTTCATTTTCTCATCCAGCCATCTGAAAGACCTTGGTGTTGTTCACGGCACGGTTAGCAGTCTCACGGATGGTAGCCTGGCATCACGAAGAAGGCCCAGAACGAATCGGAATGTCGCGAAGAAGTCAATTGGCGACATGTCGTTGGGAGAACGCGAGGAAGACCAAATGAGGAGGTAAGCGGCACGTGCTTGGTACTCCAGATTCACTGCTACCGATCATACCCCTCTCAAATCAATGGTCAGATGTGATTGGTACCTCGCGATATCTGAGGATACCTGATACCTCATGGTACATATAGCTCCCGTTGATATACACTCACTGCAAACCTGCAACCCTTGGCTATAAATGCGACAGCACCTTGATCTTGTGCTTCTCTCTTCGTGCTACGACAGTACCGCAGCTTCATTTTATTTCCTACACCAACACCTTTGTAGCTGTACTGCATATATACAAGAAAAATTATACACGGTTCGTATAGCATTTTATAGTAACAAAATGGTAATAATGGGCATGAGAGAATTCAAGGAAGGAAGAAACATTGGATCTGGGATAGTTCAGTCTAATGACACAATTCCCACTCCAATGACACATCAGATCTCATTCATACCATATAACTAGTGCAATTCATACTACCAAGGAATCAATCTCGCCGCGGTGTGTACAATGAAAAGAGCCAGTTTGCCGTGAAGGATCTCGAGTCCTTCGAGAAAAAGCTAAGTTTGTGTTCTTCTCCAACCTTTCCTAACTTATCTCTCTCATTTTTCACGTGCACATTTTTCAAACTGCTAAACGGTGTATTTTTTTAAAAAAATTTTATATGAAAGTTGTTTTAAAAAATCAGATTAATCATTTTTTTAAAAAATAAATTAATACTTAATTAATCATGCGATAATAAATCGCTCCGTTTTAGATTCGTGAGAGATTAGTTCCCAACTCTAACCGACGAACACAGCCTAAATAACGCTTATGATTATAAAATAATCCACGAGCTGCTGAGCGGGAAAGAATTCCCTGAGCCTGATGCCTTCTCATACAAGGTCCGAGAGGTCGGTCTTTGAGTGTTCCATGTTAGAGTTTATTTACTTAATCTAATCTCTAGTCTTACCCTAAACATGATAACCTCTTTAATTATGTGAAATTGATCTGACTGACCTTGATGTGAAGCCATTGGAGCCGAATTTTGTTGATTTTTTCTTCTTATTGTTCTTCTCTTCTTTGTTCGCCTTTCCTGTTGACAAAAAGAAAATGGCAAGAGATGCCTCACGAACCCCTTCCAATATCTAAACCGATCGGGTAATTAGTTTCAAGGCTTTAGGAATAGAGAGAGTTCGGATCACACCTCTACCTCTTCTCCTCTTTCTTATATAGGACACTGATGAGGCTCGGGGGTTTATCTCCAATTAGAATTTAAGTCCGTTTTGTACCGATCACACAAAAAAGAGATTTATCTTTTAGTTTGTTTATTGTTAGGAAAAGATACTGATGGTTTAATCTACCTTCTAACCCTTATCGACAGTGAGTCGATAAAATCAACCAGCATCACATTGCTCAAGTTTCTGTGGGTACCATTACCATGGGGCACTTCAGTACAGTCAGTCAAGTGTCTAATAGGAACCACTAGATTGGTTATCTCCTTTTCTTTTCCTTCTGAAATGTGATCTCTTGATGAGTATGATTGTATCAATCTATCAGTCTATGGTCCAAAATGAGAACTTTTTGATGTTTTATGAATGAAATTCCTGTGATGTTGTTAAGTCAAATATTCTGTGATGGACCAAGTCCGGTGAGTAGAAAAAACAGATCATGAAGTGAGTGCGAGATTGATTCATTTTGTTCATTCATTGGGATTGGTCTTCCCCAATTATATCTTTGTGCAAGGTCCCGTAGATGAGCAATTCATTTTCTGTACTGCAGCTTAGTAATTTGCACAAGCAAATGCATTGCCAACTGCTGCTGCTGCTGCTGTCTTGCTGACAGTGTCAACTAGCTTCATTTAATGGCATAGTCGAAGCTAGTTTGCAGGTGATTGGTGGCTAGTTTGCCAAGCAATTCAGAAGAGCTTTCGACTCGCTGTGCTTGATGTTAAGTTGGCAAGTGTGGAAGGAAAGAAATGATGAACTTTTTTATAATCAAATGAACTCATCATCGTCGCAGCTGTTCAGCGAAGTTGTAGAGGAGATTTTGGTTTGGAGAGAAGCTGGAGTGTTCAAAGAACCAGCTGACTACTAGTTGTCTTCAGTGGAGGTGGTTTTGGCGGCTTGTAGGTGCACCAGCTTCAGTTGCAGCTAGCTGTTCTTCTAGGCTTCGAGTTTCGACAGCCTTCTGTCGTGAAAAACATACTTGTGTTTATGCAAACATAACTATATGTATATCTCCCTCAAATTTTAATATAATCTGTTGGCCGCTTCTCAAGCCAAAAGTTTGCGGGTGATGGACGGCCTAATGGTAACTTCAATTGCCAAGAAGAAAAGAACATTAATTCATTGTCTCTCTAGCTTTTGCTCTGGAATGCTGGAGGCAGAATTTAGCATAACGAGGTTTCTCCTCAAAGCACTCGGTCCAAAAACCCAGCCAAAAGACTAGAAACACGTACTGCACTTTGAGTGGTAGACCAAGGATTAAATATAATCTTTGGCTGGATGGATCTTAACTAAAATGCATTGACAATGTTGGTTTCTACTACACATCAAAAAGTAGCCTACGGTGGAAAAAAAAACACAAATAAGCCATACTGATTTGGAACACTGTTCTTAAATGGTCGATCATAAAGGCTCATTGTATGCTTTAAGAAGAAACTTTAAGAGAGAAACTGTCAATTAGAAAAATTATAAAATGACAAACAGATATGAAAAAACGTAAAAGATCAAAACATGGAAAAACTAAGAAAAGATTGAATCAGAAAAACTAAACTAAAATATTTCGGCATATAATATATACTAAAAAAGGAAAAAAAATAATGTTTTACAATACTAAACTTTCATCGAATTCTAAGAAAACGATCTTTGAACATTGAAATCATGCACTTGTAGGAGTTGCACTCTCCGTATTTAAATATATGACACTGGTGATTTCTCGATACGGTTAATTTCTCGACACAGTGTTTGACCATTCGTGAAGCTGAGATAGTTATGTCAGTATTCACTGCAAATTACTAGCACAAACGCTGTGAATCAAAACTAAAGGCATGCATGTCAGAGCACACTAAGTACAAAACTCCAAACATATGAAGAAATGCATCCAATCGATTTATTCAAGCTTTACAAATATGGCTGCTTCTGGCTGTCTACCAGCAGTTTGATATCACACGTACTGTACAACTGGATAAATTTCACATCTTTTACAACTTGTCCTCCCTTCGATATTTGTTTGCAGAAATACTTTATATCAAGTTCTTAACACTTCAATTTCCTAACTTGATTCGGTTTGTTTCTCAAAATAGGCTTTACACACCACTTGCAACAGTTTCTACTAATGGATTAGGTTGAGACTGAAATCCCACAATCTTTTAGCGAGGTCCATGTTGAGCGCATGAGATTTTAGTTCAGTGACATTGCAGTCAACAAAGTATTTGCCAGTGACTCCCACAACCTGAGGATGCAATGCCACATAGCACACTGTGGCTGCACCCTGCAAAAACAAACAATGCTAAGCAGTGATTATATGTGTTTAAATGGTTTGCACAACTCTTTGATAATGGGATGGTTTGCACAATTCACAAGTTATTAATTACTGAATTAGTAAATTTTCAAGGAGACTTTGTCCTGGTACCAGTTAGTTCATGGGTTTAATAACATTAATTCTACAAAAAATAGTCCCTGGTAGTATCATGGTAATATTGCACCTCCTGGTTTTTCAGGTTGCAGGAAAACGTTGAATGATATAAGCAATAAATACAGTTTTTCCATATTTTCATATTTATTAGTTTAATTATTCCATGACACATCCAATTCTTTAGGAGAAGTCTAACAAGTGCAAACTGCAGACAAATGTACACTTAGCACTAGTGCTAGGATAAAAGTTTTAGAATTAATTTATGTGTTTCTGTTCAATAAAACGTTTCGAAAAACATATGTAATGAAATAGACATAAATTGCATTACACAACAAAATACTTAAATTGAATATACAGTAAAATAGTAAATATAACTCTGTCACTTTAGTCTTGTGAAAGGAACAAAAAATGATCCGAAACTTACTTGTTCAACACCTTTAACGAAAAATTTACCAAGTGTAGATAACATACCTGAAATTAAAAACCAAGGAAGATTATAACACTGAGCATTGTTTCCAGTTCATTATTCATTCAAATAATAAAGCACAAATGCAGGGCTTTTAAGATTTGGAATGTACAACAACAGTGATCATCCTCAAGAATTTTTTTATATGGAATAATCATGCACTTAAATGCACAAAACAATTTTGGAAAAACTCTTTATACAATTGGAAGAGAAGTAAATCAGATTAATAGGCTAGAAAGAAGATGTATCCATGCAATTAAGATAATAGTGGTGGCAACTAAAACCTAAACTTATGTGACTAGGTGGCAGAAATGGATGTCTCATAGATGTAGAATAAGATGAATATGAGCACAACGAAGCAAAAACTCAAGTAGCCAGAAAGATAAAAGCAAATACTGTCTGAGATTCGATGAACCATCCCTGGAGATTGATTTAGCTTTATTTTGCCAAGAACTATATGCATTTGTCAGATATGCCCATACCATTTACGAAATACCAGTGACGCATAATGTTGGTGGCAACAGCTCCAGGATGCAGAGAGTTGACTGTTACTTTTGCATCTTGTTCCTTTCAGCAGACAAACATTAATCATCAAGAAAATCTGTGAAACTTTTTGAAATAGTAATGCGATCACTGATATCATCTATTCACAGAACAGCTCCATAACACAAATAACAGGGCTTTCGACTTCCATCCTCTGCATAGTTTTGCCACTATGAGATTTTTTTTATGATAACTTCATGTTACTGTCTCAGCCAAAGAGCTACAGGATTTTGTTAACAACAGCATCACTAACATACTACAGTTTCGTATTCGAGAAAAATAACATACTACGATTTCTTTTCCGTTTTACAAGATAACAAATTTGTGTAATTTTGAGGACAAACAGTGTGTACAATTAAATAAACAAGAGTTAGTGTGGACCACCAGTTGTTCCAAACGTACAAGCTTAAAAGAAAACAAGAAGAAAAGTGGAACCTTCAGGTTGCTAGATAGTAAATTGGAATGCAGTATGTTGGCAAGCTTGGATTGGCCGTAAGCGAGGATTTTGTTATACCTAGCGAGATCGAATAAAAATAATTAAATTCGAATATGATGTTTTTGTACAGATCTGTTTTCTTACCTTTGATCGATTGAAGAGGTAAATAAATGTAAAAGGAGTATACGTTGGGTCAGAAAGTAATACCCAGATTGATCATTGATCTTATCAAAACGAATCCCCTCTCGATAAGGGTGTCTGTAGCTGTCAGAAGCAACTATCACAACCCTTCCTTCTATACCACTTTCTATAGCTGTAACTTTCATCTTCTCAAGTAAAAGATCAGTCAGTAGAAAATGCCCTGCATTGCATGATTAATTGCAGGATGCAGTTACACAATAATAACAGAAATTTTGCATGCAACTAACCTGGCTGTAAGATGAGTCAAGTGAAATATGATCACATACAAGTGTGTAAAGTATGTCTGTCTTAGTAACAAATAGAAACTAGAACAATAATATTCTATAAATTTTGGCAAAACCTACTTAAAATAAGAAAAAGTTTTAGTTTGCAGTTTAAGAGACTGTAAGAGGGGGCCTACCAAGGTGATTTGTTGTGAAATGCAGCTCAATGCCATCCTCTGAAAGCTTAAAGGGTACAAATGCAATCCCTGCATTATTACTTTAAAGAGAGAAGAATAAAATTGTTTTCTCAAACATAAAATGGACAATGTGTTCCTCGCCAAAAAAAGGGCAATGGGTGAAAAACAACTCTTTAACGTAGAAGGAATAAAGTTATTGTAGTAGGTGTCTCATTGACTCTTCTACCTTCCAGAAAATGACTGTTCTAATGGCATAACCCAGTTATACATAAATACACTCTATTAAGCATGCTTTAAGAGTGTCTGAATAATATTCAAGATCCCAAATTCCCAAACCAGCTCCAATGCTCGCTCCAGTTTGTTTAGCACCCAAATCTCTATGTTGCAGAGGGTGTTCCTACTACAACAATTTTTTAAAAGAGCATGATGTTTTGTTCTACCAAATCATTCCAATATACATAAACATTAGATCTGCTTACATCAGGATGTTCAGAGGAAGATTCAGCGCACTGAAATTCTCCGCAAATCTCCTCACGGACGACATCGAGCTGAGATCAAGATCCAGCATCTCAATCTTTGCATCCGGAACCTGTCTCGCTATCTCATCCCTCACACGAGCACCGGCAGATGAGTTCCTTACCCCCATCACAACATGCACTCCCCGCATCGCGAGAACTCGGCATGTTTCAGCACCAATCCCACTGGAGGCACCTGCAAGAAACATCTCCAATCAGCAATTATTCCACCAGCATTTCAGGCCTTCAGTACAAATTCGATTAACGAAGCAGGAATTGGAGCAATATGCAAGATTTACTCCTACAGTCCTACTGCTTGCATCAGCAGAAGATGCCTTCGCTCCAATTCCTGAACAGTAAATCTTGGGGGCGAAATTTGATTAATGGTTGGTCAAATTAGAAATACATTAATAAATCATTTTGCATAATTTTCCCCCAAATCTACTGCAATACGCAAGATTTGTATACACTGAAAGAGTAAACTATGCCATTTTCCCCTCAAACAGAAGAGTATCACTGAATTCATCGAACAATTTCAGTTCAGACCAACGATTCTTGGACTCGAGCACGGAATGTTCAGAAGAAACAGGAGTAAACCCAGAATCAGGGGATGCTATGAACTGAACCATGAAACGACCAGCTGCTAGAGGAGAGATCAGAGTACAGTTCCCTTACCGGTTACGACGGCGACGAGGCCGGAGCCGTCGACGCCGGCGGTGACCTCCTCCGCGGTGGACGACGGCGAGAACCCGGAGGGGCTCCGCCGCCTCACTAGGCCCCACATTGTCTTGCGCCGGCGTGTGAACAGCTTCCGGCCGGTGGCCCAAATAAAACACTCAACTTGTGTAAATAAAACGTTTCAACTTCCAATCAAACGTATATTGCTCATGTTTTGTAAGACGTTTCAAATTTTAAATGGTTAAACTCTATGGGAGTTGACGATTGATTATTGGTCAATTTGTAAACTCGTTTAGCATATCAAAACGGTCCAATAGGGTTCCAATGTGTAGCAAGCTTTAAAGGTCAAATTTTGTAGCAATCTAACTTTTGGTAGTAAACACACATACTGCCCCTTCTGTCCATTGACACTCTTGTTATACTTGTTTCATTTCATTTCATAATATAAGCTATGATCAAATTTGGCATAGTTTTCAAAATTAATATTTGACTTATAATTTTTTATATACTATAAAGTATATTGAAATATCAATTCAATGATATTATTTTCAACAAATAAAATTCAATTTATATTATACTAATCGTTAGTCATTAGTTAAATGTTTTTAAAGTTAAATCTTGAAATGCATGCGCGTTTATGTTACGAAATGGAGGGAAATTTATAGACCTCTACCTCATCTATTCCTATCTATTCAGGAAGATTGATAAGGCTTTCTATGTCTCTTCTTAATACCCATATCATCTCTTAAAAATATTAAATTTTAGGGTGGATGTTGTCTTTGAAATGATTTTAATATTTATTTATATTGTTAATATATTTAAAGACGTGGTTGATTTTTTTTTCTCATTTGCGTGACCAACAAAATTTATTCAATTAAATTAGTACCATTAGATGTGCCATCAAAAGTTTTTTAAGTATGTCTAATATGTTTGTCTTATCCAAATACTTTTAGAAAAGGTGAATAGTCAAAAAAAATTAAGAAAACGTCAACTAAAAAAGGGAGGTAGCATTAAATTGTCAAAGTTCAATCTTCTCTAAAATTTTAAAATTAATGGCCACACTATCACATAGGGACCAATAAACAGAGTGACCAACCAAATCCATGTAGTGAGAGGGTTGTATGACCTGTCCAATTATACTCCCACAAGCCACAATCACGTGATGTAAGGACCATAATTAATTAGAAGTAACTTCGTCATTTCCGTTGCCTTGCTTTGTTTTATTGCTAAAAAGAGACAAGTAAAATACACCAAAATTATTCTTCAAAATCAATTTTTGATTTTTTTAATAAATCATCTTCCTTTTCTGTTTTATTTCCTTTTCGTAATCAATCCGTCAGAAATGCTTATTTGGGAGCATTTTTTTTTTGCTAAACGGACAGACACAAGCATGGTGGACCTATGCCTCAGACAACCTATGCCATATTCCGAGGTCTAGTAAACAAAACACATTATAACACTACTAGTAATATGCACGTGCTACCGCTACGACAACATTTGAAAATGCAAATCAAACAATAAAAGAAATCATGTTTTGGAAACCAAGCATAGAGTGGTGCCCATGCAAGGCACATCGAGACAACGATAAATTAATCATGATATATTTCATAATTGTAATAACTCCATCGTTCATAATAGATGCACAAGAAATTATGTTCAGAAACCCTTTTTATGCATAGTAAGTGTCCACATCAAATTAATGTCCCACCAAAAAAAATTATCCAACATAGTTATCAGCTAAGGTTTTCTCCATTGCATTTTAGTACATTCCAAAATTGTAAAAAAAAAACTCGAGCAGATAAAACTACGAGAAAATTGGGCACAAATAACTCTCCTGTCGTATTTTAACATATCCCTTCATAGCATATCTTCTATATTCTCATAATCGAATCTTGATTATTATCTCTTGTTCAAAGCCATGCCCATATATAAGCACCAAGTCAAACTCGTATGGATCACCATTCTTTATGATCAGTGGAGATTTCCGTTGAAGAGCATTAGTAAGCATCTAAGCCACACCCCATTGGTTCCCTACACTTCACACTATATCAATTCTTAGCATAATACTTAGTAACATCAATCCCCAATGCAGTTTTATGAAAGTTGTAACACATGGAGAAACTTGATCCGTTTTGAGACAAATAAAGGAAAAAAAAGCATAAGTAATTGGCCATGAGTGGAGCTCATAAGTGAAAACACAAAATACCCTGTAGTACCTAAAAACCCGGAAAAAATATGAATGGAGATTTGCATAATTATGTGAAAATTTTGAGTTCACAAGGCTAAAATTATGTGAAAATTTTAAGTTCGCCAGAAGCTATGGAATGAGTCACCATTTGTCTTTAAAATAATCGATCAAATGCTAAAATTTCCACATAAATATATTTCTTCTCTCTAAATTGATCACCTTAGCTTTAACTTAGCAAGTTAGATAGAGCCTTCTTTTTTTAAGTGCTTAAAATTACTCATTCATCAGCTACTTCTGTGCTTAAGTAAAAACAACCATGTGAGCACAATATACATAAAAAAAAGAGGCAATAAGGCCATTAGTTGATTCTTCCCAATTGATTTAATATTTTGACTGTGCTTCCAAAGTTCCAATTCACATTATGCAATACAGCTTAAAATGTTAAATAAACATGACCTGCGGTCCATGGTCTAACTTCTACACCTAATAAAACATAAACTAAGATTGCCAATTCATTGTACAGGAAAAGTATTAACCAATGAGATATTTTCAGAGGTTAAATCAAGAAAATTTTTCAAAGGTTAAATCAAGAAAATAAATGTTAATTCTCAAATTCAAAGACAATGTAAAATTTTAAAGCAAACTATAGGCCAATGGGATATTTTTCCAAGGTTAAATCAAGAAAATAATTGTTAATTCTCAAAATTGGGAGATAATGTAAATTGTGAAATCCACAATAATAGATTCTTAAATTTCTAAGGAAAATTAAAGTAGTTTAACATCATTGATATGGAAAATGGGTGCAACTGCAATAAAGATGTAGATAACTCAAAATAAACACATCAGTTTCCTTTAGAAAGAAGAGGCAATCAGAGAACCATATTATAGAGAGAATTCCTTGATAGGCCAAAGGACAAAATAGCTGAAAAAAGTATATGCTAGCTAGCTTATGAAATGGCACAAAAGCAGAAATCTAAGTTTAGAATCAATTAAATAAAGCTTGCGTATAGCTTGAGCCAGAAATATCAAATAGTAGTACTGTAGTACTGATGTCATCCGCAAATCCTAATATATCATTTGAAAAGATGTGCTCCAGTGATACAGGCCGCCCTCCCAACCTTCTAATTGAACTCAACAAAGCAAAATTACTTTACTTTAGTGGTTTCAGATTTACCCAAACAAATAGTTGCCAAGGCACTATCATCTTCTAGTATTCTGATTAGCATACTGAGTATCATGCAGAACAAGTTTTAGACAATATGGATCTCATCAAGCAGTGTACCATTTCGGAGAAATGCTTATGTTACACAAATTCAATCCCCACATATGTTCTCTACGCAGGGCCAGTCCTAAGTTTTCAAGGGCCCAGTGCAAAACTAAACATAGAGGTCCTTAACATACTATATAAGTAATAATGAATGAGGCCTTTAACATATTATCTAAGTAATAATAAACGTATATATCAATTGTCACTGATAAATATTTAAATTGCATCTAGAATATAATATTTGTTATGAAAAACATCATACAATATATAAATTACGCTACACGACTGTAAATCCAAATTTAAAATCTTACCGATCAGTTAATCATGGGAGACCGGGTGCGCACAACAAGTGAATCGGTAACACACACCACCGCAGCTTGGTTCATCTGTCCAACTCTAACTTAACCTTTGAACTCTCATTCTTTGAATAGCGCTAACAAGAGGACCTTTTAAACTAACTGGCAATAGATAGCAATTAGCAGACTGGCAATTCAATTGAAGATGGCAACCAACGAGGCAACAACGGGAACGTACGTTGTGGTGTGTTGGTGTGTTGCTGCTGCCTGCTGCTCACCTCCTCTTGATCGACCGGACTCAGTGTCAAGCCGAAGCCATCGATGTTTGATGTTTTTTGCGGTTGCAGACTTGCAGTCTCGTGCTGGTGGCTGCGCTTCGATCGGTTGCTGTTTGGGAACGACGCTTCGATCGGTTATTCAATAACGCGCTGAGGCTACGACCTATACGATGTCTTGCTGTCTGTTGGCCCACGACAGAGGCCTGCACGCATGGCGGGGGGAGGGGTGGGGTCGGTGGAGGCCCCTACTGTTTGGGGGCCCAGAGCGGCCGCACCGCTCGCCCCCCAGGGCCGGCCCTGTCTCTACATGCAACTGTGTAAGACATCCGTGATGGGAGTTGAAGCCAACAGCTCTTGTTGGGCTTTCTCGTAGCATGTGCAGTAAACAAAAGAATCTGATAAAAGAAAAATGATTACTTCAAATTTCAATCCAAACCATCCCAAACAAAATGGTATTCTGGTATGAGTCTGTAAGCACAACATTGTAGTTGTAGTTATGTAATTATTCTGTACACCAAATCACCTGTCAATTTAATTAAAGTCTGGCTGCAAAACAAAGGCAAGGTTAGCAATATGATAGTACTAGATGGTGCTGTTAACGACGGATTTTGGTAATCAACTTGGAAAGAAAAGAGGAAACCGAAGCAGAGAGGAAGGATTGAGTTGGAGTCGGACCAGGCTTCGTATCGGACCCGGTAATCGTATCGGACTGGGGAGGTGTTGCCATAGAGAAGTGTATCGGCCGATACGGATTTGGCTTGGTCGTGGGCCGATACGGGTTGTGAGTTGACAGCGTCAATGTGGGCTTGGTCTGGGTTCGGAATAAGCTTCAAGGAAGTTGCCAAATAGAGATAAAGCTCGGTTTTAGGCAATTGTATCTTGTAAATTAAGTAGTTTAGATCTAATCTGTGGCTTAAGTCTGCCGCAAGGACTTGTTTGTTAGTTGTAGATAAGATCGTGCCCTACAAGGGTTCTGTTGTAATCTCGGGTAAAAATATCCCGATAGTTTGTACATGGAAACTCTCTCTCAATCAATCATACAACCAAATTAATCTACTTTCGGTGCATCGCCAACCCTCGCAAGAGGTTGACTCCTGACGAGTTCTTGCTTCCCAAGAGCAAGGTAAGAACTCGTACCCGACGATTTGCATCGTCGGGGCTAGCGTGTCGCTTTAGACACGTTAAGCCCTGATGATGTGATCGTCGTTATCGTGTGTTAGGTAATCTCGATGTGGTTTTCTGGTTCTATCTCGTCGGCAGTTAACTCGCTTTAGGGTTTATTGTTGACGTCGGTCGAATCAGTTTACTCGTTTAGATTATCTAAGGCATTTCCATCCCCAAAAGCAATCGACGGCTTGATTTTCTTTGTGTTAAGTCTCGATTCACACTTTGAGTTGCTATCGACCTTAGTCCTTTTTCGAGATATAACACAAAGCCTGTTTTCGATTGTAATTAAGGATAGCGCCGGGGTTTCAGCCGGTCTTATCTAATACATGTGATTATTTAGGTTTTTGCATGTGTTTGCCACTTATACATGTGGATCGACGAATATAAACATATCGGTCACAGAGTGTTTTTAAAGACTTCTCTGTGGTTGGTGTATTTATGTTAGCCGATTGACTTGTATAAGTTTACACTAGAGTAATAGCTGGTGTAGTTATCTTCATGAAACCCTCATCGGCTAATTCCGTTAATCTGTTACACGCTTTTAGCATGGGCCGATGAGATTAGATCTCTGTAATTTGCTTATTATGTCGAGTAAGCCGATACAGCTTTGCCCTATCGGCTGGGTTATAACAATGTGACATCAGCCTATCGGCCGATCGATCATTGTTTTCTGATATGGTTTACTTGTTTCTTGTTGATTGCAGATCAAATCAACTGGCACGCTCTGCGCACGACTAGGCAAGCCAATTTGGACCTGCACTGGAGTTAAGCAGATCTCCCAGGCCGCCGTGGTAACGTGGAACCCGTTTGGTTGCTGGACGGGTCCAAATTCTGCGCCAACACGCTTTTGGCACGCCCGGTGGGACCTCTATTTTCAACTTCACTTCCAGTGGGACAAAGAACGCAAACTCTGCAATAACAGCAAATCTTCTCAAGATGTCAAAGCAGGTCGAGATTTCCGAGGAGAACATCGTCCCTGTGACCGCCGACCAGCTCAACGCAAAGCAAAAGGCTGAGATGGAAAATCTGGTCGAGCAGTTCCAGAATATGTACCTGCAAACATATTCTAGGACTCGGCAAGGCACCTTGATCCAAAAATCCAAGGTAGTTATGCCGAGTCCTGGAGATGGAGCTGGCACATCGGCGGCGGCGCACGACCACACCATCAAGACTGAAGATACTGCAGCGCCGATGTTGCAAGACAGGATTGACTCCGTAGTTCATTCTGCGCTAGTCAACCAATCGGGGATCCTGGTGAACACATTGACCAATACGGTCAAATCGATTCTAGATGGGTCGATTCACCAGTACAAGCCTCAGGGGCCGATTTTCCTACCAGAAAATAAGTTCCCTGCCTATCGGACCCTGAGGAACGACCTGAGCATGGCTCAGCCGACAGCGCCGATGCCACCCCCATCGACGCAGCCAACAACAACACTGCCACTGGTCCTCACCAATCAGACAGGGGGGAGCCCGCAGCACATTACGGAGGAGCAATATGCTCAATGGACCAAGGGGAAGCAGCCAGTGATCGAGCCGATGCAGCAAGTTCCTGTTCACCAGCCATCGGCCGGACAGCCACAAGCCCCGGTGTTCAACAATCCTCCACCTCAAGCTGCATACAATGTGCCACAAGGCTACCAGCAGCACACCGCAGGGCAGTATGGCGCGCAGAATCCTGATCACCACTATCAGCCGTACTCCCCCAGGCAGTATCAAGTAGAGGGCTTGCAGCAATCATACCAGCAAGACCTCCCACATCGGCCCGCAGGATACTGGGCCGATATGATAGCTGAAGTGATGCGAGATCAGTTCGGCTTGAAGCCCAAAGAAAACTCTACAGTGTATCGGCACCCGTATCCCGAGGAATTTGACAGAGTGCCATTGCCAGGCCGATACAAGATACCGGACTTCTCCAAGTTTTCGGGGCAGGACAACGTCTCGACGTACGAGCATGTCAGCCGATTCCTAGCACAGTGCGGGGAGGCATCGTCTATCGAGGCGTTGAAGGTGAGGTTTTTCCCTCTATCCTTATCAGGGTCTGCATTCACGTGGTTTTCATCTTTACCCTGCAATTCCATCAGAGGATGGATAGATCTGGAGAAACAGTTTCACAGGTATTTCTACAATGGCGTACAAGAGATGAAATTGTCCGATCTAACTGCCATCAGGCAACGAGTGGGTGAATCGGTCCCAGAGTATATCCAGAGGTTTAGAGACATAAGGAACAGGTGTTACAGCCTCAGCTTGACCGATTCCCAGTTGGCCGATTTGGCATTTCAAGGATTGCTAGGGCCGATACGCGAGAGGTTCTCCTCGCAGGAATTTGACAGCCTAGCTCAGCTAGCACAACGCATATTGGCCCACAAACAACGATTCCAGGAGGCAAAGAAGTTTGTCAAGAAAATCAACACAGTTTATCAGTATGCCTCCGATGACGACGACGAGGAAGATGTTGATGTCGACCTGGCCGAGTGGGCCCGGATGAGAAAGCCGACAACTTGCCAATGGGCCAAGAAGGGCGACAAGGAAGATAAATGTGACTTCGACATCAACAAGGCCAATAAGATATTTGATCTACTGTTGCAAGAAAAGCAAATCCAGTTGCCAGTGGGTCATGTATTGCCATCGGCCGAAGAGATCAAGAAACGGAGATATTGCAAGTGGCACAATTCTTATTCACACCATACAAACGAATCCAAGATCTTCAGACAACAGATTCAATCGGCCATCGAGCAAGGCAGGATTAAAATCGATGATGCCAAGCGGCCGATGAAGATCGAAGGACACCCGTTCCCAGTCAACATGGTGCGGGCGGACGGGGCCGATGGCAGTGCCCATCGGACCAGCAAGCGACCTTATCAGACCTCTGAGGGCCTGATTAGAAAATACCAGCGGCGGCAGGAAGAACAAGCTCAAGACTACGCCGATCAAGACAACTCCTACGACCCACATTGGGAGTGCGAGTTTTTCTAGTTCTGCTGGAATGAGAGAATGAGGTTGCCATCTATCCAGGAGTGCCCTGCATGCAATGGTGCAGAAGATTCTTATCAGGGCAGCTCAAGCATGCAAGCGCATCGGCCGGCCAAGCAAAGGAAATCTGTTCATGAGAGGTTAGGGCCGATGCACCAAGAACAACAGACCGAAGCCGAGGAACAGGTCCAAAACCCTCAATGGTGCCCAAGCGATGTATTCACTAAGACACAAAAACAGCGGGTTCAGAGGCTAAGGAGGAAAGAACAAATCCAAGAGCAACAGGTGGCAATAACCCATCGGCCGGCCAAGACCAAGAAAGAGTGGAGGATAAAATCCACGGTGGTCACGGCCGATGAGGGCACCTCCAATACAGCCCGGGCTTCTGCGGCTTCAAAACGTAAATGAGTGACATCGGCGCCTGTTAACATGGTTTTTATACTGCCAGTAGAGTACAGCGTGCAGACGGCCGATGAAGAAGTGGCCGACGATGAACAATCTTCGGCTAGGCTACAGTTGTCACCAGATCAAGCCATCTTCGACAAGCCAGTTGACGCCAGCTACAGACACTTGCGGTCGTTATACATCGAGGGATTCATCAATGGGCGGCCGATGACGAAGATGCTGGTCGATGGCGGCGCGGCGGTCAACTTAATGCCATACACAACCTTCAGGAAGCTTGGGAAGGTACCTGAAGACCTTATCAAGACCAACATGGTATTAAAGGACTTCGGTGGCAACGCGTTCGAAGCGAAGGGGGTCCTAAACGTGGAACTCACCGTGGGCAGCAAAACAATACCCACCACCTTCTTCGTCTTCGACGGAAAGGGTTCCTACAGCTTGTTGTTGGGACGGGATTGGATCGACGCAAATTGTTGCGTCCCTTCAACGATGCACCAATGCCTCATGCAATGGCAAGGGGACCAGGTTGAGATCGTGTAGGCCGATCGGACAGTACACGTGGCCAATGCCGATCTCGCAGTATGGGAGATGGAGGGAATCAACTGCTTGTCCGGACGAGTCTGGGACGCCGATTTCCTCAAAGTAACTGACTGCGACATCGAGACGATTGAAGATCAGGACAAGCAGTTACTTTAGCAGAGATGTGCCGTCCACCGTTGAAGATGAACAAGCTAGTCCCTACACAGATGATGCGGTGGACGAGCTAGATGGCAAGTTGGGATACGGTTTTACGTCGGCCGATGAACTTGAAGAGATTGATATAGGGATAGGTGATAAGCCTAGGCCGACGTACATAAATGCTAACTTGCCAAAGGAATACAAGAGTAATCTTATAAATCTGTTAAAAGAATTCATGGATTGTTTTGCTTGGGAATATCATGAAATGCCAGGATTAAGCCGATCGATTGTAGAACATCGGCTACCAATCAAACCAGGCTATCGGCCGTTTAAACAAGCTCCTAGGAGATTCAAGGCCGATATGCACGAAGCTATCAAGGCAGAGATCACACGACTTTATGATGCCAACTTCATCAGACCTTGCCGATACGCAGAATGGGTCTCCAACATAGTTCCAGTAGTGAAGAAAAATGGCAAGCTTAGGATATGTATTGACTTCAGAGACTTGAACAAAGCAACACCGAAAGATGAGTACCCTATGCCTCTGGCCGATTTGCTTGTCGATGTCGCGTCTGGACACAAGGTTATCAGCTTCATGGATGGGAACGCAGGATACAACCAAATTTTCATGGCAGAAGATGTTCACAAAACAGCCTTCCGATGCCCAGGGGCAATTGACCTATATGAATGGGTTGTCATGACATTCGGTTTGAAGAATGCTGGAGCTACGTATCAGAGGGCTATGAATTATATTTTTCATGATCTCATCGGCTCTTTGATTGAAGTTTACATTGATGATGTCGTCGTGAAGTCACGAGAATATGATATGCACTTGGCCGATTTACGCAAAGTACTTGAAAGAGCGAGGAAGTATGGCTTAAAAATGAACCCTAACAAGTGTGCCTTTGGCGTATCGGCCGGTCAATTCCTGGGTTTCTTGGTCCACGAAAGAGGAATCGAGATTACACAGAAGAATATTGATGCTATAAAGAAAATCAAACCTCCGACGAACAAGACCAAGTTACAATCTCTGCTCGGCAAGATCAATTTTGTTCGGCGCTTTATATCGAACTTGTCAGGAAGAATAGAGCCGTTCACTCCGTTATTGAAAATAAAAGAGGATGAAGAGTTCATATGGGGTGATAAGCAGCAGAAGGCGCTGGACGATATCAAGGAGTATTTAACCTCTCCGCCAGTTCTAATCCCTCCACAGAAAGGGGTTCCGTTTAGACTGTACCTATCGGCCGATGAAACATCCATCGGCTCAGTCTTGGTTCAGGATATTCATGGTAAGGAAAGAGCTATTTTTTATCTCAGTAGGAGGATGCTAGACGTTGAGACAAGGTACACACCGGTGGAGAAATTATGTTTGTGCTTATATTTTTCATGTACTAAATTGAGGCATTATTTACTTTCCAACGAGTGCATTGTGGTGAGTAAGGCCGATGTGATGAAATACATGTTATCGGCCCCTGTGTTAAAAGGAAGAATTGGGAAGTGCATTTTTGCCTTAACAGAGTTTGATCTCAGATATGAATCGGCAAAGCAGTCAAAGGACAAGCCCTGACCGATTTCATTGTTCAACACAGAGATGAGTCAGTTGCATATGCAGATATTGTGCCATGGACCTTGTATTTCGATGGATCCGTCTGCAGACATGGATGCGGTATCGGCCTAGTTATCATATCCCCTCGGGGGGCAAGTTTTGAGTTTGCTTTTACTATCAAGCCTTATTATACTAACAATCAAGCAGAATACGAAGCGGTGCTTAAAGGCTTGCAGTTATTACAAGAAGTCGAGGCCGATTCCGTAGAGATCATTGGTGATTCACAACTGGTAATTAATCAACTTTCTGGAGAGTATGAATGCAAAGATGACATCCTCAAAGTCTACAATGAAGAGTGCAAGGTGTTGCTTCAGGCATTCAAGATCGTGACGATGAGGCATATACCCAGGAAGCAAAACTTCGAGGCCAATGACCTGGCTCAGGGGGCATCGGGATACAGGCCGATGGCCAAGGATGTACGGGTTCAAATCGCCGCCGTGGATGCCAACGATTGGAGATTTGCTATTATTGATTATTTGAAGAATCCTTCCCAATCGGCGTCACGAAAGATGAAATACAAAGTACTGCAGTATGTCCTGTTAGATAATGATTTATACCATCGGACGATTGATGTTGTCTTGCTCAGGTGCCTAGGTCCTGAGGAGGCCAAAGTCGTTATGAGCGAGGTCCATGAAGGGATTTGTGGAACACATCAATCGGCCCATAAAATGAGATGGCTGTTGAAACACATCGGATATTTTTGGCCAACCATGCTAGAGGATTGTTTCAAGTATTATAAAGGATGTCAGGATTGTCAGAAGTTTGGAGCAATTCAAAGAGCACCGGCATCGGCTATGCATCCAATCATAAAGCCGTGGCCGTTTCGTGGATGGGGAATAGATATGATCGGCCAGATTAACCCGCCATCGAGCAAGGGACACAAATATATCTTGGTGGCTACAGATTACTTCACAAAGTGGGTTGAGGCCGTTCACCTTAAGAAGGTTGATTCCAGAGATGCAATTCAGTTTGTCAAGGAATATATTATATATCGGTTTGGGTTACCTCAGATGATAACCACCGATCAAGGATCAATCTTTGTGTCCGATGAGTTCGTCCAGTTCGCCGATAGCATGGGCATTAAATTATTAAATTCTTCTCCTTACTACGCGCAAGCTAATGGACAGGCAGAGGCTTCTAATAAGACTTTAATCAAGTTAATCAAGAGGAAAATCGACGAACAGCCGAGGCAATGGCACACAACGCTGGTCAATTCCCTTTGGGCGTATCGGATGGCTTGCCATGGTGCAATTCAAGTGCCACCGTATCGGCTGGTTTATGGACATGAAGCGGTGCTGCCGTGGGAAACCAATATCGGCTCAAGAAGGATTGCTTTGCAAGACGACTTGACAGCCGATGAGTACCATAATCTTATGATAGATGAGTTAGACGATTTAGCGCATGTCCGATTACGGGCCTTAGAGAAGATCAAGCGTGATAAAGATAGAGTGGCTCGTCATTACAACAAAAAAGTTGTCGCCAAGTCGTTTGAAGAAGGGGATCTTGTATGGAAATTAATAATGCCGATTGGTTCCAGAGATAATAAATTCGGCAAGTGGTCACCTAATTGGGAAGGTCCTTTTCAATTTCATCGCTGTGTTCCTCGCAATGCTTATTTGCTCAAGGGGTTGGATGGCGAGATTTATGGACGAGCTCTTAATGGCAAGTACTTGAAGAAATATTATCCTAGCGTCTGGATCGACTCATGATCGGCCCTCCAGCCGATTTATGATTACAGCCGATGTGTTATGCATCGTCTTTAGATGGCCGATACATACTATCGCCCTTAGTTCAAATTTTACAACATGAGCCCTCATCTTCTAAAATTTGGGGGGCATATATATATACAAGCGCGGAATTTTTAAGGAATTTTCTTCGAAATTTTTAAGGAATTTTCTTCTTCAGAGTAAGATCGAATTCGGCTTTCTGGCCGATGGGATTGATTGGTAAAGGGACATCTGTTTGCAGGATGGATTTCAGAAACAATTTTCACACTGGAATTTTCAGATCAAATTCGGCTGTGTGGCCGATAAGGTTTGTATTTACATGGCAAAAAGAAGAAATAGGTTACATCACCCTATAAAGTCTGCAATAGCTGCAATGGCTCTACGGCGGATTTGTTCAATATCTTCTATAGCTTGGGCGTCATCGGCCGTCGACCCTGGGATTGGCTTCAATGACTTACTCAGGGTGGCAAGATACTTGGCCGATGCCTTGAGCTTTGCTATCTGGTCTTCGATAGCCTTGGGTGATGCAGCTATCCCGGCTTCAACTTCTTGGATTTCGTGGCGCGTGGCTTCCAGCTTCGATTCTAGTTCTGCTTCGAGACGACGGAGTTCTTCAAGTTTGTGCTTCAAGACAATTGGCTCCACCGCTAGCTCGTCCAACTTGGTCTTGTCGGCATTAACTTGAGCCCTGCTAGCGGACAGGGCCGATTCCAGTTGCTCACGCTCTCGTCGCTCTGCGAGTCTTTCTTTTGCCTTATTGAGCTTGAATCGATATTGCTCCAAGAAGATGGCCGGTGTTAGAATCTCCATCAGGCTTTCGGGCAGTTCATCCTGAATTTCTTGTACCCTAACCCTGATGGGGGTGCAATCTTCCACCAAGTACTCCAACGAGGACTCCAGCCGATTGGCGATGTCGGTCAGCCGATTCTTTAGATCATCAGAAATTGACGCCCTGGCTGTGGTGGGTGGCTCCTTGTCCTCATTGTCAAGAAACTGGCCGATATCAAAAGAAAACATATCGGCTAGGTTCTGCAAATATCAGTATGGGTCAAGGTTAGCCTCGTTGAGCAGGAATCGGCAGAAAAGGGATCAGAGTAATCGTGGTTACCTGTGTTGGAGCATCGGTGGTGCTTGCATCGGCCTCCCTTTGCTGTGTTGAAGCAGTAGGCGAGGGGGTTGGCCGATGTGGTGAAGGTGATGGAGCCCTAGGCTGAAAAAGCAAGAAATTGGTAAATAGGGTTATGTAAATAGCAAGATAATGCGAAAATCAACTCTTACCGAGACAGTCGGAGAGAGTGGTGGAGAAGGAGAAGGAGTCCTCAATCGTGCCTTGGCTCATTCGCGCCGTTGTAGAGTGGCTTTCTTGGTTCTGGGTAAAGGGGCCGATCGAGTTCTCTCCTTCAATATAGATGACGCCGCAGCCTGAAGAGGATATGAAGTTAAAGTATGACATTACAAGGGGATTATGTGAGCGCAAAGAAGGGATTATATTGACCTTGCGAACTGCATGTCTGGTCCTCTTTGGTTTGGGGGCATCGCCTTGGTCATCGGCTGGCGGGATCTCAGTAGCTTCGGCCGATGGGTTCTCTTCTTCATGTGCATCGGCCGCCGCCGCATCAACTTCCTCCTCCATCGTTTGTTCATCAAGGAATTCTTCCAAGGAGGGGTCTAGCTCTTCGGCATCGGCCTGGTCATCGGTTTTAGCCTTCTTGCTGGCTTTCTGCGATTTGCTTTTGGCTGGCGCTTTCCTCTTGGGGTTTTCTTTGGGCATCGGACCTTGGAGAAGCGACGCCACTTTTGGGGCAGTAAGGCCGATGATTGACTCCATGACAGTTGATCCTGACGGGGCTAGGGCTTGATGATAAAAGATGTCTCGCCCACTGTTGCTCACAGCCGGAATCGGACCGTCGGGAACCTGAGGGCTGATGTTTTTGATAAGGCCCGTCACATAGAATCTGGCCGATTGGTGGAAAATATGAGCAGCCCACTCTTGCCACCATGTTTGAAAACTGATATGAACAAAGGCGCTCAGATGCAATCGGTCACAATCGCCGAGATTTGGGAGTTCGATTTCCAGTGCTTTGCTCATGACCAGCGCCGATGGAACCGTGCCTCTGCTCTCTAGGAGTTTATGAAGATGCAAACTCACAGGAAGCTGTTCAAGCCCGCACTGTCTAGCGACCACCATTGGATTGTAAAATTCATAAGACAGGCTGGTGCTTCTTCCTTGAAATCGGCCTACTTGGAGCAGGCATGGGGTGAGGCCAATCATGAACAATTCCCTTGACTCTGAATCATCATTTATCAAACTCAGTTGAAGATCGTCAGGGAGTTCGAAATCTCGGTCCGATGTGTAGACAAACATTTCCATCCTGGCCGATAGAGGGTCGGTGAAGAAGCGGATGAACCATGTAGCCATGTCCTCGGCCAATTGGTCTGCGCCTGGGTAGACAGAAGCTGCTTCCCCATAGGACATGCATCTTCTGGTCCTGGGGTCTTCATGGTCAACATATTTGGAGGGGAAACAGGAGTCCAATAACGGAGGCCGATTGACCATGGGGTTGGTATGGATGGTGAGCCAGAGCTGAACAAACCACCATGGTCCTCCATGGGCCACGGTTTGTTTTAATATCAAATCTTGTGTGGAGGCATGAAGCAGCCGATAGACAGCTCCCAAAAGGTATCGGCCCAAGGGGATTTGTTTCTTGTCGACCAAAGCCTGAGCCAAGTGTTGACAGTTTGTAGTGGGGCCGCAGGTCGATCCACAAAAGACAAATCTCTCCAACCATAATGTCAGGAAGGCTACATGTTCTCGTTCTGAGACCGATCCCTATTCCATGTGTTCAGAGATGAACCCAGACCAACCTCCAATCTTTTTGGTCTTCAACTTGTGGCTGCTATGTGTTAGGAGGCTGAAGGGGTTGATCTCGGAATCGATGTCCAACCCTGTTAGTATCTTGACGTCGACCAGGGTGGGGGTCATCAGACCTTGCTTGAACATAAAGGCGTTCAAGGTACTGGACCAGAAGTAGTTGGCAGCTGACATAAGTGGTTCATTCTTCTTGGTATCGGCCAGGGACAGAGTGATGCATTGGCCGATCCCAATCTCGTCCCAGTGGACTTGTTTGACAGCAGCAATCCTCTTATGCCAGGTTCTGTATCCGTTAAGCTTCGATGGCCAGGACCTGAAGGTATGTTTCCAGGAAGAAACATTGGGCTTGGCTTGCCTAAAGGCGATTCTGTCCGTCTCGGCATTGATTAGCCAAGTTGGGTCGTGATCGCCCATGGGGCCTAGCAGAAAGCGATGGGATTTGTCGTCGGTGGGGATCAAGATTTGGAGAGAATGACGATGAAAATATAAGACCCGGGGGGCAGAGAATAAAAACCCTAACTTGGAGAAATCGGCGGAAAAAGCGATAATGTGGATTTTGAAGGAATTTGACTTACCGCAAGGATCTCGGAGGCATAGAACGGGGCGGAGGCCATCGTTGTTGTTGAAGGGGTCGCTGTGAAGGGGGTTGATGTTGACGGAACGCCGAGGGGTCACCGGAGTTGAGAAACGCGAAGGGTTTGTTGAATCGGCAGCGGAAGGATTCGAATCTGGATCTGCGCGGTTTTCAGATTAGACCTAGCAAAGAAGTCGATGGGTTCCTCGGAGCTAATTCCGCCACATTATATAATGAAGCGGAATTGGGGGGCATGTGTTAACGACGGATTTTGGTAATCGACTTGGAAAGAAAAGAGGAAACCGAAGCAGAGAGGAAGGATTGAGTTGGAGTCGGACCAGGCTTCGTATCGGACCCGGTAATCGTATCGGACTGGGGAGGTGTTGCCATAGAGAAGTGTACGAGCGATACGGATTTGGCTTGGTCGTGGGCCGATACGGGTTGTGAGTTGACAGCGTCAATGTGGGCTTGGTCTGGGCTCGGAATAAGCTTCAAGGAAGTTGCCAAATAGAGATAAAGCTCGGTTTTAGGCAATTGTATCTTGTAAATTAAGTAGTTTAGATCTAATCTGTGGCTTAAGTCTGCCGCAAGGACTTGTTTGTTAGTTGTAGATAAGATCGTGCCCTACAAGGGTTCTGTTGTAATCTCGGGTATAAATATCCCGATAGTTTGTACATGGAAACTCTCTCTCAATCAATCATACAACCAAATTAATCTACTTTCGGCGCATCGCCAACCCTCGCAAGAGGTTGACTCCTGACGAGTTCTTGCTTCCCAAGAGCAAGGTAAGAACTCGTACCCGACGATTTGCATCGTCGGGGCTAGCGTGTCGCTTTAGACACGTTAAGCCCTGATGATGTGATCGTCGTTATCGTGTGTTAGGTAATCTCGATGTGGTTTTCTGGTTCTATCTCGCCGGCAGTTAACTCGCTTTAGGGTTTATTGTTGACGTCGGTCGAATCAGTTTACTCGTTTAGATTATCTAAGGCATTTACCATCCCCAAAAGCAATCGACGGCTTGATTTTCTTTGTGTTAAGTCTCGATTCACACTTTGAGTTGCTATCGACCTTAGTCCTTTTTCGAGAAATAACACAAAGCCTGTTTTCGATTGTAATTGAGGATAGCGCCAGGGTTTCAGCCGGTCTTATCTAATGCATGTGATTATTTAGGTTTTTGCATGTGTTTGCCACTTATACATGTGGATCGACGAATATAAACATATCGGTCACAGAGTGTTTTTAAAGACTTCTCTGTGGTTGGTGTATTTATGTTAGCTGATTGACTTGTATAAGTTTACACTAGAGTAATAGCTGGTGTAGTTATCTTCATGAAACCCTCATCGGCTAATTCCGTTAATCTGTTACACGCTTTTAGCATGGGCCGATGAGATTAGATCTCTGTAATTTGCTTATTATGTCGAGTAAGCCGATACAGCTTTGCCCTATCGGCTGGGTTATAACAATGTGACATCAGCCTATCGGCCGATCGATCATTGTTTTCTGATATGGTTTACTTGTTTCTTGTTGATTGCAGATCAAATCAACTGGCACGCTCTGTGCACGACTAGGCAAGCCAATTTGGACCTGTACTGGAGTTAAGCAGATCTCCCAGGCCGCCGTGGTAACACGGAACCCGTTTGGTTGCTGGATGGGTCTAAATTCTGCGCCAACAGGTGCATAGACAAATGATGTTATTTTGGTAAATATTCTAAAAAATAGCAAGCAGAAATTTTAGGATACATATTGTTTTCATTGACAAGTAACCTTATTCGGAAAAACAAGTCCAATCCAGTGGAAAGTGGCACTATCTTTTATGTAGAAACTTTTGTTCACATGGCTTTTTAGCCCATTCAGTTGCTTTCATTAGTATGTAGCATTATGCATAATAAGTGCATAGTGACAAGATTAACGTTTCATTCTTAACCCTGTGCAGCATACAAGTGCAATGTAACATGAATTAAATTTTAAGTTACCTAGGTTAAAGGTTTTGTCAGAAGTGGGACAAAAGAAGCAGAAAATAGTTTCTTTTCTTTCGAATGATCCAGCCCATTCAACTCACGTTATACATTGTAAGGAAAAAATGTGAAGAACTACATAGAGTAGAGCGCTGAGTGCCTGAGTGTTGGTGTGAGATTACACACGAAAAGATAAAGCTACCAACAAAAACCAGAAACCTTAGGGTATTACTGAGATGTGTCACTCTCGCCATCCTCTGGCACCCAAAATCTGCTCTGAAATCTTCTGAACTAGCTTCTCATAGGTGATCTCCTCCTTATGGAAAACCCACCTTTTAGAAGCAGAAAAGAGCTATCAAACTGAAAGGAGTAGTAGTTATTATCTCTGACATATAGGGATAACCAAGAACATACTTGTTAAAATTGTAATTTTTGCCCGTCGGTATAGAACATCTATACCTAATATAAAAATAAGTAAGGCTTTCGTCGTCCATACATAGCAAGGAGGAGAAAAAGTAGACTTCTGCTGTGACTTTTTTCCTTGGCCCGATTGAAGGAAGGATGTAAACTGCACTTCGGAAAGGACGCGAGCCGGAGAGAGACAAAGGAAAAAAGGCGGTTTGCGGAGAGATGTAATCTGGACTTTTTCCGGAGAGAAGAAAGGTTGGGCTGAATTCGGCCCAGATCTTGGAAAGAGAATTAAATTACTTTTTCAATCTCTATCTCTTCTCTTCTATTTAAAAAGATAAAAAAGTTTCCGTCGTCCGTCTGGAAAAAAAATTCTCAAAAACAATTCCTCCAAAATTCCTAAAATTCCTCAAAAAAAAGTTCGCGAAAAAAAAAGTTCCGCGCAACGTTAAAAAATGGTCCGATTTTAAAAAAAACTGGTTCGGCATTTTTTGCTTTTCCAAAAAATTCTCATACTCAATTCGGAAATTTAAAAGCAAATTCAATTTTTTCTTTTTGAATTACTTTTTTTTAAGTCTTCCCGTGTTTAAAATTCATTAAAATTCTCATATATCAAAATCCACCTAAAGATGCAAAAGTTTATATAAACCGCGCGAGAAAAAACGTCGTTTATAAAAAAACCGCTCCAAAAAAATGTTAGAAAAAAGTGCCATTTACAGAAAAAGATCAAAAAAACCATCGGACTCAATGCGAGAAAAAAACTACCGTTTATAAAATAACGCTTCAAGAAAACCGTCCAACTCAACGCGAGAAAAAACCACCGTTTATAAAAAATCAATTTCGAAAAAATCGTCTGACTCAACACGAGAAAAAAACACCATTTATAAAAAAAGCCAAAAAAACAAAAAAGGCATCCGTAACAAAGTTTAAAAAGAATAAAAAATATCTAATTTGTACGGCAATGCAAAAAAGTCCATAAAAACTACAAAATTAACATGGTTATGTATCATTGGGTGTGGGTTTGCTCATAACTAAAAGCCTAAGTTAAATGTAGCGGTGAACTGAAATACATAGTAGGCTTCTATTTTGTTTAGAAGGTATAAACTATTTATCGACTATATAACACGAGGTTTTTTTTACTCGTAGCAACGTACGGGTATTTTTGCTAGTAGACATAAATAACTGAAAAGTACTCTTGTGCGTCCGCAAGATTTGAGTGAATAAACACTAAGGATGTCCATAGCAGCAACTTGCAAAGCACAGGCGCTTTGGCTAGTTTATGCAAATGTACTAAGGCTTTGTTCTTCACCTCATTTTCCTAACTCACCACTCTTTTTTTTTCGTGCGCACGTTTTTCAAACTACTAAACAGTGTGTTTTTTTTACAAAAAGTTTATATACAAAAGTTGCTTAAAAAATCAAATTAATCCATTTTTGAAAAAAATAGCTAATACTTAATTAATCACGTGCTAATGGACCGTTCCGTTTTTCGTGCGCACCGTGTGCACTTGAACACAGGCAAACGAATGCTACCTAAGGCTGTGTTTGGGTGGTGAGGTTGGAAACTCACCTCTCACGCACGCAAAACGGAGCGACATATTTTCTTATGATTAATTAAGTATTTGTTAATTTTTTTTGAAAAATAGATTAATATAATTTTTTAAAACAATTTTCGTATATAAACTTTTTTCAAAAACACACCGTTTAGCAGTTTGAAAGCGTACGTGCGAAAAAAGAGAGAGGTGATTTGGGAAAGGAGTGTACCGCACACGTAAAATGGAGCGACATATTTTCTTATGATTAATTAAGTATTTGTTAATTTTTTTTGAAAAATCAATTAATATGATTTTTTAAAACAACTTTTGTATAGAAATTTTTTAAAAAAACGTACTGTTTAGAAGTTTGAAAAACGTGCGGATGAAATACGAGAGAAGTTGAAAACTCTTCTTTGCCGAACAAAGCGTAAGTGTCCATAGCAGCCCTAACGATTCATTCCACTCATATTTAAAAGGGAAAAGGTCAACCATAGTTACCAGAAGATAATGTGCATAGAAAAATCAACTAAACCAAAAACCATCGCAAATTAATGTAGTCCATTAATTATCCTTGCTAATCCAGTTCTTCCATAATTATGCCTACTAACATAAGACGCCACAAGTAATTACAGGAGGCCTCTCATCTGGATGACTTTAGAGATAGATTGCTTTTAGCAAGAAAACTGAATAATAATTTTTTAACACTACAAATTGCAAGATACAAGAAACCAATCCAATCACTTAACAGACCAAATGAGAAAACTGTATGCCAGATGGATACCTTGTTGGTCTGGTCACAATATAAAACACTCAATAAATCTAGAATGCTCAAGATGTGCTCGAAGAAATGCGTATGTGCTGCCAACTTCCCGGTCGCACCGAAGCTGCTCCCCTACATGAAAAAAAGAACACAAAATAGAAAAAAAATCAGAAAAAAGGAGGCCACAATTTCCTTCAGCAGATGCCAGCTTAGAACGAAAGAGGTAACCACTGACATGTGGGAGAAGAGAGTACTAACCACTGACATGTGGGGCCCGCGTGGGCCCCACGTTTGACTCAGCTTGCCACATCAGCTAAAACCGGGCATAATACTGTCTAAAACCTCGGGTGATCCGATTTTATGAATGAAGGAACCTTTTATATCTGGTATTTTGGTTTAAAGACGAATTTCAGACTTGACGACAAATTAAGAGACTAAAGTAAACTTTATTCCCATAGTTATGAGGCGAGCCCTATGCCTACATGGATCTGGTTAGTTTGTTCTGGTTTAATTATATATGCTGCTATGGAGAACAGTCACTTTATGTTCTTTTTTAATTAACATATATAGAAATTTACATCGAAAATCATGTTTTTTTAAACTTTATTGTTTAATGCCAAAAATTTAAGTTACTTTAGAATATTAAATAAATCAATTTTTTAAGTTTGTAATAATTAAAACTTAATTAATCATGTACTAATAATTATTTTTCATGTCCTAATTTCATCTCCATTTTTATTACAAAAGAACACCACCGTAGGTCAATCTGATCCATGCTGAGTCAGAGATCTCACGTATATTTTAATTTTCGATTATTGACTGCAATTCTGCATGAATAATACTAAACTCGTAATGTATGTTTTGTAGTTACGGTGAAAACGGGGCAGGTATTTTTCACTTGCCCGCCCGCTCATATTATTTTAGGATAATTTCAGGTCAAGGATTCAGGTACCGGGTGATTATACAGGTATCAGAGCCGAATTCTGATATTTTATGGTGGATATGGGATTAGGTTCGGGAGAGAGGTATTCGACGGATACAAGATATCCGATAAAAAAATATGGGTATTACCCGTTAAACTATTCAGATATTACCCGGATAGCAATAAACAAAACTAATAAAGCAGCCCAATAGCCACCAGTCCACCATGGTACTAAACCAAGTCCAAATGGCCCGGTACCACTAACCTATGTCCTAAGAGAGGAGGCGGCACGCACAACCATCCCCAGCGCCGCCGGGATCGTGAGGCCACGAACTACAAATGGCGACTACGCGCCATCGCGCCGCCGCGCATCGTCACGCACCGCCGTCGGCCACCGTCGCGAGTAGTCGAACTGCCCTGCGTCGTTGCAGCGCCACGGGCGACCGTCGCCTGCATCCTCATCTGCTCCGAAAATCAACAGATCCTCACAGGTCACGCAAAGATTGATGGTTCATTGGCCTTCCTCGACATCACGTTGATATGTTCTGCTCATTTGACTTTTCTCGCTTGGTTGTAGGATAAATATGGCTAGTGGCCGGTGATGGAAGCATATGGGCAAGCGCTTGTGCATCTCTGGCCGGTAGCGCAGTCTGTTGGTACTGATCGTTCGGCGTCGGCACTGATAGTGTTCGTAAAGTCGCATTATGAATATATGGATCAGTTGAATGGGCTATTGTCTATTTGGTATATATGGTTGTTGCTTTAATTTACTTGATATCTGTTTAAGTATTCGTAACCGATAGCGTGTGTATTCGTCTTGGTACGTATTTGTTCTATATTTTTGCCCGATATATATTATCCATGCTTATTTCCGTATACGATAGTATCCATGTCTGATTCGATTCCTATTACAAAATATGGGTTAGGATATGGAAAAGGTAAGATTCGACCCAACGCGACCCAATTTCACTCATACTTTCAGAAATTTGCCTAAAAGTTCACATAAAAAATGGTGAAAAATGAAAATTCAGGACAGGCTACGTTGCAATGAAAATTAGTTCGCCCATTACCGATATGTTTACATGCGATACGATATGGTTTATATGTTAGTAGGATATGGAGAACAAGACACATTGTTTGTTCATGTTTGATTGAATTATAACCAACCCGTTAATTCTCTGCGTATCCATGGAATTTAGTTCGGAGATTGCTTTCCTCTAGGCGCACGATGCATGATAGGAAAATCGGGCGCTCTATAGCTAAACCAAACAAAAAAAGATGAGGGGTTGCATGCACTGACGCGAGGACCCACGTGAGAGGACAACCGTCAAAAGCCACTTCTCAGCCTAGGAACCACAAGCAACCATCAACCATTTGAAGCGTTAAACTTCAAAAAAAATTTATTTTAAATTTTGTATTTAATCTAGAATCTAATTATATCATTGTATTTGTTACAATTAAATTTTTACAATAAAATCTCGTTCGATTGTATTTCGATGATATTGAAAAAAATATTTTGTTGTGCTATAATTTTAAATGTTGCACACGGTTTTATTTACATAGTTCAATAAGTGTTTTAAGATGTTTCACTAGTTCTTTCGTAAATGTTGCATGTGTTATTTTTTATGTTTCAGTAATTGTTTTGTGATGTTTCATTAGTTGTAATTCAATGTTTTATACGTATTATAAAAATGTTTCAATGCAAAATCAAGTATTTTTGCAAATATATTGTATGCTTCCTGTGATTTGTTTTGATTTTTCGCTCCTTCAGACTTAATGTTATATGCTGTGATAGTCAATGTTGCAGTTAGTATTTTTTTATGTGACATCTCTTTGAAACTTCATAAGTGAGCTATAATATCAAAGTAAAGCAACAGTTTTTTTAGAAGTAGTGAAACAATGTATGGTTTTCTTTTTTTTTTACAAATTAGGAGCCCGATTTGTAGTCACCATTTTTTTTTTTAGTTTTTTGTTAGAGATTTGCACAATAACCACGTTTGAAAAGGTCCCACTCTGCTTAATTGTTAAGGATAAATCCAATGCCCGATTTATAGTCAAATTCTAGAAACATCATAAAGGTCAGCTAGTCACCAAAACATTTTGAAAGATACGTGAAACATAGTAAAATGCATGCTGAAACATTTTGCTCTTACTAAAGGAACATCAAATTTGGATGGTTGAAACATATATATTGTTTTCACCAACCATAATTATGTAAGATTTTGTTACAAAGATTTAGTTATAATGAATACAATAATATAATTAGTTCGTAGATTAAATAAATAATTTAGGAGAAAATTTATTTAGAACTCACAGATAGATTTACTATTACATATATGCAGCCTAGCCATCTACTTGTACTACTAGGCATCCTATGAGAGAGAGAGAAAAAGGAGAAGGGTACTATAGCATTGATTTGAGAGAGAGAAGATAGCAAGTGCAATACATTACCACAGTGAGTAAATAGAGAAATGCATGCAGCACGCAGTAGAGGGAGCGAAGGGGCGCCCGATTCTTATGTTTTAAATCGGGCGCCTGACACGTAGTTGCCCCGATTTACTTCCTATAAGGTAAAGCTGATCTTAACAGTGAGCTCGAGTTGGATTTCTTCATTTCTTCAGTACTTTGTGTTCTTGGTTGTTTTGTGCGGCCCTGAGACAGCTTTGGTAGTTCTTCGGATGGTGCCACAACGTTAATTGTTTTTCTATATTAAAAGCTTTATTCAACCTTGTCAATTACATTAAAGTGATATAACCATTCAGAAACATTACCAGTCTAAGATACACAAAATTAAAAACGCACGCCCAAATATTAGGTTTCCTCAAAACCAAAGATGTTATTTTCCTATATTGTTCTCTTCCAGTAATTATTTTAGCTTCACAATTATTTCTGTATAGGCAGTGCTCCATTCACAATTTATCTGTAGAGATAATTTACTTTTTTCTAACTTGTTTCGGTTTGTTTCCCATAGTAGGCTTTACACAGCTGTTGCAACAATTTCTATCAACGGATTAAGCTGAGACTGAAATCCCACAATCTTTTGGCGAGGTCCATGTCGAGCGTGTGAGATTTTAGTTCAGTGATATTGCAGTCAGAAAAGTATTTGCCAGTGACTCCAGCAACCTGAGGATGCAATGCCACATAGCACACTGTGGCTGCACCCTGCAAAAACAAACAATGGTAAGCATTGAGTATATGTGTATGGGTGGTATGAACAATTAACAGGAAAAAGTTATGAATTAGTAAATTTTCAGGGAGATTTTGTCCTGTTACAGGTTACTTCATAAGTTTAATATGACACCAACTCTACAAAAAGTGGTCTCTGTAGTGCTATGGTAATATTAGTATTACAGACTCTGGTTTTTCAGATTATGGGCATTGAATAATATAAGCAACAAATGCAATTTTACCACTTTTTCATATTTATTATGTTCATCATTTCATGACTCACATCCAATAGAACCAATACTTTCGGGATCAGTCTTAAAACCTCCAACCTCCAAAACCAACTGGAGACAAATGTACACTTTAGCACTTGTGCTAGGACAGAAGTTTTTAGAATTAATTTATGTGTTTCTGTACAATACTATAAAAAATGTTTTTTGCAGACCGTACTTATTTTACAAATGGATTAAAGAAGTGTATGTATCTATAATAATTTTAGGGGTGTCCAGTAAAGACCCACCTACGAAAATTTATTTTTGCAAGTGGATTTATTTATTTTTGCAAGTGGATTTCTTAAGAGGTCCACCTGTGAAAGTAGGGTTTTTTTGCAAGTGCATCTGTTTAAGAGACTTGTATGTAAAAATATTGCACCGGCTGGTCACATGTCTTCTCTCTGCTTTAATTTCTCTCTCCTCTTTAATTTCTCTTCTCCTTCTCCGCGTCTCCTCATTTCTCTAAGTCATGTCAACTCTCCCTTCCCCCTCATCACCATTCCTCTCCTCCGAGCGGCAGCGACGAGAGGCGGAGGTGCGGTGCGTTTCTGATAGCGGCAACGCCCGCTTCGGGATGCAGAGGTGGCGACGGCGGTTGCTTCAGGTGGTGAAGGTGGAGATGCGTTGGTCTTCGGGCAACGACAATGATGGAATCAATGGCGGCAGCCATGTACGGAAGTAGCGGATCCGATGTCAAGGAGCTCGACGACGTGGGATCTAGCGTTGGGGAGCTCTGTGATAGCAGATCTGGTGCTAGGGAATTGTGCAACAGCAGGTGCGGCGCTGGGAGCTCTATGACGGCGGATCCAGCCACCGCCAGCCTCGGGAGCTACGGGGCCTTAGCGGTGACGATGACGATGGAGAACTACGGCGGTAACAACGACGACAGTGATGGACTGCAGCAGCGGACTGTAGTGGCAATGACGACAGCGGCGGCACTAGATCGGAGCTAACTAGGGTTTCAATTTTTGAAAAAGAAATTCGTGATTTTTTTCTTAGGTGGGCAGCTTAACTCGACCGCCTACATAAATCATTTTTCACGCGTGGGTGTGCTGCCCTCTTGGAATAATGCTAATTTTTATATTCCCGGGGGAAGGCGGGCTTCCGAGCCATTTGCAAAAATAGGTTTTAGCTGTTTGCAAAGATCATTCTGTAGTGCAATAAAATGTTGGAAAAAGACATATGTGTTACCTATTAAGTAAACACATGGACTTAGATTGCATATATAAAAACATATAGTGCATACACCATAAAATAGAACTCTGTTACTTTTGTCTTGTGAAAGGAACAAAGAACGTTCTGAAACTTACTTGTTCAACACCTTTAACAAAATATTTACCAATTGCACGGATAGCACCTGAAATAATGAAAAAAAGGATGAGAAATAATGTAACTTTCAATCTGCAGTAGAAAAAAAAGTGCATTTTACTCTCTAGAACTATTTCATTGGAGCAGTTAACCCTCCAAACATTTTTCGGCTAATTTTACACCTTGAACTATTAGAAACAGTACACCTTACTCCCTAATGCCTAATGGTATTTCTCTGTTTTTTCTCTCTACATAAATCGTATTTTGCGCTGAAATATGGTAGTGTTGATAGATGAATTATAACCTATCTCTCCATTTTTTTTCTGAATTTTTTTAATCATTGTTTACAAAGGTTGGAAGCCGTAAGTTGATTTAAACATCAAGGTCTTAAATTTTAAGCAAATAGTCATAAATTTTTTTTGAAACTTTGTTAATGGTGTCATCTATACTCTAAAATTTTTTAACTTAAAATAAGACTTGTATAAAGAGAAACAAAGAAGAGAGATGCTATTGAGGATTAAAGTGAACCAAATTAGCAAAAAATATATTTAGGGGTTAAGTAATCCAATGGAAGAGTTTGGGAGTAAAAAAATTTCAGTGTGTGTGTATATATATATATATATATATCCCTTGAAACATATAGCAGTGTACCCACTTGTTCTGTAGTTCAAAAAAATAAAGCAGGAATGTGGGGATAGACAACCATAGTGATTTTCCTTATGAAACACTCCTTTATTAAATTATTATTATCTTTATACTTGGAATAATTATGCTCGTACTCCTATATGCACAAGAAAATTCTGGAGAAAATTATTGTGCAACTAGAAGAGTAAAAATAAATCACATTATAATAAGCTAGAAGGAATATATATCCATGAAACTAGGACCAATGGTGGTTGCAACTTACCTTTTACCAGGTACTAGAAGGAATGCATGTATCATAAATGCAAGAATGAGAATGAATTTGAGCTTAGAGAAACCAGTATGTAGAAGGAAAAACTCAAGTAGCTAAAACCTGCATTAGTTGCTAGTTAGACAAGATACATTAAAGTAAACATTGTATGAGGTGAGATTCGACCAATCATCCATGAGGATTGAATTAGCTTTATTTTTCCAGTAACAAGATGCACTTTGTGAGATATATTCGTACCATATAGGGGACACCAGTGGTGCAAAATGTTGGTGGCAACAGCTCCAGGATGAAGAGAGTTCACTATTACTTTTGCATCTTGTTTCTTTCAGCAGAGAAACATTTATCGTCAAGGAAATCTGTGAAGCTTTTAGAAATAGTAATGCGATCACTGATATCATGTACTTAGAACAGCTCCAAAACACAAACAACAGGGCAATTGATTTCTATGCTCTGTTGGTGTTTTACCACTAGGGGGTTTATTTTTATGATAACTTCGTATTATTAACTCAACTAAAGAGCTGCATGATTTAACAGGACAAACGATGTGTGGAATAAAAAATTAACTAGAGTTAGTGTGAATCAACAGGTGTTCCCAAAGTAAAAGTTAAAGGAAAAAATGGAGAAAAGTGGGAACCTTCAAGTGGCTAGATAGTAAATTAGAATGCAATATGTTGGCAAGCTTGGACTGGCCGTAAGCAAGGAATCTGTTATACCTAGCAAGAGAGAATAAAAATATATAGTTGAATGTGATGTTTTTGTACAGATCTATTTTCTCATCTTCAATCTAAAAGCTAAATAACATGTAAAAAAGAGGCAATATGCGTTGCGTCACAAAGTAATACCCAGATTCATCATTGATCTTATCAAAACGAATCCCCCCTCGATAAGAGAGACTGTAGCTCACGGAAGCAACTATCACAACCCTTCCTTCTTTGGCACTTTCTATAGCTGTAACTTTCATCTTCTCGATTAAAAGATCAGTCGATCAGTAGAAAATGCCCTGCATGGTTTGATTAAGCCAAGAATGCAATCATACAACAAAAACAGATGTTTTCCACATAAGTAACCGAAAATGGGTGTAAATGTGTAAAGTATGTACTGTTTTGGTAAACATGCAACTTTTAGTCCATGAATTGAAATAAACTGAAACTCTAATATTCTACAGTATAAATTTAGTTTTTGTTTTAGCAAAACCTGCTTGCAATCAAAAGTTTTAGTATGCAGTTTAAGGACTGTAAGAGTGGAGCATACCGACGTGATTCGTTGCAAAATGCAGCTCAATGCCATCCTCTGAAAGCTTGAAGGGCACAAAACAAACCCCTGCATTATTACTTTAAACAGAGCAGAATAAAATTGTTTAGTCAAAGATAGGACAATATGTAAAAAAAATAAACCATATTCAATAGAGATGGAATAGAGTTTTTTAGTGGAGGTTTCAAAGACTTTTACCTTCCAGTTACACTACTGGAGAACTGATCTTTGATCGGAATCAAAAAAACCGGAATAGTTCCGGTTCGAATATGAACCGGGGCTAAAGATCAACTTTAGTCCCGGTTAAAAAAGGTAACGGGTCGCGATGATTTTTAGTCCTGGTTCACACACCCACCGGCCATGTCAGGCCGGTGTCAGGGGGACGGGGATCTTTAGTTCCGGTTGGTGTAATCAACCGGGACTAAAGATCCTCACTTTAGTCCCGGTTGGTAATACAGACCGGGACTAAAGATAATTTAGATCTATAGTCCCGGTTGGTAACACAGACCGGGACTAAAGATAATTTAGATCTATAGTCCCGGTTAGTGTTATTAACCGGGACTATAGTGATCCACCTTTTTATACTTCTTCTTTCTCCTCCAGCCCGAGCCATTGCTGCCAAGAGGAGGAGGAAGAAGGGAAGTGCTGCCAAAATTTTTGATAAATTTGTTTTGGTGATAATATACAAATCGAAGAGATCGAAAAGGTTAGCAAATCCATTCTCTAATAATGTATGCTTACTATATTGCATTTATAGCTTTGTTTCTATAAAATATTTTCTCTATAAAGGTTTATGCAAAATGATGAGAGAGAAAATATGTTAGGCAAAATTAGGTTGATTTTGAAATTAGAAAATTTGGATAATGATGTTTGGCAAAATTAGAATATTTTCTCCATCCTCTTTTCTAGAAATTAGTTTCACTTTGAATAATGATGTTTTAAATTTTTTTATGATTATTTAATTAGTTTCGAGAATGTGGATTTTGTTAGTAACATTGGACTATTTGATGTCTAGATGGATCGACAATGGATGTACACCGCGGACCGACGGTCGAAAGAGTTTATTGAAGGCGTGCATTATTTTTTGAAGGTGGCCAATGCTAACAAGTACAAGGGATTCATGTGTTGTCCATGCAAAAAATGCAGTAACCGAAAGGAGTATTCATCATTAAGAACTATTCATGCGCACTTGTTTGAGTCTGGATTCATGCCTGGATATAATTGTTGGACCTCGCACGGAGAGCTAGGGGTTACAATGGAAGAAGATGAAGTAGAAGACGAGAATATTCCGGACTGGGCTCATCAATACGGTGGATTTGAAGAAAATCCGGAAGGTGAGGCGGACGGAGCTGTTCAAGATAACGACGCTGTAGATAATCTTGGTCAAATGTTGCGGGACGTAAAGTACGGCTGCGAAAGTGAGAAGGAGGTCCAAAAATTGGACCGTATGTTAGCGGACCATAAAACTTCGTTGTACCTAGGTTGCGAACAGGGGCACAAAAAATTGGGTACGACGCTAGAATTCTTACAATGGAAGGCAAAAAATGGTGTGAGTGACAAGACATTTGGCGAGTTATTGAAACTCGTCAAGAACATTCTTCCGGAGGGAAATGAGTTGCCCGAAACAACGTACGAAGCTAAGAAGGTGGTATGCCCTCTAGGACTAGAAGTACATAAGATACACGCATGTCCGAACGATTGTATCCTCTATCGCGGTGAGGAGTACGAGAACCTAGAAGCATGCCCGGTTTGTAAAGCACTACGATACAAGATTAGACGAGATGATCCAGGTGATGTTGATGGATAGCCTTCGAAGAAGAGAGTTCCTGCTAAGGTGATGTGGTATTTCCCTATAATACCACGGCTCAAGCGTTTGTTCAAGAACAAAGAGCATGCTAGCATGATGCGCTGGCACGCAGAAGAACATCAACAAGACGGGATGCTGAGACACCCCGCCGACGGGTCGCAGTGGCGAAACATTGAGAGAACATTTCCAGACTTTGGAAAGGATGCCCGAAACGTAAGGTTCAGTTTAAGTACAGATGGCATGAATCCATTTGGAGAGATGAGCAGCGGCCATAGCACTTGGCCTGTTACCATGTGTATCTACAACCTTCCCCCTTGGCTATGCATGAAGCGAAAGTACATCATGATGCCAATTATCATTCAAGGCCCAAAGCAACCTGGTAACGACATTGATGTGTACCTAAGACCATTGGTTGAGGATCTGCTTCTACTGTGGAACAAAGAAGGTGTCTCCGTGTGGGATAAGGACAAACAGGAGCAATTTAACCTGCAAGCGTTGTTGTTCGTGACCATTAACGATTGGCCTGCACTTAGCAACCTATCCGGACAGTCAAACAAGGGGTACAAGGCTTGCATCCATTGCATGGATGAAACTGAAAGTACGTATCTGAAACACTGCAGGAAGGTTGTTTACATGGGCCATCGTTGATTCCTTGTTGTAACCCATCCTGTACGGAAAAAAGACAAGCATTTCGAACAGAAGGCAGACCACCGTACTAAGCCTAAACATCGCAACGGAAAAACCGTGTTTGCTATGGTGAAAGATCTGAAAGTAGTATTTGGAAAGGGAGCTGACAGCCAACCTATAGAGAGCGAAGATGGTCACGCGACGATGTGGAAGAAGAAGTCTATTTTTTGGAAGTTACCCTATTGGGAAGTCTTAGACGTCCGGCACGCGATCGACATGATGCACCTCACTAAGAACCTTTGCGTCAACCTGTTAGGCTTCCTAGGTGTATATGGGAAGTCGAAAGATACACTTGAAGCACGTAATGATCTCAAGCATATGCAACAACGCGAGGACCTTCACCCGGAACCGAAGGATAAAGGAAGCCATTACTTGAGTCCTGCAAGCTACACCCTGAGCAAGGAAGAGAAGGAAAGTATGTTTGAATGCCTGGAGAGCATCAAGGTACCGTCTGGATACTCCTCGAACATAAAGAGAATAATAAGCATGAAGGAAAAGAAATTCACAAACCTAAAGTCTCATGACTGTCACGTGTTGATGACATAACTGCTTCCTGTTATAATTCGTGGTATCCTTCCTGATAATGTCCGGGGAACAATAACAAAGCTATGTGCTTTCATGAACGCAATTTCGCAAAAGATCATAGATCCAGATAGTTTAACAACCCTTCAAGAGGACGTGGTCCAATGTCTCGTCGGCTTTGAGATGATCTTTCCACCGTCATTCTTCAATATAATGACGCATCTTCTATGTCACCTTGTGAAAGAGATCAGTATTCTCGATCCTGTGTACCTACACAACATGTTTCCTTTCGAGAGGTACATGGGCATTCTAAAGAAATACGTTCGTAACCGTTCTCATCCGGAAGGAAGCATCGCCAAGGGTTATGGAACAGAGGAGGTCATTGAGTTCTGCGTAGAATTTATTGAAGACCTTCGTCCAATCGGGGTACCCGAATCAAGCCATGAGGGGAGACTAAGGGGAAAGGGGACTCTGGAAGAAAAGCAATAATGACCGTGGACAACGATTTATTCCGTAAAGCACATTTCACGGTTTTGCAACAATCTTCGTTGGTGGCTCCTTATATCGAGGAGAACCTGGTGATTGTTCGGTCGAAAAACATCGGCAAGTCTGATGCATGGATTACACGCCATCACATCGATACTTTCCCCGTTTGGCTACGACAACGTCTAATGGGTGCAGAAACCATTGACCGACAACTAGCCTTCTTGGCGAGAGGGCCTTCTTGCTCGATATTGACATTCCAAAGATATGAAATCAATGGGTATACATTTTACACAAGAGCCCGAGACAGAAAGAGCACAAACCAGAACTCTGCTATTCGTATCGACGCCATGAGATACGATGGTGCAACTAGCACGTATTACGATGTCATCGAGGACATATGGGAACTAGACTACGGACCCCTGAAGGTACCTCTGTTTCGATGCCAATGGGTTAGGCTCACCGGTGGAGACGTAATGATTGATGACAGTGGGATGATAACGATTGACCTAAGCAAGGTTGGATACTCAGACGAACCTTTCGTCCTAGCCAATGATGTCACACAGGTTTTCTACGTGAAGGACATGTCTAGCAAACCAAAGAAGGGTAAAGGACCCGATGAGCCAAAGCGCCACGTGGTTCTCCCAGGCAAAAGGAAAATCGTCGGAGTCGAGGATAAGACTGATGAAGATTACGATCAGTTCGACGGGCAACCTCCGTTCGCGGTGACGGTTGACCCGAGCTTCCTCCTTTCAAAGGAGGACACCCCTTACTCACGCAACGATCATAGCGAAGGAACATTAGTGAGGAAAAAGTACGTGAGAAAAACTGTGACATAGTTTGTTGTATGGACAATGCAAATTATTTATAATGTATTGAAGGCCATGTAATGTTTGTGTTTTTTATTACTACAATTATGTAAGGAAAACTGTGACATAGGTTGTTGTATGGACGACGCAAATTATTTATAATGTACTGAAGGCCATATAATGTTTGTGTTTTTTAGTACTACAATTATATATGTAATATCAATTTTGAACTATTTAAATAGGTAATATAGTATTAGATAGTAATATCAATTATTGGAATGTAATATCAAATTGAAACGTCATATGTTATTTATATGTGATTATTTATATTTAATAATAATTTAAAACTATTTAAATAGGTAATATGGTATTAGATATTTTAATACTATTCAAATAGTATTTAAATTGGTCCATATCTGATTATTTATATTTAATAATAATTTAAAACTATTTAAATAGGTAATATGGTATTAGATATTTTAATACTATTCAAATAGTATTTAAATTGGTCAAATTTTAATTATATATCATTATTGGAATGTAATATCAAATTGAAACTATTAAAATAGGTCATATGTTATTTATATGTGCACTATTTCAATCTTTAGTCCCGGTTGTTAAACATAGCCGGAACAAAAAGATAATTTGGCCGCAGCGGGAAAACATCTTTAGTCCCGGTGGTGGCAGCAACCGGGACTAAAGATATCTTTAGTCCCGGGTGGTGGTATAACATCTTTAGTCCCGGTTTATACCACCACCCGGTTCTAAAGATATCTTTAGTCCTGGTTGCTGCCACCAACCGGGACTAAAGATCCCGACTATAAATAGCTAGGCGCATCGTCTTCTCCGGATCCACACTTAGTCGTTTCTCATTCTCTCTCAACTCTCAGCGCGCACGTTCTCCGTCTTTGCCGCCGCCGTCGTCTTCGTCGTCTCCGTCGCCGTACGTCGTCGCCGTCTGCACCGCGCCCCCCGGCCGAGGTTTGCGTCGATCTCCATCTTTTCTTCCGTCCGCTTTCAAGAATGACACGTACCGCACCGCCGTCGCCGCGCCGTCCGCACCGCCATCGCCATGAATGGCACGTACCCGCGCCGCCGCCGCCGCGGCTGGCCCGCGCCACCACGGCCGCCGTCGCCATGAATGCCACGTACCCGCGCCACCGGCCGCGCCACCACGGCCGCCGCCACAACACGGCCGCGCCACCACCACGGCCGCGCCACCATGGCCGCCGCCGCCACCGCCACCGCCACCCCACCACCACGGCCGTGCCACGAACGACCTAACGATAGAACGAACGTGAACGAACGTGAACGAACGAATGACATGCAGACTGAACGAGCGAACGACCGACCGAATGAGCGAACGAGCGAACGAGCGAACGAACGAGCAAATGAGTGAACGAACGAGCGAACGAGCGAGCGAACGAACGAACGACTGAACGAGCGACCGAGCGAACGACCGAGCGAACGACGGAACGACCGACCGAACGAACGAATGAACGAGCGAACTAACTTATGCACGAACGAGCAAACGAGCGAACGAACGACTGAACGAGTGAACGACCGAACGACCGAACGAACGAACGAACGAACGAGCGAACGAACCTATGCACGAACGAACGAGCGACCGAAGGAACGAACGAGGGACCGAACGAACGAACAAGCGACCGAACGAACAACCGAACGAACGATGGTACTGGTTCGCTCGAAGTTCGCTCGTTCCAAGGAGGTATTGGTTCAAGATACTGGCTGAACACAAGCACTCGGTCTTTCATGACTAAACAGAAATGGAGAATTTTCAAAACAAATTTTGTCTTGACTCCTATGCATGGGGAGTCAAGACAAAATTTGTTATGAAAATTATCCGTTTGTAGCCATGAAAGAGCGAGGTGTTGTGTTCACCCAATATCTTGAATCACTATCTCTGTCTTTATTCATTCATATGTATGTATGGAACGATTACCTCTAAAAGTATATATTTAATAATGATTAAAATTAAAATTTTCTTTGTCTTTTCTATATGATTAAAATAGTTATGTTTGCGAATTTGAATTTAATATTGCACATCTTTGTACATTTTCTAATAGTGTTTTAATTTTTTGTCTAATTTTTTTCTAATAGGTGCTGACCCCCGTCGTCGCTCAAGCTTAAGTGGCCCCAATAACTCAAAGTAAAACTAAGGCAAGTTTCATGAATTCCTTCATGTGTGTGTATATATATATGACATATGCACGTAGGTTGCATGTATAACAATGAATTAACTGGTCATTGTACGTATTTCTCAACAATGTCATTATATGTAAAACAATATACTGTTAGTTAGTTGATGTGTACCTCGTAATGTTACAAACAGATGGCAGATCGCGATGATGAACAGATCCTCATGGACGAGATCGCAGAGGGCAGCAGCCAATATTGGGCGGATAAGGAGCCAGAGGACCCCAACCAATACCTCAACGAGGAGGGAAACGAGGGCACAAACCAATAGGAAAGTGAAAGGGAACCGGCCGTTGGAGAGAAGAGGGCACGCGGACAACGGGGTGCCGCAAGGAAGCTAGAGGGCAGGCATATTATTACTGAAGTGGCCCCAGACGGCGAACCAGTTGCCCCGGCCGGTATACTATGTAAGTTTGTGGGACACAGTGGTTGGGTCGTGAGGGATCACGTGCCCATTAGCATAGTGCACTGGCGTCAAACAAGAACAGCAGAGGATGATGAAAGTTATCTGCCAGATACGGAGAAAGCAATGCTGTGGACCACCATGCTTGAGACCTTCACGGTCCCTGAGGCAGATCAGCCAAGACTGAAAGAATGGACGATGAAGAAAATGGTTGAACAGTTCCAGAAGTACAAGTCAGCTCTATACAAGAAATACGTCGTGAAGGGTCTGACACCTGATTTCGACAAGTTAACGAAACTGAGGGATCATTAGGATGCGTTTGTTGCATACAGGACTTTCGAGCACGGGCAAACACAAATAGCAAAGAACAAAGCCAATGCCGCTAAGAAGCAGTACCATCACCGGCTAGGGTCAGGTGGCTATAAGAAGGCAATCCCCAAGTGGGATGAACTGGAAGCCGGGTTGATTGGAAAGGGTATTGAGCCGGCCACAACGAACTAGCCTGAACGTTCAAGAAATTGGTACTATGCTCAAGGTGGAAAGCTCGATCCCACTGATGGCTCCCTTGTATTCGGCGATGCGATCCGCGAAGCAGCTAGCCGACTCACGGAAGCAGTGGAGGCGTCTGCTCAGGGAACATTCCATCCTGACAAAGAGAAGGACGAGCTTACGCTCGCACTACAGAATCCCGAGCATCTAGGACGAACACGGGGAAAAGGAATGGTTGCATGGAAATATGGATTTCAAGAGGATAGCCACACTTACAGGAGTCAAATGAGGAGCAAGAGGGATACCGAGGACAAATTAAGATATCTCGAGGAGAGGGTCGCCCTGTAGGAAATACGGATGCAAGAGGAGGTCGAACGACGGGTGGACCAACGCCTTGCGGAACAACAGAGCGAGCAGACGGTGCAGCTGTATGCCCCTCCAATCATGGTGAGCCCCTCGAGCAATCGCAGCAGCTGTGCTTCTACAGGGCAGGCAGGAGAACAGGGCATGGAAGGTGCAGCAGGGCAAGCTCAGGACAACCCATCGTACCCCGTAGATGAAATCACGCGGCAGACACCTTGTGAGCTGCACATTCCCTTCAAGAACATATCACTCAAGGTATGCTCTTAGTTTTATGATATATGTCTTGTAAATTGCATAACCGGTGGTGCATGCATCTGTTAATTACTAAGTAATCTTGACTCTCGTGAAGGTGGCGTCGGGCATGGCCATACCAGTCGACCCTTCGGGGACATATCATTGCAGACCGATTCTACCTGGGTACTCAAAGGTCGAGGTTGAATTGGTGGAACGAGGGTTCGACGATCTCGAGCTGGACATCCCCGGAGGAGACGGGGAGACGAAACTAGGAGACACAGCCCACGCCATTATACTATGGTGCAAGCGGCACATCGTGTTTCCCAGGCGAGCAGCGGCGTCTTCTCCTCCGTCTCCTCCGTCTGCACCCTCTCCTCCGCCTGCACCGGCTCCTCCACCGTAGTCTCCTCCCCCTGCAACCTCTTCGTCGCCTGCACCGGCTCCTCCACCGCAGTCTCATCCGCCTGCAACCTCTTCTTCGCCTGCACCGGCTCCTCCGCCTGCACCGTCACCGTCTGCTCCGCCTTCACAGCCTAAAAAGTCGTGCCCACTTCGTTCCACGCCGTCAAAGTCCACACCACCAAGAAAGAAGCCAAGACATGACGAGCCAACACTCCCCGCTCTCAAGAAAAGGGCGTACGACCGCACTCTCGAGGAGAATGAGGAGGTCATACGAGCAGAAGTGAAGGCGTTCTTCGAGGCACGGAAACCACCAAAGAAGATTCCAATAGATCCGGCTGCTAAGAAGTTCTTCCAGAAGATGAGCGAACCGGTCAAGAAGGCTGTACTTTCCAATTATGACCGGTCGGTGACGAAGTCGTACAAGAAACAAAGAGCAAAGGCCAAAGAAGTGCCTCAGCTCGGAAAGCAGCGGAAACAATCGGTTGAGCCGTTGCTACCACCCGGTGAAGAGGAGCTGAGGCAATGGATGAAAGAGACGGGTCTGAGCAGGGCGCAACTGGTGGGAGACACACCGATAACCATGGCGACAAAAGCCGACTTGAAATACAAATTTAAAGTCGGTGAACCGCTTGTCAAGCCTGGTGAGGTGAACACTCTCTCAACACAAATGCATCGATTCCATCAATGGTATATGGAACGTTCATCCAGAGGTAGAATAATGTTTGGAGCGAGGATAAGAAACACAGACTACTACCAAGGAGATGATGTTCTGTGGATCAACTTCGAGAATGTGTTCCATGTATACCAACTAGACGCTCTTGACGTCTCCATTCTCAGCTGTTGGGTTTTGTAAGTATCGTTTTAGCAAACTTTATTTTGTTCCTTAGCTTCTTCTATGTACCATTTCCTGGTTAGAATGTGACGATAAGACTGATGCAAATTTCTTTATCTTTTGTAGAATGGAGATTCAATCATGCCGTAGGCAGGGGATTTTCAATATTGGATTCATGGACCCCCGCAAAGTCAATGACGTAATGATACGGGACTTTGAGAAAGATACAGAAGACAATATTGTTTATTTTCTGGTACAGCAGCATTACAAGACCTACATACTATTGCCCTACAACACAAAGTGAGTTTTAACTGTCTTTCAAATTTGTACCAACTTCCTCCCTGTACTCATACCGTCACATATATATTGTCTGACGTAATTTACAGATTTCACTGGGTCCTTTTCCTCTTCGACCTTGAACTTTGCAAAGTCCATGTCGATGACTCAATGGATAAACCAGAGTCTACTTTCACCAAGGTTTTTGAAGTGATATACAGGTAATGCCATCTATTCAACTGTCATTAATTATGAACACTGCTATTGGTACTATGCAGATCTCCGGTATTTAATCATAGCTTCCAACTATACATAGGGCATGGGCAAAGTTCCGTACATTGGTCCGCGGGGTTTGGAAAGAAAAACTTGGTAGGAGATTTAATTTTCCGGTGAGTACATGCTCCAAAACATATTTAATCATTCATTGCTTCTAGAAAAAATTAGTACATTAAATCTCTCGTCGTTTCTCCTTAAGTGTGTAAAACAGGAGAAGGGGAATAACTTGTGCGGCTACTACGTCTGCGAATATACTCACGCACTTGTACAGCAAATCAACAGTGACAGGGATCTGGAAGTACGTAAAAATTATTCATACATTATGTCCCGATTTCTTATTGACTTCAGATACTTATATCTCAATTTTTTTTCAAATGATAGATTATTTACATGAGGGAAAACCTATCCAGCGAAGAATTTATCAAGGCTGTTCAAGAACAACTAATGGAATTTATCAATGAACACATAATTGATCCCGCGAGAGAATTCTACTACGATGGAAGAGCTATTGATCATTCTCCCCATGGATAATATGTCTTAGCTTTCTTCGTGATATACAATAGAACATTATAATTAACGAAAGATTGTAATATATATACATATTCAGATGTGCATTCATGTACTTATGTGTGTGAGTATATTTCGGTAATATAAGTATATATTTACTTGAGTGCTTATATGTAGGATATATATATATATATATATATATATATATATATATATATATATATATATATATATATATATATATATATACATATATATTATGCATATATATGTATTTATACAGATATATGCATTATATAAACAAGCAGCTGGCAGAACCAGCAAATATTTTTTTAAAAAAAAATATCATTAGTCCCGGTTGGTAACACCAACCGGGACTAAAGATGGCTGAGGCATCTACGTGGCGCAGCCATCTTTAGTCTCGGTTGGTGTTATCAACTAAGACTAATGATGGATCTTTAGTCCCGGTTATTTCACCCGGGACTAAAGATAGACATCTTTAATCCCGGATTCGTAGTCCCGGTTGCATAACCGGGACTACAGGGGGTTACGAACCGGGGTTAAAAACCCCTTCTTCACTAGTGTTACTGTCCTAATGCACAACTGAGCTATACATCAATACTGACTATTAAGCTTGCTTACAGAGTATTTTAATATTATTCAATATCTCAAATTCTCAATAGACAGCTCAATTGCTCAATCCAGTTTGTTCGGCACCAAAATCCCTACATTGCAGATTATGTTGTTGCTATTATAGTTCTGTAAAATGCACAATGTTTCTTTCTACCAAATCATGCCAATGTAGCCAAATTAGTACTACATCCAAACATAGATTTGCTTACATCAGAATGTTCAAAGGAAGTTTCAAAGCATTGAAATTCTCTGCAAATCTCCTCACGGATGACATCGAGCTAAGGTCAAGATTAAGAATCTCAATCTTTGCAGATGGAACTTGTTTCAATATCTCATCCCTCACGCGTGCACCGGCAGATAAATTCCTAACCCCCATAACAACATGCACACCCCGCATCACCAGAACTCGGCATGTTTCAGCCCCAATCCCACTGGAGGCACCTGCAAGAAACATATCCATCAGCAATGATGCCAACAGTAATTCAGGTCTACAATACAATATGATTAGGAATTTTTTATGGCGCATCAAATTACTGTGCATCATCCATCACCCATTGACCAAAGGGCTCAATGTTGCTCTTACATCATGTGTGGTAAAATATCATTTATTACTATTTAAATTCTATCAAAGGCAATTATTGTAGTCCAAATTTTCCTTAACTAATTTGACATTCAGATTTCTAATACTATAAATACAAAAATCATGTTCCAAATTGAATAAAAATTTCTGTAGCAGAAAATTGAACACGGAATGAACACGGAAGGTTCGGTTTATAACAAGAGTTAAAATAAATACTTTTTAATTGTATATAGTTCAGGTAATAGTTTCTTCATTTTTAATCAAATTTTGGACGATTTTGTAAAACGATACTCTTAAATCTTCATAATCAATATCAAATGTTTTCTCAATGTGATATTATAATTTCAAAAGCTATAAAAATACAAACATCAGGTTACAATCTCAATAAAAATTTCAGTAACCAAATTATAATTTGAACAACAAAGCTTCGGTGTATCACAAAACTTCAATTTTACTAATTTAATTTTTTTGCGATTTCTATTTTTAATTTATATAGTCTACGAGATAGTGCTTGCTATTTTTTTTTCAAATTAGGACAATTATGTAAAGAGATACCTTTAAATATTCAAAATAGATACTTTTAGAACTTCAAAATGAATTGTGAAAATCTTGAATGAGAATTTTCAAATCCACATAATTCAAATCCGACACTAGAATATTAATGCCAAGATCGACTAGAAAAAAAACATTTGAATGGCTATCAAATTCTAGTATTTATAATCTGAATCATATTTTAATTTTATGTCTCATATTTGGAATCAATGATTTTAAGTCATTCATTTATTTCTTTTGTAATGTATAATATTGTTTTGCACATTCATTGTGTGCATTAGAATTCCTTGCATCCACTATTAAAATTCCGTGAATGGTTAAATTTTGGAAAATATTCTATGGGTACTAATGTTTTCCTTTTGTTATGTATTTATTAAATTAGGATGTGAAAATATATTTCTTAATAGATAAAGAAAATAAAAAGTAACGACTAACATTTGTTTATACTGCATCAGTCCCAAAATCAGCATGAAGAGAAAATAAAACCAAGTGTCTCTCATTAATAGAAAATAAATATTGGTGAAACAGAAGGTAACACATTCTTTAAAAAAACAAAGTACAAACGAAGACGCTCAAAACACGCATACATATCTTGGACGACATATTTTAAGATTGACGAAGTCAACACGAGCGTCTCGCTGTCGATAAATACATCGCCTACCACTGAAAGAATAAATAGCCGTAAATGCGAGCACCCGTGTCAAGTCTAGGACTTGAACCCGAGTAGACTAGTTCCACCACAAAAAACCTAACCAATTGAGCTATGCTCATCTTGCAGTAGATAAGAAATATTGAAGGAATGGAATTTTTCAATTTATGGACCGAGAATAGGTAAGATGATACAAGTGCGTTTATTTTACAACAATTGTCGTAAGCTAGAAATAAATTTATATTGAGACAGAGGAAGTGGCTTGATTGATTAGTTAAGGACAACTTGAAGCAATACATAATATATTCACTAATAGATTAATTACTTAGCATGCTCTAATGGATTGATTAATTAAGGACTACTTTGCATGCTCTAATAGATGAATTACTTGGAGCAATACACTAATAGATTGATTAGTTAAGGTCCACTTTGCATGCTACCAAACCTACAGAACAGAAATTCTACGAGCAAAGCCATGTTTCAGAGGAGTCAGTCAACCAACCAAGATCAACCAAGATCAGGGGACGCTAGACCTGCTGCTGGAGAGTGGAGAGAGATGAGAGTACAGTTTAGCTAGGCTTACCGGTGACGAGGGCGACGAGGCCGGAGCCGTCGACGCCGGCGGTGACCTCCTCCGCGGTGGACGACGGCGAGAACCCGGAGGGGCTCCGCCTCCTCAGCAGGCCCCACATGGCGTGCGGTCTTTCGCCGGCGTTTAATAGTTTATGCGCCGGAAGTCTTGAAGAAGAGACCTTTCGGCTACCAATCAACACACCACTCCTGCTCATCTAGGAGTACGATTTTTATAGGGCACATATTTTAATTTATAATTATATTTTGGTGTAAGGTTAGTAGTAATATAAATGCATTTATTGTATCAAAACTGTCCTACAGACATCGGAGAGTTTTTGATATGTGTGTGTTTTATACTACTATTAAACTAATTTTAATTTTAGAGTAAAAATACACAACCGACCTAAACTGCGCAGTTCAAAACATACTCTAATTCAAAACGTGCGGTGGGACCTCCGCCGCTTCATCCACCGCGAGTGTTTGCCATAAAGATGGACTTTTCTTCGACCTCAAAGACATCTTAGCGACCAACGAAGAATACAAGTCTCTTCGGGATTAAAGCCATGTGCTTGTGTAATTAACAATATAATTCAAAATGATGTGCTTTAATTTGTGTAATTAACATGTGTATATATATATGTCCGACACTTTTTCACTAATGCATGTAATATATATATATATATATATGTATATTAATATCCGTATTACATGTCTATTAGTTGTTACATATATTTATGTACTAATTAATTCAATAATTTAAACATTATTGATTAAAATATACTACTAGATATTTTGGCGAAAAAATTTTCACAGGCGAGCGTAATACATTTTCCCAAGCGGCATATTACGCCTCAGCCCGCCTGGGATATATATCTTTGTAGGCAGACTAGTTATGTGATCTGCCTGCGAAGATATATCTTCCCAGGCAGACCGGTCGGCTGCTTGCGACGATTATTTTAGGCCTTTGCGTATAGGCGGACCGGTCGTCTGCCTGCAAAGACCAATTTTGGCCGCCTGCAAAATTGGTTTTTCTAGTAGTATGCGGTGTCACTTAGATCCATCAACTTATCAATCGCAAGTCAAGGTCCATGATCTTGGTTCAATGTATCACCTGCGGTCCAAACTACCTTTGATCAAAGGTGCTGACATGGTTGTTATCGGAGACAAACATTTTGCATTCGGTCCCCTCCATAAATAACCGTGGCAACAAATTTGTATTTAGCCCCCTCTACACTATGCCTAAATCAATTCCACCACTTCGATTCCCGGCCTCCCCGAAGCAGGGAGCAACGATTAGAGCAGCGGTGATTGTTGACATTCGAAGGTTCTCGAATCAGAGAAAGAGTGGGAGAGGGTGATCTCATGAGTCCAGTATGGATCTCAACTTCGTGAAGCAGACACCGCACCACACCAACTATGCCACCTCCCTCTCCTCCAGGACACCCTACTCTCATCGCACTTTGTGCCATGCACCCTAGCCGTTGCTGCTTTCCCCTTCCTAATTTGAAAGAGGAGAAGAGATAGAGGAAAAGTTGGGTTGAGGATAAATTCGAAGCGAATGGGTTAAATGCACATTTGTTTCTACGGTTGGTTTTGAAGGGGCGTAAATGAAAAAGGCTTGTCACCGTGGACAACCACATCGACATCTAGACCTATTAAAGGCGATTTGGACCTCGGGTCATATATTAAAGCAAGATTACATATCTAGACATACGATTTACAAGTTGATGAACATAAGTGACACCTTGGTCTAAGTTTAAGGATTGGCCATGTCTTTTACTTTTACTTTTAATGAATTTAGCGTTTGCTAAGAAAACAAGTAAATAATCTATAATATTCTTCAAAAATCAAAATTTCAAATTTATAATAATCTTTTGTTTCAAAGTGGAAGTTTTATCAAGTAGGCACCTAATAAATGGAACACATGATCTCTACTAATAGAGGGAGTTTGGTCCCTCCACCCACCCCTCCCATCACTCCATCGTAAAACCATATCACTTTATTTTAGCATCAACAGTCATTCTATGGTCCAAATTACCCCCTTCTCTCACAAACCATGCCATCTCAATTAATCAAAAGTCCATAATCTACCATGGATATAACGTCAAATCGTCTACCTGCAAAGTAAAACTACCTCATTTCTATCATTACCATACAAATATTCCTGAAGCAACGTGTGGATTTCATCAATATATTATTACATTACGCCACTGTTTTTGGATTTAGGTAAAAAAATTATGTACTCAAACTTATGTCATACTCCTTTTCTCCCTTTATAACATTTCTAATATATTTAAGGACATATTATGCATGATAGGAAAACACTTTCATGAACTCAGCGCGCATCAATCTTTGATTGGACGAGATTGGGAGCTTAAGCATGAGGTTGGAAGAGAAATTAATGATGGTTTGTTGGAAGGTGGAGTAGTCAAGAAAAATGTTTACATTTGTGTAGGAATTTGAAACGCCAGAAATACTAATAAATATGGATGGAGGGAGCATTGACTTGCCATTTTTAAGTGAGAGGTATCAGTTTTATGTTTATAAGGATGTCACATAAACTATAAAACATTTAAATAATAATTGAAATAGCTTATACATAGTTTTATCTTTGTTGTTTCATATGTAGCACATGCAAGGACAAACAATATTGAAAACAGTGTATGCATAGTTTTATCTACATAAAACTTATTTCATCTCTCATTTTATTAATTTCTCATCACATCATTAAAAATGGTGATATGACATCCTATTTAATGGTAATGAAATTCCCATTAGAAGTGATCTTAAATGGCAAAACAACACGTATTTGTGACAGGAGGAAGTAGCTAAATAAATGCACCAGATGCTCCTTTCTATGTTTAATCAATTTATGAACACAGTGTTTCGAAGAAAAAAAATTATGAACACAGTATATCCCACTTGTCTATTACACAAGAGTAGATTTTTTACAAGAACATGGACCACATGTGGGACCATAATGCTTTGAAAGTTGATAGGGAAGTTCAACCAACTCTGGTCTTCCCAAGGAGTAAATGGCACTCCCTATCTATCTGTCGATTGACTAATAGTCCATGCCATTTGCTAAATAATTACATATGCGATTTTTTTCGTTAAGTACTTATACGTGCATTATTTTTCTGCGATTAAGTGTAAGTTTCAATTTGAGAAATTAAATAACATTTTTATGTAACTATAAAATTTGTTTCGATTACACTAACACAAACACATAATACTATGCACGTACTCCACCACCTAGACGTGATGGTAGGTAGGGTCTTACCACGTAAAAACCACACACGCTTGGAGAAGCCAAAACAAGTAACAAATCCCTCACCTTCACATATTTATATCGAAAGCACTAGATTTGAAATCTGAGATGTGCTTCCAATTAAGCATAACTGTTCTAAAAATAACAGTATGTACAATTGTTCAGACAAATATCGTGTTAAACCATGAAGCAACTAATTTTTTAAAAATAAAAAACATGGAGCAAACTCATCAATGACACATCGACACATGTCTAACGCTAGTTTGTTTGCTTCTGTGCCTATCGCACACCTACCAATTTACTCCTCTGTATATTATTAAGTGTGTGATAGGCTCAGAAGCAAGCAGAGTTACGATTTATTTTTTTTAGAAATTTGTATTTTGTATGGTTTTAAGTTTTAACGCAAATCTGGTGAAAATGTCTTTGTAAACTAGAAAAACCATCATATTTTGCTACTTAGGCTGCTTTCGAATATGATAAAGATTCATATTAAATGTGGGTACACAAAATAAAAAAATTATTAGCACATGATTAATTAAGTTTTAATTATTATAAACTTAAGAAATAAATATATTTGATATTTTAAAGTAATTTTTATATAGAAAGTTTTCGCACAAAATACGTCGTTTAGTAGTTTAAAAAGTATGTTAACGAAAACTGAGATAAAATCTTAATCTTAGAACAGGACCTAAATCTTCAGATATCCGCTTAATCCGTTCCAATTTGTGTTGTTCTGGAGATACCTCACCCAACTGCCAATCTAAAATCCATGCTGAGTAAGTAAACACAGGGTGCTGATGTATTCATATGCGATTCTTGACTACAATTCAGTCACAACAATTCTGAACCCGCATTGTATTTTTCACAGTTTCAGAGATCCGAACAGATGTTCACAATAAAAAAATAGTTTAAAAAATCGCAATAGTCTGTAACACAATGACAATTGGCTCAACCAAAAATCATGGCATCAGACATATGTTTACGTGTAAACCCATATGGATTACATCGTTGGTTTATATTTAATCTATAAGAGCAGGTATACATAATATATAGTTCTGCATCAATCAGCTAGAATAAACAAGTTATTATATATCGGGCTATAAGAATAAACAAGTTTTTATTATGTTGAGTGAAAAAGGAAACGTGGGCGCTTGTTTGGCCAGCTAGCACAAGCTCCTATGGGATCCACTAGTGCCTGACCTATGGGTATCGTTGGAACCAGGGTATTCACGAGAATCGATCAAGAAAATAAACACAGATATTTATACTGGTACGGGTTCTCAAGGTGAGTAATAACCGTACTCTAGTTTATATAGATTATTGATGAGACAAACGCTCAGAATATAATAAGGAATAGAACAATTGACTGATTTCGTCGACTATTCGGTGAATATGGCAAAGACTTTCTCCAAATTGCTTCTAAGCGTAGGTTTGAGTCTAGTTTGTAACTTGATGCCCCCTTGACCGTGGGGGCCTTGTTTATATAGCAAAGATTACCTCCTCCAAGTAAAACTCGTAGAAATAGAACGAAATACGGCTCAAGGAAACCTTATCTTTCTCGACTAGAACTCTAACACCTTCTATTCAAAGAAGATAATTTTCTTCTCTGTTCACCATATTTTTTTAATTAAAGGATAACTTCTCATATACTACCAGGTATATGGTTTTACCATATTTCATTAACCCGTTTATAGGAGGTATGTCTTATCTTTGACATTGATTGTAGCCCCCGACTTCAATGCAAATGATTTTACCGACATTTTTCAACTGCTTTTCCGAGAACACCCATTCTCGAACTCATCAGACCATTCTCGGATACCGAAAAGGTATAGAACAGGCAACATGGTTGTCCCAAATCCGAAGCTCAACATAGGTCAGTCATTTAGATTGAAATCAGAAAATCAGAAAATCCTAACGGTTATAAACAAATTGGCTAAAACCCCGGCGATGATTTCTCCGTCTTCCTTGAAATTCAAATCATTGGATGAGACCTATAATTATACTTCTGGGATCCATTTGGGTTCCGTTTTCCAAAGCAAAAAACCACAAGCTTCTCCCCTACGCCTTCAACCTTCGTTGCCTCGTCTTGCAAAAAACCCTAAACTACAGCCTTCCTCAACCTCTTTCGACGATTCTCGATGGATCTTCCTGAGTCTAACGTCGGCCTTGCGGAGATGAAGGAACTGCAACTGGATGGTGCTTTGCTGAGCACCAAGGCAATGGCGCGTTCGGAAGGAGGTACTGATCCCTTGATCAATCTTGGTCAAATAATCACTCTTGCCTCTTTTGTCCAATGCGGTTTTCTCGTTTCTCCTCCCGAATTCTTGTCCTTGCTTCTTGATTTCTACATAATCCATCTCCTTCATCTTAACCCAAACTCTAATGACTTCTTGAGTATCTTTACCCATCTATACGAGGCGTACTTTGGGATACAACATTTTCTAGATTTGTTAGATACTTCTACGAGGTAAGATGGATGGAGGCCTCCAAAATCTCGAGATGATGTGGCCTCCGTTCTTAGGATGGGATGAAGGATGAATATATTCCTTTTAACTGCCCGCCCTCCAGAAAATATTGGTAGAAAAGATGGTTTTATCTCCATATCGAGGACCGATCTCTTGTCCATGAAATCCCTGACAAAAAATCCACGCGTCTAGAGAGATGGATTTCCAAACCTTCGATGAACCCCGCCTTAACGAGCTTTGTAGAGAAGATCCATGATCTCCGAGAATGTGGTCTGACCGGGTATGAGGTCGTACAAGACTTTGTCCATCATGGAATCCATCCTCTCTAGGCCCGTTCTCACCCCGCGTATCTGTACACGGGGAAACATGACGAGACATGGCTTTTGCATCGAGGTACAACTTATAGTTCTTTTATCATTGATATAGAGAACCATAGTTGTCTTTAGCTGATAATCTCATTGCTTTTCCTTTAATTTGCAGAGTCTCCGAGGACACCGTGGCCAAGCATGTCGACAAGGTGGTAGTCGACCCATCGTCGTCTGCCGCTGAGATCCCCCTTCCGCTTTGTGACCTCCCGTCGGTGAATCGGATGCCATTGTGAATGAACGTATTTTTTACCACCACTCCATGTCATTCATTTCAATGTCTGTAGAAGTAGTAATCTTGATTCTGTCGGGCGTTACATTTAACGGATGTAATCAGCCCACTCGTTGATCACTAGGCATCTGCTTCCTTAAAGGAGCAGGTAGCTTCTGAACAAGCAGACGCAGCCCTCGCCCTTGGAGGTAGTGGACTAAAGAGGAACCGTTGGCCCACACTGCCAAAGTCCTCGGGGACAGGGAAACTAGTCCAAGCTGGTGGCACCAAGGTGAGATCTTAATCTCAGGTTAATCTCATAATTGCAGTAGTCGTTTTCGTCCTCACTCTTCCTTTTCTATAGACTACCTCCAGTGTAAAGCCGGCCCCCACAAAGAGGGCGCTGCTGTTGGAGAATCCGGGTAAGTGAAATCATATCCTACCGGCATCCCACTTTCTTATTACCTGTTCTTTATAGTGATGAGACTCCTTTGACTGCAGCTCTTCCCCCTCGAATTTGGGTCAGAGCATCGATGCCCGAGAAAAGGTGAGTTCTAAGTCGCCCCGCTCGACCGCCATTGTCCCCCCGCATCCCCCTTCAACTAGCGTCCTCACAATCTCAGGTCGTCTTTGTTCGCCGACAAGCTTTTGCAGGCTTGTCGACTAATTGAGATGAACGCCTGAGATCTCGTCGCCAAGATCGGATGGCTTGGGAAAGCCGCATCTACTGCAGACGATCGCGTCGCTGCGTTGGAAGCCCAACTCAGAGAAGAACGAGTCGACAACGCCAAACTGCGGGAGGTGGTGGCAGGGAATGACCGACAATGTCAGGGTCTCGAGCACGAGCTTACGGAAATGAGGGACAACCTGTCTTCCCTCCATCAAACACTGCACAAGAACTGTGGGCGTCTCGACATGGTGGCAAAAAGCTTGGGGAAGCACGTCGAGCACCCAGCCTTCCCCGATGAGACGACCGTGATGGGGTCCCTTGGGACCCTCATCACGGTGTTGGAGACCACCGCCAATGACCACGCCGAGCAGGTAGTGGATGGGGTGTGCACCGGGCTCAAGTTCGGGGCATGCCATGTCCTCACGTGCCTCAGGCTCACCGATCCTAAGATCAATCTGGAGGAGGCCATGACCAAGGGGAGAGCCGACGAGCGCCGTTACGACATCATGTCGGAGATGGAGTAACTCGGGGATTCATTCATCCCCTTTTTCGAAGAGTAAACTTTTTTTTAGATTTCACCCTTTATTGTAATAGATGCGGACAAGTATTGGGTTTGCTGTTTAGATAAAATTTCCTGTTTGCTATATCCGATTCTGAATTTTTGTCTGCTCGATATCTCTGTATTGTAGATTTCTCGAAGTCGTGAACGAGGACATCCATCAAGGCGGACACCCGTCACATATAGTTGTCAAACCCAATACGTCCCAGGATTCCTCGACGCCAAGTGACGGTGAACGTGCCCTTGTTGCCGTCGCTTCCGACGACGCCTTGGTCCCCGAGGAGGACCAATTGACGTTGCTACGCAAACAATGCCATAGTAAGAAAACTGTAACATTTTAGAACAATGTCTTTGTATTTAGACCAAAGATTTGCTAATGATGTTATTTTTCTAGACCTTGGACGTTCTCTTGCAGAGATGGAGGAGTGGCAGAGTATTGGAAAACTATGTACGAAAAGGAAGGACTGGAGAAGGTCGCCGACAACATCAGGAAAGATCAGGGCATGGAGCTTCTGAGGGACAGGGAGATATGGATCTCGGCATACCTCGAGAGCTGCTGCTTCGTTCTATAGCAGTTATGCAAAGAGTTGCGCATGGCTCGTCCTCCTCTCGAGAAGTCAGTCTCCGGGTACCTAGGGTGGATATGAGGTACATGCAGTGCGCTTCTTAGCACTGATCAACAGATCGACGACAGCCTAAAGCGGGAATGTCGTCGAGTCAGCCGATATGCCAGAGGATGCGTACTCGCATGTATCCGTGAATCTCGTCCCCAAGTGTATTCGGGAGGGGTTTACGTGTTCTTAAAGGACTACCACCGAGATCGACCAACTTGCGCAATCTCTCGCTCCTCTGGCTGTTGATATCTTTTCTACGATGAACTGACAATGACCTTCTTGGTAGATTTAATCGTCGTATTGTCCTATAAAGTAATCTAGACAAGACATTAGTAGAAATTGAAACTTGATCAGTTTTTGTAATCTATTAGAGCATATGACAATAAGAGAGTACTCCTAGCCCCCAGCTAGTTTTATGGAAAGTATATTTTGATAAAAGTAGCTTAAATTTTCATATTTAACCGAATTGAAGCAGCAAATTCCTAGCCCCCAGCCATGAAGTTGGGAAAACCAATTCCTGATTACATGGCTAGCTAATACGTACAGTGGATACTCTAACATGGCCAAATCTGACATGACCATTTGATCCTTAGCGTCCAACTAGCTCACGGTGCCAGGCATCCTCGACCAAGGTGCTGAGACCCAGTAACTAGTAAGCATTAACGTAATAGATCGATAGGAAATGACTTCGTTTTGCGGCAGTATGAAACAAAAGGGGTTCATAGAATAAAGTATTGAAATAAATCAAGCAAAAAGCGCATATACGTATAAAAACTTATATAAATCAACTTAGAGGTTAGCCTCTAGTCTTATACATAGAATTTTCGTAGTTGATCAATGTTCCAAGAATTGGATAACTCGTGGCCTTCTTCGTCAATAATTTTGTATGCACCTAGTCGTAACACTTGTACCACCGTGTATGGTACCTCCCACTTTGGTGAGAGCTTGTTGCGCCCAGCCTGGTTCTGTAATCGTCGGAGGATGTAATCGCTGATGTCAAGTGTACTAGCTTGAATGCACTTCTCTTGATAGTGACATAGGGCTTGCTGATATCCGACTGCTCGGATGGCAACTCATTCTCGTTGCTCTTCCAGTAGGTTGATGTCGTTTGCTCGCCTGTTGTCCTGGTCCTCGTCTGGGTACTCCCGAACTCGTGTTGAACGATAGCATAGCTCAGTAGGGAGCATGACTTCATATCCGTACACGAGAAAGAACGATGTCTCTTTGGTTGGTGTAGTAGCGTGGTATGGATGGCCCATAGAACAGAAGAGAACTCCTCAACCCATCATGAGTCGTAGGCTAGAAGCCTATCGTATACACGTATTTTGATCCCTTGGAGCATGATCTTGTTTGCCCGCTCGAGTTGTCCGTTGCTCTGAGGATGAGATACTGATGCGAAGCAAATTTTGACCCCATATTCCAAGCAGTAATCTTGAAAGGCAGCGCTCGTGAACTGGGAGCCATTGTCCATTAATATCTGCTTTGGAAGCCCGTATCGACAAAATATCCCTTTGATGAACTTGATTGTGTTTTCGTCTCTGATTTCTCTTGTTGGCTCCACTTCAATCTACTTAATAAATTTATCTATAGCCACAAACAAGAATTTGTATCCGCCTTGTCCTCTTGGGAAAGGTCCGAGGATGTCCAGCCCCCAGCACGAGAATGGCCAGGACAAAGGGATAGTTTGGTGAGCTTGAGCTAGTAACTTGGTGTGCTTGCTATTAAACTGACAGGCTTCGTATTGTTGTACCATGTCAGAGGCATCTTGAGGAGCCAATCGCTAGTAAAAACCTTGTCGGAAGGCCTTGCCGACCAATGTTCTCGCTCCAGTGTATGATCCATAGATTCCTTCATGGATGTCGAGCAGTAGATCTTTGCCGTAGTCAGACGTGACGTACTTCAGCAGTACTCTATTGGTGGCTTTCTTATATAGATCGTCCCCAATCATACAATAAGCCTTAGCTTGTTGGGAGAGCTTCTCTGCTTGCATGTCGTTGTTCGGCGGCTTGTTGATGTTGAGGAATTCGATGAGCAGCGTTCGCCAATCCGTATTTGTCTCGATGTCAGCGACAAGCTTGTCATTCTGAGTAGTAGCCCCCGAGCCAATATCAGTGGTGCTATCGATGTCGTCGTCCGGTGAACTCTTGATTGAAGGATTGGCTAGCACTTCAAGAAATGTACCAGGTTCCATAGGTTCTCTTCTGGAAGCTCGACGGGCAAGGTTGTCGGCGTCGACATTGTCTTTGCGGTAGACATGGCATACCTCGAACCCGTCGAACCTTCTTTCCAACTTTCTGACTTCGGCGAGATACTTGGACAACTCGAAGTTAGAGCACTTGTAGTACTTATGCACTTGGTTAGCGACTATTTTTAGTCCATTTCACAATTAGTCGCTTGATCTCGAGTGATACGGCGGCTCTTAGTCCGGTGAGAAATCGTACTCGGTAGTGTCGTTGGTTGCACGAAAGTTTAGCTGCACGGCATGTCGGAATTGATCTCCGGTTGGTGAAGTTAGAAGAAATCCAGCGCCTGCTTGATGTGACCATGGCTACCATTGATACAACCATTGCTCACATCAAGATGAAGTTGCTCAAGTGCTGGAATCCAATTCGGCCACCTGCTACAGTGCTGACTTCAAACGGCCGCCAAATATGCATACGAGCTCCGTTTTGGGTCCATGAGTACTTGATGAAAAGCACTTGGAGTCCTTTTTCCAATGGATCTAGCCTCATCTCCAAATTTTATCTTAGTTATTCGCAATTGAAGAAACAAGGTGTGGCGTCACCTATAATGGGCCTATGGGCTTGTCACTTCATCTGGGACCTCGGCCCAGGTGGGGCCCAGGTGGGGTGCACCCCAACCTGGTGGAGCATGACCTAGGAACCTCCTTGGTCGTCCTCCTACTCCTTTAAATAGCTAGGTACCCTTTTAGGATTTCTTAAGTTTTGTTAGATTAAAGTTTTAGCCATTGCTACTTTATCTTGTAGTTACATGTGTCGGCTAGACCACCTAATTACTTGTCTTCAGAACCCCACCTTATACCTTATCGTGAGCTTTAATTCCTATTTGCAATTCAGATTGCTTTTATCTTGTTCTTGCTTGTTTTTTCGATTTGCTTGTAGGAATAAGGTTGATTTGCACTGGCAAGATCAACAATCCACGCAGAGGTGTATCGATCGCTAAGGCACAACACAACAACGTCTTGTACGGTTGTAGTCGGATCGTCAACGTTTCTTCCAAATCGTAGTTATTATCAACTCACCGAAAGATCGGGACAACCAGATCCCTAAGCATATCGAGTGGAGTTCAAGGTTTATCAAGTGGTATCAGAGCTGCTCAGGGTTTATCAAGTGGTATCAGAGCAGCTCAGGGTTTATCAAGTGGTATCAGAGCTTTCGTTGATTGGTGAGTTTTTTTATCTACCTATAACCAGAAAATAGGCATAAAAAATTTATATCCTTTACCTAGCCATATTTGTGCCGTTGCATTGCTATTTTCAGTTTTTGCTTTGTTGAGTTTTGCGTTGCATCGTCGTGTCGTGTTGCTGGTCTTAGCATATAGTACATTTAGAGTTTCGAGTTCTTGCCACATCTAGTACCACTGTCGTTGCCGCTGCCATGTCTGTGCTGTTGCCGTGAGAAAGATGGAAGGAGGAGATCAGATTAGATTAGATTGGTTTTTGTTTGTAAAAAAAAATTTGGTATCAGATTCGAGTTCCATTTGCAAAAACAGAACCATACGAGAAGAGCATTCCATTTTTGTATAAATAGAATTTTAGGGTTTGGACTTTTATATTTGAGTCCTTATAAATTTTATATTTATATTTTGAGTCCCTGTAATCTTGCATTCAGGTCCTTGAGTTGTTTTTGCTGAAAAAATCAAAAAAAGAAAAAGGTAGAAAAGTGCTAAAAAAGAAAACAAAAGCCGCACCAAAAAAAAACAAAAAAAGAAGAAAGAAAGAAAGAAAAAAGAGAAAATCAGCTGTTATCTTTGAGTTTGCTTTCAGCTGTTACCTTTGAGTTTGCTTTTGTATATCAGAGTTGTGCTTGAATTGTTCCTAGTGCTATCTTGTGGTATCGTCTGTGTCTAGGCTCGCGTCTCTAGTACGTTCTAGCCTAGGACCAGCACGGTACTGACTTTGAACAGTTATTCAACTTTGCATTCTCTGATTTGAGCATTTGCTATTCCTTTGCTACATATTTAAGCCTACCTAGAGCTTCATAGATTTGATTACAACCGTACAGCAAGTGTTTGTCAAGGCATCGATACATCCAACCTCAGATTGAGTTGGTGTGATCACCATTCCGCTTACATTGGTAAGAACTTGTAAGAGCTTTGTTAAAAGCTTGAGTGTGTTTTTTTTAGCCTCCACTATCTAGTAGTTAATAGGAACGTGCATATTTTTGTGTATGTTTCTTTCTTTCTACTAACTATGGCAGGGATATGTAAGACAATTGGAGATAATTGTGCTCAACATCGACATCTTCGTCGAGACATGAGAAGTGATCAACATGATACAGATGAGGTAAGTGACGTTGTTGTGGGTAAGATCAAATCTGCACTACCTTATTTTGAAGGAAATTATGATCCTCATGCTTACATTAAATGGGAGTTAGCGGTTGATAAAGAATTTAAAAAGCATGATTTGTCTGAAAAATAAATGGTTATGTGTGCCTCTAGTTCTTTAGTGAAAAATTCTTCTTATGAATGAAAACATCTTTGTAGGCATAACAAAATACCACAATCTTGGAAAGACCTGAAACGATATTTGAGATATGTTTATGTTCCCATGTATTATGCTGACATTCTACTCAACAAACTGCAATGTTTCAAACAAGATACCAAAACTGTTACTTCATACTATCATGATATGCATGCTTGTTTACTACGTTGTGGTTTAGATGAATGCGAAGAAGCTACAGAATTGCGGTTTTTATGTGGGCTTAATAAAGAAATTCAGGACGTGCTTGCTTGTCAAAGTTATAGCTCTTTTGCTCAATTGTTACAACTTGCTTTCAATGCGAAAAAACAAATTCAGGATGTAAAGAAGCAACAAGTTGTACACGTGCCTCCCATTGCTAATAATTTGCAGGAAGTAAATAATTGTCAAAAGGAGGAAAAAGACGTACTTGAGAAGAACGAGGAGAAGCTTGAAGCACCTACAATGTCTCAAGAAAGTTTTCAAGGTAAATTAAATGGTGTTGAGATAAAAGATGGTGAGTATTCTCAAGATGAGCTACACATGTCCATTTTTTATGCTATAGTAGAGCAACCATTGGTGGAAATAATTGCTAAGATTCCTTTGTCACAAGTTGATTTATTTGTTGTTCCTTATGATAAAGAAGAGTTGTGTGATAATGCTTCACTTATATCCATGCCACAACTAGTGAATGAACATGCTATTTCTAGTGTTAGTTCTTTATGTGTTGATTTTAAGCATGTTGTTCACATTGTTAATGGAGTAGAGGAACATGAATTGATATCTTCTTTAAATACATTGGGCTATGTTCAGTTTGAATTGATACAACCATTGCTCACATCAAGATCAAGTTGCCCAAGTGCTGAAATCCAATTCGGCCACCTGCTACAGTACTGACTTCAAACGACCGCCAAATATGCATACGAGCTCTGTTTTGGGTCTATGAGTACTTGATGGAAAGCACTTGGAGTCCTCTTTCCAATGGATCCAGCCTCATCTCCAAATTCCATCTTAGTCGTTCGCAATTGAAGAAACAAGGTGCGGCATCACCTATAATGGGCCTATAGGCTTGTAACTTCATCTGGAACCCCGGCCTAGGTGGGGCCCATGTGGGGTGCGCCCCAACCTGGTGGAGCATGAACTAGGAACCCCCTTGGTCGTCCTCCTACTCCTTTAAACCTTGGTTGTTGAAGACTATCGAAGGCCATTGTTCATCGCTCGTTATCAGTTTGGTCGGCTTTACTGTCCTCGGGGGCAGTCCAGTCGACGACAAAATCTGCGAGTACCGACTTGATGGTTGTTCATGGAATGAAGTGGACATCGAATTTGGCAATGCATCCTGCGACTTCCTTGTTTCTGACAACCTCACCAAGGGGGTATGAGGAGACGATCGTGACCTTGTGGGCCTGGAAGTAGTGGCGTAGCTTTCGAGATGTCATGACCACAGTGTAGAACAACTTCTGGATCTGAGGATATCTGGTTTTAGTGTCATGCAGTAGTTCACTGACATAGTAAACTAGATGTTGCATCTTCTCGCACTCAACGACGATGACGGTGCTATGGAGTATGGTGTTGCGGCAATGTAGAGAAAGAGCTCCTCATATGGTTGTGGGGCGATGAGGACAGGTGGATTGGTGAGGTAACACTTGAGTGTGAAGAACGCCTCCTTGGCCTCAGTTGTCCAGTCGAACTTTTCTTGTTTCTTCAATAGGTTGAAGAAGGGTAGTCTTCATTCTCCCATCCTTGCCACGAATCAACTTAGAGTTGTCATATATCCTGTGAGCTTCTAAACTTCTTTGAGCCTTGTCGGCGACTTCATGTTCTCGATGGCCTTGATCTTGTCCGGGTTTGCTTTGATACCTCGTCTGGAGACGAGGAAGCCTAGCAGTTTGCCTGATGGTATTTCGAACGTGCACTTCTCTAGGTTTAACTTGAGCCGGTGTCTTCGGAGATTTGTTGAACATTTTTTGTAGGTCATTGATGAGGCGATCTCGCATCTTTGTTTTGACCACAATGTCATCGACGTAGGCTTCAACGTTGTTGTCGAGTTGGGATTGGACAGCCCCCTGAATCTCACGTCGGTATGTGGACCCGATGCTGATCAGGCCAAAGGGTATCTTGACATAGCAGAATACATCGAAGGGCGTGATGAAGGCCGTCTTTTCCTCGTCCTCCTTGGCCATGCTGATTTGATGGCACCCGGAATAGGCGTTGAGAAAACTCAACAACTCACACCCAGCGATAAAATCTATCAGTTGGTCGATACGTGGAAGGGGGAAGTAGTCTTTCGGGCACGCCTTGTTTGGATCGGTGAAATCTACGCACATCCTCATTTTGTCGTTGGCTTTGCGCACCATGACTGGATTTGCGAGCCACTCTGGATGAAGGACTTCTCTGATAAAACAGGTTCTGAGAAGTTTGTCGAGTTCTTCTCATATAGCCTCTTTGCGGTCTGGAGCGAAACGATGCAAATTTTACTTGACGGGTTTTGCGTCGGGTCGGACCATCAATTTGTGCTCAATCACCTCCCTGGGGACCCTAGGCATGTCGGACAGTTGCCAAGCGAACACGTCTGTATTGTCGCGGAGGAAGATGATGAGCTTGAGTTCCTATTTGCTATCGAGCTCGGCCCCGATCTTGATCGTCTTGTCGGGGGTGCTACTGGTTAGCGGGATTATCTTTATCGCGCCGTCTGGTTTGGGTGCTGGATTGGGCATGGTGGGAGTTTGCTCGACCATGTCGAGGCTCCTCTTGTCACACTACATGGCCATCTTCACATTCCTTGATATTGTGATTATCCCTTTGGGTCCTGGTATCTTGGTCAGTGCCCGAGAGTTGTCCTTCTGAGCATAGTGTGATAAGCATAGTGTGATGCTGCCATGAACTTGGCCAGTGTTGTCCTTCTGAGAATAGCGTTATAGGCTGTGTCGAACTCAGCTACGTCGAACGTGATCTACTCCATTTGGAAGTTGTCAGCTTTGCCAAATGTTACTGGCAACGTGATCTTTCCTAGAAGTCTTAACGATGACTATGGGGTAATGCCATAGAAGGGTTGTTCTGAAGGGACGAGCTCACTTCTCAGGATCCCCATTGCATCGAGCGTGCTGGCAAAGGGGAGATTATTGGAGCTGCCGCCGTCGGCGAGGACTCGGGTGACTTTGATGTACTAAATAGTAGGTTCGACCACTATCGAATATCGTCCGGGGCCGGTCGTCTGGGTTGGGTGGTCGGTGTTGGAGAACTTGATGTTCTAATCTGACCACTTCATTTTAGACACTGTCCCTCAGATTGTGGAGCACACTTTGCGTTTTACCTTCTTGTATTCCCTTTTTGAAGAATAAGAGGTTGAGCCGCCGAAGATGTGGGCCACATATTGACCCAAGTCAATGAAGTCGGGAAACTCTGGTTCGTCGTCGGTCGGAGGATTACGGTCATCCTTCTCTATCACACGAACCCTTTTTCTCTTGTCTTGGGCGATTTTCCTAGCCATAGCCTTCTGGAATACGTTGCACTCCTCGAACGTGTGAGAGCTGATCTTGTGTATCGGACACCACTATCGTACTGGGCCATCGTCTTGTGGAGGAGGTCGTTGGGGAGCTTGCTTATCTTGTTATGAGACAAGGACCTCTGACTGTGCCTTTCTTTTTCCTCCTTTCTTGCGACTGGATTTGCGACTTGGTTCCAAGTTGTCCTTTTTAGCCGATTGCTTCTCTTTCATCACTTTCTCCTTCTCGCCGTTTCTTCGGATAGCTTCGTCTGCATGGGCGTAATTATCAATGATCTCGAACAGCTTCATGGTAGACAACACCTGCCTTGTCGCTAGTTCTTGAATCGTGTAGCGATCTCGGACGCCAGATTTGAAGGCCCGTATCACAGATGCGTCGGTTATCTCAGGTATTGTGTTCCAACACTCATTAAAGCGCCAAATAAAGTCTCGGAGAGTTTCGTTGGGCTTCTGTATTAGGGAATGAAGATCGTTCTCGACCACGTGCCTCTTGAAAATTTGCGATGAACTGCTTCCAAAGATCCACCCAGGAAGATATCAAGTTTCGGGGAAGATGAACGAGCAAATAATTTGTGAGTGCGTTGTCGTCTGCGCCAGCAGCATATAGAACAGTAGAGTAGACGTGTAAAAACTCTTCTGGATATGTGCTCCCGTCATACTTCTCTACTTCTGTGGGACAAAATTTCGGGGTCCAATTTACTTCTCGAAGGGAAGGCTTAAAGGCCCTACATCTGCTTACAGGTAGAAAAGGTGGTTGGAGACCGCACGAACCGCCCCTAGACGACAAAGAAGAAGATGACGAGGGATCACCGTAGTTGGGTGTGCGATCACGATGTCGACGGTCGTGACTTCGGACATGTCTTTGGTTCAGAGATTGGGAGTCATCGTCCTCATCACGTTCACTGTCACCTCGGCGTACTAGGGCATCTTGGTGACCGCGGGTTGGGTCATGATCTTGGATGTCATCCCGACGACTGCCCATTCGCTGATGATCTTGGGGTTGTCGGCGTCCATCATCACGTTGATCCTGTTGTTGTCGCCTTCGGCCGTTTAGTTATTCACGAAGATCGCGAGCATCTTGTCGGGGAGCACCTGTTGAGCCCGCCGTTGTGGCGAGGCGTTCTCAGGGATGCGAGGTTCACCGTTCCGAGGGGCATTGGGAGTGCCAACGTTCTCGGCGACCTCGTCGACCTGAGGGGGAATCGGCGGAGGCGACGGACTGGCCGCTGCTGCAAAGGCAGAGTTAGGATTGGTGATAGTGGACACCATTTGTGTTAACCATGCGTCCGCCTCTGGAAGGGTTACTAGGTCAAAGGGAAGTTGTCGAAGCAGATTGTTGACAATGGTGAAGAGCTTGGCGGGAGTACGGAGAGGCTCCGATCGAGAAAGGGTTGTGTCTCGAGATTGGATAAGCTCACCTTCCTTTGTGGAACCCCATGGTGTGCGGTCATCTGCACCTCTGTCCTCGATCTCGATGTCGACCACGTTCACATCGTGCCTAGAACTTGAATTGGAGGATTCCAAATCGTCAAGGCTATGAAGGACGGATGGTTCGTCGGGATCGATTTTGATGAAACTCACCATACGATCTGAAGGGTTATTGTCCATGAACATCGCATGAGATCAATCTCTATGAGCATGGATCAAACAACATGGAACTTGGGTGATCGGTTCTGCAAGCTTTAAGAACGTCTTATAGCTTGTTAGGGGCTAACTCTTGGTTTTGTGGATTGTGCACCACGCTTTGTACGGAGAAGTACGCTGAATCCCTCGCTCTTCGCAAACGTCGAGTTTAACTTTTTCCTAGATGATGGCATGGCATTCAGCCAGCAGATGACTAGAAGTCTTATGGATTGGACACCATGCACCATCCTAGTCGGCAGATTTCCTTGTCAGCACATGCTTACCGACCGAAGCCGACAACTAGGCTGCCATAGGGCTTCCGTCGACAGATTGGGGTTTCGACGCCTCGTTCTCGGATTGAACCGGAGAGGTGGCCGATGACGTGGACGTATTCGCTCGTGTCGTTGTCATGGTCTCGCTCTCGGCATCTGCTAAGAGGGGTGAGATCGGGACGGCGACAAAAACTAGGAAGATAATGGAGCCGACTTGAACCATGGCGAAGGCTGGCTATATTGGATCTCCTCGACCAGGTCGGTTGTAGAAGCCCTCGTCGGCGGATCCTATTCTTGAACTCATCTTGTCGTAACCTTGAAGCACCAAGCCCCCTACCTGGCGCGCCATTGTCAACGGAATGTACGCTGACCAAGGTATTTGTAGAGTATGGAGATCGTTGGAACCAGGGTATTCACAAGAATCGATCAAGCAAACAAAAGACAAAGATTTATACTGGTATGGGCCCTCAAGGTGAATAATAACCCTACTCCAGTTTATATAGATTATTGCTAAGAAAAACGCTTAGAATACAATAAGGAATAAAACAACTGACTGATTTCGTCGTCTAAACGCTGCCGAGAACGGTCCAACGAGATCTATTCGACGAATATGGCGAAGACTTTCGCCGGATTGTTCCTGGACGTAGGTTTGAGTCTAGTTTGTAACTCGATGCCCCCTTGACCATGGGGAACTTGTTTATATAGCAGAGATTACCTCTTTCTCCAAGTAAAACTCGGAGAAATAGAACGAAATATGGCTCAAGGAGACCTTATCTTTCCCGACTAGGACTCTTAACACCTTCTATTTAGAGAAGATAATTTTCTTCTCACTGTATTTCTTTAATTAAAGGATACCTTCTCATATACTATCAGGTATATGGTTTTACTGTATTTTATTAACCCGTGTATAGAAGGTATGTCTTATTCTTGACATTGACACAAGTCATCCGTAAAATTTCTACAAAATTTCAATGTTACAAATGAGCCTTGATGTTCTCTTTACGCTACTTTTATAAGATCTCCGTTCTAACAAAATACTTTATTTCTACATGGTTCTACCGTATTTCATTAACCTATGTATAGGAGGTATGTCTTATCTTTGACATTGACACATGTCATTCGTAAAATTTCTACGAAATTTCAATGTTACAAATGGGCCTTGATGTTCTCTTACGCTACTTTTATAATATCTCCGTTCTAACAAAATACTTTATTTCTAGCTACGCACAACTTTGTATTCAGCTTGATGACCTCAACTCACCAAGCATATTGTTTGTTAAACAGGTCAATGAAAAATGGTCCTGAAGAAGGTCTGCACCGGACGACACCCAGTAATTCAATCTAGGGTTCACCAAATCATTTTGGGTAAAGATACCGCTACCTTACGGTTTGACGATTAGCACAGTAACCGTATGGTTATCGTGATTAGCATAGTAACCGTATGGTTATCGTGAAAACCGTGTGGTTAACGCGATGTATACCGTGGTTTTAAAAAACTAAAAAGGTTACCGCACGTGAAAACCACGATAACCACGCAATTTTATAAACCCTGTTCCAACCTGACTACTTCCATTTATTCAGATAATCCAAGCATATAATCTCTAAATTGCATCTCCTATCCAGATAATCCAGATAATCTTAGTATTGAATAGCCATATACCATCTCAACATAAGTTAGAACTCTTTTTTTTTCCAACAAAAAAGAACTGTTTGTTCCTCCTCATTGAATCTAAAATGTCAACTGATGGACAGCATCAAGCATCAGGAAACCACATTAATCTCTCTGTATGATTATTACCTGCCTGCACTCCATGCCTTCAGGGAAGAAGCAAGGAGACAAAATCCTTTTTAAGAGCTAAAACTTAAGAAGTCAAAATAACGAAAAGAAAGAAATATATTGTTGTTATGAAAATTGTACTTATTATTTGCAATAGGTAGGAGTAGCCAACTATAATCAGAAGTACTTGCCTCAAGCATGGCTCTGGTTAGTCTATCTCTAATTCTCTGTAACTGCTCAAGAAGTGCTGTTGGTTTCCTGAGCGACCACTACACGACATGAATGTCAACAAACTAAACACCCTACATTCAAATGAAAAAAAAAAATATAACCAGCTCCAATCTTATGAGAACTTGATTGTAAACTCTTGTGGTTAGATCATGTGTCCAAACAATTGAAGACTATATGTTCACAGATGTTTGCTAATAAGATGCCAAATCACTCCATGACTCCCGATGTGCTGGCCTTTTTTTCTTCACTGGGGAAATCATCCAAATTATTTGTGATATGATGACATGGTCTCAGAAAATGTCCAAAGAATGAACCCACTGTACACTTTCTAGAGGCGTCGATGTGAGCAAAACAAGTTGAAAAGTTTTATGAAGGAACATCTCCTATGCGTATTCTTACGGGTAACGGTCTAGCAATCAGACCATCCATCACCCAGCCACCATTTAAACCATCAAGTTTGACATGGCTAAACTCTCTCTGAGTATAATCGAGTGATGCTTCAAGCCTTCCACCAGGTCTACACGCTGAGGCAACATCACATGGTTTGAAGCCCAGATATTTCTCCAACCAATAGAGATAGTTAACATGGAATAAAGATTTGAGCATATCTTCAGGAGAAGATCCCTCTTTAAGGATGACCTGTAAATCACAGGGTAAAATGTCAGTAACTTTGTATAATAGCAGAATGGCATTTTGAAACTGCTTGGTTCAAGATAAACTCACACAAAATTTTCCCTTGTATTCTGTAAGAAGGTATTGCTCGTTTTTGTAGAGATCAAACAATGCACATGCATCTTCCTTCTTATCAATTATTTCACTAAGCTTAGAACCCAACTGCAACCGCCGACAAATTATTTCTGCAGCATCTTTTGCTTGTGGTGACAAAATCTTGCTTTCCTGGTACAAAAATCAAGGAACCACATATAGTGGGACACATAAAATAAGTGCAAGAATGGCACATATTATGAATTTAGCATGTATGAAGTTGCAGTTCACTCTTGACTAGTTAAGGCGTGCCTTGGGAATGGGAAGCTTTAAGACCTCGACAATATGAAAATAAAGAGGACAAAAATTATCAGTGGTTTGATGTTAGAAAAATACTATACTTACTTTACGTGGAGTACCAATAGACAGATTAAGGAAAAGGGGTTCCTCATCGTTAACCTCTTTGACTGAAGGAACTTGTCCACTCAATAGATACTCACTAAACACCAAACCTGTGGGACAGGAGGGCGGCAGATAAATTAGTTAATCTTATTGATTAGTAATGAAAATCAAGGAAAGACAGAATAATCCCACTAAAACTGGAAGATTTTATGAGCCCATTGCTGCCTTGCGAGAGGCCACTTATGCAATTGATCCTCACTAAGGCTCCGTATTCCACTGAGGTGAATTCTGATAATCTAAGTTACAAACGGTAATATTAATACGTACCAAAAAGTTGCATATTGTCCTAACCTTAAAATGATTAATAAAATAATCTACAATTATTATATATTTATGTTTCTAGATGACTTAGAAAAGACACACATTTATCACAACACAACAAAGCGCAAATTGAGGCCAAGCCTAACTGTAATCAATGACATCTCTCATCCACAGATAATCTGGAAAACATAAGTGACCAAGAATTTCACAGATTAGCTCCAGTGAATTCCCCCTCTCCTTGCTGTCTCATCTCACCTGAGCCACAGCATCATTAATCTGATCATGGGATCAACAATAGTTAAAACAAGAGATCTGGCATGACTTTGCTAATGCAAACGCCCTACTTTCAGTGCTGTTGGATCGATTCCTAATTGACTGCCAATTTAATCTAGAGAGTAGTCCATTTTATATTAGAATGTATAGTTTGCAAAGCTGACCATCAAGACCTCACGAGTTTTCAATCATCCATTCAGAAAATTACAATTCAAAATATTATCTCAACCATCAATTCTAGAAAAACATACACATGTCCAGTGACAACACGTGCCATGTACTTACAATGGACAATTTTGCAGGCTATCATTGCAAGGGAGATATCAATATTTACCCCAAAAGAATAGTGACAAAACATGAATTTTTTTTTAAAAAAAATCATGTGAAGTTTTGCCTAGTTCAATCAGCAACAGTGAAGTTTTGGTACTTTTCTTTGTATTATTAATATACTGACCCATCCACCAGGTTATTTGTGTTTGAACATCAATTAAACAACATTGTTCATATAAAAATTGTGAGTTGTGACCATATGAAGGTTATAAAGGATCTACCGAACAGGATAAGCAGCAGTAGGAAAAAAACATTACTTGCACGATAAGGATTCAGTGTCCTCAGCTGAATCGATTGATAAGACTTGAGGTTGCAATACATGTGAACTGCAGTGACTCCAGCAAATGAAATAAGAGCTAATGATACAGAAGAGCCAATTCGATTAGCTAATGCTATCCCTAGCATTATCCCCATGAATTTGCTGACCATTCCTTGTGCTTCACCCTTTGCAATGACCTGAAACGTAAGATCCAATTGGTTTTTAACTACTTGGGTCAGAATGCAAAGTGGGATGCGTAGGTTGAATTGACTAAATTTAAGATTTTAGAAGTTCAAATTCTAAAAAACAATCCTCATAAGAATACAACACGGGCACAGAGTAAAAAAAAAACTAGGGTATTTGGACAAAGTTTTGAAAAGTTTTATCGCTTCTAAGTTTGAACTAGGTTTTGTTACCAAAGAGTTGCACTTTAGATGAGTGGTCCATGTGCAAGTGTGCCTTGCGTCCACATCGTCCTTAGTTCCTTACATATTAAGCACCTTGCAGTTGATGCTAACATGCTTGTCCTTGTGTGAAAACAAGATTGGCTCCTTAACAACTCTTAGCACACCTGCTCCATAGCTCACCTCACGCAACCTCCACCAGCATCGCTGAAGCAAATAGGCACTTCCTGATATCAGGTGAAGCATCCTCAACTGGACCTCAATGGGGTGCACCTTGGTGTCATGATGCTGCCCCTGCCATCGCCTGCTTCACGGATTCATCATTGATGCGACACCATCACCACTAAGCGATGCCACTCCCAATTTTTCTCGCGGGCCACTGGTCCAATAATAAAATTTGTAAAACCTTGTCCAAAGTGCCACTTCGGTGAGAAAAAAGGGTCAAAATTGAAACTTAACCCAAAAAAAATTGATATGGCCACAAGGGCGATGCAATTATAGCAAGTACCCAACCACTGCCTGTGGGGTTTATAATTGTAATGTATATACCCAATAGGAATGCATGAGGATTCCTGGCACAGGCAATATAGTGAATGCAAACAAAAAAATGGAGAGCAGCAAACAAAGGCGGTGCATCCGTGCATGCGATCGAGGAGCAAGGGAAGCCATCAATTGAGCAACAGAGACAAACTTGCTACCAATACTAGAGTCCGCACAATGCTGTCATAGAAAAAGGCAGAGAACAAGACCACGAGGTAGGAGTTATTTGGTCCAGTGTGAGCAAAATAAGAAGTACAGTGGCATCTTTTTAGAACATTAAAGGTTGCAATAACATACCGCATAAGTTCGACGTTCGCAACGGTATATATTTTCTTGCGTAAAAATAGTACCAGCAATATTTGAGATAACTTACTCGTAGGATTGGATATAGATTGCAAGGCTCATACATGAGAAACAGAAATAATTCTAACAATGACATCTACATGCTAAACAATTTGTTTTCATGAATGAGGATAGATTGACTTTACCTCAGCAAAGTTCCTTTGCACAGCAAATCCAGCATAGAAACAACTCCTGGTGGCAGCCTACAGAATTGAATCATTGCACTGATAGTGGTTCAAAGCAAAAGAATGAATTGGACAAGTACACAATATTGTTGGGAAGCACCGTAAAAATAAATTAATAGGCAGTCAGGCTCAATTTTGCAGAATAGAGTAATCATTTCAAAGCATTCCACAAGAGTAAGCAACATTTTAAATCACCCATAATTCGGTCATACCATCTGTCATCTATCCATGCCAATTTACTGATTTATCCATTGCATCAAATAGAATTTCAGTGAAGAGGTATGCATGACATGATTAGAAGCAGAATATCTTCAGTTATTATGTTCTTTATGTAGTGAGCAAGATTCAGGAGACAAGGCAAAACAGGGGAAGAATCAAGAAAGCCGAACAAGCATTAGTACAAATCATTTCCAGAAGGAGATATAATATTGGAAAATATCAAAAAATAAACTGTACTACCAGAATAACATTGCACGTTCAATTCAGTGTATGATTAATGCCAAAATATGAAGCCTAACTACAAATTTGGATGACACATGTTTCCATACGAAATGTAATCTGAACAATGCTGTCCAAATCTGTAGGTGCAATATAATATGAAGAAAATGACACGCTGCAGCAGATCACATGAAACAATGACCATGCATATGGTTTGCATTCTCCGGTATGAAATGGGCAAATATGGTCTGCACAGGTAAAGGTACAGCAACAATAACAATCCACATCAAAATCAACAGTTCTGACCTGTATCAAAGCAGCTGCTGATCGACCAGCTCCAGCTGCGGCCCCAATTGGAACAAACAGGTGAGGAAACACCGGAGTTAAAATCTCCAGCCCATAAGCCGTGTTCTCCAGAAGATCCGCGAACAATCGCCACCCCTTTGGGTTAACATCGAAATGCCTACCAAATTTCGATAGCAATATCTTGCTCAGGTATCCCAACCCATCCTTCAGCACCCAATTCACTGCCGCCGCAGTTGGGATAGCGCCCTTCCCCAATCCAACCGCATACAACAATGCCTAGACAGCATAAATACACAATTCACCAATTGAAAATGGTACATTTCAACTAATAGCCGGTGAATCGCACATAGATGGACGTAGGCGCCACCATACCTGCGTCGAGAGCACGCCGCTGATCTGGCTGGCGATGCCCTGCACGCCGCGCCACAGCGAGTACTGCAGGTAGTCGCTGCTCACGCTGTCAGGGTACCCATCCGGGAGCAGCAGCTGAATGGCCACTGCGGCGCAGCGCCGCCACGACCGCTCCAGCTGCCGCCGCAGCGCGGCTAGCTCGGCACGGCCGGCTCCGGCCTTCTCCCCGCCTTCCTCCTCCGCCCGCTTCTCCCTCCCGTTTCCCGCGACGACGTAGGAGGTCCCGGTCGGGTCCGGCACGAGCAGCGTGCGCGCCCCGCCCCTCACCTCCCAGACGCTCGCGCCCTCCCCGCCGCCGCCGATGGCCTCGGCGAGCGCGGCCGGGATGGATGCGAAGGCGCCGGACTGGAGGAGCACGAAGAGGAGGAGGAGCTCAGGGTGGAGCGACTGGAGCCACCGCCACCACCCGTCGCCGGGGTCAGGAGGGCCCCTACCCCCTTGCCTCCACCACCCTCCTCCTCCCCCTCCGCCACCGCCACCACCGCCATCACAGCCACGGTCAACACAACCACCGCCGAAGCCGCCGGGAGAGGAGATCGCGAGGGGCGGACTGGAGAGGTTGGCGGCGAGGCGGGGGAGGCGGGGAGCGGAGGTGGGAGGAGGGTGAACGAGGCGAGGAAGGGAAGGTGGAGAGAGGGGGGCCGCCAGGAGGAGGAGAGATTGCGAGGAGGACATCTCGGAGGAGCGGTTTGGGTATAGCCCGCGGCGGCGGCGGCGGAGGAAGAGGAGGGGTTTACAGCGAGGGAGGCGGCCGGCGGCGGCGGCGGCGGCGGATTGGAATTTTCAATGTTGGGGGATAGCTGCGGCGTAGACCCCGCCGTCAGAGTTAGACTGGGCTGCCAAGGCCCAAGGCCCGTTCGTTTCAAGTTTCAGCCCATATCGGTGAAATGGGTTAAGCATCGATATGTACCATTGTAAGTGGGAACAAGTTCAATCTATATCCCTTATCTTGACGCCGAATATCAGATATAACGCCTCAATTTTAGCTGATGTGGCGAGTTGACCATAGTCATCTAGGCTGAGTCAGCATGGGACCCACCTGTGAGTCTCACACTTCTCCTTTCTTCTTCTTCCTTCTTCTTCTTTTCTCAGCCTTTCTCGCTCTCTGCTTCTTTGTGTGGCGACAAGAAACCGGCGCAAGTGTACTAGGCGATGGCGGATGGAGGATGGCAGCTGGAGATGTGGGGGTCGACAGCGAACCCTTGGTGACCTATGACTACTAGTGACGGTGACAAGGGGGGTGTCACACGGTGGCCAAATCACCAAGCCAAGCAGCGGTCTCTATTGGGATAGGGACTAGGAGGAGGTGGAGCTGCTCCGGTGGCATCCCGAAGCGATAAGGGGCCTGGAGCTTGGGTGAAGACAGTGGGCCTAGGGTGACCAGTGGCAAGGTGGCGTGGAGGAGAAGGAGATTGGATGGAGGGCGTGACGGCGGCTTTGTTTAGGTGGACACAAGCGGCGGTTCGTGGGGACTCTCCCGTGTCAACGAGACGTCGGCTATCTCCACGCCTACGAGCCACTTCCCACGGCGATGAAGACGATGAGGCACCGCTCCTCTACTGCTCGTCTCCCTTGCAGAGGTGGAGATGAAGAGGCATCATCGTGTCAGCTTGACGGTGCGGGAGCTGCTGCCGGAGTGTTATCCGCGGCCGATCGATAGTGTCAAATCTACGTTGACGCGAACTATGTTTACAAACACAATGACCTGGGAGATCTGCTTAGCTCTAGTGCAGGTCCTGAATCTTGATGAGATGCAGACGTGCCAGTCAGTTTGATCCTGCAACTGATAAGATAGATAAATTGATAATCAAAGAGTCGATCGATCAATAAGCCGATGTAAAGATACTAGCCGATGTCAATAGGATTTTGAACAATAGGCTATATGTCCGACGTAGATTCTGACACTTGAATAATGATATAAAGCCAATCGGCTCATGATAATGTAATAAGATAATGAACCAATCGATCGATATAAATGTGATAAGGTAGATATCCAATGAACCAATCAGTCGATAACGGTATGATAAAATAAAATTGATTCGATGATGAAAGCATACATCGGCTGAAAATCCAATGTCATTAAATTCAAATGATTAAGTAATCAATGAATCATTTGCTGCAATCGGCTAAAACCAACTTGTATATAATCATTATAAGCCGATGCAACACTTAAACAATATTTAGACAACTCATCGGCTGAAACCCTGATGAAACAATGGTTGATGCCTACTGATTTAAATAAATATAACTTACAACCACAACCCTATAGATCAAATCCAACCAATGCAGCATAAGGTTGATAATTGTCTGATAGATTTAAGCAAGTCGATATAACACCGACCAAAGTGATCATTTATTAAATTTAACCAAGACAGTAAAGCATGAACCTATCGACTTAACAAGATTTAGATTATCAATTACAATCTAGTAGGTCGGACCTAACCCATGCAACACAAAATTGTATATGATAATCTAATACTCAATGAGCCAATAAATCTCTCTCTAATGTGATGGATATAACAAATCTATCTAAAGCGATATTATGTTTAAAGAACATCAACTTGATCAGAATATCGGACCTAACCGAGGAAGTCCTAACTGTGACTATAAACAGTAATGAAACTAAAGATAGAGATGATATACTAGATAGGCAACACTTGCGTCGGCCCGATTAGTATATCGAACTCAACTGAGTAAGTCCTAGCCACACCAATGCAAGCGAAGATGACGAAACTAACTCAATCGATGCAGCCATGCGTGAAAACAAGAACTCGAATAAAATCTCATAAGAGGGTGGTGATGCGTCGAAAGTAAATGTATATTGATCTTTGGAGATACATAACAAAGACCCCCGGTGAACATATTTATACCCATAGACTGATAAGAGTCCTAATCAGATACAACACAAACTTTCCTAATGATAAAAGGAAAAACATAAGTCCTGATCGGACACTAAACAGAACTTTGTAAAGATAAATCCTACCTAATTAATAGATAAATTAAGCTGCCATGCCTTGGTCTTCATGATTTTTTTTGAACTCGGTCTCTTGTGGATAAGCTTTCCATCGACTATTTGACCTCTTTCCTTAACCGAATCCACTAAAGAATCTTACCAAATTTTGGCGTTAACACCAAGCTCGGGCCAGATAGAGGGGTGTCGCTAGATCTAGCGAGGAGCAAGTTGGTGGAGAGGAGAGGATGGAAGCTCTGTGTTGCTAGATCCAGCAAGCAGCAAAAGGCTGCCGGAGCTCGGGCTGGAGAGAAGGATGGTGCCGGAGAGGATTAAGAGGACACTGTCAATATTCCAAATCTACACGACAGATGCTTGTCACGTCGGCGACCCCTCTGGTTTCTTGACCATTGCCACCGTCGCCTCTACTCTCACAATCCATCGGTCTGTGCCGCCATTGGGAAGCTAGCCGCTCGCCTCTCTGCTCTGCCCTTCCTGCTGCATTGCTCCTTTCTCAGAGCACGCCTGTGCTTCTCTGCCCGTCGTCGCTGCCGACAGAGGGAGATGGGGATAAGGAAGAAGATGGTTTTTTATTTTTTATTTTTGCTTCTGGTGCCACGTCAGAAAAATCGTCTTCAATACTATCATGGGACTATATTTGCATTAGTTTTAAAAGATGAGGAATGTCTTGTACACAGTTTTGCAGTCAAGGGACACGATTTAAACTCGATGTCAATATGATGGACCTAAAGTAAACTTATTTCTTGTATGGAACTGCAGAAAGCCACTTCATTCGAGTCACTTTTGGATGGTCTACGTAGCTTTCAGATTTGCGTTGCTGTAGTAACACTAGGCTTTTAGACGGTCTAGATCAATTTGAGATTCACGTTGTTATAATAACACCAGGTTCTCTGCTAGAGTTGCTGGCCAGAGAAGAGGAGGAGCTCACAAGAGCCGAAGGAGGAGGAGTGCACAAATCTTGGCGTGGATTCGAAGGTGAAGAAATTTGTAAGAAATATCCCATAATTTTCTGTTGAATATGGTTTACCAAATAGATTATATTATTGCAGAAATGATTTTTTGTTTGTTAGAATATTCTTTGTCATGAAACGATTGTGTATTGAGAGGGGACTGCTAGTTTGCACATATGTGCCGCGACCACAAGTCGCACGCATAGGGAGTGCTAGCCCAAACGTTCGTGTCAGGAAGAGTCGGACTCCGATTCGAAGATACTCCTCACATGCGATTCAAAATTTTTCACTTATGACTTTCATTTTAGAAATCACAAACTTCCAATTTCAAAAATGTGAAACTTTCATCTCAAATCAGAAAACTTTCAATTTAAGTCTGAAAACTTTCATAAAAAATCACAAATTTTCAATTTAAAAAATATAAAACTTTCAGATAAAATAAGAAAACTTTCAATTCAAAAATATGAAAATTTCATCTCAAATCTGAAAACTTTGATCTCAAAGTCACAAAACTTTCATCTCAAAGCTTAAAATTGTCATCTCAAATTCACAAAAAGTTCCTTTGAAAATACAAAACTTTCATCTCAATATCAAAAAATCCTTTTAACTGAAAATCGAAAACTTTCATCTCAAAATCACGAAATCTTTCAACCCCCAAAAGGGAAAACTTTCAATCCAAAAAATGAAAAACTTTCAATCCAGAGACACTTGCATCTAAACACTCAAAATCCATCTTCCCATTTAGCCTCAACCATCATTGTCTTACCGGTTGTTGCCACCGCCGCATCCATGTTGTGTGTTTGGGTGTTGCTTCGAGGCGGCCACATCGCCTCCTTCCCAGTCACCCTCGTCGTTGCCTGTCGTCGTCTTCCTAGTCACCGCCGCCGCCGCCGTGACTTTCTTATCCCCCGCCTCCATAGCCCCGGGGGCTAGGGTTTTGAGGAGCTTGAGCGGAGCGGTGCTGCATGACCAGAGGAGTTAAGGCAGTCAGGATAGAGAGGATCCGAGGGAGAACGAGAAGGATGAAGGATGGTCGTGGAGGGGGACAAAGATAGTGTATTGGACTGGTGAAGGAGAGAAGAAGTCGAACGGTAGAAAGAGTGGGGAACGACGAGACAAGAGATAAGGGGAAACAGTGTAACATGAGGTGGGCCATATGGGTCGAAAGTGTGCGCGAGTTATGTATTTGGCTGCGCCAAATAAGAATTTGGATTCCTCTCTAGCACGTTACCTGCAGCCCTTTTGTTTTGTTGTCTTATCGAAATATGCATGTCGCAACTTGCAAAGATCATTTTTTAGTTGTTGCTACATAAGGTTAATTTGGACAATTTGTCAGCGATTTAAAACTTTACATTGGAATTTAACTTTTGGGTTGCGAATGGATGACAAGTGAGATATCCATTCCTTGGCCACTTCATAAATTTGTTCAGTTTTCAAAGGTCTGAATGACCTTAAGATTTGTGTGTACCTTTATAACCACGTCCTTATACTCACGCAAAGATTTAGACCGAAAATAATAAAATGACGTTCCCAATGACACAACCAATTACCAGCTTTTAAGGACACTAGTACAGAAATAGTCATTGGTGCCGGTTGGGAACTAGTCATAGGTGCCGGTTTTAGAACCGGCACCTATAGCAATTATAGGTGCCGATTCATCACTAACAACCGGCACCTATGAGGCATACGCGCAACAAAAAAAAAGAGCTCGACGGCTCGATCGAGCCATCAACATACCACCATCCACAAACATCCCCAAATCATCAAATCAGAGAATACATCTTGATCTTAAAAGGGGTAACCACTTATTACCCCCCAACAAATGTTTGCCTGTTTCAATCCTTCAGGTTCAGAATGGGTAAAATTCTTCAGTTCTTTCAAAGAACGATTTCTTTAGAATTCAGGGGATATGGCATTAGGCTTCGAATCAGAGCATTTTGCAATGTCAACGTCAGCAATAGTGCAACACTACATCAACATCCCCAAAGCATCCCGAGCACCACATCCAAGAACACATTAATCATCAACATCCACATACCATCATCCATTCATCCAACAACACAAAGACATCAAACATGCACAGATCACCATCCTATAACTGAAAAACACACAAATCTGGAAAGAAAAGAACGAAACCGATGAGGACGCACGGACCTGAGCGACCGGCGAGCCGTCGTTAGGAAGTCGTCCGCCGCGCCATGCCACCGGTGATGCCGCCCGCCACCCACCGAGCCCCGCCAAAGGGTAGGCCGCCCGCCACCTTGCCACCATGGAGGCTGCCATCGCAGTGGAGACCGCCCGCTGTCCGCGAGCCTCCACCACTGCCGCCACCGGCGACGGCGCCACCGCCGCTAGATCTGGATGGGGGAAGCAAAGGAGGAGGGAAAGGAGGAGGGGGCCGAGGATGCGAGAGAGGTCAGAGAGAGACCGCCGCTCGTCGCCGTGGAGACCGCTCGCCGTCCTCGAGCCTCCTCCACCACGGACACGGGAGAGCCATGGTTTGCGGCGGTTGGAGATGCTGCCGGAGGAGGAGCTACTCCCGCGGCACTGCTGCCGCGTGTGGTGGCCGGATTTGGCGGCCCCGACCTCCAAGCGGCCAGATCTGGCACGATGCGGAGGTGGAGGGGCACGCGCCGCAAGAGGAAAGGAGGAGGAGGAGGAGTGGTGGCGGGAGGAGAGGGAGGAGAGGTGGGGCGGAGGCCGCCACCGCCGCACAGAGAGGAGAAGGGGAGGAGGAGGGGCGGCGGATGGAGAGGAGGACGGTGGAAAGAACGAAGAGAAGTGAGAGAGAGATAAGGACGGAGAGGGCGAAAAGATAAGGAGGAGGAGGGAAACGCTGGCCGGTTTTTTTAATAGGTGTTGGTTTTTGAAAAGAACCGGTACCTATATTTATTTTATAGGTGTCGGTTCTTATAAAAAACCGGCACCTATAGTATTGGTACCGGTTTTTTCTCTAGTACTGACACTTATAATATAAGTATAGGTGCCAGTCCTTTTAAAAAACCGGCACCTATAGTATTGGTACCGGTTTTTTCTAGAACCGACACCTATAGTATTTAAAGGTGCCAGTTTTATATTTTTTCGTTGTACCGGAGGTGGAAAAAGAGACATAGGTGCCGGTTTATTTAAAACCGACACCTATGGGCCGGTTCCTATGAAGGTTTTTGTAGTAGTGGGATATCCGTGACAGCCTTGTCACACATACTCTGGTTTTGCTAATTAGCGCATACACGTGACTTAACGAAGTCACGCATGTCGCCGAGATTGTCGTGGGCACATGTGATATGTCGGTGCTTAATTGGCCGAATCCGATTAGGATGTTGTGATTAGGCGTAGCTCTATATAATTAGCTTTCGATAATTTATGATTCACTAATTACGGTAAAAAATTACACTTTTGCGCCTTTTTTTTTTCTAAGATGGTTGTTGCTATTTTTATTAAGAAAATTGAAAAGTTATAATCTAATTTCCTTTTTCTTCTTTCGTTGAGAACTTTCGAGCCAAGATTTAAAAACTTTCAACTCAGATATAAAAATTTTCAAGCCAAATTTGAAATTTTCAAGCAAGATTTCGAAACTTTCAACTTATGATTCGAAAACTTCCAAACTCAAATTTTAAGAGCTTTTAACTCAAAATTCAAAATTTTCATCTAAAAAATTCAAAACTTTCAACTCGAAATTCAAATACTTTCAACTTAGATTTAAAAACTTTTAATTCAATATCTAAAAACCTTCAAATTTGATTTTGAAAATTTTCAACTCAAATTTTTATTATTTTATTTAAAAATTACTGTAGCACCAAGATTAACTCTAATCGCCGCGATTAGCGATGGGAGCGTGTGACGACGTGACCTATCATGTGACAGTGCGCGTGAGTTGCTGTAGCGGCATGTTTGTGCGAATTACGAGTCCCCCAGGTACTCACGTTTTAGGGTATCCTGCGACAAAAAAACACAAACTTTACTTATGTCCTCTACCAAATTTTGCCTCCTCTTATTATTATTACTTCGTGCAAACGGAACTTTCATGTGTGCATGAGTGCATCCATAGCCGGCCGTTGCTCCCCGGAGAACTAATCAAACAAAATATGTAGTTATATACCGTGCACCATTAATTCGCGCATTGCGTCGCTTAGTACGGCACGGCTCAACGCGCAGGAGAGAACACGCAGATCATGAGCGTCTGGCCGGACGCGCACACGGCGACGGCGCAGCCGACGTTCTTCGACGCCGGCCGCACCATGTACATGTAGTTCTTGCACTTCTCGCCGCCGGCCACGCACGCCTTGGCGCCGGCGTCGTACCACCGCCGCTCCTCCGCCCAGATCCTCACCGCGTCCGCCGCGCGCCGCCGCGGGCCGCCGCTGACGAAGTATGTCACGCCTATGTTTTCTGAGTATGGCCGGATGTGGAACGTCGGATCCATGTTGGCGTTCGCCAGCTCGCACCGGCCGTTGGGCCCGCTCAGCCATTCGGCGCTCAGCAAGGCGCGCCGAGCCAGCGTGCCGCTCCACGCTACCGGCTGTACCTCGGCCTGCCGCCGCACGTCGTTGACCGCGGATACGAGCTTCGCGGCGCCACCGGCGGGGAGCGGCCCGGCGCCGGCGGAGGCGTCCGGCAGGTGGGAGGCCAGAGCCAGCAGCGACAGGACGATAGCGAGGCAGGAGGAAGACGACATGGTTGTGGCGTGTATGTTCGTGTACGTACGTATACGTGTGTTCATGTGCCTTCTAGGCGTTGAGAATATTTGACTATATATAACTGAAGATTTGTGTGAAACCGTCGAAATTTATGTCTGAAATTTTTGTGTTTTGGTAACCGAGCGACGGTCCTTGCAGTGATTCATGTCATAATTAAGGAGATGACATCCACTTGTTTCTAGCATTTCACCTAAATTATCATTAATAATTTTTTTAAAAAATAAGATAGATTAATATAAAATATATCACTTCACAAAATGCAAGATGCAAGGTTGACTTCTACAAATTGTATCAAAATAAATAAATTAAACTAAAAAACTAGTATATACATACATTCACAATTATATTTGTTATAACTTGTTGAACTCGAATTTTAAACTGGCATGTTTGCATTGTGATATATCTCATATTTATCTATTTTGTCAACAAAATTTTTAAATTTGTCGATATGATTTACATGGTATGCAAGAAATAAGCGATGTCCCCTCGAGGGATGATCACATCCCCCATAATTAACTACCAAGCGAGTAACTGCAAGGGGTTTTGAAAATATAAAGCAAGATAATTAATAAATTATTTGCGGGTATAACTTTGGGTAAGTACAACAAGGTGATATAAATGGATTATAAAAATTATCACATCATATTTATACTTATGTGAAGGAGATAGAAGAGGAGAGAGAATAAAAACGAGCTATATATTTATAGCCAACTGCAATACCAAAATAAACTATCTGATATAAAAAGATCGGCCAAATATTACTATTAGGGTTACTATATGATGTTTTAATATTTAAACCAGACTATATTATCAACCTTGCTTTTACAAGCAAAGGGATTGATCGGTACTAGGTCATATAATTATGTTTTGCCTAAATATTTTTGTGACACTTCAAAAATCGACTAAACTGTTAAATTTAGGATGCTCATCCAATCGAATGTTAAAATTTTAGAGATCAATACTATATAAAAAAAGGTAAATTTTGACCTATAAAAATAATCTTAGTAGATTTGTCATTTGTTATGAAAATAATGTTTTCACGTAGTTATGTTTCCAACAATTTTCATATTTCATATTAAGTACATGATTAGAAAATGTAATGATAAAAAAATATACATGATACTGCCACTTCAACTGTTTGATGCCATTTATTTTGAGCCACACCAAAATACGAATGAGATGGGGTAGCTAGGCCTGGCGGCAAAATGGGCTTTGACCAACTAATAATTAATATTTAGGAGTAGGTTTTACCTTACGAATGATATTGTTGATTTATGTTCAAAATACTTTCTTATGACACTTTGTAACCGTAAGGGAAATAGTGCAAGAGAAATTTACGAACTTATTTTTACAGTGAAAATCTTGCATGTAAACAGATAGCTAATCTAAGCTATCTCATTTATCCTTGCGTTCTCCATAGTTAATGCTCACATTATCTTAATTATTTGTAATCGTTGGACTATTGATTATGATGCAAATTATCTCTTTTTCTAAAGTTCTCTGTTTTCTCTTCTCTAATAAAATTAAATCATCTCAAATACTATTAATAATATTTATAGCAATTTGATAGTTGATCAAAGGTGCAAATTATAAATTTTTTGAAGATGAAGTAAAATCTCTATCTATGAAACAAATGCCATTGTGATATAACTTTCATGCCAGCAATGTACGGGGTTCTCATCTAGTTCCATGTTGATGTACTCTTTTAGTCATACTACATCTATTCTTTTTTACTTGTTATTATGGATATCCATGCAGTCTCATATGTCTTACCATTACATTTTTCTAATTAATATAAAAGTGTTCTTTTTAAAATATATTGATTTGAGAGTTCAAGGTTTATATCATAATATTATTTATATTAATGATTTTAGAGTTCAAGGTTTGATACGCATCAATTCGAGTCATCTTCTTGAGAATGGAGATAATAATTTTTAATGATCGATCGTAGTACTCTAAAAGTGAATAAGGAGTAATACTCCCTTTATTTTTTTTTAAATAGATAACATTTGACCCATTTATATAAACTAGTTAGCGTGCACGTGTAAGACACGTCGACATATATCAAATGGAGTACACTCTCTTGTTTATTTACACTAACAATAAAGAGAAATATCAATTAACAAAAAAACATTGCTTGAACCAATCGAGATACAATTTCTGTTGTCGAACATGCCCAAGGAACATGCATTTGGACATGCGGAAGCATTAGGAGGACACTTGGAGCAACCTGGAATAGAGCCATCTGGGAATGTCCAACCCTAGCACGTGTGGTGGCCAGTGGGGGTGTGGCGTCACAACGCTCCAGCGCTAGTCTCTCAAAGTCCAGAAGTAAGTGACATGTTCGTTCTATGCAGTTACAATCTACTATCTCCTCATCTTCTAGGTATAACAAAAATATACAATTCATCTTCTACGACAATGAATCAACTGCCTCGTAGTCCTGGCCGGGAGGAACTCAATGAGACCCTCCTACCGCTGGCAGACTTACTGCTCCACAAGCTTCACACTGCAGACCAAACAAATTGCATCGATAAGTCAAAATCCAAACCAAAAGGCAATGTGGAATCCCACCAAGTAAAACTCGCCGAGATATCAATTGCATGAAGAGAGAAAATACAGAGTACTAATTAATCTGAAGTAAGCACATCATGCCTAGAAAGTTTGAACACCAAACTATAATTAGGTGCTGAATTAGTCAATATTAAAGCAACCAACCCGATCTATAAATAGTTTGGATTGAACAAAAGCATCAAGTTACTGCATCAACGAATCTTTTTTAATTTCCACATCACAAACGATAATACCGCTTCAAGAAAACAACAGGTGATGAGTGACTACCATTAAAAAATTCAAGAAAACCTCATTTCTACTTGAGCCACTGACAAAAACCTCGCGAATCAGGAGCTAGCTGACTGACTCTCTCTCAGCTTATATGAGAATCCAGTTTGGGTGAAGCTGATCAGACCTGACTGGACTTGGAAAGGAAATAATGCATACATTTTCTCAATTGCAATTGATGTCCAATTTTATCCCCCATACACCACCAGCTACAAACAAACAAGCAGTAGCAGAAATTTTCTAATCCATTGACTAAATACAGCAGAATGGAACATGCAATCTTCGTCTTCAATTGCAGCATACACTGGTTGAAATCACTACAATTACTGGATAATTGCATCGAGTAGCTAGAGGGCATAAAAAAATACTACCTCCTTTTCAAAATACATGACACCGTTAACTTTTCACATAGCATTTGACTATTCGTCTTATTCAAAAATTTAGTAAAAATATGTAAAATTATAAGTTAAGATTATATTTTATTTGATGATGAAATAAGTCGCAACAAACATTTATATAAATTTTTTTGAATAAGACGAATGGTCAAACGTTGTATGAAAAATCAACGACGTCATATATTTTGAAATGGAGGGAGTGTATATTAATTACATACCTGATTGAATGGTGGTGAGCAGGTGGAGGACTTCTGAGACAGAGCATCATAAGGCATGAAGCAAATAGATATGTGGCTACAGTTGGCAGATTCAATAATTCTCCAGCGAGCGCATGACTGGCTAAAAGAAGCAAGATAACCTGAAACACTAAATCGGAGACTGTTCTCAAGGAAATAAATCATTTATTGCACCAGCTACTTGTTATGTAATCTTGCCTGTTTTTTATTTCAACCAGAAATAAATCATTATGCACCGTGGAAGAGCCATCGCCTTGCGATCACCGAAGTGGATCGGTTGTGGACTTGCGGTGGCCTCTGCGGCAGAGCAGCCTGATCCGGTTGGCCTCTTGGCGATGGAACGGACGGCGCAGGGCAGTGATGGCGGGCTGGGGATGGGGGCTCGATGGCGGGATCCAACATCTCGGCGGGCGTCGCGGGCTCAGAGGGATCCCACAGGGGTGCAAGGCGGGGTCGTCGGGCTTTGGGCGCACGGATGGCTACTGGGCCATGGATTCGTCGTGGGAGGGGTATTGGTTAAAACAATCCCGACGACCGCGACAAGGACGTCGGCGGTTAGACGGAGGGGTGAGATGAGAGCGCGGGAAAGAGAGGAGGTCACGGAGGAAGGATCAATGGCGACGGTGACCCTGGCTCTCCATCCCCTTGCCCGGCCGTCGGGACACGCGTGGACATGGAGGCGGCTGATGGCGATGGCGATCTCGGCGCCTACGAGCGGTGGCGGCTACGGCGGCGGGGTAGGGCGTGCGGTGGAGAAGGCGACGCGGTTGCCCGGCGCCGACGACGGCGATCCCGGCTCTCCGGCGAGGGCACGCGAGGAGACGGTGGCGGCGGCATCCGGCGCCTACGATGGCGGTGCGAGGGGAGAAGGCGGCGGCGGCGGGCTGGCGACGGGAGAAAAGATTTTTTTTTTCCTGTAACCGCTATTTACGCGAAGTGGGAGATCGCTAATTGTAGGGATGGATCCAACTCTCGCGACATGAGCCATTGAATGAAAAGATCTCACGGTTAAAAATGATCTGTGTGGATAAAACTAGTATATTTTATATTAGTATAGATATCGTTTATTTTGTTGTGACATATTTCATCATTAAAAAACTTTAAGTATATGTTATATTTTAGCATATTTATGCTAATTTTTTAAAAAGACGAATAGTTACCAGACGTTCTAACAATCAACGGTGTTATGCATCTATTTAAAAAATGGAGGTATTATATGTATGTATCTACCGATATCTGAAAATCCAACGAAACGTTGAACACAAGCCGGAGAGAGGAAAATCAGCCCATATGCTATCTTATTATTTTGTAAATGGAGCGTAGTACATGATTGTAGTACTCGCGTACATAGGCTCAATGCCCTGCGTAGTACTCGCAGACCATGATCGTCTTGCGGGACGCGCACACGGCGACGGCGCACCCGAGCTGCTTCGACGCCGGCTGCACCATGATCTCGTAGTTCCCGCACTGCTTGCCGGCCACGCACGCCTTGGCGCCGGCGTCGTACCACCGCCGCTCGTCCGCCCAGAGCCAGACCGCGTCCTCCGGCGAGGCCCGGCCGTGGCTGAGGAAGTAGGTCTGGGCGGCGCCGCCGCCGCCGTCGCCGCCGGCGTGGGCCGCCGGGTCCCTGCCCTTCTGCGCCAGGTCGCACCCGCCGGAGCTGCGGAGCCAGGTGGCGTGCTGCTTGGCGCGCTGCGCCACCGCGCCGCTCCACTCCAGCGGCGGCGCCCCGGCCTGCCGCCGCACGTCGTTCACCGCGGACAGGAACTTCATGGCCGTGATGTGGCCGCGCGGAATCGCGGAGCGGCCGGTGGCGGAGGCGGCTGCTGGCAGGTGGGAGGCTAGAGCTAGCAACGATAGGACGGTGAGGCAGGACAAAGAAGACGACATGGTTGATTTCTTGTGGCTCTCACACACTAGCTAGGGATGTGGCGATATATATATATACATATACTGGAAAGATCTTCTGCATGCGAAACTGATCTTGAAACTTCATGTCTCAAATTAATTGTTTTATTAGTAACCGAGTGATCTGTTGTAAGTGATTCACGTTATTATTTGAGTAACTGTGAGGTTTCTGTAGAATTAGATGTGATAGATAGAGAAAGTCTGATCCAAGAGATACAAGTGAGGAAGAATAAGTTAGATCGCGACGGGTACATTTCGTGAATTTTCATGAAATTTTCTATGTTTTAGCCTATCTATCTTGATGTTTTGATTGGGTTGGGTCAAAATGTTGCACCGGATATTTTGACGGTGTTTCATATTTTTGTCTTTGATTCTTTTGGAATGTGTGTTGGTGTACTCAACAGTCGAATTTTAATGTTTCGTATGCGAGACTGAAATCTTTCAATCGTGATTCAACTATGTTTCATATTTTTATAGTTGAGACATTTTTGTTCTAGTTGTGAAATATTTTTCTACAAAAGGTAAAACAACGTTTAATTTTTTGGAAAAATTGAGCGCCCGATTTATAATCGTGTCAAATTTATTTTGAGCTATTCCAAAGGAGGAATCTGATGGGGTATGTTTCTGCATAGGCCAAGTGGCAAAATAGGCTAGGCATGATTAGTAACACACATGATATGATATGAAATGATATGATATAAGGCATATTTTCTCACTATAAATTTGGGCTTTCACTGGTTGTACGATAAAACTGATATGGCTTGATTTATGTTTAAAAATACTTACTCCCTCCGTTTCATATTATAAGCCGCTTTGATTTTTTTTAAGTCAAACTTCTTAAAAGATTGACCAAGTTTATAAAAAAATTATAGCAACACTTATAGCGTCAACTTAATTCCATTACCTATAACATTGAACATATTTTGATAGTCTTTGTTTTCAAAATATTGCTATATTTTTCTATAAACTCAAAGTGTAATATGAAACCGAGGTAGTACTTCCTAACCATAAGCAAAAGCGAAATATTTTAGGAGAAATTTATGATCAGAACTTATTTTTGACCAGCAAAACACACCTTATATTTTTATAATATCTCTCTTTTGAAGTTCACAATTTTCACTTCTCTGATATATCCAAACCATCTCAAATTATTTATAGCAATTTGATAATTGATCAACGGTGCAAATTATAGATTTTGACGATGAAGTGAAACCGTCCATCTATAATAATACATATATCTATTGCATCTCATGTTTACCGTTAATAAGATGAAACTTTCGTGCAGTAATTTGTGCAGTTATCATCTAGTTCCATATTGAAATACTCCCTTTGGTCATACTACCTATTCTTTTCACTCGGCGCTTTGGACATCTACACAATCATATGTGTTACCATTATATTTTTCTAATTATATATTATAAGATTTATTAAAAATATAAACATGTGGAAGTGTACTCCTTTTGACAAATATATTGATGTCATTTTCATATATTAAATCTTAACATTTTTTTAATCTACTAATGATTTAAGAAATCGAGGATACACTGCAAGGCTGCAAGCATTTGAATTATCCTTTTAAGAAGGGCCCTTTTACAATACCCCCACTACAGGTGGTAGTAGTGTAGTAGGAATGAAATCCAACCGTTGAATGCAAGGGGTATTTTAGACTTTTGCTTTATAAAGGTGGAAGGGTATTTCGGTAGATTTGTTGTGCTAATAGTATAGGGAAAGGGTGGCTGCGAGCCTACGATTGACCCATCGTGTTTGTCTCGACCAGTACGCTGCAGCCTTTCCCGCATGGCGAGAAGCCGAGGTTGCATGTCGCGGGCAAATAAGCAGCCGTGATGGAGGCGGAGCTCCCGCCGTCGATATTGCAGTCCATCCGCTGCCATCCTCCATCCCTATGAGGGTGCATGGCCAGGAGACAACACGGCGGCCGTTGCCGACCGATCAGGCCTGGATGCACTGGCGGTGCACCGTGCCATGTCTAATCGCCAACCCTAATTGCTGACTCGTCGTCGTCTCCCCACAAATCCCTGTTGTGAAATGCGTGCTTACCCTATGCCAAACTACAAATTTACCACAATATCATCTATTTTATTTTCGAGATAACCCCTTCACAAGTTTTACTACAGCCACTACCGGATGTAGTAGGATTACATCTAGTCCATTTGGATCTAATCAAATGAATGACTCATTTTCATTTTGAGATACTCTAAGGGCTACTTTGGAAGCTTAGGAAAATAAACCCTGGGAAATACTCCCCTACGGGGATTTTCCCTGTGACACTCAGCATCCTCTTTCATTCCCCGGAAAACTACTCACACGTGAGGAATCATTTTGGGGNGTGGGTGGGGGGTGGGGGGGTTGGCTAGGGAAGAAGAATTTTCTATGCTTGACAACAACAACAACAACAACAATAATAATAATAAATAATCTATAATGAGCATAAGAAAATAATATAATTCAAAACTAAACAATAAAAACCATAAAAACTTTCGAAAATTCATAGAAAACCGAGAAAATCCACAGAAAATCTGGAAAATTCACAGAAAATTCAAAAAAAATTCTACAACATTCATAGATAACTCAAGATGAACCTTACACAGCATGAACTTATAAGTTACATCAACAAAATCATGGGTGATTGGGACATTCTACAAATGCATATTACAAATGACAGAACACAACCTAATCATCAGTAGTTCAAACAAAGTGGAACCTAAATCAAAATGATATAACAACAACAGTCATATTGGCCGACTGAACCCAATCAAACAAGTAGCACTGTGTGCATTCTTTTAACATTTCTTGTTGTTATATCAACACCAAAGGAAGTCTTCTGAACATAACTCACATGCCAATGCATGAGTTTGATATCTTCTCAACAACAATATACCATTTACAATTGCCGCACAAGTGGACATACATCTAGGCGAAGGTCAAGTGTCGGAGATTGCAAAATAATTACTATTGCTGCAAATGCAATCATTGAAGTTTTTAATAATAATCCTGCTAAAACTGAACTCGGTCTCTGTCCTGTCACTTTGCATACCCTTGAAACTGCAATTTTCATAGTAAATAATCAGTTAATGGCTTTTGATAATGGTAGCAATATACTTAACAGCCAGATAAAAAAGAACCAGTGCAAGATATATAGAGGTAACAAGAACTTTCCAATCGAAATCTACGTATACCATTTCTTTTGTTCTTAAATTAAGCATTTGAGAAATTATTCACAATTTTAAATGTTTGACCAAATTTTGTCCTAAACATGAAATATTTATTACCAGGAGTAGTGCCAATTAATATTATCAAAGAATTTCCTGTTCTGACCAAACAGGTTATTCAAACATTTTATTAACGAGGTTCGTGGGTAAAAATCAGAATTCAAAACATACATTTGATTAATTTATAACTGTGCATCTGCATACATAATCAGCAAATACCAAATTTAATATCCTTACTATTGACACCAATACCTTAATTCATTGGATATATGGGCCTTGAAGAACCACCATATATCATTGGGAACGTATAACTGCACATTTGTAAACTGTATTGCCAAAATAATGCTTTCTCAAAAACTAATGAGATCATTTTTTTAATTAGCATATTGGAGGAAATAACAAGAAAAAACTTATGTTGCGCTTTTGCCCTACAGTTAGTTCCTCGTACTCATTATTGTTTTGCAGTCCTGGCACGATTTTAGAAGGTGGCGCACATTCTTCAGTACAAAGCAAACAAGAAATATCTTGAATATTGTCTCACAAGAATCATCCTTTCTTGCAATTTGTAAGATTAGCATTCATAAAAGAACATACCTATGCAGCAATTTGGCTGCACAATTTATCAATGGCAGGAACATGAGTAGGCTCAACTCCCCTACTCTGCCAATTGAAGGTAGTAAGAATAGAGGAGATAGAAACCCTAGAAGGAGGAGAAGAAGAGAGGGAGAAGCTCATCTCTGTCTTGTAGGAGGAGAGGCCCTGCAGCGGCGGCGGCGGCTTGCGAGAGGGAGAGGCCCAGTAATGGCGACAGCTCGCGGGTGGGGTCGACGGCGGCGGTGGTTCATGCCTTCGTGGTAATGAGCGGCAACGGCACGGAGGTGTCGTGAGAGGAGAGGGGAGGAGCCGCTAGCGTTTTGCGGAAGGGAAAGGCACGGCGGCAGCAGCGGCGGCGGCTGGTGAGAAGGGGTGCCGTGGCGGCGGTTCGGTTCGGGAGAGAGGAGAGGGGAGTGCTGGTGCTAGCGACACGAGTAGGGGAAATTTTCCCAATTTGTTGAGGCGTGGGAGATTTCCCCAGGGAAACGGCGTGGATTGGGCTGGGGTTTTCCCGTCTCGTGGGCTTCCAAACGCATAGGAATTTTAGCTCGTGGATTATTTCCACGCAGGCCTCCTGCCCGAGGAATGGGCCGGGATCCCAGCGGGATCCCGGTCTGCCAAATGAGGCCTAAAAAAATCAAAAAAAATCAAAATCGTTTAAGAAAGGAGGTATTAATTGTTTAACGAGCGTAGTACTCCGAAAGTCTAATATTCAAATCAAAATTGAATGAGTATATGAATAAATCTCAAATTCCAACAAAATATTAGAGAAGCAGGGGATGGAAATCATCCAATGTTGTCTTATTATTTTGTAAAAGCAGAGCCTAGTCCATGGTTGTAGTAGCTCAATGCCCAGCATACAACTCACAGATCATGATCGTCTTGCCGAACGAGCACATGGCGACGGCGCACCCGATCTGCTTCGATGCCGGCTGCACCATGATCCTGCAGTCGCCGCACCGCTTGCCGCCGATGCACACCTTGGCGCCAGCGTCATACCACCGCCGCTTATCTGCCTAGACCCGGACTGCGTCCTCCGGCATGGTCCGGCCATAGCTGAGGGAGTAGGGCTTGGGGACGTGGTCCAACCGACACTGGCATGACGGATCATGCCGGTGTCGGCCGGCGAGTCCCTGCCATTCTGCGCTAGCTTGCACTCGTCGCCGGACCTGCTGAGCCAGCCGGCGTGTTGTGTAGCACGCCATGCCACCATCACATTGCATGACAACGGCGGCACCCCGGCCTGCCGCCGCACGTCGTTCACCGCGGATAGGAACTTCGCGTCATCCAGCAACGATAGGACGGTGAGGCAGGACGAGGAAGAAGACGGCATGGTTGATTCCTGTGCTTTTCACGCGTTAGGGATGTGATGATATATATAACTTCCGATAGTCTATATAGATGGGAAACATCTTTTGACGTACTATTCTCTGACTTTAATTGGTTGGCATGTGGATCTGATAGCCGACATGCCTACATATTAGTGACTCATATCAAAGAACAGTATGTTAGAGGAGACTCATCTATATAGATGACATATGGTGATCAAACCTATAATTAAAAAGATAGTAACAAAGTAAACCTATATGCAGAGGCGAAGCCACGTTGTGCTTCCCTGGTGCATGGAACACAGGTCCAAAAATTTTTCACCAAAGCATGTTCTTTTATTGCACATGTAATTGAAGAATTAAATGTGTGATATATAGGAATGGGACACAGAGTAATTCCTATTCTAGCTTCGCCCCTGCCTATATATCATGTTGAAGCTAAGACATTATATGCATGTCTGGCTCAACACATATATACCAGCTAGTAGTATATCCATGTTGCCATTTTGTGTAGTCAATAATTTGGTTGTGTTAAGCACTGTATAACTGTATTTCAACCCCAATATAATATACATATATATCATATCATATATGTCCTCTGCTTTTGTTACAACCACAATCCTCATGGAACTTGGTGTATCAATTGAATTAACAAGGGAGAAAGATGAACATGCGTGCAAAGCGGAGTTGAAGGCTTAGTTGGTGATGAAAAATGTACTTATATTTCAACACTCTTCCTCACACATCGAGGCATCATCAAGTTTACGATATATCGATGTAGTAGGGACCCAAAGCTCCATCCACAAATAATTTTGAACTTAAACTAAAGGCTGCTTGGCTTGACTAATTAATACAAAGTTCATGTATCAATGTGTAATTATTTAGAAACTTAAGGCTGCTTGACTTGACTAATATTAAGTTCATTTACAGTACTGGTATATTTCATTTTAATATGAATAACCATTTCCCCATGATTATTTGTTTCCCCCCCTTTCTTTTAAGACACTCTCTCTGCCTTAAAATGTTTGTAATATTTAACCACTAGCTTGTATGTGATGAAACTTAATTAATTATATAAATGCTCAATGAAACCAAAGTTTTATTTCTATATAGAAATTAATTTATAGGCATATTCCACGAATATATCCATTCTCGATCAAGACCATGTCATTAGCACAGAACTTCTTATCTGTAACGGCCTTTCCTGTGTCGGGGGCTTGTAGACCGTCACAACATCGTCATCTCTAATGGGCCGAAATAACACCGACAAAGATATACTCGTATATACATTATCCATATGCATGTATTTCGAGCCCGTCACCGATTAGACCTATCGGTGACGCCGATAATACTCATCAGTGACGGTCTCAAATTTAGGCCCAATAAAGATAACATTTAGGCCCGTCACCGATGGTTGTCATCGGTGACGGGCGCAAACTTAGGCCCAATAAAGATAACTGCAAAACCCATCACCGATGTTCGTTCGTTGGCCGTTATCGATATTTGTTGCACACTATAAATACTCCAACTGCTTAGGGAATGGTTATCCCACTGTTCACTATTTTGGTGGAAGGTTGAGCAGGGCGATTTTTGTCTCCTTTTTCCAAGAAAAATAGAAAATTCATAAAAGTAATTGAAAAATACTAATCAATTCCCATAAATTTAGTAATATTTATCTTACAAAATATTTATCTAATATTTGTTCACTTTTGCAGTGATGAATCAAAGTTGGATGTATGGAACTGTGCGACATGGCAAAGAGTATAGAAGTGGCATTTCAAATTTTATAAACTCCACGGAGGAGGACATGAAAAGAAGAAACAACGATTACATGTGTTGTCCATGTGCAGATTGCAGAAATAAGATGATGCTTGATAGCAGAGTGGACGTACACGCTCATGTGATACATCGAGGATTCATAGATGGCTACACATGTTGGGTGAAGCATGGGGAGCAAGAATCAGTCAATAATGTTGCAGCTGCAGACAGAAGTGGTGTACAAAATCAGGAAGATAAAGATGAGCATGACATTTTCGTACCTTCTCCATTGGGCGATGAAATGGTTGATGTGGATCATGATCTGCTCCAAGACATGTTGCGTGACATTGAGGATCCAGCTTACAATGAGAGAGATTCCATGAAGTTAGTTGGTCAGTGACTCGGAGACACCTCTATACGCCGGATGTAAGGCAAAACACACCAAATTATCAGCTACCATAGACCTAATGAAATTGAAGGCAAGTAGTGGATGGACAGACAAGAGTTTCACAAATCTTTTGGGAATATTGAAAGCCATGCTTCCAGAGGGGAACACATTGCCTGAGACGACATATGAAGCAAAGCAGGTTTTGTGTCTCCTGGGGTTTGAGGTTCGTAGAATTCACGCTTGTCCAACCGACTGCATATTATACCACAATCAATATGCGGAGTTAGATGCTTGTCCTGTCTGCAAGGCTTCGCGATACAAGCGAAAGAAAAGTGCTGACAAAGGAAAGAAGTCAAAGCGGGGTGGTCCGGCAAAGGTTGTGTGATATCTATCTATCATTGATCGTTTCAAGAGAATCTTTGTCAACCCCAAGGAAGCGGAGTTAATACGTTGGCATGCCATAGAGAGAAGGAATGATGGTATGCTAAGACACCCTGTAGATTCGATTCAATGGAGGAATATCGATCGAAAACACGTAGAATTCGCAGCCGACCCTAGAAACATGAGGATATGTTTGTGTACGGATGGCATGAATCCTTTCGGAGACATTAGTAGTTCTCATAGCACTTGGCCAATTCTCATTGCAAACTATAATTTACCGTCATGGTTATGCTTCAAAAGGAAATACATTATGCTGTGCTTGTTAATCCAAGGACCGTAATGACATTGATGTGTTCTTGGAGCGTATTATCGATGATCTTGAGATTCTCTGGAAAAAATGTGTGGAAATTTGGGATGCGTATGGTTAGGAGAACTTCAAGCTACAAGTTCTATTGTTCTGAACCATTAATGACTACCTCGCACTTGGTAATCTTTCTGGACAAATTGTGAAAGGAAAGAAGGCTTGCTCCAACTATATGGAAGATACACGCAGTAGGTGGCTGAAGAAATCACGAAAGATGGTTTACATGGGTCATAGGAGATGGCTCCCACTACGTCACGCATTTAGAAGAAAGAAGAAAATTTTCAACAGTTAGAGAGAATTTCAACCTGCTCCTAAGGATTTGTCCGGAGGTGAGGTCCACGTCATGATGGAGGACATAACTAATGAGTTTGGAAAGAAAAAGAAACGTAGTAAGGCAAAGGACAAGGGTACGTGGAAGAAAAACTCTATATTTTGGCGACTACCTTACTGGAAGGATATTGAGGTCCGTCATTGCATTAATCTCATGCACGTTGAAAAGAATGTGTGTGAGAGTTTGGTCGGCCTACTGCTGAATATTCCTGGAAAGACAAAGGATGGGTTGAACGTGCGCCTTGATCTATAGGAGATGAATATTCACAGCGAACTCATGCTTGTAAATAATGCAGAGACAGGAAGAGTGTACCTCCCTCCAGCATGCCACACCTTGTCGAAGGATGAGAAGATTGCAATGTTATCTTGCTTGAAAGATATTAAAGTTCTATCGGGCTATTCAACAAGGATAAGTAAGTATGTTTCATTAGATGATCTAAAACTAGTTGGAATGAAGTCTCACGATTGCCACGTGCTAATCACACAGCTCTTACCAGTTGTTATAAGAGGTATTCTTTCACCCAAAGTCTGCCACACGATCATGCGTCTGTGTGCCTTCTTCAATGCAATCGGTCAGAAAGTTATAAATCCCGAAGATCTAGATGGGTTCTAGACCGATATTGTCAATACCCTCTATCACTTGGAGATGTATATTTCATTGTTTTTCTTTGATATCATGATTCATCTCCCTGTTCATCTTGTGAAGCAAACAAAATTATGTGGCCCAGCTTTTCTAAGAGAAATGTATCCGTTCGAGAGGTACATGGGAGTTCTGAAGTCGTACATTTGCAATAGAGCAAAACCGGAGGGGAACATCATTGAAGGTTACACGACCGAGGAGGTTATTGAGTTTTGCGTCAATTACATGTTCAAGACCGATCCTATCGGAATTCCAGCGTCTCGTCACGAAGGAAGGTTGTCAGGTGTTGGCACAATAGGAAGGAAAAAAATTGTGCCCGATCGATCCTCCTATGCGCTGGCCCATTTTGCTGTGTTCCAACATATGACAGAAGTTGCCCCATACTTTGAGGAGCATTTAGCGAAAATCCGACAGGAGAACTTGGGGCGATCGGATATGTGGATAAACAGAGAACACAACGCTCGTTTCAACGAATGGTTTAAGAATCGTATTACAAGGTCGACCAATGGCCCAAATGAAACAGTACGGTCGTTGGCGGCAGGACCGTGTTGGGATATTGACACATGGCAAGGATACGATATTAATGGATACACATTTTACACCGTCAAATAAGATGATAAAAGCACAGTGCAAAACAACGGAGTCCGTATAGATGCATTTCAGGATCAATCTAGGTCGAACACATACTACGGCCGCATAGAGCAGATCTGGAAGCTGAACTACGTGAAGTTCAAAGTCTCTTTGTTTTGTTGCCGTTGGGTGAATATACGCACTAGTGTCAAAGTCGACAAGGAAGGTTTCATTTTAGTAGAAGCCAAGGTTGGATACGCCGACGAACCATTCGTACTTGCGAAGCAGGTCGAGTAAATTTTCTACATAAAAGACCCTACACACAAGAAGCTGTACATCGTTAGGGATGGCAAACGAAGAATTGTTGGGGTTGACAACATCGTCAATGAAGAAGAATACAACTAGAATCTTCATGTAAGACCTCACATCAACCTTGACGATGATCCCGAAGAGGATGTGGCATATGCTCGTTCAGATCATGCAGAAGGCATATCCGTAACTAAATGAAGTATCTACCGCCATGATTGTGCTTCAAAAGGAACTAAGACTTGCACTATTGGTGATGGGCCTTTGTAATGAATGATTTGCTATTTCTTGTAATGAATTTGCTATTTAGTATCATTTGATAAGGGAAAGTCAACAATGGTTTGCTATTTTGGTGCAAACAAAGAAGTATTTTGGTGTAATGTTTTCACAATCGGGCTTGCTATATAATACCCTACAAGATTGTGTTGCTTTCAAAATTTTGTTTAAAGAAATTACAGCTTGAAAAGGCATAAAGCATGTGCTGCACTCCCATTTAATAAGGAATAAGGAAAAATAAAAAGTCCAAACCAAACCTTCTTAATGAAGAAAGTCAACCATGGTCAACTATAAAAGAGAGAAAATAAAAAAAGTAATTTATTTACAAATAAAATGAAAAAAATGCTATCTTAATCAGGCTTAAACTTAAGCCCGTTACGGATGAGCTCATCTTAATCGGGCTAAAATTTAAGCCCGTCACGGTTGAGCTCTCAGTCGGGCTTTAACTTAAGCCTGTCATGAATAACTGTCATCCGTGACGGCACTAGAGTTGAACCCTGTTGTGGATGTGGTTTGACCACATGAAGACTAGGGGTCTTTCACTCTCAGATCTACACACTCCTCTCAAAATCTACATATAAATTTGTTTCAATTTATAACTCGGTTTTGTAGGTTTTGATGCTTAACTCTTGAAGATGCATGTCGGCGGCTTGGTGATCACTGAATGGATGTGAATGGCATATGTGAATGGATGTGTGAATAATGTGGATGTGTGATCACTGAATATATGTTTGATTTGTGAATTGCTGTGAATGACTGTGAATGGCTGTGTGAATGAGGTTACTAGGAAAGAAAATATATATATCTGCTTCTGTCATTTTGCAGGGGGCATGACTAGTAAATGCCTGAGGCTAGCCAAAAAATAAAATTTAATTTTTTGGGTTAAATACTCATTCGTGACGGGCTTAAGTTTAAGCCTGATTGAGATGAACTCATCCGTGATGGGCTTAAGTTTAAACCCGATTAAGATGAGTCCTCGGTGAAGGGCACCATACCATACTGACAAAGGTGACCTAGTCATCTTTGTCAAGTTTAAGTATGAGCCCATCACGGATGAGCTTATCGGTGACGGGCCCTAGTTTAACTCATCTGCTAGGTCAAACCTATCGGTGACGGGTTTTAGTTTTGGCACGATAAAGATAACTGTAATATGTGACGGCAAAATATCCGATACAAATGACTTCTCACATCAGTGACCTTTGGTTCGTGATGGGACCCCTTCCTGACACAGATGAGGCTTGCTGCCCGATTAAGATGAGCTATCCCGTGTTAGTGTGTGCAATTGTATTGGTCGACATAGATTAAGGATGTCTTAGGATTTCCTAATTAGTAGAACTCATAATATAACACACCATTATGTACGTTCATTATGTACGTTCAGTTTAACGAAAAGTTTGTTGTGCATGAGTTGGTTGCACAACTATCATGTGTGACTCAAAGTATGTGCATTGTCTACAGTTACGTATAATTTGGTAGCTTCATAAATCTTGAAAGTTCAATATTGTGACTGTTGTAGATATATATTGGAGCGCCTGTGACATTCTTCGTAGGTTATTTTATTATTTTATTTCTTCTAGAAAAATAAAAGAAAGGTCAACTGTTCATGGACTGCTAGGTCCATATCTGTATGCATCCTAACCACAATAAATTGCTCAGCCATATATGATCTGCATCTATCTCTAACGTTTACTCAATTCCTCTTGTGGCAAAAATTAAATGTGTGCAAAGCTAGAGAAATATATGTACAGACTCACTACATTAAATTAATGGACCATTTATTTAGATATTACAATTTATTTAACATGTACAAGGCCAGGTGCGAATTATAGAGACATTATGTGTATAATTAAATAAACCAATTACCATTATATGTTAAGTATGAAACTACTTGCATATAGTTGCGTTGAATTGAAGTACTTTATAAAAAAAATCTTGCATGTATATGTATGAAGTATATGAATTACCAATTTAATGTAGGAACAACTTATGCTAGTCCGAATCGGATTTCCTCCATGGTTTACATTTTTGGTATGGAAGAATCTGCTGTTGGGGGGGGGGGGGGGGTTGGTGTGCAAAAAAACAAATTTTGGCAAAACAATTGAAAATTTGAATAGAAATTGAATAATTTTTGCTAAATTTTAAAAAATGACTTTTTTTTGCCAACATAGTTCCATATGCCCGTACCGGGGGGGGGGGGGGGGGGGGTTTTCGAAATTTCCAAAATTGCAAACCATGATTCCCTCGAAGGGTAGCAGAAATGTTGGGGAGAAGAGAAAAGAGGAAGACTTACGCGCTCAACGTCGCTCGAGCTCGGGGACTTAGCACGTTTGGATGGGGAGGACGTTCATCAGTGCTGGTTTTTAGCTAACTAGCATTGATGTTGGAGGTATCAGTGTTGGTTTGTATAAAAAAAACTACCACTCATGTGGCCCCCCCTTTGTATGTGTCGGTTGCACGGATGGGGTATTATTAGCACCAGTTCTTGTTTAATTTGGGGCGGGAAGTGGTCAGGTGGGCAGGAATGGCCTATCAGTGGTAGGTTTTCCTAACCCGGTACTGATAGGGCGTCACCTTTGAGCAGTTAGTTATGTGGTAATGATGGCCTACTAAAATCGTAGGATCAACATTATTTAAGGGTAATATGATTACTTATGTGAGAGAAGCTGGTCATACATTTTTCTCTTTTTGAATCTTAAGCTACTCACACATCGAAAGAGAAACTTTGAGGTTATATCAATGAATGATCTTAAGTTAATGAGAACGATTAATTAAGATTGTTCTCATTGATATAACAAGTCATTACGGACGACCGAACATACATATATATATATATATATATATATATCTATGTATATATATATGTATGTATGTATGTATGTATACATACATACATACATACATACATATATATATACACACACATGTATATACTTATATATATATATATATATCAATTGATGTTAATTAATAATAGCATATCTAAATCTCGCCAATTTATTCGTGGAGATATATATGGATACAGAAGATCTGATACATTTATATCTTGGTACATATATGCATCAAAATTAAATATTGGTTACTTCACGCGCACTAAGATTTTCCATTAATAAATTGACAAATAAAATGATACGCTACATCTTTTTTGTTGGAAAGAAGTCAATGGTTTGCGCCGCACATATAGCCTATAAATACCTTGCCCTTCTCCCTATTCCACACTCCAAACACCGTCTCTGCACTACTAACTCTTGTGTGCCATCACATACCTTCCCATGGGACCGATAGTAATTGAGGGGTGGACGGCATCTGAGATAGAGGAGGCTAGGTCACTGATCACTAGCCCCAACAACAGCGGTGAAGGTGGTGAAGGAGAGGGGAACAAGAAGAAGCCACACGGACGCATCGTGATGGAACTCCATGAATGGTTCCCTTGGAAGACCATAGGCCAGGTAATACACTTGTACCTGAAGCTCAACGCGGGGACACTCATGGTTATGCATAGCTTGAATAAGAGTGATGCCAACAATAGCATCGGTAATGGTGACCATGTGAGTGCTCTTGCAAACGGTAACTCTGTGAGGCTAGAGGAAGATCAACCCATGTTGAACAATGTGGGCCTACTGTTTGATTATCCATTGGAAGAGATGGATATGAAAAATCAAACATATCAAGAGCCAAAGATGGTTGTAGAGGAGGAGGAGGTGCAAGCTCAACAGGGATTAGTGATCAAGGAGAAAGAGGCGGGGGTGTCAAAGATTCACACTAACAGTCGACATGTGGCGCCATCAACAAAAACAAGGGTGGTTTGGACAGAGGAAGAACACAGGTTATTTATTTTCTAATTATCTGTATCCCTAATTAATTATATTTTTGTTTACTGTTTTGGCTTTTATCTATGTGGGCATGGTGCATCTAATTCTATCATCTAAAAATGTTTTTGTATGTTAGTCGGGTACTAAAGGCTAACTAGTACCCTCTCTGGTCGCGAAAATGTGTTTTCTAGGATACGTTTGAAGTTAAACTTTAAACATTTTTACGTCAATGTCTTTTAAAATGTGCTGATTGGATATAAGAAGACATATGTATAGGCCAGCTTCGGAAAAATACTTTTGACAACATTATATATTTTTTAGGGGTTTTAGATGTTTTGCAATAAAAAATAGTGGTCAAACATTGTGTTTTGACTTTTGAAGGCCAAAGCCATATCTAAAAGGATATTTTTTTTTTGTGAACGAGGAGTAGTAAGACGAAATTGGACGATTACATGGTTGAGAACTTGAGATTATTGCTACATATATACATAATCATGTTTATTAGGAATTGCCTTTTGTTTCCTTTTCTTTTTTGACAAAATAATAATTTAGAAATGGGTTAATTCTCAAACCTTAGTACTTAATTACATCTCAAGTTCAAATCCCTTTTTCCCCTGGTATGGAGAGATGAACATGCATGAATAGATACTCCTCTAGATCTATGATCCATCACTTGTTCTCGCTGGAGCCATAAAAAGTTTGGATTAATTGGTTGATCGCTCGCTCGCTGCATGTACGTACGCTGCGCAGGCTGTTCATGGTAGGGCTGCGCGTGTTTGGGCGCGGGGACTGGAAGAACATCTCCAAGCACCTTGTCACCACCAGGACGGCGGCGCAGGTCTCCAGTCACGCGCAAAAGTACTTCCACAAGATGGAGGCCCATGGCAAGGCCGTCGCCCCCGCCGCCAAGAGGCGCCGCCACATCACCGGCCACCAGCAAGCGGCGGCGACGGCCGAGCTCGCTGCCTTGGTGGCCGGCTCCTTCAGCCGCCACCTACCAGTTCCGTTCAACCCCTTTCTCCTGCCCAGCCTCGTCGCGCCGGTGATGCACCGCCTACTCCCACCTGGGAGCCAGGCCACGGCGGTGGTGAGCCCCCCGGCACCGGCAGAAGCAGCCGTCGGCAGCGGCGGCCAGGGAGCTTCTATTCCTCGGCTGCCATGGATCAACGGCAACGGCATGGGGAATTAGAGTGGTTGTGGTATCATGGCGTCGATTGATCCGCAGCTTCGCCTCGCTTCGTTTCATATCAGCAATTTCAATAGTGAACATTCATATGTTCTCGTGTAATGCTTGGATTTCATTCTAGTTGTTTATCTGGCACCTTAATAAACTTCTTAAGTATTTAGATTGGTACCTTAATAGTAATTTCTAATGTTGGTTTGTATTCCAGTTCGAAAATAAAGTTCATTTGTATGAACATTTAAAGTTGGTTTGTATTCCAGTTCGAAAATAGAGTTCGTTTGTATGAACATTGCAGTTATCTTACAAGTCACTACATTCTCAGTTCCCTTGCTTACAGTTATGTGCTTGTTGTATGGTTCATAATTATGTGTTATATGGTTCATCGCATAGTTGATTAAAGCCTCATAAGTAACAAGACCATTGACTTTATGGTCATCATGACCTGTTTGTAGGTTGCACAATTTCAACATGTTTTAGGCTAACACGTGTGTTCATAACTATCATGAAAAAGGACTGTTGCATGGAGAATTTGTGTAAGAGTAAAGTTCTAAATTTCACACACACTAGCAGCCTACCAGGGCCTGTTTGAGAGCCTATATCCCAGGAGTGGATTGGGCAAAGAAGGAAAAAGTACATTTGTGTCCCTCAACTATGTGTCATGTTTAATTCGTGTTCCTTAAACGCAAACCAGATATAAAGGTCCTCTCAAGTCTCAACTACTAAAACCAGTTTAATTTCTCTTCCTCAGTGGTTTTGATAATGGTATCGTCTCTTATGTGACGTTGCCCCTCCGTGGCACTTATATTTTTTTGAACGACCCACACTAGACGATGCGAAGTTTCATAGTGATATAGCGCAAAAAAACAAGATTCTAACCGAAGATATGTTACTTACTTGCATCCATGGAGAGGTCTTCGAGGGGGTTGTGTCTTGTACAAAGGCAACAAATCAAAGCAGGCCAGTCAAACTAAAATATTATTTTCTTTTTAAAAAAAATAATTAACTATTGTGCTACTTATGGCCGAATTCTAAGAGGAGATAAATGATTTAGATACCTTATTAAATGACAAAGCTACTTATGGCCAAATTTTAAGAGGAGGTAAATGACCTAGATACCCCTATTAAATGATATTAAATGAGAGTCGTTTGGAAGTAGGGGGTAGTTGGCAGAATGTGAAATCATTTATTAGGGGTCACACGTGTGGTGCATGTATGCTGTCTTTATAGCTTGATTGCATAAGCTCTCAATCTCTTGCATTTATTGCGTTGACCGGTGCCGAATTGGCAGTGAATTGCTCTTCAACTCTCTACATCAAAATACTTTTGGTAACAATCGCACCTTGTGACACTAGCTACTTCTAAAGAATTTTGATCTATTTTACACCGATGATTTGTAGAGCTATATGTTATAGAGAAGCCATATATACATTACTAATAAATTAGGGGTGAAAAAATTTCTTCTTTTAAGTCATAGGTGAAAAAACACAGCAAGACGACAAAATTGTGACCGTGACATATAGGCCGTACAACCATTGATATGAAATGTTTCAAACTATACGGAGCGTACCACTGATGTATCTACGTGCACACGCAAGAATTAATGTATCTAGAATCGCAAGCGTTTCTATATTCTTAGTATCAGGTATTATTACGTAGTATGTATCTCATAGATCCGAATCCGCATCTTCAACGTTAATGTTACTTCATTACTTTTACATGATTTTACCAATGATTATCATGATCTACCAGAGACACCTCCCCCTAGTTGGTGAAGTCCCTGGGTAGTATCCACACACATTTAACCTATAAATACAGTGCCATACCCCTTCTTCCCCACACCAACATCCATATCCTCCTCTCTTCTTGCATATGCTGCTCTCTCATTGTTTTGCAGTAGCATTCGCTCTCTCTGCTCTGCTCGCCATCGCCATGGACGCAAGGTTCGGCATAGAGCGGACGGCGGCGGAGCTGGGGGAGGCGAGGTCGGTTGTCGCTAGGGTCAGCAACGCCTACAACGCCATCGCCGGCAGCAGCAACGGCAACGGCGCCGGCGGCACGACCGCTCCAGGCGAGGTTCCCGTCGAGGACCATGCGTCAGGTAATCGACTTGTACATTGATTTCACGGTGGAGACGGTGCAGGCGGCGGCGGCGCAGCCGCAGGACGCAGGCGGCGCGGCCGTCGTCCACCCTACTTTTGGCCTCGCGAACGACAACTTCGACATGCCGCCGGAGCAAGCTGCAGCTTCCGTCGTGAACAGCAACGACGGCGTCGATGCCGGCATGGTGTTTGGTGGTGCTCCGATGGAGGAGGCGGAGGAGCAGGCTCCGCCGGCGCCGGTGGCAGCGAATGGCGGCGACGGTGAGGTGGTGAACCAGGACAATGATGATGACGATGAGTTTTGGAGCGATTATGAGCACAGGTTGATTCTTGATCTGTATATACGTTCTACTTTGATTTCTGACATGAACTTTTTTAGTTTCTTTGAATGATTAGTTAAAATTCTACTCTTTTGGAGATGAAAAATTAAGTAATTTTTAGTTTCTGTGCATGTTTAATTAAATTCCAGTCTTTTGGATATGTAAATTATTTACTTGTTAGGCACGTTTTGTTTTTTATCACGTCGAAACATAAAGCATGACGTACTGTTTTATTTCAGATTTTTGTGTAGTGATGTACTGTAGTTCTTTAATAAAAAAAAATGTGTCAGTGATGTATGATAAATTGATAATAAGCTTGTAGTGTTTGTTGTTTACATATAGTGATCCATATATAGTCAAAATATATTATTATTTTTAACTATTTTGCTAAAATATGTAGGTTGGAACTCTCTAGATAAATAAAAATTTATTGTATATGTTCATAGTTTGCCACTGTTAATGATTTTATGTGAATATGTCTACAAGATGTCAAAATATAGTAGCCGATGCCCGCGATGGGATATCTCAATTGCTTACATATTTAACGTTGACCTTAGAAACTTCTTTTCTTTCTTAAAAAAATCATGTCTATTTTGGACGTAGTAGTAGCTAGTATTTGTATGTATTTACGCACAAAGTCCACACGTTCATTTCTAGGAAATAAAACATGCACTTCTTCAGTCATAATGACAGATAATTAATCAGTTTCTATACCACACCAATTTCATTTCTAGGAAGTGAACAGATTTCTTTAGGAACCTTAATTTGGAAACAATTGCAAGGTTAGCAAGATAGCTAATTAAACAGCTCAAGAATTTAATTAATTTGATTAATATTTTTCCCCGCAAGCTGTTTCTGAATGGGATGCGTGTGTACAGGCGTGGCGACTGGAGAAACATCTCGAGGTACTTCGTCAGTAGCAAGACGCCGGAGCAGGTCTCCATGTACGCCGAAAACTACTTCCACATGATGGAGATCGCTGGTGGCACCGTCGACGTCGCCGATGACTTGGGCCCCACGGCCATGGACGACGACGATGACGACGGCCATGAGAACAATAACAACAACAACTTAGGCGACGGGCAGCTACACGTCATCGTCGGCGTCGGGCCAGGCACGGCCCCGGCGCCGGGAGGGCTCCGGCGACCTCCTCCAACGCCGCCGCCACCGCGAACAACAACGTCGCACCGTTCTGGGCTCCACTCTTGTACAACTCCGAGATAGAGCAGCACATGACAGAGATGCAGGCGCAGTCGCAAAAGGCCTGGGATGATCAGCACATGAAGATGGCTGCAGCTGCAACTCCAATGTAGGGAGCAGCTGATAAGTGATAACTTTGTGTGGCTGCGCTGCAGCAGCTTATGATGTTCCAGCTGAACAGTGGAACACATGTTATGAACATCTAATTAGCTATTTATAAAGATAGCATATGATGGTCTAGTCTATAATAAATAAAAGTTGGCAACAAATTTATATATGTTGTTGAAGCTAAGACAATATTTGGGATCATTTTTGTTGCCATGTTTGGGATCATTGGAGCCTCCTAGAGAGTGCCCAATTGGTTGACAACTTCCCGCTTGGTCTTGAAAATATATGAAGTTGATCTCAAGAAATGATTTTTAATAATGTTTGGGAACCCTTTAGTACTGGTTATAGCAACCGTGGTAAGCAAATTGGGACTAAAGATCTAAAAAAATGTGTGAGATGTGAGATATGAGATTTGAACTCAAGATCTCTCACCTCAGCCCTCACACGTGTTACCATTCCACCTACTACACACATCTAACTATGATAGAGATGTTTTTTTGAACTAACCCTGAAGACATCTTTAGTCCCGGTTGGTGTTACCAAAACACCAACCCAGACTAAAGATTCTCCATCTTTAGTCTCGGTTGGTGTTACCAACTAGTACTAAAGATGCATTTTTAAGTACCGGTTGGTGTTACCAACCAGGATTCAAAATGTTTCGAGGGACGTGGCCTTTTAGAACCGGTACTAAAGCATCTTTAGCACCGGTTCATTAAACATCCGTGATATTTACTGTATTTGCCGATCGAGCAAAGATCAGTTGTCCAGTAGTGCTTGGAGATATATATGGTCCATCGTGTGGTTGGTATCTTAGAAGTCAATCAACGGGTTTTGACGCCTCGTGTTTTCCGGACACCTTGCCCTTGCGTTCCACTTATTTCATTTTGACAAAATGGCAAGTTCCTTTTTTTATCTCCTGGAAGACTCTGCAACTCACAAGGGAGTGCGAGCCACTCTTGTGGAAAACAGGCCCCGAAGGCCAAAATCGACACCGAAAACCGGACATGGAAGAATACCATAGAAGATCCAAACTAATGACAATACCGAGGCCATATGTAGGCCTCAGCTGAACCTTGTTAACAAATATCATGTCTCGGTGTCATCATCAAGTTTGGATCTTCTATGTTGTTCTTTCGCGTTTGGTTATCGATGCGCTATCGGTGCCCGTTTTATAATAGATTGCGTAGTCATCTGCATGACTTTCTTTTTCTTAAGGTCCTTGGACATACCAGCCTCATCCTTTTCTTTTGTTGCTATTTTTCTTCCCAAGATGGGAGTCGATGGTATTTGGTGAGTAAGCACACTTGTCGGCAACATCGAAGAAGCATGTAGTCATGGTAACGCCCTTTGTCGTCAGCTTCTGGATTGTGTATAAGTCTCTTACCTGGTCTTGAGTGCTTGAATAAAAGAAGTGTTGGACAAATTCAAGATTGTGTTACAAGACTCGTTTAAGTGGTGTCTGAACTCCCATATCTCCTAGCTTCTTTCTTATGTAGTGCAGGTTGTCTTCAGCTCCATGCCTCTTGTATATATATGGCTTGAAATATGGAGATGAACATGGTGAGGTGTGATCAAGAATAGACGGACTCCTTTGGTAGATGAATTAACCACAATCGAGCATAGTTAGTTAGGGCGATCGAAAGGTAATTTTCCATTAGCTTCTCATCACCACTAGCAGACTTGATGATAGTTGGTAGACTTGTAGGTACTCCTCGGGATCAGTGTTTTTGCCATACTTCTTAATTGACCTTGGTTGGAACTCATCTTGCCATCTCATGTCACGTAATTCACAAGAGAATGCACTACATCCCATACCTGTTCGATAGACAATACAACAGACAACATTAGAGGGATGACCCCTCATGGGTGAACATTCATTAATTGATGAGATGGCTTCGGGGGAGTCTCTCCCGCATGAGGCTGGTGATTGTCTTCACCAATGATCCTCCCAATCATTATCTTGCCACCTTTCACTCGACCGATTTCATAATTTTTTCTTTCCTCTTCCTTGCAAATTGCAAGTTCCTCGACTCGCCCAAAAAGGTAGCTATTCATGTAGCCACTGTTTGGAGCTTGTTGGGAGTTCGCTAACAAGGGCACCGCTAGGGTGCCTCCTCGTGTGTGCCCTCTTGCCATTGTTAGCCCCAACCATTGTGAGACCTCGGATCTCTTGAGAATGTGAGTATTCTGTTATGCGGACCACACCAAGTTGGCTTTGCGCATTATAATTTTCATGCTGAAGTCGAACGACGGGTGATCTTAAAGCACTAGGATGCTCTGTAGTTGCTTCCCGGGAATATCGAAGTTCAACCTTCAACAAAGTGGCCATCAGCTTGCACTATGATATGATGTTCAGAGGTGGGCTTTGAACATTGTTTCCACCATCCTAGGCCTATCCCATACATTGTCTTTTCCTAGTCCTCGAAGTCGATAGCATTGTTGGTTGCAGAGGCACCGGCAATAACAGCCTTGGCAGGTTTAGCCCTGGTTACTTTGGCTCAGGCGGCTTTGCCATCCTTGGAAGCCTTGGTGGCATCTGCGTTAGTCACCTGAGCTCCATCCATGTTTCCATTGGTATTATTGTTCATGTCGACGGGATTCTCGTGCCTGTTGGTATCAATAATCCCCACGTATCGATTGGTAGTTGAGTGTTTGGAATTAGTCTCCGAAATGGTTTCAATGGATCAAATCCAAAAGCGGGTCATCGAGGTTGATTTCTAGGTAGCCTACCATCTGGTGCTCGACATCTTTAGATAGATCTGGCCGATCGAAGAAGATCAGATAGGCCCAGGTTGGACCGGATTACGGCGACCATCAATTTGACATGAAAGCTTATGATACTAGGACCTGGTTGGGTTGGACTTGGATCTCAATTGATTGTAGAAGCCTTTATCGGAAAATTCACACCTTCCTTCCTCTCTGCTTCGGTTTCCTCTTTTCTCTCCAAGTCGATTACCAAAATCCGTCGTTAACAGTCATATCTTCATAGAAAACCTAGAAACACAAATGGCCTCTATCTGATGTGCCAACTATCGTCGATCAACAATTTGATAATAATATTTTGTATACTTGCATCCTGTTGAGTTAAAACTTTCCTTGGAACATGACAATAATAATGTGGCACAAAGAAGCTGAAAAAAATTGAACCTTGTGAAAAGGCACTAAAGAAATTAAAATCACATGTGTAGGCTGCACCGCCGATCACAATACATCAATACAAAATGGGTGTGTGCATCTTTCTCTTAGAAAATAAGTGCATGAATCCCATCCCAAATAATACGTTGATAAAGACATATATATGCTTCATTTGTGGCATACTAACTACAGTCATATACTTAATTTTTACATCATATATTTTGCGAGGATTAAATCGTTGTTAGTGTGACCATGACAGAGAAACATAGTACAATAACACAATTTTTTAAGGGTTACTATAGTTCTATTTGATAATTAATTATATGTCAGTGCAAGTTTCTGTTTTAGATAAGTAAAAATCTTGCACTTACATATGCTGACCAAAAGATCAGCAGTCCAGTGTGGTTGACATGAGAGATAGATGAGACCATGTATGGATGATCATGCATGTGACCAATATTATATTCCCTATTGTTCACAGGCTTGGGTATGTACGGTACATTTAAATATTTAGTAATTGTTATATAACACAAAAAACATGTTGAGGAAGAAATCTTTAATTTATATATGCATGTATGAACTTCATTTATGGGGGCATATAGCAATACCTGCCTAGAATAGATGAAACCTGTGTGCCTAGACAAACCACTGTTATTTGTTCAGCGGTCAGGTGAATCTGCCTTTGCATATTTAATGATGAGCCTATATAGCATCTATAGAAAACATACCAATAAAAAATTCTTTTTATTTATGCATGTATGCGAGAACTTTATTTATGGATTGGGAACATATATAGCAAAACCCACCAGAATTGAAAACCTATGTGCTAGAGCGGTGAAACCACTAGTTTTTGCTCAGAAACAAATTTTAATAATTAATAGAAGAGACCAGGAGTCCGTCTCCTTGCACAATTTCCGCTTCTTCAGAAAAATATAACTTATAATAGAAATCACTAAAAAAATTGCATTGGCAAGGTTTGCATATATCATCTCACAAAAGATTTTCACTCCAAATGTCAAGAAAACCTTATATATATTCAAAGACATGTTTTTTTTTTGTTTTTTGTCAAATGCAGAGATCGGTTTTAGAACTGAATGCACAACTTGATCTACACTATCATACTCATATGTTCCCTAACATTTTGAGTGAAAAATTTCAGAAATGGAAGAGTCGCCTTTCATTAATGGACATCGATCAAATGAGTTTTCCACTGCGTTTGTTCTCTATTGCCGGAAGCAAATTAAGATAGCACGTTGTCAGCACCATATATCACAACTGAGATATATATGATGCACACATTTGACGCTTTGTCAACTCTCTCTCTCTCTCTCCCCCTCCCTCCCTCCCCTGAAGAAGACGGACGTACGTATCGTACATACATACTCTCGTCGTCCATGGCGAGGTGGCGATGGGTTGTCTGCAGTGACAAGAGCCAATAAAGCAGGCAGTCATGAGGTCAAACTAATTTTAAGAAATATATGTCTTATATCTGTGAATTTTTTTATTTGGGGTCACACGTGTGTCGCTATGCATACCGTGTCTAGCTTGATTGCATAAGCTCTCAACCTCCTACATTTATTTATGAAGACCCGCACCGAATCGGAAATTTGGTAGTGAATTCTCCAACTCTCTATGAAAATAACTTACGGTAACAATTAATGTCACATTGTACTATTTTTGAATAGTTTGATCTATTTTATAGGACTATGATTTGTAAAGGTACTCGAGAGGTGAAGCTATATATAAATTTCTATATTTAGAGGTGACACATTTTTTTCTTTTTATGTCTAGCAAAATGAGTACAGCGAAAAGCACAGGAAGGCGATAAAATTGCGACTGTCATGTACGGTCCGTACCATACCGTTGACACGGAATGTTTTCAAACCATAAGGGCCATTGACACGGAATATTCTCAAATCGTAAAGGTCATACTATGGACGTGCCACCCATGTATATGAAAATCATTAATATACCTTGTACCGCAAATATATATATATTTACAGGTGAAACGTATCCCATTGATCCGAATTTCTGCCCTCCACGTAAATGTTACTTATATTTACATGATTTTACCAATGATGATCATGATCTATCAGATACACACTCCACAAGTAGGTGAAGTCCCTGGGTATCATCCACACATCCAGCCTATAAATACACTGCCCTACCCCTTCTCCCTCACACCAACATCCATATCCTCCTCTCTTCTTGCATACTGCTCTCTCAGCAGTGTAGCATTCGCTCTCTTTGGTCTGCTCGCCATCGCCATGGACGCAAGGTTAGGAGGCATGGAGTGGACGGCGGAGGAGATGGAGGAGGCTAGGTCGATCGTCGCTAGGCTCAGCAATGCCTACGATTCCGGCGCCGTTACCGGCGCCAGCAACGGCAACGGCGACACGAGGCACGCGACCGCATTGTTAGGGAGCTTCAGGCGTGGTTTCCATGGAGGACCGATCATGCCTCAGTTAATCGAGCTGTACATTGACCTCATGGTGGAGATGGCGCAGCCGGCGGAGCCGCAGCCGCAGTACGACGCCAGCGCCGTCGTCGACCCTACGTTCGACTTCATGAACGACGACAATTTAACTTCGTCAGCATGCCGCCGGTGCAAGCTCATGCCATGAACAACGTCGTCGTCGACACCGGCATGAACTACGGCGGCGTTGGCGCCGGCGGCATGGTGTTTGGTGATGCACCTATGGGGGAGACGGTGGAGCAGGCAGCTCCGCCGGCGCCGGCGCCGGCGCCGGTGCCTGTGGTGATGAACCGCAACGACGACGAGGTGATCAGCCAGGGCGGCGGCCGTCACCGTGCTGCAAGTGCAGCTGCACCAACAAATACTACTGGGAGGTTTTGGACCACTGAAGAGCACAGATTAAGTAACCCTAAATCTATCTTGCATCTCATGTTTACTATTGTGATGTAACTTTCTTGCAGTCAATAATGGTAATATGCAGGGTTCTCATGTAGTCCCATGGTTGATGCCCTGATCCCTTGATCACAATTTTTTTACCAGCTTAAGTACCCCAACCTCAAATAATCATTCACAAAATGGAGCATATATCTCTAATACCGATTTCAGGGTTCTAACCCTAGCCAGAGATTAGGCCACGTGGCGCCATTAAAATCAAGGTTTACCTCTCTGAAAATCTGCCACGTGTCTCCTTGGCTCTCCTCCTCCACCGTTTGATCAAGTATCGACGGCTAAAGTTCGCTGCGGTGGACCTCGTTGTAAAACTATGGAGTTTGTTTTCTTTTTCTTTTTTTTTGCAAAAGCGCTCGACCCCTAATCCACCGGATCCTTCGCCACCCGCGCGCTGTGGCCGACGCCACAGTGGACCACCCGCTCGTGTCCTCCCTCAAGGCGTTGGGCTCGTCTTCTTCACCGCCACCCAGCCACCTCGCCCTCCCCTGTGCTCCCCGCCGCCATGCTGTTGCCCTTCCTCGATGTCGGGGCCGCGGTCAACTCGTCGACGCAACGCTTCTATCTCGCCGGCAGGAGTCACCCTCGAGCATGAGGTGGCCGTCGCCGATACAGACTTCGGCCAGATCCATTGAGCCCGTGGGAGAAAGAAGATGGGCAGTGGCGGCCGTCGACCCAGATCAGGAGAAGGGAGGAGGTGCTACATAGCGGAGGAGGAGAGGAGGCGGCTTGCGCGGGTGAGCGGTGGCGTTGCGCCGGATCCCCCGTGACCTGCATCGTGGCCGATGATGCCACGGCGAACCACCCGGTCCCGCTCGTGTACTTCCTCAAGGTGCTGCGCCGACTCGTCTTCTCCCCCGCTGCCGCGGCCACCTCGCACTACTGGAGAACTGATCTTTGGTCGGAATCAGAAAAACCGGAATAGTCCCAGTTCGAATATGAACCGAGGCTAAAGATCAACTTTAGTCCCGGTTAAAAAAGGCAACGGGTCGCGATGATCTTTAGTCCCGGTTCATACACCCACCGGCCTGACAAGGCCAGTGTCAGGGGGGCGGGGATCTTTAGTCCCGGTTGAAACCAACCGGGACTAAAGATCCTCACTTTAGTCCCGGTTGGTAACACAGACCGGGACTAAAGATAATTTAGATCTATAGTCCCGGTTAGTGTTATTAACCGGGACTATAGTGATCCACCTTTTTATACTTCTTCTTCCTCCTCCAGCCCGAGCCATTGCTGCCAAGAGGAGGAGGAAGAAGGGAAGTGTTGCCAAAATTTTTGATAAATTTGTTTTGGTGATAATATACAAATCGGAAAGATCGAAAAGGTTAGCAAATCCATTCTCTAATAATGTATGCCTAGCATATTGCATTTATAGCTTTGTTTATATAAAATATTTTCTCCATAAAGGTTTATGCAAAATGATGAGAGAGAAAATATGTTAGGCAAAATTAGGTTGATTTTGAAATTAGAAAATTTGGATAATGATGTTAGGCAAAATATGTTAGGCAAAAATAGAATATTTTCTCCATTCTTTTTTCTAGAAATTAGTTTCACTTTGAATAATGATGTTTTAAATTTTTGTATGAACATTTATGAACATTTATACTCCTTCCATGTAGAACACCAAAGAACTGGCTCAAAAATTACCTGCAATGGGTGATAAAGGCACATGTTGAGATATTTTCAGCAAAGAAAAGCAAGCAGTCACTAGAGCGGGATCAGCTATCTCTAACGAGCATTAACCCTCATCACTATCGGGTAGGGCCCCCGTCACTGACCAAAGGTCAGTGATGTGAGAAACTATCTCAATCGGGCACAAGGCCGTCACGGATGGACATTATCTCAATCGAGGTTAACAATATAGCCCGTCACAAATAAGATTGACCAAGAAATACAAGTCAAACCAGGTTGGGTAGAGCCCGTCACGGATGACTAATCTCAATCGGGCAAACTACTCAGCTCATCACTGATGACTACCATCGCTAACGAGCTTTACCAAAAAGCCCATCACCGATAGGTTTGACGCCACCTGTTGAGTCAAAATATTCCTGGTTCGGATGACTTATCTCTATCGGGTTTATATTAGGAGCCCATCAGGGATGACTACATCCTTATCGGGCTTTCTTAGGAGCCCGTCACGGATGATTATCTCTTTCGGGCATTACTAAAATGCCCGTCAGGGATGACTATGTCAGCAAAAAAAATAAAATTCGTTTTTTTGGCTAGCCTCAGGCCTTTGCTAGCCATACCCGCTGCAAAAAATGACAGTCCCAGCAACCCCATTCCCAGCATTCCTAATTCACAGCCAATTCACAGCCAATTCACAGAATTCTCAACCAATTCACAGCCAATTCACAAAACCGCCGACATGCATCAAAACCTGTAAAACTGAGTTATAAATTGAAACAAGTATATATGTCATTAAGAAATGCAAATATATACAGAAGAACGTGCATAATTGTATTACAAAGAATATTTACAAAAATCAAATGTTTGTCACAAAATCATTTCTTTCCGCTAGGACTTGACTCTAAACATTCCTTTCGGTGACAAGAGATCATCTAGTATGAATTGTGCTATCTCCTCTCTAATGATATTGAAGTTGATTTCCGGAATCACCGAAAGTTTTTCCTGCATGCGAGGCGTCAAGTTAGTTTACATAATTGGAAAGTTAGTATGAATCGTGCTATCTCCTCTCTAATGTATATAAACAACTGAAGCACACACCTCAAGGTCGAGTAATGTCACCTTGTCTGGGAGGGTCCTCATGTTATAGCAGACGTGGAACCCACACTGGTCGCCAACTTGTTGACGTATTGGATAGTCCTTTTTGTGACCGAGTGTGGGATGCCCTTCCTTATGCCTCCCGCCTTTCGCCATGTATTGGTCCCAGGCATCGTTCAAGGCAGCTTCAATCGCCGACCAATCGTATATTTCTTTTTTGATATTGGAGTTAAGGTAGTATACCAAACTTCACTTCGGCACTATGACTAGAAGAATCCAATGATGACTACGACATTAATAAATTGCAAGTTAAATACTAAAGCTATACGTGTCGCAGGTTTGACTGTAAGTAGGGAACACACTTACTGTTCAGAGTAGGCACACATAATGAAGTCCTTGTCTTGGCGGGACCATAAGCAGTCCTTGATATATTCTACCATGCTGGCTCGATCGTAATTCATAGTTGTCTCGTTGACGACACTTGGATCGAGCAAAGCAACATGGGGAGTATTACGATGGACATGCTTCCAAGTTAACCTAGAAGCAAGACAAGAATTAGAGTAAGCGTAATACAAGGATAGTTATTACCATTTCTCGTATGCAAGAATACTCACAAGGAGTAGCACTTAAGGAGGTTGGTGTCGACCGCTCGCACCCTGTAGAGGTCCCATAGATCTTGAAAGTCTACGGCGATAAAGGCTTCAGGGCCGAGGAACGGCTGTCTATCGTGCTGGCCCGTCATGGAGGTCTCTCTATGCTTCCTCCTTGCGTTGGACCTCTCCATATAGTACCCATGCAACTCCTTACATGCAGGGCCCATCTTTGATAAGGCATCGTCTCCGACCAATGGCATGCCTAATGTGAATTCTTTAGGAGCTGATGGCGCCTTGCCAAGATCTAGCTTCTTTGGAGCCAGAAGCGGCCCTTCCACATTTCCTCTTCCTCTCCCCCTTCCAGCAGCTCTTTTGCGTGATCCAAGCTTGGGTGAAGAAGATGCCGCCCTCTTTCTTTTTGTGGAGACTGGGAGGAGGAACGCTCTGCTGCTGACCTCTTGTCCGTCATCCCCAAAATCTGTATCAAACTGCAATTGGAGATCTTGAACTTCTTTTTCAACGGCAGGAGGGGCAGATACAAGAGCTGGAGGGGGACGTGGCGGCGGCGGCGCCGGACGAGCACTTGGTGCTGGCCTAGGAGTTAAATTTATCTAAATGTTCTGCTTGGGCCATTGGATAAAGGTCCCGCGTGCAGCTCCAAGGGTCAGAACCTCGTCATTTGGTGGGAGCGGGAGAGTGAAGCCAACCCAATCGGGCTTCACCATGTCCACTTGAACTTTTGCATGGTCGGCTAGCAGCTGCCCCCCATGCACTTGGGTCTCCGGCGTGGGCTTGAACGCAAGACCCTCTACGGCAGGAATTGCAAAGTCCTTTGTCACCCTAACGACTAGGGTGCATGATGTGGGTCCCTGCATTAGATTCATACGTATCTTTATAATATGTTATAATGTACTGTGGTTAGGAGAGAACATATACGTTTTGTGTTGGTTTTACCGTTATGTGGTCCACCGCATTGGGGGCTGGTGTTTCTTGTGCCGCCGCCCCAGTAGATGCGCAGCCGCTACGCCTCTGCGTGGGGCTCGTTTCTACTATGGGAGCGGCAGTAGGCTCACTTTCCCTGAGGCGTGCCTCCACCCGAGCCTCCACTTGTAACAACTTGTTATCGAACTCTTCTCGAAGCTCGTTTCTAATCTCGTCCCGAAGTTGTGCCTTCAGGCGTGCATCTTTCTGCGCCTTTGAAAGCCTGTGCTTCCTGTACTGCCACGCGTATTGGGGAAACCCAAGCTTCCATGGAATATTGGAGCCAATGCCCCTTGTCCGTCCACGGTGTTCTTCGCTTCCCAACACTTTCGTGAGGACGTCATCCTCGCGTCTTTGTGAGCAGACCTCTTGGGAGGACTGTCTCTTAGCAGTCAGGTCGACCTGCGATGCAGTTAGGACGAATTTATTCAAGAGTACGATACAACCTACCGAAACATCATCTACGTGTGGTACTTACGATTTTTTGGTACACCACTTGATCTTCGGGATTTGGGAACGTTAGTGTTCCATCACTATTCTTCTTCACCCTCGCCCTTGCCCAGTTCCTTGCTCGGGTGGTCGGGATATCACCAAGTACTGGCGGCGTGTTAGATTCAGCAGCAGCTTCGTCCTCCTTGACCCATTCGTGTTGCTTCCCGGCGTAGCCTCCGGTGCCAAGCCGGTGCGGGTGAACGTTTTTTGCCTGCAACCTCCTATAGGCCTCGCTTTTTTCCCGAGACTCAGGGGTTGACTTTGCGGCATGAAACTCTTCCCACACGACCCGTGAGATGAACGGGTACTTCCCGAATGGTTCTGGCTGGGCGGCGTTGAGGACGTAGTCGGTGACCAACGTGGTCTTGAAATTTTTCCACAAGTTGCCCATCTTGCAGATAGCCTGCCGCTTGAGTCTTGCCTCGGCCTCTGGGGGTATTCGAAGCTTTCCTTGAACTGCTTCCAGGCCTCATCTTTTTCTTCTTGTGGGACCAGATCGATGTGGTCCTTCAATATGGTGAAGTTCTGCCTCCCGAGGATTCCGCATATTGTGGCGAACTTTTGACAGCTTTCACAGGAGCCGTCGGAAATCCCAGATCGTCCACCTCTGTTATGGTGTACACTTCCTTACGGATCTTATTCTGGGTCCTAGTAGCCCGGCTCGATGTTGTCCCACTAGCAGTCGCTGACATGGGTTCGCCTTGCTGCGACATTTTCTATACAACTGTTGTACGGCAAGAAAGTTAAAAAAATTTATAGATAAACTTATTTTGGTTGTGTATATAACTTATGCTAAGGTTAAGATATGGCCTCAGTTTTGCTTAGAAATTGTGCATCAATTACAATCATTTGCAAGTGTACTTTCCCAAAAAAAAGAACAAGTGTAGATGGTCTGTTCTTATACAAAAAGAACAAGTGAAGTTCCCCAAAAAAAAGAACAAGTGTAGATAGTCTGTTTTTATGCAAAAAAGAGAAAGTATAGTGCCCCCCAAATAAAAAGAACAAGTGTAGATAGTCTGTTTTTATGCAAAAAAGAGAAAGTATAGTGCCCCCAAATAAAAAGAACAAGTGCACATGGTCTGTTCTTATGCAAAAAGAACAAGTGAAGTTTCCCAAAAAAAAGAACATGTGTAGATAGTCTGTTTTTATGCAAAAAAAGAGAAAGTGGAGTGCTCCCTAAATAAAAAGAACAAGTGTAGATGGTCTGTTCTTGAGCATTCATCACTGGCCATTTATCAAGAAATCATCATAGAGTAATAGTGGCAGGAAGAGGACAGATATAGAGGAAGTGGCCAAAATGAAAAAAAAAAGCCAGCCTTCCCTACTCTTATCTATGATTTTCCAATGATCCAAAGTCCAAACAGATTGATATGATTTCTTAAAGCAACTTTTACATAGAATTTTTTTAAAAAAACACACATTTATTTAGCAATGTTTTATGTGAACAAACAGTTCTATCACAAATAGTTCTATCACAAAAGAGTAAATTATGAGCACATATTTTCACTTTACACTAGGGTTAGCACATATTTATTAACAGTGGTGTACTCCACAGAACCTTATAGAGATTCCATGAAATTTCAAAACATAAATAAACTTCAAAAAACATGGTCTAAGCTCAAGAAGTATATCACAAGTTTCACTCATATTAACAGTCAAAGATAATCTGATGGACTGAAAAATCATGGCATAACCAACAGCAAACTACTACATGCATGGTACAAACTACAAAGCATCAGGAATTGAACAAGTTTACAGGTTAGGGGAAAAAAGGGAAAACCACTTTTACCTTCAAAAAGGAGAACAAGTTTACAAGTTTACTGGTAGGCGGCGGCGGCGGCGGAGGCGGCGGCGTCGAGGAGGAGGAAGTGGCGTCTAGGAGGCGGCGGCGTCTAGGAGGCGGCGGTGTCGAGGAGGAGGAGGCGGCAATCGGGAGAGATATCGAGAGTGAGAGGAAGGAAGCGGCGGTGGCGGTTGTGACAAAGAGTGCGAGTGAGGGTGAAAGGGAGAGTGAAAAACTTAGTTTTTCTACCGATCCAGAGTCAGATCTGGATCGGTAGAAAACCTAGTCGTAGGTCATCACCATCGGGCACAAGCACTAAGCCCGATACGGATGACAATCATCCATGACGGGCACAAGAACGAAGCCCGATACGGTTAACAATCATCCGTGACGGGCACAAGAACGAAGCCCGATACGGATGATAATCATCCGTGACGGGCACAACTAATAAGCCCGATACGGATGACAATCATCCATGACGGGCAGAGCTAATACGCCTGATAGAGATAAGCTTATCTCTGACGGGCATTATTTATATGTTCGATAGAGATAAGCTCATCCCACTATAGAATTAAAATATTCCTAATCAGTTGTATTTAATAATGATATTTAAGTTATAAAATCATTTATAATTAACTTGTACCCGATTTAAAATTGCTATTACATTTTTAGATGGTGTAAAATTTCGGTTAAATTAAAATATGCCTTACTAAATTAGTTTAAAATTGCCATTAAATTTTAAAAAATTATTATAATTAACCTATGCCTTATTTAAACAGTGTAAATTTGCTATTAAATTTTAAAACACACATGAATTTAAAATATGCAGATCATAAGACACCAGTACAAAATACTTCATTACTTATATCTATTTGCAATTTACAGTACTACGAAGACTCTGTTTACAAGGATATGTCTTCCGAATGGTCAGAACGAGTGTATGCCACTTCGTCTTCGGGATCATCGTCAAGGTCGATCTGAGGTCTCACATGAAGATTCTGGTTATATTCTTCCTCATCGACGACGTTGTCAACCCCAACAATTCTTCGTTTGCCATCCCTAACGACGTGCAGCTTCTTGTTAGCGGGGTCTTGTATATAGAAAATCTGCTCGACCTGCTTCGCTAGGATGAACGGTTCGTCCGCGTATCCAACCTTGGCCAGGTCCACTAAAGTGAATCCTTCCTTGTCGACTTTTACTCCAGTGCGGATATTCACCCAGCTGCAACGAAACAAAGGGACTTTGAAGCTCCTATAGTTCATCTCCCAGATCTGCTCTATGCAGCCATAGTATGTGTTCGATCCAGCTTGATCCTGATATGCATCTATACGGACTCCACTGTTCTGCACTATACTTTTGTCATCTTGTTTGACTGTGTAGAATGTGTATCCATTGATATCGTACCTTTGCCATGTGTCGACATCCCAGCTTGGGCCCCTTGCCAACCTTCGTATTATCTCACTTGGGCCATCGGTACTCCGTGCGATACGATTCTTGAACCATTCGTTGAAGCGAGTACTATGTTTTCTGTTGATCCACGTATCTGATCGACCCATGTTCTCCTGTCGGACCTTCGCTAGATGCTCCTCAAAGTATGGAGTTACTTCGGCCATATGTTGTAGCACAGCGAAATGAGCCTGTGCATAGGATGCCTGATCGGGTACAATTCTTTTTCTGCCTGTTGTGCCAAGGCCTGCCAACCTTCCTTTGTGGCGAGACGCAGGAACTCCGATAGGATCAGTCTCGGCCATGTAATCGATGCAGAACTCAATAACCTCCTTCGTCGTGTACCCTTCAATGATGTTTCCCTCCGGTTTTGCTCTATTTCGAACGTACGACTTAAGAACTCCCATATACCTCTCAAACGGGTACATCTCCCTTAGAAAAGCTGGACCACATAGTTTTGTTTGCTTCACTAGATGAACAGGGAGATGAACCATGATATCGAAGAAAGACAGTGGAAAATACATCTCCAAGTGACACAAGGTATTGACAATATCAGCCTGCATCTTATCTAGATCTTCGGGATCTATAATCTTCTGACCGATTGCATTGAAGAAAGCATAGAGCCGTTGGATCGTGTGACGGACTTTGGGGGGTAGAATGCCTCTGATAGCAACTGGCAAGATCTGTGTGATTAGCACGTGGCAATCGTGAGACTTCATTCCAACCAGTTTTAGATCCTCCAATTTAACGTACTTACTGATGCTTGCTGAATAGCCCGAAGGAACCTTAATATCAGCCAGACATGATAGTATTGCGATCTTCTCATCCTTCGACAATGTGTGGCAAGCTGGTGGGAGGTACACTCTGCCTGTCTCTTCGTCCGTAACAGGCTGAAGCTCACTGCGAATGTTCAATTCCTGCAGATCTAGGCGAGCATTCAACCCGTCCTTTGTCTTTCCAGGCATATTAAGTAGTAGCCCGAGCAAACTATCGTAGCAGTTCTTCTCTACATGCATTAGATCAATGCAATGCCGAACCTCAAGGTCTTTCCAGTATGGTAGCCGCCAAAATATGGATTTTTTCTTCCACATACCCTTATCATTTCCCTTGCCACGTCTTCTTTTCTTCCCAAACTCGTTAGTTATGTCTTTGACCATGTCGTGGACTTCGTCTCCAGACAAATCCTTGGGAGCAGTTCCAAGTTCTCTCCGACCGTTGAAAATTTTCTTCTTTCTTCTAAAGGCGTGGCGTAGCGGGAGCCATCTCCTATGACCCATGTAAACCATCTTTCTTGATTTCTTCAGCCACCTACTACGTGTATGTTCCATACAGTCAGAGCAAGCCTTCTTTCCTTTCACGGTTTGTCCGGAAAGATTACCTAGTGCAGGATAGTCGTTAATGGTGCAGAACAATAGAACTCGTAGCTTGAAGTTATCCTGACCGTATGCATCCTAAGTTTCCACACCTTCTTTCTAAATAATCTCAAGATCATCGATAACAGGCTCCAAGAACACATCGATATCATTGCCCGGTTGTTTTGGACCTTGGATTAACAAGCACAACATAATATATTTTCGTTTGAAGCACAACCATGGTGGGAGGTTATAGTTCGCAATAAGAACTGGCCAAGTGCTGTGAGAACTGCTCATATCTCCGAAAGGATTCATGCCATCCGTACACAGACATATTCTCATGTTTCTGGGATCAGCAGCAAAGTCTTTGTGCATTCGATCGATATTCCTCCATTGAATCGAATCCGCAGGGTGCCTTAGCAAACCGTCGTTCCTTCTATCTTCGGCATGCCAAAGCACTAACTTTGCTTCCTTGGGGTTGGCAAATATTCTCTTGAAGCGATCAATGATAGGTAGATACCACACAACCTTCGCTGGACCACCCCGCTTTGACTTCTTTCCCTCCCCCGCATTTTTCTTTCGCTTGTATCGAGAAGCTAGTCCGCATATTGCTTGTGGTACAATATGCAGTCGTTTGGACAAGCGTGAATTCTACGGACCCCTAACCCCAGGGGACACAGAACCTGCTTTGCTTCATATGTTGTCTCGGGCAATGTGTTCTCTTCAGGAAGCATGACCTTCAATATTCCCAAAAGTTCCGTAAAACTCTTGTCTGTCCATCCACTACTTGCCTTCAGCTTCATTAGGTCCAAGGTAGTTGACAATTTGGTGTGTTTTGCCTTGCATCCGGCGTATAGAGGTGTCTCGGAGTCACTGACCAACTTGTTGAACTTCATGGAATCTCTCTTGTTGTGAGCTTGCTCCTCAACGTCACGTAACATCTCTTGCAGCATATCAGGATCTACATCAACCATTTCACCGCTCAATGGAGATGGTATAAACATGTCATGCTCATCTTCATCTTCATGATTGTCTGCACCACTTCTGTCTGCAGCTGCACCACTACCGGATTCTTGCTCTCCATGCTTCACCCAACATGTGTAGCCCTTCATGAATCCCCGTTGTATCAAGTGAGAGTGTACCTCCTCTCCACTAAACATAATATCATTCTTGCAATCTCTACATCGACAACACATGTATTTGATATTTCTTCTTCTCCTATCCTCCTCCGCAACGTTCATAAAACTTAAAACGTCATCTCTATACTCCTTGCAATGACGTTTCAAAGTTGTTGCATTCATCAAACTTCAATCCATCGCTGCAAAATTTAATAAAATATTAGTTAACATACTACTAAATTAAAAAAAATTATTACTACCTTTTTACTTACTTCTAAGATTTTTCTGTTTTGCTTTGGAAAAAAATAACAAAAATTTGTCCCCTTCAACCTCTCACCAAAATAGTGAATAGTGGGATAACTTCAGACAACAGTCGGGTGGTCTATTTATAGTGTGCGAAATATATCTCAATCGGGCCAATGAACCGACATCTCTAACAGGCGCACAGTTATCTCTAACGGGCATCAATAAAAAGCCCGACACAGATATGAGTCATCGGTGACGGGCTTTAAAGCACATCTCAATCGAGCCATATTTGTAGCCCGTCACCGATGACCCATATCTCTGACGGGCTTTCTAGAAGGGCCCGATTGAGATACGAGTCATCGGTGACGGGCTTTAAAGCCATCTCAATCGGGTCATATTTGGAGCCCGTCACCGATGATCCTCATCTCTGACGGGCTCTGTAGACGAGCCCGATTGAGATATGCTAGGTCATCTCAATCGGGCCTAAAGCTGTGCCCGTCACAGATGAGTGTCATCGGTGACGGGCTATGTATACTTGGGCCTAGAGTATGACTGCACGAGTACATCTACAACGACGCAAATTTAGGCCCAATTGAGATGACTTGATTCTGACGACCCAATAGTCCAGGCATGTGAGGGTTCATCAGAGATAAAAAGATCTGTACTAGTGAGTGTCTTCCCTATGATCACCAGTTCTCTTTTAGATCTTTAGTTGAACTTGTAGAATGGAAAATACCCAACTAGGATGCGCCTGCATATAGATTACGATACCTGCTATGGTGCTTGGGAATGATGGCATCCGTTGATCGGATGAAATCCAACGATCTATATATAGCAGAAGATATGTGTGGGTGGGTACATCAAAATATGGGTCAGGTATTAACTTAAAAGATTAGGTGGAAGGTTAAATAGGTAATTTTGTGTCAAATATCACAATAGATAGAAAAACGCAAATTACTTACGAGCAGATTTATCGTTCTTCTAAACAAGTCGGATTTGGTACGTATTATCGCTAGTACTAGTTCCTGCGCCTAAGCAACAGATGGCACTTGAGACCTGACGTTTGACGCCTCAATTAAATTCGTTTCACAATACTTTATGAGTTAACCAACTATACTCCATATATCAATACCAATCTAAAACTAAGTAATTTACTTCCACATAGTTACCGATGATGGTGAATCAAAGTTGCATCTTGGATTAAATAAAAAAATCTTTGCCTCTCGTGCGTGTATATTATAAACAGAGAATCATTATGAAGAATCAAATTTTAATTAGATGGAAAGATTAGTTTTAATTAGACTAAAGATATGGATCTATATACGTATCCTACTGGAGAACTGATCTTTCGTCGTGGTATCCAAAAATACAAATATCTCGGCTCTATTATCAACCGGTTAAAAAGCCTCACGGCACTATACAATCTTTAGTACACCAACCGATACTAAAGACGTTTTTTTAGTACCGATTAAAAAGCCTCACGGTACTGTACAATCTTTAGTACACCAACTGATACTAAAGATTATTTTTAGCATCGGTTCAACCTTTTCTGACACTTGTCAGACCGTGGCAGGCCTTCTCGGGCTCTTTAGTACCGGTTGGTATCATCAACCGGTACTAAAGATCAACACTTTAGTACCGGTTGATGTTACCAACCGGTACTAAAGATCATTTCCTTCTTATATGCCTTTTTTCTCCTTCAGCCCAAGCCATTGTTGCTAAGAGGAGGAGGAAAAAAGGTGCTGCCAAAATTTTTTGCAAAAGTATTATAGTGATATTACATAAATCGAAGGGAACTAAAAGATTAGCAACTTCATCCTGTATTGACGTATAGTTAACATATTACATTTCTAGCTATATTTCTATACGCCATTCTCTCTAAAAAAGGTATATGAGAAAAAAGGAGAGAGAATAAATTTTTAGAGAAAATAAGAGTACTTCGTAATTTTAGAGATATTTTAAAAACTAAGAATAGAAAACTAAGTCCATTTAAAAATCATTAAAATAGTTAGAAATAAGAAGAATGCATTAAAAATATGTTTAGAACTTGAAAAATACTTTTAAAAATAATTAAAATAAGGATAATACTAAAAAAATATACTTACAATTTTTTAAAACTTCTAGAATTTATATATAATTAATCATGGCTCCGATTAAGTCCATTTAAAACTTGCTAAAATCCGTAGAAATAAGAAAAATTCATTAAAAAAATGTTTAGAATTTTTAAAAAACTTGTAAACATATTTAAAATAAAGATAATACATGAAAAAGTATAGTTACAATTTTTTAAAGAAATGGTCATAGAGATTTGTGAGCTCAACAACAATATCCTCATATATGATTTCTATGTGTATGAGCGCGTATGGGCTTTCTATGTGTACTGTCAGTTTTGAGTTTAATTATGATGTTTTAAATTATTATATGATTACTTAATTATTTTCACTTTCGTGGACTTCCTTTACATTGTTTATTTGATGTAGATGAATCGGCAATGGATGTATACTGCGGACCAACAGTTGAAAGAGTTTATTGATGGCGTGCATTATTTTTTAAGTGTAGCCAATGCTCATAATCCTAAGAGGTTTATATGTTGTCCATGCAAAAAATGCAAAAACTAGAACGAATATTCTACATCAAGAACTCTTCATGTTCACTTGTTGCAGTCGGGATTCATGCCTAGCTATAATTGTTGGACCTCGCATGGAGAGTTAAGGGTTGCAATGCAAGAAGATGAAGAAGAAAATGACAACATTCCGAGCTGGGCTCAATACGGTGGATGTGCAGATAGTACAACAGGCGATGCAGACGAAACTGTTGAAGAAAATGACGGTGGGGATGATTTTGGTCAGATGTTATGCAACGCAAAGAAAGACTGCAAAAATGAAAAGGAGGTCCAGAAATAGGAGCGTATGTTAGCAGACCACAAAATGTCATTGTACCCAAGTTGCGAACAGGGGCACAAAAAGTTGGGTATCATGCTGGAATTTCTGTAATGGAAGGCAAAAAATGGTATGACTGATAACGCATTTGGCGAGTTATTGAAACTCGTAAAGAATATTCTTCCGAAGAAAAACAAATTGCCCGAAACAATGTACGAAGCTAAAAAGGTAGTCTGCCCTCTAGGACTGGAAGTCCAAAAAATACACACATGTCCGAACGATATTATCCTCTATCGCGGTGAGGAATACGAGAACCTGGAAGCATGACTGGTTTATAAGGCATCACGATACAAGATTAGACCAGATGACCCTGGTGATGTTGACGGACAACCTTCGAAAAAGAGAGTTTCTGTTAAGGTGATGTGGTATTTCCCGATAATACAACATCTGAGGCGTTTGTTCAGGACCAAATCTCATGCTAGAATGATGCGCTAGCACACAGAAGAACGTAAACAAGACAAGATGTTGAGACACCCGCCGACGGGTCATAGTGACGAAACATCGACAGAACATTTGAAGACTTCAGAAAAGATGCAAGGAATATAAGGTTTGGTTTAAGTACGGATGGCATGAATCCATTTGGAGATATGAGCAACGGTCATAGCACTTGGCCTATGACCCTATGTATCTACATCCTTCCCCCTTGGTTCTGTATGAAGCGAAAGTACATCATGATGTCGATTATTATTCAAAGCCCAAAGCAACCTGGTAATGACATTGATGTGTACCTAAGACCATTGGTTGAAGATCTACAACTGTTGTGGAAGAAAGAAGATGTCCCTGTGTGAGATGAGAACAAATAGGAGAAATTTAACCTACGAGTGTTGCTGTTTGTAACCATTAACGATTGGCCTGTACTTAGCAACTTATCGGGACAATCAAACAAGGGGTATAGGGCCTGCACCCACTATATGGATGAAACTGACAGTACGTATGTGAAATATTGTAGGAAGGTTGTGTACATGGGTCATCATCGATTTCTTGTTGCAAGCCACCCTGTATGAAAGAAAGGTAAACATTTTGAACAGAATGCAGACCATCATACTAAGCCTAAACATCGTAACGGAAAAACTGTGTTTGCTGTGGTGAAAGATCTAAAAGTAGTATTTGGAAAGGGACCTAGCAACCAACTTGTAGCAAGTGAAGATGGTCACGCGGCAATGTGGAAAAAGAAGTTACTTTATTGGAAAGTCTTAGAGGTCAGCCACGCAATCGATATGATGCATCTCACTAAAAATCTTTGCGTCAACTTGCTGGGTTTTGTAGGTGTATATAGGAAGTCGAAAGATACACTTGAAGCATGTCATTATCTAAAACATTTCTCCGTGCGCGCGTGCCGTTGACAGCCCACGCTAGCCCAGCTCGCCCCGCATCCCCCTCTCTCCCTCTTTCTCGCCGACATGTGGGGCCCACATGTCGGGCTCGTCTTCAACCTCTGGCAGAAGCTGCCCAACGCTACTGCCGCATCCCCATTCCAATCCCAGTGTCCCTTTCCTTCTTCGGCCAAATCAATCGAGGGGAAATAATCCTCTTGATCCCCTCTCCCTTTTCTCTTTAGGAATCTCGAGCTCAATCTTAGGAATTTGATCCCGATTCAATATCGAGTCAGATATCCCCTTTCCAAAACTCTAGTTTCTTTCCCGGTGAAATCACGCGTGTTGGGCCTGGACCCGAGCTCCTGAGCCTATAAACAGTTTCCCCTCGTCGCCTTCTACCCACAGCCACCCGCGTTTTCGTTCGCCGTCACCCGTAGTCGTTCCACCACCTCCAACCCTAGCACCACCGCCACCCTCGCCATCTAGCTGAGCCGCGCTGCCACTCTAGTCTCCGCCTTGCATCGACGTTGCCGTCGTCTGATGCGCGAGGACGAGACACACCCTGTCTGCCCCTTCGTTGTCGTCGTTCGTTGTCGGAGTGCCGTCGTTGTCGTTGTCATGAATCAAAGGTCGTCGCCAGTCGTCATTTGTAGTCGTCCATCGCCGTGTCACTCCTAGGTGAGTTCCCCGTGTCATGTAGATCGCTCCTGTGTCCTCGGTTTGCGCCACCGAGTCGTGGAACGCCATTGATCACCAATATCCGAGCCGCCGTCATCGGTGGTGATGTCGTCCGCCACGTCAGCGCCACATTGTCCACCGCGTCAGCCATCGTGTCAACGCCGTCGTCTGCCACGTGTTACCTCGGATCGATTTTGGTCGTCCGATCCGATCAAGACTAGGTCAACTAGATCTCGGCCATTGGTTTCATGGACCGTCTGTGAACCCGATCTACCGTGAACCGATCCTTTGCTGACGCAATAATTTTATTTTCCTATTCAAAAATAATTCATTATTGTGTCATAATTCCAATATAATTTTTGTAAATGATTTAAATCTGATTAAACTTAGAAATTTCATAACTAATTCATTGTAACTCGAATTTAGGTGGTTCTAGTCTCTAAATTCGTCTAAAATCAAGATCTATCTATTAAAAATATCCACATGTATTGTTTTTTCTTGTTTATGTACTGTTTTGTTGATTTTGTTCTTTTGCCTTTAGTTTTCGACGTTTTCGGAGAGGTCGTGTTTGCAGGAAAAAGTTTGGAAGTTTTTTAAGATCAGCAAGGCAATTCACACGAATCCTAAACAATTCCTTTGAGCATGTTGAACCCATTTAAAGCTATTGTTTCTATTCAACTATTGCATTATTTTCTAATGTCACCGGGAGGGTTGACTTATACTCTTTGTTCTGGCCCTATTGACATTGATTACCTGTCCTTTGTAAATGGGTTAATAATTTGGTTAGCTAGAACATTATATGGTTTTAGCTAAATTTATTGGGATGCTTAGCCATGCTTAAAAACATTAGCACACTATTGGGATAACTTATGCTTCACTATCGCATAATAATGGATACTTAATGGTAGCACACGATAGTCAATCGTGATTGGTTAATTCATTAATTTATCAACTAAAACTTGACTAATGTTGGGTTGTGAGCAATGGTTTTGATACTTGTGCTCATGACAATTAAGGACCGGTTCGTGAGTTAGTGTTGTGAAGCATTAACTGTACTAACCATAAGCCAGCGTGGGCAACGGCTTTACCTTTTGTATAATATGGTTCATTGTCGGACACCAGACTGTGAAGTGGTGATAAGTCCATGGGGGTCATTGGGGAGTCCATACCTGGTTAAGGGAGTGACTATGATCCGGGAACGGTGCACTATTTTGAGTTGTATTATGCGATGCGTACTTTCACAACTCCGTTTCGAGGTAGCGTGGTGGTACTGAGAGCATGGCAACATGATGTGGGGCTGTGTCTTGTGAGTAAATTTGTATACCTCTGACCAGAATAAAACTATTCGAATAGTCATACCCGTGGTCATGGGCAGGCCTCGTAATGTTTTTCATAATTAGTCTCACACTACTCATCAATAACAATAATGTGATAATTGATTAGCTCCTGATATGGAATGGTTAGTTTTTGGTTGGAGAATAGTTCTGGTCAACTGGGGTTGGTTGTTCAGAGTTGATTGGGTCTATACAACATTGGTGTGTTGTATAGTGTTGATTTAATATTGATTAATAATTCTACTGTTTTACTATTCTCTAAAGTTTGTTAAATGTTATTTACGCAAATAAGCCTATTATGCCATCCTTTGTATTCCTGTGTACTTGCATATTTGCTGTATGGCTTGTTGAGTATTCCATGTACTCACCTTACAATAATTCATCAGAGGAGGCGTTCTACAGTGATGGTGATGATCTAGAGGATTAGGCTGTGTTCTGGTCAAGTTGCTTGTGGAGTGGAGTCGCCTACGCTAGTTTTCCTTTTGTTTCCGTTGCTTAGAACTTTATTGTTTGAGAGGGACTATCCATGTATGTAATAACTTTTTATTCGCTTATTAATTAGATAAAGAATTGTACTTTTATATCAATTTGTTATTGTGTGCCTCGACTGATTTCTGAACGAGGGTTTACACACATGTAAGCGTTTGGAATTTTGGGTAAAAATTCCGTGCGTGACACCCCCTAACTCTACCCCATCATCTTCTTCCACCCTCACTACCTGCGTCACCATTCCCCTCCAGATCCCCCCACCTCCTTTGCCTCCCTTCCCTAGCATGCCACTGACCCCCTCCCTTCTCTTCCCCTTACCCTAGCTCCACATTCCTCTGAGCAGTAGCAAGGTGCCCCCACACCTTCTTCCCCATCCCTGACGGTTCACCCTAACCACTCTGGATCCCATGCCCTCGCCACCAATACAAGTTCACCGGCCTTCTCTCCCACGGTCGAGGCTACGCTACCACCACCTTGCCGCCCCATCATGGCCACCGGCTCACCACCTGAATGTCGTCCCCACTTGTTATCCCTCTAAGTCAGGGAACACCTCCCACTTCATCTGCCAAGTTCCTAGCTTGCCGGAGCTCAACAGACGGGAGGACGAAGCATGAATCTTGGACCATAACTGAATGTTAGAAATCCATCTGATTTGCCCCTTAAAATATGTGGAGTGATGTATTACCATAACTGTATCTTTAACTCAGCCGTCACCGACCATTAGAATTTATTTGGTTTTCTTTTATTTTCGTGAAAAATGAGTGTTCAATGCGAAAACTGCCCTATGCCAGGTCTCATCCGGCCTCTCCTTCTACATCACCCCAAACTGTCGCTGCAAACCAAATGACTCCCATCTTATATCCTGCCTATCGCAGATCTCCACTCCCATATCCTGCGCACAGTGTGCCTCTGCCTTGCACTTGTGCCACACGTGCATCGACACACCCATTGGTTTGTTATTCAAAATGGAAGTAAAGGTCATTTTTTTCTAAAAAAATGTTTTCTTATTTTGCCGAGATTGCTGGTCCTACATATTCATGCAACGGCGGCAGCAACATCACTGGTTCATTTATCAGGGTTTGGGTGAGAGAGAGAGTAGAGTTCGTGGGTAAGATTGTGGGAATGGGAGATGTCGAACAAATCTAGCACCGATGGCTATACATATTTGAATGCTCATCGCAGCTACCATCAATAAATTAATCTCCATATATAAATTGTCTTAGAGGATCCTTTTTTTTTGGAGAATGTTTCATATTTCTCCAAACTTTTGTTCCAAAAACTCTATTTCATTGTGTTTTTATACCGCAACATCGTATGAGCTCGTGTGTACTACATTTCATTGCATGTCTGGCAGCAACAGATCATCAGTACGGCCGCTGGCCGACGTAGTTGCCCGGCGGGTAGTACTCGCAGACGGCGACGGTGTCGACGCCGTTGCGGCAGGTGCGGCGAGAGCAGCCGAGCTGCGTCGTCGCGCGCCACACCACCTGCGTGTACGCGTCGCAGGTCTGGCCGGGCGGCGCCGCGCACCGGCCGGCGTCGCGGTCGTACCACCGCCGGCCGTCCGCCCAGAACGCCGCCGCCTCCGCGCCGGTGTGGCGGCCGTACGCCTTGAACAGGTTCCGGCCGTAGACGGCGTCGGTGCCCCACGCCGTGAGCGGCCGCAGGTTGCAGTCCCTGCGGAGCTCGCCGGCGTACCGCATCGCGTCCAGCTGCAGCGTCCCGTTCCACGACAGCGGCGGCACGCCCACCGCCGCACGCGCCTCGTTGTGGACACGCAGGAACTGCTCCGGCGTCGGCACGACGGGGGACTGCCCGGCAGAGACGGAGATGGATGCCGCTGCCGCCGGCGACGCGGAGGCCAGCGCAAGACACAAGACGGCGACGAGACAGCAGTAGAGTGGAGACATGGTGGTTTCTGGGAAAACTTGTGGTGAACTCGCGATTACATATAGCGGGATTCTGATTAATTGCTGCCGTTTTGTGAGTCCTTGGCTTTTAATTTGTACTTTTAACTCTTGGGTTTTTACTAGAGGAGTTATGTTACAGCGATTGTGAATACCTTATATGCCTTGGTGGATATAGGCCGGAATTTAATTACTTGCGTTATCTCAGATACATAATCGTCGATATTCTAGAATAATGTCATGCAAAATTACAAAGGATGACCAAGAAACAGAAATAAAAAAGGAGAAAATGAAATTAATGTCGGTACATGAGGATGGAATTCCCGACCAAATAAAAGAGATAAAATGTAGTGGGATAATTTCTCGTTTAGTTGATTTCCTCCGTAATTTCTTTATTTCTCCCACGCATTCAACATAAACAAGTATAGGAGCAAGAAACCGAATTGATGTATTGCAACCTAGGCAGCGAGCAAATAATTAAGTAACAAAGAAATATACTATCAGCATACAAGCAAGCTTGAAACTATGGGGAAAGCAGTGTCGGGATGGCTCTGAAAAGCATGAGGAGAGAAGATACGACAAAACAGTCCTCACCTGGATGTGGAGGCTTAGCCTTTGCCATGCTGCAGGTCGAGGAGGCTTAGGAGAAGAATAGGTGGAGTGCAGATCTACGAGGCACCCGCGGTGGCACTGCTAGATATGGTGGGCAATGGTGACGTTGGCCATTTCTAGTGGATAAAACCTAAGGAATTAGAGCTATAAAGCACTCAGGACTATTTATTATTATAACTAAATGATATTTCACAAGCGACAACCGAAACATCCGTCGATGAAAACTTCAACAACCACATAAGGAAACCCTCTTTCCATAGGTGTATTGTTAGAGCACTGTCTACATAAATCGGTGGGCCCCGATTTGTCCATAAATAGTTTAAAATATTTAAATCGGACAACCTAACTAGTTGCCTGTGAAAAAAAATTTTGCAGAGGGTTGTCTGTAGAAGCCGCGCACAATAATAATTTGCAAAACTTTTGAAAATTCATAGCGAATTCATATGGGCTATGATTCAGGTAAACAACATAGATGTGTGATCCTTACTATATGTGCTTCAGGTTAGTTAGATATCTTCACTCTTTAGATACAATGTGCATTGTAAGGGTCACTCATTCCTTGTATAACATTTGACCTTAATTGGTATGTTAGAGATTATGACGTTTATGAGAATCCATAGTAAATTTAGTAATTGAAGCAGCTATTGACCTAACCAAACTTAATGAAGTGTAGCAAGGATCATTTTGAAATTTTGTTCACCTCAATGGGCCTTCATATGAATTTTCTATATTTTCTAAAAAAATAAATAAAACTTGTTCAGAGCTGATACCTTATGAAAGCCACCGGGAAAAAATATTAGGTAAACATGTCAATTAAAAGCCATATTCGTAGGGTCCACTCAACTGTTCTAGATATTATATCATAGGATCTGGAAGATTTAACATATATTAAATTCGACAAAATATTTAATTTTAACACATATATCAATCTTCATAATAGATTTAACATCTATTTTATTTTGTACAAAAGCTTCATCTTATATAACATGGTGATATATTATGAAGCAAAAGTTTCTCCTAATTTAAATTGTACTTAGGCCCATTTGTCATACTCTTGGCCTATATTACAAAAAATATAACAAATTAATTGTGGCGGGCCCAGTTTCTTGCTGGCTTCAGCGCTGTCACTCGAGCAAGTACTGACAGCCTGTCCTATGTAGGAGCATGCAGCGAGGACCGGTGCCAAGGCAATGATGGGCGGCCTCGTCCCAGCATCGCCGCTGGGACCAGTGCCGCGCCTTCTCCTCCACTTCCACTTCTACCAACGGCTCCTCCCGCTAGCCGGCGCTGGCCTTCGTCTCATGCAGTAGCGCCATTGCTGCGCAGGCACCTGCCTCCTACAACATGGCCGTGTCGGGACCCACCTCCTGCACCTCATCTGCACTATGGGACCAACTCTTGTGCCTTTCCCGCATAGGCTACCATCACGTCCACAGCAACCGAGGCCTTCTCTAGGACCGCCTCCGTCATCCTCGTCCTTGGCCTCGTCACCTTTCTCGTCGTCCTCATTGTTATCATCTTCCTCCTCTTGCTCTAACGACAAATCCTCATCAGAGTCCTTCTTGGGCAGAGACTCATTGTACCATCAATCAAGGTCATTCCACTTCATCGGTAGGCATTTTTCCTAGCAACGGTGGGAGTGACGGGGAGCTGGTGTCACCGGTGGAGGTCCTCTAGTTATTGTTATTCTCCTCCTAACTAGGTTTCATGTTCTGCAGCTGGAGTGGTGAAATTCTCTATGGCCAGAGAGAGTGGGGTGGAGGTGACGAGGAGCGACGAGGAGGTGATGAGGAGCAGTGAGGAGGTGATGTGGCACCGTAAGTGAGAGCGAAAGTAGTGACAATAAAACCCCTATTGTCCCCTATTTATTGAAATAAAAATACATGACGGGAGAGATAAGGAGGCAAGCTGAGGTAGTGGGGGACATGATCGATGTTCGGCGGTTCGTCTTCCGAGAAGGAAGTGACCAACGTCCATGCAAAAACCGATTGTTTTGAATGTAGTTGAGAACTTTAAGTAGTGGCGTAAGAAATACGAATAGTAGTAAGCATTTAAAACGTCTGTGTTTATATTATATTTATAAAAATAATATAAAAAGAACAGGGGAGTTGTAATGTGTTTTTTTAATAATTAGAACGTGCGTATGTGTTTTTGAGGCTTTATATGTGGTATTTGTCAAACATTTGTTCCAATGCAAGAACGAAAACGTTCTTGAAAGTCGATCACGCGCGCACGTGTTATTACACCACAACATTTTATGAGTTCGCACGTGCTACATATATACCGCGGTATGCGTTGTGTTCCATTAGTATGGGCGCTGGCCGACGATGTTGCCCGGCGGGTAGTACTCGCAGACGGCGACGGTGTCCATGTCGTCGGGGCAGGTGTCGCTCAGGCAGCGGCAGAAGCGGCGCGCGCACCCCACCTGCGTCGTGGCACGCCACACCATCTGCGTGTACTCGCCGCAGCACCGCCCCGGCGGCGCCGCGCAGGTGCCGGCGTCGCGATCGTACCACCGCGCGCCCTCCGCCCAGAACGCCGACGCGTCCGCGCCCGCGCGCTTGCGGATGCCGTTCCCCTTATACAGGTTCCGCCCGTACACGCCGTCGGTGCCCCACGCCCAGAGCGGCCGCGCCTCGCAGCTCGCGCGGAGCTCGCCGGCGTACCGCAGCGCGTCCAGCTCTATCGTGGCGTTCCACGACAGCGGCGGCACGCCCACGGCGGCGCGGGCCTCGTTGTGCGCCCGCAGGAACTGCTCTGTCGGCGACACATGGTTAGCCGGAGGCTCCGGCTCCGCGGCGGATGCCGCCGCCGGCGACGCGAAGCCCAGCGCGAGCGTCGGAGACAGGACGGCGGCGAGGAAGCAATAGAAGGGAGACATGGTGTGTGGCTGATTAGTTTTGTGGAGAAGTTGTGGTGAACTCGGGATTATATACTGCGGTGACTGATTAATTGCTGCTGTTAATTTTGTGGGGGTTTGGCTTTAAATTTTAATTTGTATTTAACTCATGGGTTTTATTATCGGAGTTATGTAAGATGGAGTGTTAATTTGGATGGATTAATGACTGTTAATAACTTGCTTGGATTGATCGCCGCATGCGTGGTTACGAGCAAACGAAACTCGAAACTGTTGAGAAGAACAAGTTCGTAATGACAATAATTTGGATAATGTAAGAGGATTAATTTGTATACCGATGGAGTCTTTGTCTTTATTTATGTTGTATGAACTCGTGGCTTTTAAACCTTAAATTCTAAGGGTGGAGTTCTAGCTTTAATCCACATATATAGGAAATTAAAAAGCTATTCAATTTACAGGGTTTAGCTTAATATATAGGGCAGGAGCGCATTGTGGTTTTACATAAAAAAAGCTAACAAAATTGTAAATTCGTTGGCTTCTTTTTTTTTCTCAATAGCTGGAGCAAGGCGCTCGTAGGTGTTAGTTTTTTTTTAATATGTGATTCCTAGAAACCCAAATAGTTATAGATGGTCAAATAGGCTGCTCGGCCCGGGCATGACCAGGCATGGCCCGAGATCAGTTGGTCCGACCGGTACGTCGGCTACACCAACGGCCTAGGCACAACCCAATAAGACTTGGGCCGTGCTAGGCCGGTCCGAAGGCACGACAAGCTCATCGTGCTTCTCCTCAGAATAAGTATATTTTGTGTCCCTCGTTTCTTTGAGCCATGTCTTATATGACTAGAATAAGTCTATTTGCATCTCTCATCTTTTTGGGCCGTGCCTTATATGGCTAGAATAAGTCTATTTTGCCTCCCACATCTATTTTGCCACCTTGATCATTAGGCCGGGTCGTGTCGGGCCGGCACGTCATGCTGAGAAAAAGGCCCAGGCATGACCCAACGGTCGGGCTGGGCCGGCTCGGGCCTGACAACAGTTGGGCCGTGCCATGCCTGGGCCGAGCCAAATCTCCGTGTCGTGGCCCGAGCCATCGGGCTGTGGGCCTTTTGATCAAGAAAGAAAAGATGAAGATAGCTTTTATATATGTTGCCAAATAACCCTATTATAATTTAATGAATTAGGTCCAATGTAATCCTAGTAATTTCAAAGGCTCACAATTAATGTTAAGAGGTTAATATCATCTTGAAAACCAATGAGAAATGACCTCAACTTAAATAGGTTGTTAATTGAGATCCCCTGTTGAGCGGTTGAGATAGTAGTGGGACTGTCACACGCCGAGTTGAGCGACGGGGACGGGCCGGTCACTCGTTTTCTTGCCGTCTCTCTTTTTATGAGAAAGCAAAACCAATGGACACTAAGTGGCTACGTTACTCACAAAAAGACCTCTCTTCTATTCATCCTCTGCAAACTCTCTGTCCTCTATGTCTGCATTGCGTGCACGGGTACTCGGGATGAGCGCACCTCCGGAACTCCATCAACTTGAGTACCTACATGGGTAGGCGGGCGATCAAGTTTTTACGAAGCGCTTCTTCAACGCGACTGCTCTGCTACATCTTCACTGCTTTCTCTGCGTAAAGTTTTCTACTTCCTCTGCATCACCATATCTGAGAACAGCTTCCGAGGGGAGAACAGCGGGAATGGCAACAACAACATCAACACCAACATCAACACCGCCTCCGGATCCAAAGCGTTCTCTGGGTATGTCACTCTATTTACTTTAATGTTAAACATGTTACTAGATGATGCTATCCCTGTTATTAGCATGTTCATGGTTAACACAATCACTAGATCATTCTTTTATTCACATATCATATTTATTATCTTATTTTTCTGTATTAAAATATGTCGAATTATAACTATATTTCCAACAACCCCAATTCATTATACCACCAGTTGTGGGTTTGTTGTAGCATAACCTGACTGCCCCTTTTTGAGGAATAAAAAGTCTTGATGCTTGGTTGGCATTTGTTGATTTCCCATGTTCTTGATGTTTATTACGTGGTGCGCTTTTGATGGAAATGCAATGAGGTCATGTAGAGCTGAGCTTGCGTCGAGACACCACCACTCTCGCTCGTATGGGTGCATTTGTTGTTTGCTAGTCTGATTGCCTCTAATTTACTTCATCCTGTCGTGAAAACATATCGTTTTGGATATTTACAAAGTTGCTCAAAATACCAATAGTATCCGTTGAAATATATTCATCAAACCTGATGAAATCGTACTGTTTCAAGAATATTCTAAGCATAATTTATTTCACATATCGCATATAATCAAGTAGCTAATCCATCACAATAATCCGTTGAATAATCTAAAAAGAATAAAGCCTAGGTATTTAAAATACGTTGATGTTTTATGTTTTCAAAGTTTGTTTGATGCTTTTTCCCCGAAAATGAATAGGCGAGCATATATAATCTTCACAATTTAGTTCAAGACATTATAAATTGAAACTCACAACGAAATTTCCATTGAACAAATCATAGATAATTCACAAGTAATAGCACAACGGCCTACTGCAGATAGTACAGATGTTTTATCTTTGACAAATGGCACGATCAGTAGGGGTGGCCGGTGCCGAAGTTCCCCGGCGGGAAGTAGTCGCAGACGAGCAGCGAGTCGCCGGAGTCGCACACGACGCGGCCGCACCCGACCTGCGTCGTGTTCCGCCACACAACCTGCGTGTACCGCGCGCACGACGACGACGACCCGGCCGCGGGCGCGCCGGCGCCGGCGCACGTGTTGCTGCCGTAGTCGTACCGCCGCCGGCCCTCGTCCACCCACGCCACCGCCAGAGCCGTCGCGTTCCAGCGCCGCCCCTTCCCGACGAACACGTTCTCGCCGAAGTTGAACAGCGGCGAGCGGCGCGGCGAGCAGTCCCCGCGCCGTGACCGCGCGTACTCCCTGGCGTACCCAGCGATGCCCGCGCTCCACGCCAGTGGCGCCACGCCCACCGCGCGCCGCGCCTCGTTGTGCACCGCCAGGATCTCCGCCACCGTCTCCGTGGCGCGCGCGCGTCGTCCGGCGTCCGCGTCCGAGCCGCCATTGCCGGCGTCGGTGGTGGCAGCGAAGTACAGGGAAGCCATTGACAGGATTACAACGACACCGACATGGGACACGTAGGTATTCGACATGTTCGTCCCTTGTTGTCTACGACTTTTGATGGAGAGCAATGCAAAGCATGCAATGATGGAATGTCTTGGGTTCAGATTTTGATGCGAATTTATAGACGATTTTGCGTGAGAATATTTTAAATTGCGATGTTCTGAATTCGCGCTGTGGATGATCCCAGTACATGGATATAGCTTTGAACGCTCGCATGGCGGCTAGCTAGCTAATTAATTTGTGTCTGTGATCTAGCTTGTTCTTGCATGCCTTCTTGGGCTGTGTTTTTTGTTACTCTTTCCAACTCATCTTTCTCGTTTTTCGCGCGCACGTTTTTTAAACTGTTAAACGGTATGTATTTTGCAAAAAGTTTCTATACAAAATTGCTTAAAAAAATCAAATTAATCCATTTTTCAAAAAAAAAATTAGCTAATACTTAATTAATTATGTGCTAATGAGTCGCTCCGTTTTGCATGTAATGGAGATTAGTTACGAAATCAACCATATGAAATCAACCTAAGTAACAAGAGAATCTCACACATTGTTTGATGGTTATTGTGTGCTTGACCAAACGATCGATATAAATTAAAACATCAGAATCAGAACATGCATGCATGATTTGTATATTTATTTGTTGAGTGTACGTAGCGTATGCATGCATGGTTGCTGCTTTTAGGGGCTGATGATGCGTGTGTGTTCTTATCATCGTTCACAGCTGAGAGCGAAGATTAAGGAAGAAGCAAGAAGCAGCTGAAAGGATGCTGTCATCTTCAGTTCTTCACACCAATCGATCAATCGTTCTATCAATTCGTTTTTTTAGACATCTAGGCTCAAGAGCATAAAAAGTTATTTTGATCATGAATTACAGGGAAGAAAAACCGCGATTTCAGAAATATTCACTCTCACTTGGTTTATAAGCTTTAATTTCAAAAATTATAAGAAGAATTATAGAGGGGTGAAAATGTTGTGTATCCTTGCAAACTTTCAAGAACAAGCTAGGTCACTTGTGTCCCGATGTACTTCTAGCACAAAATCAAGGAAAACTTCTAGTTGATCTTGAGGTGCTTAATCTTCGCTTAATCTTGATCTTCTAGCACAAAATTACTCTCTCTCTTTTCTTTCGGAAACAGCATGAGATATATATTTTGGTCCATGCAGTTTAATCTGAGGCTTAGTTTTGAGTTGGGTCGGGCTGTATTTGAAAGCCTCTCTGTTAGGCAAGCTCTGTTTAGTCTTAATTAGCAGGATGCCACAGCTAAATCCTTGCTAGAACCTGGATAGGGCCGAAGTAAAGTATAAGCTTTGCTTGCCGAATCCAACTATTCTTCTTGACCCCCTCACCCTCACCCCCAACACCCAAAAAAAAAATCCAGCCGTTTAGTCATCTGTTACCGTTCATATTCCGATTAATTACTTAGCGGTACATTATTCGATCGGCACTCCTACTTATACAACACTGTTTTGGACCTACAGCCGAGTGAATTAGTTGTGCAATAACGTAACACGCAAATGCAGGCCGGCCGAGTCTCATCTGTTAGATAAAACTCGCACGTTGCTACGGGAGTTTTTTATGATATTAATAAAAATAACATATAAAATACCTATATTTTGTATAATTTTCAACTCTAATCGATTATTTAAAAACTATAAACAATTAATATAATGTGATTTATAACAATTTAAATCATATATGGATTGATCGTTCCAAAGCAAAACTAAGGTGATGTGACTTAATAAGAGAAAAGGTAGTATAGATTAATCATCCAAAGATAAAACTAAGGTGATAAGACTTTATAAGAAAAGAAAATGAGGACGACAATTTGAACCATGAGTCCATCATCTAAGGGATAAAAATAATTTAGGTGATACGGCTTGAAGAGAGAAGAGAGAAATAACATTAGCTATATTTAGTGAAACTTTATAGATATATAGGATTCTCCAAACTAAGCTTTCAACTTTTCTCAGTTAATTGTGATTTGAAATTTCTTATAATTTGAAGTTGAAAGTTTTACAATTTGTGGTGAAAATTGATTCGGAAGTTCAATATTTCGCGTAGAGAGTAGTCTGAGAGAGAAAGTTTTATGACTTAAACAGAAAACCACTGAAAACTCACTACGGTTCACTATGCTTGATCCGATCACCACCGATGGACCCATATCATCACCTCTGACGGATTTAACCCTTATCAGAGATTAGTGGTCAGTAATAACTCCACCTCATCTCTGATGGATGGATGCCCGTCAGTGGTGATTAAGACCTCTGACGGGCCGCATAGAAATGGCTCGTCATAGGTGACTCACATGTGGCCCATCACAATGACTCACATGTGAAGGTGGCTCTTTCTAGCCCATCAGAGATGACAGACACCTCTGACAGGTTGAATGTTATCATTCGTCACAGGTGTGAAAAATCACCTAAAAAAACTAAAATCCCTCAGCCCCCAGCTCACGACAAGAGCATAACACAACAACTTTGCATTATATTGGCAGATCCAATAAGAGCGTAACATCCGAAAAATAACTACACAAAGCAAAGGATGCAAGATACATCTCAAACTTGAGTAACGATATACATCACACAAGTAACGTTCTCCATCTTAACAAACTACACATCCACACAAGCAACAAAGAATGTGGCCAAATCTGAAATTTGGCATTGAACATTTGCAAGATACGTGAAATTTGGCATTGAACATTTGCAAGATACGAAGTTAAGCACAACTTGCAGGAGTCGAGGTTGGGGAGACTGCCTCGCTACCTCTCCATCGCTGTCGAATCCAACCACCAACTCCACCACAACCACCAAATCCGCCAATCGTCGAGGTCAAAGAGGCTGGATCCGCGCTCGTGATGGAGGAGGTTGTCGGCGCTTGAGGACAGAGGAGACGAGGAAATGGTAGTGGCCCTCGGGGAGGTTGGATCCATACTCAAGGACGTAGTCGGTGCTTGAGGGTGGAGGAGACAGTGGCTGGCAGCTAGGGGAGAGGCCACAGATGTCGGTGGTTGGGGTATGGAGGAGGCGGTGGCCAGATCCACATTGAGGCCCAATTCGGCGACCAGCGGTTGGGTGGCAAGGGAGGAGGTGGCCGGTGATCGGTGGAGCGGCGGCGGCGGCCGACAGTCAAGGAATGGAGGAGGCAACGATCGGATCCACGTCCCACGACCACGTGGAGGCTGGATCCGGCAACCGACAATCGAGGCCACGGCTGGTGGTCGAAGGAGGGCATGGGGACGACGACGACGGGCAGCTGAAGGAGGGGAGGAGATGTGAGGGAGAGAGTGAGCAGATGTGTGGAGGAAGAAAGAAGAGAGAGCAGAGGAGGGAAGGAGAAGGGGAGGGAGTCAGGGCGGGCACAGGGGTGGATTTTTCCTTTTTTTAAGTCATCACTTACGAGTATAAGAATTTAACACGTTAGAGGTGAGATATCTCATCTATGATGGGGTGCAAACTCAACACCTGTCACAGTAAGAAATCATCTGTGACGGGCTTATATGTGGGCCCGTCAAAGATGTCATGTGTTTGGTCCTCATATAGGTCCGTCATAGATAAGTTCTTACCTGTGATGGGCTTGAGCCTCATATACAACGAGCTTTAGTTTAACCCTTAAAAGATGATTTTATCCATGATGGGACACTTTGGCCTATCACAGATGGACTGATCTGGCGTAGTGGTTTTCTATGTGTGACGCCAAGCACGTAGCACCAGAGGGAGTAGAAAGTTTAATAGAATTTCAGTGCAGTTGAATGTTTTGTGCTTGACATAAAAAGTCTTACAAATTGAGAAGAAAGTTTTATTAGCGCTATTAAAAGTTTTTCTAGAGTGCAGTGACCAGGTAACAGTAGTACCTCATCAACACACTGTTGAGAAATACAACAACGGGAATGAAGAACTTTTTTAAGTCCTTTGGTTTAGCAGCAGAGTTTACCTTGTTACCATAAAACAAGAAGTTGCATAAACCAGTAAAAACCAATAATTTTTTTAGCAGTGTGAAAATCAATGACTTTAATAAAAAAAACCAACTAAAATCATTCGGTTTTCATAAACCGATCGTGACGGTTTTAAAAAAGGGATGTCTTAACTTTACGTCGAGTTTGATTGACATCCCTTATTCCAAATACCAGAAATCTTCACAGCTAAACTATACAAAATCATGCAACTTAGGTCCCATGACAATGTAGACCCTACTTTCTCCAGTTTTCCCTTATGTGGCAGATGTCCGGGCCTACTTGTCAGCATGCTGAGTCACCCGTGCTTGTTCCCCTTTCCGTGTGGGAGCCCGAGCCAGAGACACCACAGGCGTTGCCACTTCCCGTGCTTGATCCGCTGCCACTGCAGGCTTCGCCATCGTCGTTTTTGGAGTCCGCGCCTTCGACGCCATGTAAGAAGTACCACCTTTCGTCCCACCGCTTGTTCCCGCCATCGCAAGCACGTGTGCCGGTGCACACTGTCGCTTCTTTGTCGTTTTTGTCGGCGAGGTAGAGTGGCTTGTGGCCGCTATGTAGGGATGCGGCCGGGCTATAGAATGAAGGGAGGAGGTGCCCCATGCGCTTGAAGAAGAGGAGCATGGTGGAGCTCCATCATCGATGGTGCTTTTGCTGCCATTGTGGTCTTCTACTGGTGTTTTCTGGAGATGGCATTCTTGCACATGTTCTTGTGGTATCTTGGGGTCAAAGAGGTTGATGCCAACCATGGCCTCGCCGTGGCCGCCGCTGTCCTCCGCCAGTATCTTGGGCCTTGGAGTCACTGTAGTGGGTGACGGCTTGCATGATGGCACGGGCGTGCCGCGTGGGATGGCGACACGCTTGGCGTAGGAGAAGATCTCGTTGTCGTCCATGTTGCGAAGAGCACGGATGTCCCCCACCCACGATGAAGCACACGTGGCGGATGGCCTCGACGGCATTGCTGGTGTCGTCCTCGCCCTTGTTGTGGATCATGGCGGCGCCCTCATAGATGCGGGCGGCGGAAAGCCTCGCTGAGGTCGCGGCAGCCGCAGACGAAGCATGGATGTTGTGTTTGTTGATGTGCTTCGCGTCTTCGGCAAGGATGGGGACATCGCTCTAGTCGACGTATGTCGATGGCCTCGAGGATCTGGGCCTCAACGAAGTGGTCGATACGGGCCTTGGCCATGACGGGGATGGTGACGGCGCGCTTGATATCGTGGTAAGGCCCAGGTCAGACATGCGAGCAACGCAGCCCTGGGCATGGATGTCTGCGGGGACGCGCTCGAGGGCCATGATGGCCCTGGCCTCCTTGGCGATGTGCGTCGGTTCAGGGGTGATGACGTCCATGGTGATGCCCTCACGCAGCATCTGGGCGAGGCAGACCTCAAACATGTGGTACTCCTCATGCGGCATGGAAGGCGTAGGCTCCGAAAACAGCGACGGTGAAGCCTGCAGTTTCAACGGATCAGGCATGAGAGACGGCGACGCCAACGGTGTCTCCTACTCAGGCTCTTGCACGCGAAACGGCACGAGTGACTCGGCATGCTAACAAGTGGGTCCGGACATCTGCCACATAAGCGAAAACTGGGGAAAATGGGTCGATATTGTCATGGGAACCAAGTTGCATGTTTTAATATTTTAAGGATGAAGATTTCTAGTTTGGGATTAGAGATATTATTCAAACTCGATATAAAGTTGAGAGATAGCAAATGTACTTATTTTATTCAGAAAAACCGCTCATAAAGTGGACCCTTTTTAGTACAACATGATTCTGACCCAATCCCAATGAGTTGGGTGGGACTTTCAACTCTCGGCCTATCCACGTGAATGGGTCATAATTCAGGCCCATTCAACGAGAACACATGTCTCCCATGAAAAAAGAAGAAGAAAAATCGTATCAATTTGATAGATGGCTGCATGTAAAAAAAAAATTGGTTGTTGATAAAAAAAAGGCTTGCAAGTTCAAGCTAACACTTCACAATCAAGTAGGAAAAAAACTAGACTTGGACTAGCAGTACTATGTTCCATTCATGGTCAAAAGGCCCGCATTCATGGTGAGGCCATTATTAAAAACAGAGACATAAATTTTTATATGAAAAACTATTGCCGGAAAAAACCAAGGAACTCATAACGAGTAGCAATCAATATCGAAGAGATAATTACAACAAAAAGATACATGTGGCTTGCAAGAGATATATTGAGGGGGAAAAACAGTCGTAAGGACTTAAATCCAACTTATACAATACTAATCCGAATATATATATTGCTAATCACACCATCGATCTATCAATTCAGTTAGCTAGCTAGATAAACAAATAGTGGACTTTAGGCCATTTTCCCCAAGGCAAGATACTCGATCTGGGGTTGAAGTATTAATTTCTTGTAAAATACTTCAGTTTAAAATCAAAGCTGACCAGTAACAAAATCAGTGATAAAACGTACAAATCTATCTATTCTATATAGTTGGGAACAAAAACTCATTGAACCATATCATCTAAAAAATAATAGCCTTTGAATGTTTTTTATGCTTTGATCTTAACCATCCATTTATCATATGTATTTATAACCCACTAAATATAATTATTGCTAAAGCTTAATGTGCATTGAACCATGACATTCATCTCGTATTTTATACATAACTATCCAAGTGTCACGTGGAGTTACAATTTTACATCAACTACTATAGAACAAATATTGTCGATTTAGATCACACGATTAACATGTTGATTTGTTAGAGTTTTCTTTGAAGTATCTAAATTTTCTGCAACAACGCGCGGACTTTAAAATATATTTCGTTGCCGACACGTGGCATGCTGTGACTTTTCTACTAATAATTGCATCTTTGGTTGGAGAATATTTTAGGTGGGACCCAACTGAGAACCGTCTAATTAACTGCGATCAAAAATCACAAGATGGCTGTTTAGACTGTATGAACAAGTCATCGTGGCAGAGCAACCACGATAGCGCCAATTCATGGCTGTCCTAAACCCTTCGCCTTCCTCAACCAGCAACGCAACGCCGCCATCGCCTCCGCCGCCGCCGTCGCAGCTACTACTACTCTTCCTCCACTTGCTTCTTGTCGTCCCAGCCACCTCTCTCAACTTCAGCTACGACGACCACTCCTTCGTCTCCGACGATTTCAGGCAGGAGGATGACGCCATGGTCACCGCCGGCCGGATCGAGCTGCTCGGCGAGGAGTTCGCGGCGCGGGCCAGGGGACGCGCGCTGTACAAGCGGCCGATGCAGCTCTGGGACGGCGCCACCGGCGAGGAGGCCAGCTTCGCCGCGAGCTTCAACTTCACCATCCAGTCGGTGGCCGGCAAGGGCAACGGCCTCGCCGGCCACGGCATGACGTTCTTCCTCGCGCCGTTCATGCCCGACATGCCGCAGGAGTGCTACGAGGGATGCCTCGGCCTCTTCGACCAGAGCATGACGAGGAACATGATGAGCCAAGCCATCGCCATGGGCAACGCCTCTGGCCTCGCCAGGTTCGTCGCCGTCGAGTTCGACACGCACAAGGACGGATGGGACCCGAGCGGCCGGCACATCGGCGTCGACGTGAACAACGTCGACTCGCGCGGGGACTACGTGGTCTTGCCGGAGGACAGCCTCGTGGACGCCGGCGTCATGTCCGCCATGGTCGCCTACGACAGCGGTGCGAAGAGGCTCGACGTCGCCCTCGCCGTCGCCGGCGGCGCCACGTACAACCTCTCCGCGGCCATCGACCTGCAAAGCGTTCTGCCGGAGCAGGTCGCCGTCGGCTTCTCGGCTGCCACCGGCGACCTGTTCGCCAGCAACCACACCGTGCTCTCCTGCACCTTCAGCTCGACGCTGCCGACGAGGAGTACCCACACCTCCCCACCGCCATCCACCTCGTCATCCAAGACGGCGCGTCTCAGCGCCGCCTTGGCCGCAGCAGGCGCCGCAATATTACTCCTCCTCCTCGCCGTCACCACCACCGTACTCATTCGCCGCGCGAGAAAACACCGACGCGACGACGGCGACGACGACTCCGTCGGCGGCTTCGACGACGACGACGAGGAGGACTTGGAGTCGGGCACGGGGCCACGGCGCATCCCGTACGCGCAGCTGGCGGCGGCGACGGGCGGGTTCACGGAGGGCGGGAAGCTCGGGGAGGGCGGGTCGGGGTCGGTGTACGGCGGGCACGTGAGGGAGCTCGGGCGCGACGTGGCGATCAAGGTGTTCACTCGGGGGGCGTCCATGGAAGGGAGGAAGGAGTACAGGTCGGAGGTGACGGTGATCAGCAGGCTGCGGCACCGGAACCTGGTGCAGCTGATCGGGTGGTGCCATGGCCGGCGGCGGCTGCTGCTGGTGTACGAGCTGGTGCGCAACGGCAGCCTCGACGGCCACCTCTACAGCAACGAGACGACGACGACGCTGGCCTGGCCGCTCAGGTATGCGTCACTCCCCGTCCGTAGCTATCGATCAGTCTTGTTCTTTTACGTAGTGACTTTGTGGGGCCCACATCTTGGCCACATTTATGATAGAGGTCGATTCCACGAACAGCGCTGTCTAGCTAGACCGATGAATAGACCGGAGACTAATAGGCATCGGACCTCCAATGAAAATAAAAAAATCGGTCGCCCCTCTCCTATTTACCATCGTGCTAGTTTTCTATGCGTTTCAAACCTACGGTGTTTTCAACCACTCGTTGAGCTATCTGCTCATGCATGCATGCACTTGTGCAGCATCTCTCCCTCTCTCTCTCTGCTCTCCCACACACCTTATTAGCAATTTTTTAAATTTTTTCTAAATTACTTATCTAATTCGCTATCCAATTGTATCGTTATATTCGTTACAATTAAATTTTATCTCACTTAGTTATATTTCGAATTAATATAATTATGTGAGAACTTGTTGTAAAGATTTAATTACGATGAATAAGATGATATAATCAGATTATAGATTAAATAAATAATTTATGAAAAAATAATTTAAATGGTGCTTAAAAGAAGGAATTGGGATAGATGAAAGAATATGGATAGATGAGTTGGGATTGGGAGCGTTCGATTTTTTTTAAGAGCTTGGACGTATAATGCTAAGCATTTTCCGAATATATTACTGCTCCCAGCATACCTTGAAAATAATTATCGTTTTATACAGGTACAGAGTGTCTTAAAAAGACTTTAACTCCTTTTATAATGCAAAAATATGAATAAAAATATTTTTTTATTTAAGTACTCTGTCTTTTTTTTTATTTGCTTGACGTTGGTTACTCACTAACGTCACATTAAAAAAGAAAAAGAAAGAGGAAGTATTTTTTAAAGATTAATCTCTATATATAGGGCTTTTATATGTTTAGAGGAAATATTTTAAAATTTATTTATAGTTAAAGTTTTTTAAGTTTAACGTTAATCTTTTCCAAAATAGTAATTATTTTTAAGACAGCGAGTTGTACTGTGTACCATTACCAAGTCTACCCGTGATGGTGATGTATCCCGGTGTCTTGGGTGCATGCATGAATCATGATTTTTGTTGATGGTTGCTTTTCTTGTCCTGGGAGAACAAAAATCTCGGGAGGAACTAAGATAGTGATATATAGTATCTTGGCAAAAATCACAGTGAGAGAAAATCAAATTTGAACAAATTTTTATTTGAGTTGACCCGGTTTGTAAAGGATCGAGTGAATTTGATAAAAAAAAATCAGGCGTACATTTGAAATTTTAGGCCAATAAAAAAATCTCAGGACAAATTTATTGTTTTGCCACTGTTTAGATTTAAGTTACTTCATTGCATCCATGGGCATTGTGATATGAGTACCAACACCGAGACCAGCAGAGCACACGTTAGCTTTAACAGATGCGGCTGGGAGCTCACCTTGCCTTGGTACATGTGGCCTGTCCGATCTTTTTTTTTCTTTTTTGAAACCCAAGTTTATTATATAGATTAAAGAGAGAGTTTATGATGAACTAGTTTCCTATACATTATCATAATTGATAAAACTTGCGGAGCGAAACACTCTTTCTGATAAAGCGAATTAAACTAAGGGGACAAACTTTTCAACTAAACCTAACAATGGTAATGGATGAGATCGACAGGTGGCTGCGCCACTGTGGTGACAATTGCATCTACAAACCTTTGCTAATAATGTCCACTTCGCTTGACAGACCAGCGACCCCTACGGCTTCCTCCACGTAACTGTATAATTCGAGGTAATTGTTGGGTTGTAGATTTTGTCTAAGCTTTACCAGACTCATCGTCGATTTGCCAAGAAGTTCTTTGTCAAATCTGAAGAGCGCTAACTGCAAACCTGACAACAAGAATCGGATAGAAGGTCTAGACAACTCAAACGAAGCACTCAATATGGTTACTGGTACAGATAAAATTAGAAGAAGTCCCTAAAGACCAACCAACCTTAATCATGAGACAATTAGGCAGTGGCGATAGAATTGCTGCCTTGCTACATCCCACCCGAACCTAGCGGAGGAACAACTCGTCAGGCGATACGCACTGCATCCATACCTTCCAGACGATGTCGTCAAATCAACAAGGCTAGCAAGCTGCAAATTTCGTTGAGAATGACGCATCAATCCAAGGCCAGCTCTGGCTGCTCCGTACACACCGCCCCCAAAGCCATCAGCCCCAGACAGCGGGCCAACCAAATGAAGTCGACGACGGCTAGCAAGGAGAAGAGCGGTGAGGGGTGCAGGAGTCGCCACAGGAGCAACCAGACCTCCTATTCTCCCTCCCGGTCGGTGACGACTCGCAGCCGGACAGGATGCAGCCGTGGAGATCGCCGCAGGAGCACGCCGTAAGGTCACTGCTGCCTCACTGCCCTGCGTCCTCACCGACGCACACCTGCAGCACACGTGACCCGTGCACGGGAGGATGAATCCCATGTCTTCGTCGCCAGCCTCCACATTAGGGTTGTTGCAAGCGGCAACCGATGGCGAAGCTTGAGACCGGCAGTTGAGGGAGGGAACGACGGCTAGCTCTAGATCTGGCAAATCGGAGCACCAACACCAGTCAATTTGAGCACCGCCGAGGGGGTTCGCTTCAGAGTTGCCTAGGCACTAGGACACCACCACTAGCCACCATGGGAGAAGCTCGGACTCCGGCAAGAACAGAGAAAACGGGATACAACCTGAGCAACAGGAGAACCTGACTACAGAGTACACTCCGACCTAAACCTATACTATACTAGAAGAGAAGGAGGCCCGACCGTTCCTCCGGCCACCGCCGGCAGCGAGCCGCCGTAATCGGGGTAAGAGCTGTCAGGGGAGGGAGGATTTACGGTAACTTCTGATCCCCTCGCAGTCGCTCTCCAGAGAGTTCCCCTGTGGTGACCTTGAAGAGTTGATCAAATTCTGCTGTCGTCCCGCCAGATCCATTACAAGCACAAATCTTAAACACATCAACCGTTTAAAAAACCAATAGATAATGGTATAGAATATCTGCTGCATGATAGTTAGCAAAACCGTAGAACAATCTAAAGAGTGACAAATCATTAAATTCTTGATAGCAAGCCTAAACCTAAACTGAAAACGTTATGGTTCAGGCGTCCGACGCCCCATATCCACCCGAACGCTTCACGAATTAGAACATTCAGCATCAATCTTCTCTCTTCTTTTATAAATCCATTCTCCAATCTGTTTCTCTCTCCAATGTCCACAACCCTGACCAGGCTAAGTAATTGCCGTGGTGCAGGATGGTGTACCATCACTGATGGTGGCGCATCTGCGGTTGCCTGGACATGGCTAGTTAGCTCCAGCATGAGGACGTGCTGCTGGATGTGGGTGGCTGGTGAGGAGGAGAGGAAGCGGGAAGGTTGCTGCCTGACGACCCCTTGAATTGGTATAGGTGTACATGTTTCCTCTATCAGAAGTTGTCATTGGAGCTGGCGTGTGACAGTGGAAGAAGAAGCAGAGGAGGCATGGTTCGAAGAAATGAGGTGCTCATGGCTGGATCGAGTGGTGGAAAAAGCTAGATCTTAGCTACGGAAAAGTAGAAGAAGGCGGTTCTTAGGAGATCGGGAGATCGTGCGGATTCTTAGGGGATCGGGAGTCACCTGAGTAGTGGAATGATTAGCATAGTAAAGGAAGAATGTTGATTTGTCGAGGTTGATATGTTTATTTGTTGCATCAATGTTCATTTCTTGTGGCAATAGGAATGATTAATTTATATATGCTTGTGCTGTGAATGCTTTTTTACATCTTTCTGTTATGATGGAATTGATATTCGATTAGTTTCATACATACCTATAAATACTAGACGTTACAGTGTGTATACCATAACGGTTTCGCTCACTTGTATTTGTAGCGTATAGAATCTGACAATGGTGATTTCAAGAAACATTTCAGTTTCATACAACTAGTACCATTTATTCTCTGTTGGAACGAGCTGCAGTTTTGAAAAAGTAAGTTATAATATCATTTAAGAGATGCTCACACCGACAAGCGGCGGCTGGCAATTGCCGATGAAGACGGTGGGGCACCAAGACCGATTTGAGAGGAGGGGGGAGGGATGGGGGAGGACACCGGTCGGTGAGGCCTCGCGAGCGCTGTTGACACCTTTCAGCTAGCCAGTGAGGCCAGGTAGGAGGCGATAACTACGTCGGCAAAAGTCAAGACTGAGGAAGAGAGGGAACAAGGGATTAGGACTGGGTTTTGTGGCCAGAGTTCAACCTTTTGTTTTCTCCATTTGTATCGGGGGCTGACGAAATTTCTGAAAATTTGGAAATTTCAGTCTGAAATTATTTGAATTTTCAAACAAAATTTGATCAAATTTAAACAAATATTGCTAATTTCACCAAAAAAATAAAAATTTTAAAAATTTCAGCCGAAATAATATCATATCGGGGGGTCCAATAGAACCATTCGGAAAATTCGTTCCAGAATTTTAAACCCTGATTGTGGCACGAATCTCGAAGCAAGTCGTGTGGTCCAAATGGATCGAGAGTCAACTTGAAAGAAGTTGATGTCCGGACTATCAGGAGATCGTGCATGATGCTTAAGTTTAAGAACAATGCGTGTGATGATGAAGATTCCACGCGGCATATAAAAGGAGTTGTGTGCGTATATGATGCGAAGTCAAATTCGGAAGAAGTCCAAATTTAGAATGACTGAACAATAGACAGTCTCTTGTAACAAATTAAAAACTACTCAAAAGATTCGTGTAGTCTAGAATTTTCAAGATTTTGAGGGGTGTATTTTTCTTTCAAATGCTATATATAGACACAGTCCTTTGATTAAAAAAATGAAAACCTACTCCTGTATCATATTATGTGATTAATTTTTGTCAGGTATCAGATTATCCTTGGACTAGCCTCCGCAGTGCTGTATCTCCACCAGGAATGGGACCAGTGCGTCGTCCATGGCGACATCAAGCCCAGCAACATCATGCTCGACGAGTCCTTCAACGCCAAGCTCGGCGACTTCGGCCTCGCGCGCCTCATCGACCACGGCATGAGCCTCCAGACGATGACCGCCGTCGCCGGCACGCCGGGCTACCTCGACCCGGAGTGCGTGATCACCGGCAAGGCCTCCACCGAGTCCGACATATACAGCTTTGGCGTCGTCCTGCTCGAGGTGGCAAGCGGGAGGCGACCAATGATAGTGACACCTCGTGCAGCTGCTGCCACCGGCGGTGGGAAAAAGGACGACGACGACGGTGGTGGCCAGGTGTTCCGGCTGGTGGAGTGGGCGTGGGAGCTCCACGGCCGAGGTGAGCATCATCAGTCTCTCGACGCCGTCGCCGACGCACGGCTCGGCGGCGCGTTCGACCGGTGGGAGATGGAGCGCGTGGTGGGCGTCGGGTTGTGGTGCGCGCACCCCGACCCGAAGGCGCGGCCGGCGATCAGGCAGGCGGCGGAGGCGCTGCAGTCGAGGAAGTTCAGGATGCCGGTGCTGCCACCGAGGATGCCGGTGGCCGTGTACCTACAGCCGTTTGCGGCTTCCACCATGAAGTACTACGGCGATAGCATGACCTCCGTCGGGTCAGAGGTTGTTGGTTATTCGTCGACCAGCCTTGCGACGGCGACGCTGTCTTCCAGCTCTAGCTTGCCGCCTGCCATGGCTGACAGTGACAGCTTGAGCCCAAGAGAATGAGGGGGTATCGTTATAATAGATGTTGGTCAGTTTGTAAATGGTACATGGTAGATAAGGATATTTGAAAGAAATGTACGCTTGTAATATTTGAAAGAAACGACGTCCTGTTGCTCCACCAGTGGTGAAATTCCTAGTTTATGTTTTTTCTTCTCTTGACTATAAGGCTGTGTTCGGCAGCTTGCGTCAGAAAAAAATTTTCTCCGCACAAAAAAACGAAGTAACTCATTAGCACATGATTAATTAAGTATTTACTAATTATTTTTGAAAAATAAATTAAATGCTTTTTTAAAACAACTTTCGCATAGAAACTTTTTGCAGCCACTAGGCACCAGCCAACCCATTGCCCGGTGTTTGTTTCTTTTTTTTTGTCTTTTTTTTGCTTTTACGGCGTAACTTTCAGATTACTCGAGAGGGTCAAACCAGATTCGCAAGGCATCCCGATCCCATACAAGAAAAATCACCCCATGACGCTATCATATTCATGCAACATTATACTAGTTGTTTTTTTCTCCCCCTCACTTTAAATATTTTTTCTAAACTATTTATCTGATCTCAATATTATATTTGTTGTAATTAAATCTTCATAACAAGATATCGCATGATTATATTCTAATAAAAAAAATATGTGTTCCAAACCGTTAAAACTCAATATTTCCCACGTAATAGCAACATGTTTCAACGTGTGTCTTTATTATGTTTCACAAAAATCACTTAAATACTTTCCCCCACTCTCTCTCCACTCCATGCATACATGCATGCATTTAACGATCTTCAAAATAATTTTTTTTCTTAAACTACTTATCTGATTTATGATCCGATCACACGATTGTATTTTCCACGTAATAGCAACATGTTTCAACGTGTGTCTTTATTGTGTTTCATAAAAATCACTTAAATACTTTCCCCCACTCTCTCTCCACTCCATGCATACATGCATGCATTTAACGATCTTCAAAATAATTTTTTTTCTTAAACTACTTATCTGATTTATGATCCGATCACACGATTGTATTCGTTGTAATTAAATCTTTACCATAAGATATTACATGATTATATTCTGATGAAAGAAAAAATATATTTCAATCCGTTAACATTTGATGTTTCATACATGATAGCGACATGTTTCAACATGTGTTTTCACTGTGTTTCACAAAATTTTTAAATGTTTCAATGACTGATATTTTTTATCATGTATAACTTAAAGTTTCACCGCTGATCAACTGTGTCACACCCTGCCCCTGCGCCACTGTACAAATGGCATCGAGGGAGGGCATGCCACAGGAGAATGGCAAACCGCTTTCCCACGGAACCGCAAAACCGGTACCAGTCTCAGGATAACGATGCTGGTACCAGTGGTTACATGATGAATAAATGCAAGATTTACATAAATACAATATACCTTTACGTTGCAGCTTCGGGTAATCCCTGAGTCGCAACCTCCAATCAAAGTCAGCAGCAGCGAAACTTAATGAAGCTAGGACACCAAATCCACCGACAGTAGTTTGGGTTTAGGGATAAAACTCCAACCCTCATCTTCTTCCTGAACTTAAGCCGAAGAGAGAAAAACAACAACAATGAGGGATTGAGTACTTTCGTACTTAGCAAGCCACAAAAAAATGTGTACATGCAAGTTTCACAGAAGGGATAAGTTTGTTTAGCAAAGCATTGTAAAACACTTTTCAAAGGTCTAAATGTAGGTTTTCAAAATAACTTTCCCTTCGGAAAGAGACGTCTCACCTCAATCCGTCCACGAGTTGCTTTGCAACGACTCGAGCGGGAAAGTCAAATTATAGCATTCATAACACTGTCTCCTTTATTAGTTTATTTTCACTTTCAAAACATAACCCAACATTCTCTCCAACAATCATCCGTTAACCAAATTTCATGGTTAACAACTCCGGGTCTGGTACTCTCGACCTGCCAACCCAAACTCGGCCATCTCAGCCCCTAAACCGGCCCTCTCGACCCTATAGTGTCAAATGACACCCCAGGTCACACAGGCCTGTTTCCAACCACGAAGGCTGGCCGTCCGTCACAAAGAAGGATTTTGGTAACGGTTTCCATCCCACGAATCAATTTATTAAAGAAGTTTTAAAAACAAATCTACACTATGTGCATTAACTCACATTCGCCCTTGACCGTGGGCACGACTGTTCGAACAGTTCAATCAAACCTCTGCAGAGACTGTACGCTTTTCCCACAAGACACGAAGCTTACACTGATACTGGCCGGTACCGAAAGTTCATGACAAAGCCTTTCCCTAACCAAACCATAAATGTCGCGTGTCACACAGATGGGTGGAATCTCTCCACCAAGCATCAGGCCAGTCTCAGGCCCTCATCTACTCAGGCTCCATCGTATGAACCCCCGACACATCCCCACTGTAGTAGATTGCCGTAAACTCCACCATACCGATGCTTCTCACCTGCCAACACGCTAGACATCTATGTTTTAGCTAGTTACTCATCTAGGGGCATCCCATTCTACCCATGTAGTCATACTGTGAGATGCTCGGATGTAAAACCCAAAGGAATCGGTCCTTATGCGCGACTACAAAACCAAACCACACAGGAGAGGATTCGCACCGCAAGTTTTCTCCAATAAAATCCTTTTATTTTCAAAGTCACCAACTCCCCGAGTCGGGTTTTATAAACCTTTCACAACCCAAATTTTTCCACATCGATAACCATGTATAAACCTAATATAAACAAATGGTGCAAAAGGATACCTACGCCCAGAGAGCGCAAGTATCGAGGTACTGCTATGGTGGAGCGACAATGGTTAAGTTTAACAAGATCCTATGGAAAATAATGCAACTACATAGGTTGGTCCGTCGGTCGTATGCTCGTAGACCGATGACCGATCAAAATAATTGTGTATGCTAAACATGCAAGTTTGCAATCAACACATTTTATAAACTAGGAGCAATATGATCGAATAGTGGCTTGCCTTATTGTTGGTCTTCAATTCTTTGGGAAAAATCCACGTCCGTTGAATCTCCGAAACATCCACTACGCGATCGAAAAGAGAAAAAATCCAAAACCCTATAAGGTAGATAATAACTATTATAAATCAATTGTGCCATTGGATAGGTCACATTTTTAGAAAAATTATGGAAGTTGAACGAAGTCAATCGGACTTATGGTTCGGGATATATGAATTTTTGAAGAAAAATCATGAAAAAGGATTTATTAAATTGAAAGGAATATTCCCAAGAACATTCTTTGGCTGAGAGGCTTAGAGGGAGGTAAAGTGGACCTGGTGGAGATGGGGCTAGGCTGGTGGGCTTTAGCCCGAAATTGGGAGAAAGGACGTAGTATAGACTTTGGCAGGGGATTGATCTCTTTGGCTCGGCCCAACGAAGGGTGAGGAACTTCATATAGACTTTTTAGTCGGCAGCCCAATGGATGCAAAGGGAGGCTCGGTAGACTTTTGTGGGGGACTTTATGGGCTTGGCCCGAGGAAACAAGAGGGACGTGACATGGACTTGTGTATCTATTATCAGGCCGGTTGGCCCAATGAAGTGGAGGGAGCCTTCTAGACTTTGTACAGAACTTTATGGGCTTAGCCCGATAACGAAAATCGAGTTGATATAGACTTTTACGAAATCTTCGGTCAATGGCCCGCGGAGAGAGATAGTGGGGCCCACCGGCGGGTCCCACCTCTTTTTTTTCTTTTTTTTTTTCTCTTCTCTCCTTATCCTTTCCTTCTCTCTCCTTCTTCCTTTCTCTCTTTTCTCTTTCTTGCTCTCTGCTTGTTCTTGCCGGGAGGAGAGGCCGAGCGGGAGGGGCCGGCGGTAGGGCGCGGCGCGGCACGGTGGCCAAGCGCGGCGACGCGGCTAGGGGCGGCGGCGCGTGGCGCGCGACAGCGCGCCGGTCTAGGCGGCGGGGACGGCGCGCAGGCGGCACGGCAGCTGCGGCCGGGCGGGCTGGTGGCTGCAGCCGGCCGGGCGCGGCAAGGGCGGCCGTCTTACGTGCGAGCCGGCCACGGCGTCGGCCGGGCAGCGACGGCGCGGCAAGCTCGGCGTAGCCCGGCGCGCGGCAGAGGCGGCAGTGCGTTGGCTCGAGCGGCATCGCGCCAGCTGGAGCGGTCGGCTGCTCGGCAGGGGCGGCACGGCCGAGTGAAGGCCGAAGCAGCTTACGGCCGTCGGGCGGCTCGGCCGGACGACGGCCGGGGAGACGACACGGCCGGGCTGAGCGTTCGGCCAGGCGGCTCGGCCGAACGACGACAACGTTCGACCCGTCGTTGTGATGACAGTAGCCACGGTGCTTTGGGATGGAGAAGAGACGGCGACAGTGAGCGAAAAATGACGGCTTTTATAACCGTCGCGGTCGGCGGATGATCGGCGGATGATGACGAAGGCGGCTCTGTTTGGCTGACATGAACGGCAGGGCAGCACACGGGGCGAGGACAGCGGTGGGATAGCGTAGGCACTGTGCTTACTTTTGGTGTGGACAGCTGTCTTTATGTTTTCTTGGTATGGTGCCATGGAGCACTTGACAGGGAGCACGATGAGGTTGCCAGGGAAAGAAAATGGACGGTGGACAGCCCCTCTCTGCTGCTGCCTGTTTATTTGTTTTGGTGTGATTAATGGTTGTCAGGAGGTTTTAATGGATGTAAGGGCAGGGTTGATAGAGAAGAAAATGTGTGCATGCATGGATGGTGAAACAAAATGGTCTTTACCTGTCTCAGCGGAGAAAAATGGAAGAGTGCACGCATGCTTGTTTACTGTCAGTTTTGCTCGTGGACTGTGAATATATTTTTTTGGACTTGTAAAAGAAATTGTAGCTGGACTGAAAATTCTAATGATTTATTTGGGATTTTTGGACAAATAGAGAATTTGTTTGGATGGGCTTTGTTTTTGGAATAATAATTTGCGACGAGTGAAACGAGTAGAGCTTCAAACAAAATAATTTGAAGCGGATAAAAATTGGAGGAGTGATTTAGGACATGATTCGGATTCCAAAATTTATTTATTTGGAATAGAATAATTGAAGGAAAAACTCGGTTTTTGTCAGTTCCGTCGGTGCGCGATTAAATTCAACAGGAGACACGACTGTCGATATGTGCGCGAAAATATTGGTTTTGATATGTACACGTATAAGAAATATTTGTCGGCCGGTCGAAGTCTAAAAATAAATATTTTTAGAATCTCTGAATGAAAAGGATATTATTTGACGACACGGTTAAAAATCCTGAAATCGAAATTTCAACCGTACGAATTTTTGGAAAGGTTTAGAAGGAAAAACTCGAACTTTAAAAATCTGAATAATGGGAATTTAATTTTGGGAGACGATATTATGATCAAGATTTTGGGGTTTACAAGGAAATGAATCATTTGAGATTTTTGGCACAAAAATCCTAAATACACTTAAAGAACTAAATTTTTGAAAATAGGATTTTAATAAAATGGATTTTTTGATAGGGTGAAAATCAGGACGTTACAGACTGAAACATTTAGGGGCAATTTCGTTCTTACCCCTACTTTCATGTTCAATATTGATTTTACCCTCGTTTTTTAGGGTTTTCGTTTTTACCCCTACTTTTTTGAAACGAAGCCAAATTTTGCCCCTACTTTGGACGGACAGCTTAACGGTGTTAAATTTTTAGCGAAAAAGACATTCATACTCTTACTGCTATTATTGCACATTTGCCCCTATTTTTTTATCGATTGTGTATTTGCCCCTATCTTGTCCATGCATCTTGCAATTTTCACAAACTTTTACAAATATGAAAATTTTGACAAAATGAGCCACGCCACCGCCACTGCCTCCTCGTGAGGAGCCACCACCGCAGTCGCCTCCATCCCGCGCCGAGCTGCCGCTACTTTTTCTTTATATTTTATTAAAATTTTCATATTTGTAAAAGTTTGTGAAAATTGCAAGATGCATGGACAAGATAGGGGCAAATACACAATCGATAAAAAAAAATAGGGGCAAATGTGCAATAATATAGTAAGGGTATGAATGTCTTTTTCGCTAAAAATTTAACACCGTTAAGCTGTCCGTCCAAAGTAGGGGCAAAATTTGGCTTCGTTCCAAAAAAGTAAGGGTAAAAACGAAAACCCTAAAAAACGAGGGTAAAATCAATATTGAACATGAAAGTAGGGGTAAGAACAAAATTGCCCCAAACATTTAACCATCCAATTTTTCAAAGAATATCGGGTGCTCGATTTGGAGTTTCCTCCAAATTCACGTATTACCATTACCAATCACTTGCAAATTACTATGCCATGTAGACCAATCAAATGTCGAAAAACCATCATAAGAAGAGGAAACGTAAAGGAATAAAAAGAAAAAAAAAACTTTTAAAAATACCATCATAAGATATGTGAATTACAAAATACCATCGAATGTGACAATGACACGTGGGGCCCGAACCCATATGCCAATGACACACACTATGGTATTTTTCAACACTGGTTTTTGCCATGGTACTAGGCAATGGGCCAAAACAAATATGAAGTAAACAAGTAAATAAATATTTTGTTGATTTCGTTATGATGGCTGAAAATTTATTCGGTCACATGAAAAATTTAAGCAAGTATTCTCTATTTTAAAATATAAAATATATGTACTTTTAACCTCTTCTTTTAATCAAGGATGAAGGAAAAAAGTATACACACTTTTAGTTTTCATTTTGAGGAATTAAGGATGAAGGAAAAAACTATTGATGTCCCTCATTTATCTTCATTAACTGAGGGGTTGTTGAAAATTGCAGAGTGTTTAGGTTAAGATTGGGTGAAAATTAAATGATGATGTAGAGGACATAATAATATAGAAGTAGCAATATTTTGGAGGACGAATAATTTGTTTCTATTTATAAATGGACGTGGAGTTGGTAGTAGTACTTGGTTCCAGAGCATATCAGACCTAGGGAAGAGTGTGACACGCCACATTTGTATTTCTTGATCATTGATTGCAGTTTTGGGGAAAAGTGATCTACTACCGACAAAAAAAATGGAGCATGTATTCTCACCATGTTGATATCATGTAAAATAAATTTAAATTAAAGGTATAGAAATAAGATGTACCAATTATATATAGTATATAATTCAAATGTAAAAACAGGATCAAAATTCATAGTTGTAGGACGAACTCCTAATAATACGTGTGTTTTCTCCAAATGGTTGTGCTCAATGGAACGTGAAAGCAAAGAACCAAAGAGAAAAGAATTATCGATGCCATATATTAATGAAAGAAAAAAAGAGAAACAGTCCTTTGAAATTCTCAAAAAACTCTTATATTCTGATTAAAAAAAAGATAAAAGTTAGCAAAGGCAAGAAGAGAGAAAAATAAACTATGGGTTAAATGCAAATAGATTTGTGCTTTGATTTTAAAACCAATTTTTAAGTATGTATGGAGTATCTTTTAGGTATTTTCTAAATTTTACTTTCCTTAAAATTTTTCAAACTTTCATCTAACTGAAATGTATATATTGCTAAACCTTAATTCTACTTGGGCTAATAGCAAGCGTGCTAACCGATGCGTTGATTTTCTTAGTCAAGTAGGAGTACTATTTCCGGCGTTGTAGGGTGTAACCTCTAAGTTGGAAGTGCGTGTTGTCCATGATGGTGTGGACCGTGGAGCAAAAATGCAAGATGATATGAAACAAAAGCAACTTTAATGAGGAAGGTGGACCTATGTGTGTTTCTTTGAACTTGTTAAAAGTATAGTCATAATTCAACATATTTAAATTAAAAAACAAGATACTAAACATAACATGTGAATAAAAGAATAATCAAGTGATAGTGCAAAAGATAAACACACTAATAACAGGAATAACATTATCTAATAACATATTTAACACTAAAGTGAATAGAGTAACAAACAGAAGAACGCTTCGGATCCAGAGGTGATGACATTGGTGTTGTCGCCACCGTTGCCATCTCCTCCTCCGTTGCTAGTTAATGATCCGAGTTGTCGATGTAGAGGAGAAAGAACATGACGCATAGGAAGTAGTGTTGAGAGCAGTCGCATGAAGAACACGCTCCCAAAAACATGATCGCCCACCTACCCACGCAGGTACTTAGCTGGACAGAGTTGCAGAGGTCTGTTTGTCCCAAACACTCGTGTGCACAAGTGCTCAAGATCGGAGAAACCCAAAGCAGCGCAGGAACAGAAAAACAGAGAATGTCGCGAGGAGAACCAAAGTGTCAGGACGATTAACTGAGAAGAGGATCCATTTGTCTATCCCAGAGGTGGAGGATAACGAGAAAGACGTTTCGGGAGAAATTAATCCTAATTGATTGCTCCGTCTGTTACATCAATAACGAGTCTTCGCGAGAAAAACCAGAGTGTCAGGAAGATGAATTGAGGTAAGGAGCCCTCTATCTATCCCAGAGGTGGAGGATAACGAGAGAGACGTTTCAGGATAGATTAATCCCAGAGGTGGAGGATAACGAGAGAGACGTTCCAGGAAAGATTAATCCCGATTGATTGCTCCGTCCATTACAACAGTAACGAGTCTGCGTCAGTTACATTTTTACTCATAAAAAATGAAACGTTCAAAAGGAGAGCAAGAGTGTTAAGAAGATGAACCGAGGAGAGGAGCCCTTTGTCTATCCTAGAGGTGGAGAATAATGAGAGAGATATTTTGGGATAGATTAATCCGGGAGGTGGAGAATAACGAGAGAGACGTTTCAGGAGAGATTAATCCCGATTGATTGCTCTATTCGTTATGACATTAACGAGACTCCGTCACTTACATTTTTACTCATAAAAAATGAAACATCCAAAAGGAGAGCAGACGTTGCCTCATCCGCTCACCCTACCGACTCGGCGTGCGCGTGTGGCAGTCCCGCCACCATATCTACCGCTTAATAGATGCTCTCAATTAACAACCTATTTAAGTTAAGGTCTTTTTCCATTGGTTTCTAAGATGGTATTAATCTTTTAATATTAATTATGAGCTTATGAAATTTACTATGATTAAATTGAGTCTAGCCTATTTAATTCTAACACTGTGGCATATTCGCAAATTTACCCTAGTTTATTTGAGCTCATGCTTTGCAAAGTTATACAGTGTGTATGTTGTAATGTGTAACAAAGAACTTGTGATAGACGTGTGCTATAGTGGACTGGTTGGTTCCAGTGTAATTCCGTTACTGCAATTTAAGCAGTCGACTGTCCAAATTACTTCCAAGAGCTAAGATTCTTGGAGCACTATTAACGTAGGAAAAAATCCTCATAACTACTGTAGCGATGATACTGACACTTTGATCTGAAAAATGAATAGATAAGATACTATTCAGTCAATAACTTACTGTCCTAGCTGTGACTGTGTGATCTCAATCCATAAGAGAACGGTAGACGTGGACCAAAAGCTCGGGCTCATGAGCTCGGCTCGTTCGGCTCGCAGCCAACTTCGTCGGCCCATTAGGCCACTACTATATTAGTTTGGCCCAGGCCCACATTTAGATATCGCAAAATCACGCTCGTCCTATCACGTGACGTTTATCGAAGCCGTCCGATTAAAGTCATTATATGTGCGCGTATGCATGTTTTAAAAATATTATCTTCATACTTTGGCCTGAGAATCTAGTTTGTCTTCCTAACTAGTTCGGGCCTATTTTTAGTTTTTGATGATTTATATATTTCAAATCAGTATTAAAAAATTATTTTTAAGATCCATTTTAACCATTGAACTACACTCAAAATATATATGATAAAATGAGTATAATATTAAATATATTGAAATATTTAAATGTAGTTTACTTAAATAGTAGAAGTAACTCAACTCTCCAATAAAAAGTAACTTTTTATAGCATTAGAGAAATATCTTAATAGGTAAAATATAGATTCACAAGTAAATACATGTTTTTTTATTTAAGGTAAACCATATATATAGTGAGAGGTTATTGTTTTTCGATAAAAGCAATGTATTTCATATAGGAAGTACCTCTATAGAAAATAGAAGTAGCTATTAACAGTATTAGAAGAACTTACTCTAGAGAGAAGTAATTCTTAACAAAATAGAACTAACTTTTCACGGTGTTAGAAGTAACTTTATAGGTAGAGAAAAGTAACTTTGAGAAGAATAGAAATAACTCTTCACGGTATTAAAAGTAACTATACTGCTAGAGAGAAGTAACATTTCATGGTATTCGAAGTAACAACACTGCTAGAGAAGTTAAAAATAAGAATAAATTTTAGATAATCTAAATATATTTAATATTAAACTTATTTTATCATGTATTTTACATAGAGTACGATGGTTTAATCAGATCGTAAAAACAACATAAGGTTTAAAAGATATAAGCCGCCAAAGGTTTTTAAAATACTACTGCAATATGCTAGATTCTGTAGCATATAAACTGCATGATGCTAATAAGTGGATGTGCACTGTCTTCTTTTTTTAGAAAGCTGCACGTGGGTGGGTGAGGACGTGGTGTTTTTATTTTTGGTAAGTATGATGTGCGTAAGGTTTATTGGGTTTAATTCGACGCTAATTACGAAAATAAGAGGGTCTTGCATTAGACAGTCGCACGACTACGTGCAGTGGTGATAGGTCCAATTCTAATCTTTGTCCTTATCCTCACGACTCCCACAGCTCCTTCTCCCAAATGGCCGAATGCCACCGTATTGCTGACACACGTGTCTCATCGATCACACGCACGAAGAAGCAGGACGCAGGCAACCAACGATTTTTACCGCCAGTAGCTGTTCCGTGAGAGAAGACGCTGCCGATTCTCCGTGCCTCTCCGCCAACTTGCACGACGCCACCACTGGCCCAAGTTTGCCGCCGACCGAAGAGGTAGACAGCCTCCGCTTCTCGGTGGCTTGTCTTCACGGACGCAGCCTGTGACTAGCAGCGAGCTCGCCGCTCGCAGCGCCCGTGGTGGTGCGGCGCTCCCTTCGCCTGGGCTCCCTACCTCCTCCGCAGTAGTTGCTGCGGTTTCGTCATCGTCTGTTATCTCACAGTTGCAGACCACTCCTACAAAAATGCCCGTGCGTTGTAATAGGTAAAATCACATGATCTATATCATAGCGCATGAAAAATAGTGACATGTTTTTTTTAGCAACTTCACTGGATTATCAGTGTAAATTATTTGCTCTATGTCATATTAATAAAAATATGGCTTTCTAAAGAATACTTTCTTTCTTTAGCATTGTTTGGTTCATTTATTTTAGGCTTGTTAAGTTAATTTATCAAAATTTGCTACTATAATCAAGTCGATGATACTTAAAATAATGTGTTTCCCTCAACTATGCATCGAGTTTCATTCGTGTCCCTCAACCGTAAAATCGGATATAAAACACACTTCAACTTTTAAAACCGATGTAAATTAAGTTTCTTGGTGGTATTGACAGCTGTTTTGTCTAACATGTGATATCTAGTGACACATTGATTCGATTTTTATCCGATGTGACGCTTACATATCACTCCAATTAAGAAAAGATGAAAAAATATATACGGTGAGCTCTACATGTCAGTGAAACCTTTCGTTCCTCACACCTCAGTCCTGTGACCGAACAACGTCGTTATATGTCGTCGTCCGACGCGGGAGACGGACATGCGAGGCCGTGGCGTGCAGGAACTGACAGGTGCTGCCATCTCTTCTGGTGGACTTGCGGCAGTGCAAGCCGGTGAGGAGGTAGAGGTGTGGTGACTAGATACAGCTTCCATGCATCATGCTTGATCCCAGCCGATCGAATCAGCGATCAGTAAGACGAACTAGAACGATGATGTGTCCCGGCTATCCAAGGAGATTTTGCCGTCATGTTACTCCAGGTTCATACATTCACTAGCTAGCTTCTCAGTGTTTAGGACAATTTTGAAGGGCGTCGAAATCCATGCCTGCAATTCAGCTTCGCTTTGCACGTGGGCACGCATCGAATGCCTCCGATTCAGGCGCCGCCGCCGTGGCCGTCGATGTACGTTGACCTCACGCGGTTCCAGCCAAGAGCATGGCCGTATCTAGAAATTAGAAATTAAAGGCCCATGTGCGAAACGCACACTGAGGCTCTAAAATTTAAAAATGCAGCATAGCCAAAACATTTTTTTTTCTGACGATCAGATGTTCTGTCAGCAATGTCAGCAATTAAAGGTTAGTGAAAATCAATTTTTGCTAACGAGCGACATAACACAGCCACTAGTGAAAATCGATTTCCACATTTATAGTTTTTTTAGGTGCAAAAATAAAACCAAAAAATATTTTAATTTTTACAAGGCATCTATAACATAACTATGCATCTTAATTGACAATTTAGATAATTTTTTGGATTAAATTTACAAATATGTGATTTGTATGATTTGAACATCAAACCTCTTTCTTCACACATGTTACATTACCATCTCACCATGAAGCACTTGTTGTTTATATTCAGAATGCAATTGTTTTGATTTTCATTATCCAAAACTTAAAATACTTATTTGTCTCTATAAATGATTTTAAATAAAAAAAAGTCATGAACTCAAAGTTGTAGATCTTGCATAGCTCTATAACTTTGACACATATCATGTGTCAATTGAAATTTATTTGAATCATATATCTGAATTTTTGTAAAATAGATTTTGAATCTTATAACGAATATTTTGAACCCTAAATGATCTCAAATGAAAAGGTTTTGAACTAAAAAGTTTGTATAAATTTTATTTGGGATGTGCTTCTATGCTCCTCCGAAAAAAACCACACAAATGTTAAAGATGGTGATGGTCTAGATTAAAAGGTGATTAACAGGCTAAATGTTACTAGGAATGGGCAATTTTGTCCTTGAGGGAGACACCCGTATCCCGGACGTTCATACCCTTTTCATCCTGACCTAGTGTCGCGCCGCCCCACCCGTCACTGCACTTGATCGCAACTCGCAAGTAGGAGAGAAGAAAATTAAGAAGGCATTCCATGATCCTAAAACAGCGAATCCTCCTCTGTTGCTGGCTTGCTGCTACACATGTGCATCACCTCAACCCGCCATTTCATTGGCATTCATATTCAGGCTGCTGCTTGTAACCTCCCTGCTTCTTGCCAAATCAAACAAATGAGACGGGTAGAGATTAGAAGCATGACAATAAAATTCAGAGGTGGACGAAGACAGGGAGCATACCGTGGTAGATTAACGGGATGGGAGGTGTGGTGGGGAGGAAGAAGGGGGAGGCACAGCAAAAAATGCGGGCGACGCACGACGGAGGAAGCGAGTGCTATCGTGGAGAGTCGCTGATTTGTAACTCCTCATCGGCTGATCGAGTAGGTGTGTGTTAGGTTTCGTTGGATAACTTCATCCAGACGAAACTGTCCCTTCCTAATGACTTTTACTCTGTTAAGCAACTTTTAATCTAAACCATTCATGAGCTTTAATATCTGTGCAGGGTTTTTTAGCGAGGAGCATAGAAGCACATCCCAATTTATTTTCATCTAACTTTTTATGAAAAAGTTAGATACAAATAGATACTTTTGTAAAATTAATTTTCACTGACGGACGTCTTAAACGGTCGCAAGTGAAAATCGATTTTCACTAACGGATGCTTATGTCGTCCGCCAGTAAAGATAACGTGATTTGCAGTGGCAGATGCTTATGTCGTCCGTCAGTGAAAATCTATTTTTAATGGCGGATGCTTATGTCATCCACTAGTAAAAATAAACGTGATTTTCACTAGCGGCACTATTTTTAGTCTGCCTGAAAAAATAAAAGAGATGTGTCATGAAAATTCGTTTTTTAGTAGTGAAAATATACTTTCACTTATTATAAAACTTCCATATGTAATTTGTTGCTATAACTACACATAATTAGTATTAATTGTAGATTGTATCCTCTAATTTTTGAGGCCCTGAGTGTCTGAGTGTCGAGGGAAGTAACATCGCCTTCAGGTTATGCCACGATCCATGCTAGCGGGCGCGGCGCCGCCAGCGTGACGCTCATCATGCACAACATCGAGTTCGGTGGCGGCGAAGGCGCATGCGCTGGGCATCGGCAAGGGTGTGACCGCGGCTGCAGTTCGTTGCCACGTCATTCAACACCCCTCTCTTCTGCTCTTCTTTCTTTCTCATGTGACTGACATGTGAGCCCACTCCACTATGTCAGACAAAACCATCATTAAAACCTTTTAGAAGCAGGTATTGATAATCGAGGGACGTTGCATATCTGATTTCGTAGTTAAGAGATGTACATTAAACTCGACCATAGTTGAGCGATGTAATGTGGACTTTTTCCTCCAAATCCAACGCCGGCCTAGGGCGGTTGGGCCCGTTTAGTAAGATGGACTGATACCAAACAAAAGGCATAAGGGACACGCTTAACCATCAAGCTCAGCTACGTGAAACTTTGAAATTGAGCGATGTACTCACGCTTACGACTGGACGAATGACGTACAAAACCGGATTGGAAGCGCTATTGCTTACTTGGGCTGTGGTACGATCATTGGGCCGAATCAGAAATGTGTAGGCTCTGGTGGGATTTTTCGGCTGAATCGAATCAGACGCCCCCGCGATAGGACAACGTACGAAAAGAACTATGTGACAATCCGAAAGTTAGTAATTTTTTTAAGTAGGTTAGGTTACATGTGCTGCCTATAAACTCTCCTGAGTGTTATTTTTCATAGGTTTGCGAGTCAGGTCGAGCTCAGTAACGAGCCAAGCCTATCTTGCACTCATTAGTAGGAAAATAACTCTACTTTTGACCGTGAGGTGCAAAGCAAGATGGATAAAAAAAGTTTCAAAGTGACCCTCATTATTATGAAAAATAGTACTGTTGGATGTCATGTAAGAAGTATTGAACAAATAAAAATTATGGATTTGCGAACCGTGAATAGATAAGAAAATAGAAATAAACTTATTTTAAAACAAATGAGAGAGGCAGATCACGTTATTTTGAGATGGAGGAAGTAACAAGCTTTCACGATCCGACAATTTTCGCTCATGATGGGAATGGTTAGGTTTTGCCCTTTTATCCACTGAACCTATCCACAAATATGCTTCATTGGGCTTTAGGTTGATCCAAACTGTAAATGGGCCAAATGGTTCGAACCCTAGAAAAACTTGAAAACATTGGATCGATCCAGACCACCAACGTCGTCTCATCCTCGAGGACCTCGACTCCTCCTTGGTGCAGCGGTAGCACTCTGGCACCATCTTGTCCTCAACTCCTCATCCTCCTTGGCACCACGCCGACGCTCTAGCGATGAATGGGTAGTGCCACTCCTCAAGAGGGATGGGGAAGAGAGGGAAGAGGGAGAGAGAGAGGAGAAAGTAGAGTTGGTCATTGACATGTGAGATCCACGTGAGTCTCACTCGCCATATCAGTTAAAACCAGACACTATATTATCTTGAGACCTCGAATATATCGGTTTTGCAAGTTAAGGGACACTTGCCAATGCGGCTTCACATTATGTCTAAGCCGATTACACAATCATGAATCATAACCTATCTCCTATAGTCAGTTGGATAAGCTAGTCATATGGGTATACGGTACCCATAATCTTCACATTATGTATGGTATTACGGTTGAAGGACGTAATTCAAACTCGGCGTCAAAGACCTAGAGCGAACTTATTCCACTAAGTAAATAAGCATGCATGCTGCTGGGCTGGGCCGGGGCAACCAACCATCTGATCAGTAAGCATGCAATGGCCCGGGGCCAACCAACTCACCCAACAGTTAATATACAGCTGGGCCCCAACTTCCAACGGGCCCACCAACGGTCAATATACAGCTCGGCGACTCCCTTCTATTGGGGTGTTTGCCTAGCCTATTCTCCTGTCCCAAAATAAAATGATTCGTGTAACTCCATGAAAACTTTAGTAGTAAGAAAAGCCGGCTAAAGTACTCCATTATTAATAAAAGTTAATGATATTTATCGGTAGTTAGATAAGGGGTGTTGAGGATTACTCCTCGTTGTTTCAATTCATAGCCAATTTATATTTTGAAAAAAGGGGAGTATAAGTTTTAACTCAGCTAGCCAGACGGCTAGGCCAAGAGAAATCTAAGTGGTGGCATTTCTATAATTATACATCTCTGCGCGCGTGAACTGAAATCTCATTTTGCTACAGCACACAGAACGTGACACAATGGACCACAAATACTCCCACTACTACTTATCAAGGCACTATCATCCATATATAGCTCCACGTCACAGATCGAGTATAAATCTACTTATCTCCTCTTTAGTCATACTCTAGATATTGTATATACTGGTATGGTATGAGATCATCTAGAAAGGCGAGGCAGCCTATATAGATAGCATGGGACAACGGTTTGACATGTGACCAAGTTTCTCAAACCGTCGGGGTCAGTGTCTTCGCGTCCGGGCGATAAGCACGATTATCGCGCGGTAACCGTGGCAAACTATACGAAACCGTATAAAATTTATCAAAATTTCAAATTATTTTTTAAATTTATTTAAATTTAAGGAGGTTATCATGGTTTTTCTTTTACCGTGCCTCCGCAGTAAACGCGGTAACCGCAGTTACCACGTGATAACGCAAACCCTGCATGTGACCCATTTGAGACAAAGTTCCCAGCAAAACAACAAAGAGAACACCTAATATATCCTTTTTTGCGTACAAACAGTATATATACGATTTGAAGTTGAGGTTTTTTCCGTAAAGATAAAGGCATATGTAACAAGATTGAGCATTGCCAAATGCCAACTTGAGATGTATAAGCAATAGGTGTACCATGTGGTGATGATGTGGCAGAATACATGCATGATATTGTCGTCGAGTCTTCAAAGTCATGTGTATAACTTGCACGGTTGGAGTAGGTGTATTTGGAAGTTTTTTGGAGTATGCTGACAAGTAAAGTCAAGCATGAACGTCAGTGCGTTCAATGAGCAAGCATAGCAGCCGGTTGCATTGCATTCTTGCGCGGCAACTACATTATGAAGTCAGCACGCTTACCATATTAGTCTAGCATGACCCCAAATAAGTCCAAGTCAATGACGACGAAGCCGCTCAAAAAAATTCGTCGATGGCGAATATATATGACGATAAAATTGCATGCGTGTTTATTCTGCTGAGTTTGGATGTGCTGTTGTGGACTTGAATTTTCGACATCAAAACGAACGAGATAAGTCATTAGTAAATATAGTGGAAAATTAATTATTATAAAATTAAGAAATTGCTTTATTTGATTTTTTAGAAATTTCTATCCAGAAAACTTTTATATAAAACACACAGTTTAATAATTTAAAAAATGTTCTTATGGAAAACGAGGGGTTGTTATCCCCAACTGCCTAAACGAACTTAGCCGAAGCCACTGCAAAATTCGTTAATGGCCAGTATGATGATAAAAATGCATGTACGTTTATTTGTTTTATTTTGTGACAGTGTTATACGCTTGGAGACGGAGAGGGATATTCGCCAAGCATATTTAATGAGAAGGCCTCTCTCACAGTATTTTTCACATAAAAGTATTTCCTTCATCTATTTAAAAGTCATTTATTTTTTTACACAATCTTCAATAACATACTTTGATCATTAATTTATTTCATATTATATTATTAACAACTATAAAATTAGTATCACATAAAAGGATTTTAAAATATAAATCTAGTGATATAATATGTATAAAATTTAACATAGATTTGCTAGTATAATTATTAGTCAAAATTCGAGTTTAATTTTTTTAAAAACAAGATGTATTATAATTTGGAACGGAGAGAGTAGTATATTTTCTACTGCATGTGAAAGAGGCAAAGTTTATTTCTGAACCTCCGATATCATTACAAGCAACCATAGTTTAAAGCCAGTCTCGAAATTCTTCCAACCATGTGAAATATCCTCTTCCCGTTTTCCATCAAACTATAAGATGGTTTTTACTAAAGTTCATATGGCACCAAAGTAGAAAACACTACTACAAAAAGACACATATAGGTCAGCATTATAGGTGTTAGAACAGCTAAAACCAACACCTATAGTGTTTTTTCACCTACACAGGCTGAGAACAGAAAAAACCGACACATTTAAGATACTATAGGTGTCTGTTCTTGAGAAAAACCTTTTTAAAAAATAGAATCTTTAATATATTATAGGTGTCAGTTAATTAAAAACCGACATCTATAAGATATTATATGTGCCGGTTTTTTAAAAAACCGATATCTTATAAAACAAGCCGAGCCAAACCAGTGTGTTAAACCAACCGCACCCACTCACTCTTCTCTTCTTCCTTCTCCTCTCCTCTTCTCTTCTTCCTTCTCTTCTCCAGCTCCATCCACCACACCCACCCGTGACGGCAGCGGCACTCTCCTCTCCGCCAGATCCGGCGGAAAGGGAGGCGAGGAGGCGGCGGCCGGACGGCGGCACGACGGTGTCCTTTCCTTTGCCAGATTTGGCGGGAAGGGAGGCGACGGCATGGGCGAGGAGGCGGCGGCCTGACAGCGGCACCCTCCCCTCCATCAAATCCGGTAAAAGGGGAGGCGGCAGCTCAACGGCAGCAGCAACAGGCAATGGCGAGAGGGGAGGCGCGGAGGCGACAGCCTGACGGCGGCACGACAGCGTCTTCTTTGACATCGGCCCTGCTTGAATGTTCTTAGTGTTCTTAATGTTTTTGAATGTTCTTAGATGTTCTTGGATTGGTCGAGGTGAAGAGGAACTGCTTGGCTCGATGCAACGGCTCGAATCGAGCCGGCTTTTTTTATTCGTGGAACCTCTATACCAAGACCTATTTTCCCTCCACATCAGTGCCGCTTTCTAGGTGCCGGTTGTGAGGTTCCCAACCGGCACCTATTGTCTTTTCTGTAGAAGTGAAAGTAGTTACTTAGTATAATATATCAAGATTATGTCATGTAAAATAAAAAAAATATATCAAACATGTTGGTGTTCAAGGAGGCCGATCGACTTTTTCCCCTTCTCCCTTTTCGCTCTTACATAATCCTTTCATTTGATAATATTATAAATCATTTTAACTTTTTTTTATTTAATTTTTTTAAGTTTGACTAAATTTATAGAAAAATATAACAACATTTTTAACCCAAAACAAACATATTATTAAAATATATTAAATGTTACATTTAACAAGACTAATCCAGCGTTGTAGACGTTATTAATTTTTTTATGATTTTGATCAAATCTAAAAAAATTGACTAGAAAAAAAATCAAAATGACTTATAATATAAAACGGAGAGATTATATATTATCATGAACATACTACTCAAACTCGTAAACAGATTTTTTTCATGGTATTTTAAAGTAACTTTTCAATCTTGTAATAGTAATTATTTTTTGAACAAGCCTTTGAAATATTGTCACAAAATCAGATAATGCGTCGTGTATTATATTTTAGATATAATGCTATTCAATTCTTATTCTCTAATGAAATATTGTATTCTCAAATAAAGTTTGAGGTTTTTTATTTTCTTTTGTTAGTGTAATTTATTTACTGGAGTCCCCGCACGTCGTGCTGCAACATGTACTGCTAGTCTACCACGCCTTGCCAGTTTGACGATGTTCAACTGCTGACTTTTGCAACTGTTGTTGTGTGAACCCTGGCTACAGTGTACAACTCTATAGCCACAGCCAGGGTTCACATAACCGATGGATTTTTGTTTATATGAGTTGGGAAGAAATTCCTCTTCGTACGGAAAACGGAATGACTCATTAGCATGTAATTAATTAAGTATTTACTAATTTTTTTAAAAAAATGGATTAATATGATTTTTTAAAACAACTTTTATATAAAACTTTTTGCAAAAAACACACCGTTTAGCAGTTCAAAAAACGTGCGCGCGAAAAACGAGTGGAGTGAGTTGGCAACTCACCCAACTAACAGAGCCTGAGTCTCAGATTTGTGTAAACCGGTCAACAATAATCTTAGATGGCTTTTGTACCCTGTGGGATCAAAAGTCATGATTTTTATCTATTTTGATAATCCAACGAGAAACAATTTTTACTTCGAAAACAAAAGGTAAAACTCTGGCCACAGCCACAGCTACAACCACAGAAAACACAGTCGAACATTGATTTTTTTTAAAAAAAGACAGTCTAACAAAGATGTCAGTGCTAGGTTAGACGGCATCGAAAGCTATAGAAGATCCAGCATCCGAAGCATGGTGGCGGTAGGGACACAAGAGCACACATTCACACCCAATGGGACAAACCCACCTGCCCCCCTCCCCTCTTCCACACAAAAAAGATGAAAGATGCCGTTTTGACTTCTGCTCCCCCAAACCCGCCACCAACACCAATATCTCCTCCTTTCCTTTCCTTTCCTTTCCAAAGTTGCCACCGCTTCCATCCACAAACCAAACTCCAAAGCAAAAATCAATCCAAACCCAAACCCTCTACTCTCTCCCTAGCATAATCCTGCGGGCCCACCCGAAGATGTTCACTGACAGGTGGGGCCCGCTTCACATGGTTAGGACGGACACGTACCCATGCAGGCTGCCTGCCAGCGAAGTCAAACTGCCGTTCTCATTTCTCAACACTGTTTGATCTCTGTCCTATCATTCGCTTGTCCACTGCTGATTCATAGTACTACATTATTACGGCTCGAAGCCAGTGACAGTCTCCATCGGGAGATCTCACGCGTAATGCGGGAATTAGGAACGAGGTTGATGAGTAAACTCCACGTATAATCTCATGGTTTAGCAACATCTCCACTAATCAATAAAATCCGCGTCAAGATCTACCAAAATCACCGTAATAATAGTGCACTAATAATATAATCCCGAGACACTGATAGACTGTACTAGTGTGGATAGTCGTAGTAAGGTTTTCTTCTTTCCTTCTCGACGATATGTTCTACTCCTTCTATTTCAAACTAAACAACTAAGGGTGAGTGTTTCACCCAACTTTTTTTAACTCACATTTCTTTTTTTTCGTGTGCATGTTTTTCAAACTGCTAAACGGTGTGTTTTTTACAAAAAGTTTCTATACGAAAGTTGCTTTAAAAGATCATATTAATTTATTTTTCAAAAAAATTAATAAATACTTAATTAATCATGTGCTAATAAGTCGTTCCGTGTTCTGTACGAAGAGAATTTCTTTCCAACACACATCCAAACAAAGCCTAAGTGACTCATGTAAGCAAAGAACGAAAAAAAAATCAAAATCACTGTGTGTGCACCGATGAGGGGATTTTGTCTCAACATGTCCGTTTCGTGAAAATAACGTATTACCATTTTCAAAAGTTGCCTACAAGTTATATTATACTCGCATACAAGTAACAATATAATTACACAATAATTATATTATATTTACATCTTATTAATTTTTTTAAGAGAATTTAACGATAAGGGTATAGATATTTTCAGCTTTCAAATGCGCCGGGCCAAGACGCAAGCACCAGACAATTGACCACAGCTTCACTTCTTTTTAACTTTGTAGCTCCTCTCACTTTGATTCTAAGGCTTTGTAACTCGGGTTGTTTATCGTCAGAACACATCCTAAACTGTTAAAATGTATATTTTTTACAAAAGAACTTTTATAATTTCTTAAAATATTTTTTTTTCAAGTTTATAATAATAATTAATACTTAAGTAGTTATACGCTAGTGGCTTATTTCATTTTGCACGTTATCAAAATTTCAAACCAAAACGCACATTTGAACGCACCCTAGGAATAAATACATAGTAATGATTCTAGAAATAAACTATGAACTAGGAGCCGATAAACTCAGTCTTTAAATTCTCATCGGCTACTAATCGCAAGACTATTTCTTATACTCTCGAGTTCCCAAATAGGGCTAGATACGATTCAAGATGTAGCTATTTTCCAAAAAGAAAGATGAAATTATTTTTATCCATAATCTCAGCCAATTACAACCGTTTCTCATTAATTTATCCATCAATTTTATGTTTTCAACTAATTATAATCTTTAATCGTTTAATTCCACATATTTTTTAATTCCCTTGAAATACTATAAAAATAATTATGTTTTAGTACGATGGTTATATATTCTTAAATCCTAAGAAACTATATGAGAAAATGAACAAGAAGTTAAGCTGAAAAATTCCGTTTTTTAATATTGTTACCGACCAGCTACACGATTACATCTTCATAGGATCTGTGCGAGGAAGCTTTTAAGTTTTAACAGCTACAACTTCTTCGAAAATTAGAATCGGAAAATCAACTCAGCTGCTTCTTAAGTTTAAGCTTAAGCTCCCCTAAAAAGGACATCAAAATATCGAACTCAAATGTCCCATTCGAAACCGAAACGAAACAAGAGAGAGAGGCACAGAGGCGTAGCGAATCCGATTCCAGCCTGGCTGACACGAGTCAACGTTGGCAGCGCGGGCGAGGCGGAGACGGAGGCCGAGGTGGGCCCCACCCCACGCCGCGTTCCTTGACCGCGTCGTCCACACTTTCTCACACCCTCACCCTTCCTCCCGTCACTGTCGCGTGGGCCCCACACGAGGACCGTGGGCGGGGTGCAAAGTTCAACACCCGGGCCCCACCGCCTTTTGACCTCCACGGACCCCAAACCGCGGGATTGAACCCGAGTTGATAACAAATTCGCATGCGCGGTCAAAATCTCCCATTCCGGCACGCCTTTTTCTACTTTACTGATAGTCTCGCACTCTCGCTCGCCTTCTTCTTTTTTTTTTTGTTGTGCTTTATTTTTTTTCAGTAAAAGCTCAGTCTCAAAGTCTCCTAAAATTGTCTTACACGCTAGTTCTACACTGATGCAGTAAAACCCAAAAAAAAAAAACAAAGAGAAGGGATAACAAATAATTTCTACGGTAATTATGATGACCGACAAGCTAAATCTCTCTTCTTCACCGGGGTATCTCAGGCGAGCGGCAGCGCCAGTGGCGGCGACGGCGCCGGCGGTGGCGGCGGCGGGTCCTGGCCGGCGGCGGGGGTGTGGCGGTGCTCGCCCTCGTAGGTGACGATGAGCATGGACGGGTCGGCGGGGTCGCGCTCCACGTGCTTCCTCGCCGGGCACCCGCGCAGCGTGCTGCACTTGTAGTATCCCCTGCAAAGTGACGCGATTAGTTGGTGCTAATCGGTGGGATTAGTGGCGATTAATCTCGCCGGAGAGAGAGAGAGAGAGGCGGCGGCGCGGCGCGGTGCTCACCGTGGGAACGGGGAGCCCTTGATGGGCTTCTGGCCGTACTTCCGCCACGAGAACTCGTCGGCGGGGATGTCCGCCACCTTCGAGCTTATCGCCGGCACGCGGATCGTTCTTTTCACCCGATGCTTTCTACAGATTCAGAGTCATTTGGTTGGTCAGCGACGAGAATTTCGAGAGAAAAATGGAAGGATGTGTGAATGGTTTGGGTTGTATACTTACCGGCGCTTGGAGCAGTGGCAGCGGCCGCCGGTGGAGCCGTACTTGCCGCCGGCGACGTTCTCGGAGTGCGCGTGGTCGTGGCACTTGCGCTTGTGGCCGGCGCCAGCTGACATGGCGGCGGCGGAAGATAGAGGTGGCTTGCCGCAGCTGGTCGCCGGCGGTGGGGGAAGCATCAGAGAGGATGACCCGCCGCCGCGCCCGTTGGACACGCTGCCGTCGCCGGTGACCGACGAGAGGAACGACGAGCTCGCGGCGGAGAGCCCGGAGACGCTGAAGCCGGCGTCCTTGCCGTACCCGGACACCGCCTTGGTGAAGTCGAGCGTCATAGGCCTCGACACCGCCGACGGGGACGACCTCAGCGGCGCCGGCTCGGACGCCGCTGGGCCCGACGACTGCGCCACCACCGGACCCCGCCGGAACCGCGCGTGGCCGGTGCGGTTCAGCATGGAGATCACCTTCTTGAACTTGGACACCGTCATGTCGGTGATCTCCCTGCAGTCCACCTGCTTCTGCTCCTGCGCCGGCGCCGGAGCCGGCGACCTCTCGCTCGTCCCAGTCTGGGACAGCTGCAGAATAAGATGCTCCATCCCCCTTAGCCCCGCCGCCGTCGCCTCCTGGATGGCCACCTGCTCGTCCACCCGCCCATACCCACTCATCAGATCCATGGTAATCATCGCCTCAGGCCGCCTCCTCCTGCGCCGCCGCTCAACCACGGTGATCGCCGGAGTAAGGGAGAAATGGGGGGAAGAAGAAGAAGTGGGAGGACGCCAACGGAGTCGGGGTTATAAAACGACGCGACGCGGTCACCGGGAGCAGCCGGTGGCGGTCACAGGGTGGACCGGTTAGAGTCAACGCGCGGACCCGATCGGACGGTCAAGATCGATTGGTGACCGGCGCCACCGGCGTCAGGCGGTGGATCCGTACGAGCCGTTGGATGAGATGGACGGCTCGGATGGGTGGGAAAGTTGACCATGGAACAGTGGCCACGAGGTGGGCTCGCCCAATCAGAAGCCGACGCGTTGTGGGATCACGGGGCTAGTTGGTTCCAACTACGAGACAAGCAACTACGATTACGCAGCCAGCCAGATGCTGTCATCAGCACTCAGTCACTGACAAGTGGGTCCACCTGTTGCCTGACCCACATGTCAGTGGTTTACGTGAACTACGTGGGTTCAGTGTACAGTTCGCGGGAGATTATTGCGCGGAGACTAGAGACTTTTGTTTGTAGGAGACGATTATTCGTGACCAATTTTTTTTTGCAAGAATTAAGAAAGAAAAAGTTTTTATACACGAATAAATAAAGAAAACGACGCGTAGTTTGCCGTGCTACAAGTCAGAGAAAAAGAAAATTTTTCTTTTCATTTTTTTTCGCAATTTGGATTTCTCACTGTGTGAGAGTTCATATCTGAATGAGATGTGCCGTGTAGGAGCGGGCAGGGGAGAAAAGTCAATGGTTAGACTTTAATGGAGTTGCGTGAATAAGAAATCAAGTGCAGATGTTCTGACTTTTTGTTTCTTTTTTTTTTCCTGTGCCTCCAAACGTATGTGGACTCGAAATGAAAAGGGAAAAGAAAATCTCACCTTTTTAAATAAGTTCAACTACTACTGTTTTGATTTTTTTGAATAGGACTCGTGTGGGTCACGGGCCAAGTTGCAGCGAGAGCCATGCATAATTATGTGGTTTTCTGACTTTCTCTTTCTTTCAAATTATGTACGGTTCCTCCTTTACTTTTGGTACTAGTGTAGTGATAGCACTACTTGATTTGCTTTAATTACATACAACTTCAGTTACATGCGTTTTAGCTATCTCAGCATGTCATCTTAGCCCTACTTTACCGCTGTTTTTCCCCCCAAAAAGATAAGATTTTGAAATGTTATTTTCAAGAATAAATTTAGCTAGGCTTTCTTATTAGCAATCATAAAAATAAGGCTGGACAATAAATGTATCGAGAAAAAAAACAGCTTAAAATCAATTCTGCAATTTTGAATGAGATGTGTTTTTCAAAGAAAGCAGTGCCACGGCCAAGGGCTCAGATTGAAACAAGTATTAGGTCGAAACCACTGTATATATTGCATTACAAAATACTGTTAAAAAATCTACCATGAACAGATAATTTGGTAGTGTAAAACACAAGTAAAATTTTAAAATCACTACTACAGAAACGATTTTTTTTACGAAAACCCGTATAGATGGTAGATGGACCATAACTGATCACGTCTGTAAAAATCAACCTTCATCTTTACATACAGCTTCTTAAGAAACCCGCATGCAAAAATCCAATTTTGTAGGAGGGTCTCTTAAGTAACCACATGAAAAAATGAGCATATTTTCGTATGCGATTCTCTTAGGTGGTCCGCATACAAAAATACATCATTTTCTCCACAGATTTTTTTCTTCTCTCCACTCTCTTTTTCCTCTCATCACTTCAATTTTTTTCAAATCCTCTTCTCTCTCTTTCTCTCCTCTCCTGATTATTCTCTCCTCTCTCTCTTTCTCTCATCTCCTCTCCTTTCCTTTCTTTCTCTTTCTCTCCACTCTCTCTTCCTCTTCAAGCGGTAGCAGGCACCGGCAGGCCGCCGCCGCCGATGAGCAGGCGGTCGGGAGCAGGCGACACGGGCGGTGGGGTGAGAGCGACTGCGGTGACGGCAAGGGTGGCGGATTCGACGGCGCGGCCCTCGGGAGGGCCGGATCAGCCGTCCTCGGGAGCGGCTGTGGCAACGGCGGGCGGCGGATCCGGTGGCGCCATCCTCGGGAGCGGCTGCGGCGACGGCGGGCGACGGATCCGACGGCGTCGCCCTCGAGAGGGCCGGATCCGCCGCCGTAAAGAGTGGCTACGATGGCGGCGATAGCGATGGCGCCGGATCTCTAGGGCTTTTTTAATTTTCGACCTTATCGAAATATGTAGGGCACAAAAGATAGCAATATCTCTAGGTGAATTCTTATGGGAAAATTTTCAAAATTTGACAACTTTAGTTGAATTTCAAGCAATCTGAACAAAATCCAACCAAATTGCCCGAGATAGCGAGATCTGAATATATATCATAGAGATTTTTAACATGAAGTGATCATCGAGCGATGGAGGAGTGTCATCATATTCTCCTGTTTCTCGTTGACTTCTCTTTCACTCATTTTTAGTTGTTTAATTATTTACATTTCCTTTGGTTTTTATCGTTTCGTCTAGATATTTCCTCATTTTTCAAACGTGAGGACAGAAGAGTGTGGAATGGGGGTCGTAGCATTGACCTTTTCTTCGTAGACGCTCCTTCCAACACGCTCATAAATATATTAAATTACAGGAAAAGATTAATTGAATCATAGGTCATTGCAATTAGGACTGCCCTAACCTTGACATAGATTAATTACTCGATTAAAGAGAGATGAGTTAGCGAACATGTTACTAGGCCAATCATAAAAAAATGCATGCATGATTAAAATACTAACACAAAAAGCAGACAAAGGTGGGTATTGAACTTGCACTACTGTACTGAAATTTTCAGTTTGTTAAACTTGTTTAACTGAGATGAATTAGCAAACTTTTGGAAGGCTAATTTCCGATAAAAAAACTTGTAAGGCTAATTATTAATTACTTAATTAAAATGCAAGCAGAAAAGCTAGATTAAGTCATTTGGAACTAAACTTACACTAATTGCACACTTACCGATAGCATGACGAAATATCTTATTACATGTTACTTAACATTTTTCTTCATATATGCCTTTTTAATAGATGACGCCGTTAACATTTAGACACATTTGACCATTTATTTTATTAAAATTTTTTATGTAAATTCATAAGATATAAATCATGTTTAAAATATTTTTAGTAATAACGACTCTTACTAATTTTTTTAAATAAGACGAATGGTTAAACGTGTATTCAAAAGTCAACGGTGATATCTGTTAAAAAACGAAGATAGCATAATTAAAGCCTCAATTTAGCACATATGATTCTTTTGGGGAAAAAAAGCATAGTATTACTATGATTTATTTCGTTACCATTATCTAAAAAATGTTTCTATCTCCTTTTTGAGTATTTGTTTCCTTTGTTTTGTTTTACCTGCATGAGTTCACCTATATATTATGTTTTATGATCTCATTAGGTTGTCTAGATTGTAACTTATATTAATAATTTTTATTTTTACAATAATATAAATGGTGCACATCTCCATCCTCTTCCAACAGTCACATAACCAGAAAATTAAAAAAGATGAATAAAAAGACTTTGGATAAATCCCATCTCCCTTCTAATAATATTCAATTGAAATACCCAATAGAAATACATAGATTCTATCCATAGTGAAATTAAAAAAACCCTTGCTATCGATTCAAAGAATAGCCTCACTACACATAGTATCTTGCTTCTCCTATGAGAGCATCAATTATTAGGAATAGATCTAACGGGAAGACATTAACATAACATGTATTAGGGCATGTACAATGGTGTTTAGTAATGGGCCCTCTTCGTTGTCATGCAAGTAAATTTGGTGACGTGAATAAAAGAGAAGGAAGAAACTATAGACATCGTTGCTACGCATGACAACGGTTCAGAGTCGACTCTTAGTATTTATTAACGAAAAATTTGCTGCATGAGGATGTAGAAAAAGAAAAAAAGGATAATAAAAAAATATTTAATGCGTTAATGATTAAAAGATCTTATCGTCTCTACTATTATAAGAGAATAGTCTCTATTGACATAAATTAATACAGAGAGCTCGTATTAGACTCTACCTTTCTATAAACCCTTAGGTTATGCAATTTTATTTTGAAAATTATATCATTGCTACAACGTCAAATTGATTAAAGTAAGACACCAGTTGCAAACAAAATCGATTTGTAAAATAGATCTAGCTACTTTCCTTAGCAAATTACCCAAAAAAAATTAGCATTTCTAAAGGGGACGTTGAAAGGAAAAAAAGACACGTTGGTAAACATGCCGCGCGACATGACAATCAAATACTAAAAGATGTTGTAATTTATAGAATTAACCGAACTAATTATTTTAGTAATAACTTTATTTTAGTTTCACCTAAGAAGAAAAATAAACATGTGAATCATTAGAAAACGTCACCAAGGCAATGGTGATGGGCGGTGGGAGTGACTCTGATGCATGCCCAGTGTGCTTAGGAAATAAATGGTGGTCGTTCAGTTTTCATGGACGTGTCACTTTATTTTCTGCAAACATCTGAACTGTATTTAGATAATTATCATATCCCTGCGGCATCGCAGTTATCTAGATAGCTTAATCAGAGAGCATAATCCCACAGAAATAATCAAAAGGATAAAAAGATAAACTTATCGCTAGCTGTAATCAGCCCGTCATGATCAAGCGTGCAGGGATGCAATGCAATTAGGTAGGTGACTAACTTATCACTTAAGGGATAGTGGGATACACGATCAACTGACGCTAACTAAAAGGCAGAGACATACAGTCATATCTCATTTTCATACACTTCAAAATATTCAATGCTTATCTCATGATTTGTTGGCTGTTTCACTCACTCATTCACTTATGGCTTAGTTCTTTTTTTAAAAAAACTCACTTATTCTTTTTTGGAGTGACTCATATAATAATATTTCCTTTGCCTTAAACTAGAGCAATCCTTCAAATTCTCTATGATATAGCAACCTTTTTACCTATTCTCACGTCTCAACTAATAACAACCATCTTTTATTTAATTTCTCTACTTATTTTTCTCCTCAGCTAATTACAATCTTCACTCATTTAGTCACATCTACTTTTGTAATACATGTTTCTAAGTCTACAAATTGTTATATTTTAAAAAAGAGAAGTATAAATTTCTACTGAATTTCTAGCGCACGTGACTAGGTTTTCTGTAAGGAAATGACTAGTCAAATGATACAATATTACATTTGAACAAGACAAAAATGCCATATCCTTTTTCAAGAAGAAAGCAGTGACAGCACTATGCATGTATGTATGAATGTGTCAATATCATTCGACTAGACCTGGTATACATGGTCTGAAAAAGGAAAAAATCCGTGCAAAAAACGTGCCTATATGTGCAAAATGGCGTGCACGGAGAAAAGTATGCGTGGTTCTTAATTAATTGTAGGTAGTTGCATATTTTTTTATACTGCAATATATTCGACCGAGATAATGCAGTGGACCTGTTCGAGTTGACGGAAGAAAAAAAGTCCCACGTGCAAATTTATGAATTTCTGTCTTACTATATTGATTGCAGGTTGTTGAGGATGTTCAATAGAATCTGAAATCATTAATTGAGATTTGATGAGCTGGACGTTTTGTTATGTCGAGTTATTTATTTTTGTTAGCTTCTCTTCCATATATTGACCGGATCAGTACAAAAGTCTTTGTTGTAACACATGATTCTAACTTAAAAAAAATGTACAGGAATAGATAAATACAGAAACCGAATGTCATTGTCCATTAAACTACTATAGAACTTGGAAACACACAATGTTTTAGAATTATTGTTTTGATGATATATCCTTTTCTTCTTTTTTTTTTTGGAAAACTTGGATGACATATCTGAAGTAATTATAAATTCAAGGTACAGCAAGGAAAACATAGGATATGGGACCACTTGTTTATTTTCATCCAAAAGAGTAGCCTATTTTAGAGGAATTTTAAAGGAAATTTGAAGGAATTTATAGGAGCCAATGCTTTTTGTTGCTAAGTGCTTCGCAGGAAATTCGCCCACAACCTTTTATCAAAGGAAGCCTAAGACCCTGTTTGAAAGTCCTAAAGATAAAGATAAAAATGAAGATAAAATGTTTCACGTAAAACGAGATGATAATAACGTGCGATTAATTGAGTTTTAATTATTACAAACTTAAAAAATGGATTAATCTGATATTTTAGAGCAACTTTCATATTAAAAATTTTTGCATGAAACGTACCGTTTGAGAGATTGAAAAACGTGCCACGAAACTTTATCTTTTATCCGCACTGGTTTAGAAGAAAAGAACAGGGCCTAAGCTTGTAGCCAGTGAATGTAAACATGAAGTGGTAGTCAGGTCAGGTGAACTGGTCCGTGTATGTCAGAAGAACACCACAAATCTTCAGTCCAGAAAGAAACAAGAAAGTTGTCGCAATATATTGTTGAACATTTCAGCACCGAGACCTGATGGTTTGCCATTTGTTCTGTTCTGAACTTCTAATGGTTTGTACTTCCGTATATATGTTGAAATTTGATTCTGGCCTCACAAAAGAAGTCTTGGGGGTGACCGCTGGCACGCAAAATTAGTGACATTCGTAGTCTTCCATTGGAATAGTGTCAGTTCTACCGATGAAATTAGTCCCACTCGATTGCAGTGTCATCATCTGAGCCTTTTATTCCTGGTCTTCCATTGGGATAGAATCTGTAAAATTTGGAATGGTTCTTCCTTTGCCCTGTAGAACGATGCAGTTAAGGACCTGCTTAAGTTTTGGATCCTAAACCAGTGCAAATCATAATCCACAAAATTTTCCATGCTTCAAAAAATCTGACCTCAAAAAAGAAGTCTTGGGATGGCACACAAAATTAGTGCGATATTCCTGGTCTTCCATTGGGATAAAATCTTCTACGGATGAAATTAGTGCCACTCGTATGCAGTGTCATCATCTGCATCTGCTACTCCTGGTCTTCTGTTGGGATAGAATCAGTTCGACTGAAAGAATTTGACTGAATCTTTAGACGTTGGAGTGGTTCTTCCTTTGCTCCATGGTTAAGGAGCCGCTTAAGCATTGTTTTAGGTCTAAAACCAATGTAAATTATAGGCCGCAAAATTTTCCAAGAGGAGCTCCAAAAACGTGGTATAATCGACAAATTTTACCGTTGTCGTACAGGTCTTGTTCAACCATGCCAGCCTTGTGGCCTTGGTCTGCGACGCCCCGTAATTGCAGCCTCCACCTTGATTTGTGACAGTGACACCATGACCATGCTCCTGCCGCTTCACAGCAGCTCTCCATTTTCGATCTACGCATTGCAAATGTGAAGCACCCGAGCTGCTGCATCTGCAGAATCAACGGAAGTTTAGCGGGGATTTGCAGCTTCAGCCCTTCAACAAGCAAGATGGCTTCTGTTAGTGCTCCCAAACAGGCTAATAGGGAGCATGCTGACTACATTGGTAACTGTAGGTACTGAAAATTTACAATGGTTTTCTCATTACATGTACCCCTGAAGTTACCAAGCAGGCTGGAATGTTTATCATTCAGTGAGGAGCCGAGGACCCTTTATCCTGCCTGATCATCTATAGAAACTTCACTCTCACACTCTGAAACATCAACAGTTGATACAGTGAGACATATTGGTCAATCTAACATAGTCATACACAGCAACTTCCATAGGTCTTTTAGTCATCCTCTGACTAAATCAACATGAATTTTGGAGAGATGGCAAATGAGGAAGTGATGGAAAATACAAATCAAGGGCTACCGGTCTCAGAAACACAGGTCCATGCAGGCAGCTTTTGCAGGTCCATCTCTACCATAGAGCTTCTAATGCTTTCAACTTCATCCCATCGATCACTACCAGCTTGGGCATTGCTGAACACCACATGGTAGCCAACATTACCTGGTTCCAATTCCATAAGTTTCTGAGCCGCATAAGATGCAAGCTTACTGTTCGAGTGTGTTCTGCAAGAAGCAAGGAGTGCACCCCAAATTCTTCCATCTGGCTTAACATTCATATCACTGATAACTTGTAAAGCATCATCTAGGTTGCCTGATCGTCCAAGAACATCCACCATGCAGGTGTAATGACCAAGCTCAGGTGTGATGCCAAACTTTCTTGTCATGCAATCAAACAATTCATGAGCTTCACTAACAAGCCCGGAGTGACTACATGCTGACAACAAGCTCAGGAAAGTTATTCCGTTTGGCCCTACTCCTTCATCTAGCATCCTGTGGAACAATGCCAGAGCCTCCTTACCATAGCCATGGATCGTGTATGCTTCAATCATCGAACTCCATGCAACAATATCTTTCTGATGGATGCTGTCGAAGCACCTTTGTGCCAAATTAATGCTCCCACAGCTAGCATAGAGTTTAACGATGGATGTCTCCAAGGCGCTATTCTCAGATAGTGCATCATAACTGTTTCTTATCATATACCCATGAGTTGCTTTACCTAGCCGTAGCACACCAAGTTCTCTGTAACTGATGACTAATCCTTGCAGCATGTCAACACTGGGAACAAATGAAGAATTCAACATTCTCCCAAACAAATGGATTACTTCTATAAACTGTCCACAATAAATGAAGCCCCAATTCATGGCTGACCATATGCAGCTGCCCGTTTCGCTGAATTCTTCAAATAACTGAACTGATGAAGCTAATCTGCTGCATTTTGCATAAAAATCCACAAAGGATGCCACCAAAATTGCATCACTGAGACCGCTCCTGAATGCAAAAGAATGCAGTTTCTCTCCTTCTCGGAGACACTTGCGCTTGGCAAATGCAGCTACTACTGTGGTTAAGGTCTGGCAGCTAGGACACACCTCTTCTCTTCTCATCCTTTGATACATTTCAGCGACTTTGGAAATGTTCCCTTCCGAAGAATACTCTGAGATCATAATGTTCCAAGAAATTCCATCTCTTCTCGGAGACTGCTCGAAGAGCGCCACCGCGTCGTCCAAGGCTGGCATCCTGCACAAGTACGTCAAGATCGAGTTGAGAACTAGTAGATTATCACTCAACCCACTCTTCACTGCGTAGCAGTGCAGCTGCCTCCCGCCGCCGACGTCCTCCTTGGCCGTGCACGCGCGGAGCACCACCGCGAGCGTCACGGCGCTCGGCTCGCAGACGTCCAGCCGCATGCCCGACAACAGGCGGGACACCTCCCGGACGTCGCCGATACCGGCATGCGCAGAGACCAGCGACGTCCAAGAAACCACGTCGCGCGCGGGCATTTCGTCGAACAGCTTCGTGGCGCGCGCGACCATCCCGCGCCGCGCGTAGGCGTCAACCAGCGTGTTGCAGAAGTAGACGTTGGCGGCGAACCCCGCCCTGACGCCGACGGAGTGCGCGGCGGCGACGAGCTCGGCCTCGCCGCGGCTGGAGGGGAGGGATGCCGCGGCGCGGTTGAGGAGCGGGAGCGTGTAGCCGTCCGGGCGTGCGCCGGCGCGGAGCATCGTGGCGAAGGTGGATACGGCCGCGGCGGCGAGTCCTGCGTCGAGGCGGTCCCGGATGGCGGCGTTCCATTGGCCGGTTGTGGAGGTGTTGGAGGAGGAGGAGCAGGAAGAGGGTGGGCTGAGGTGGGCGGCGCCGGCGTGAGATGTTGACGGAGAAGACGGTAGCAGAGCAGGTGCTCGACGAAATGCGGAGGAAGAGTTTGGAGCCATTCCAACGAGAACCGTGCGTGGCAGTGTTACTCATGCCATCCCAAAATATAGCTATAGCATTCAAAATTTTGTCCGAAATATGATTTCTCTATGCAAATTCTCTTCTCAATTAATTATAGCCTTTCACCATTTAATTTTTTACGTACTTCTCCTTCTTAATCAATTACAATATTCTCCGATATAACTACATCTACTTTTTAATACTCGTGTCCAAACTTATAGTTGGACTTTAGGACGAAGGTAGTATAAATTATGAAAGTTTATCAACAAAAACCATTAAAAATAAATGGCCCAATAAAAAAAAATCTGAAATAACATGGCCATGGCTCATTCATGGCAGTAAGAGAAATTAGCAACACTATGGCTCCTTTGGAACGAAGGAAATTCATAGAAATTTTGGAAGAATGAAATCCTTAGAAGAGATTTTTCTAGGCACCCTTTGGAACAACGGATTACTTCCCTACACCACCATTCCATACGAAATTTCACATGAGCTCATATCTGATATTTTATTTTCTTTTGCCAAGTCTAATGCACATTCCCTCTTCCACTCTCTACTCTTTCTTTCCCACATATTCTCTGTAAAATTACTATATTTTAACTCATATGAACCAAAGACATCACTTCTATTATTGTTCCTCTGATTTGAAATTATTGCTTGTTATATGACCATCTATTCTTAAGTTTTTCCTATTCTTATGTTTTAAAAATCATGTGTTCCAAAGGTACTCTAAGCATGTGTTTGGATGGTGGGATTTGCATGGATAGGAGATGGCCACCCATTTTTGAAGGTGTTTGGTTGAACGGCGAAAGTGGGATAGGACCACCACATAAAGAATATTTCGTGTAGATACCAGATGGGCGCATCCGGGCGAATTGGCTGGATGAGGCGGCCCAGGGATTGGCGACACCCATGTGAGAAAAAAAAAAGAGCATACACTCACCTCCCATTTTTCCCAATTCCTCTCCTCTCCCGTCCTTTTGTTTTTCTCACTGGTGTGTCTCCCAGTCTCAACCCTAGCCTCCCCACATCTCAACCCTACCTCCTTCTCTAGCGGCACGACCGGCGATGTGGAAGGCCACCAGAGAGGCGGCGTCCAGCGACGACGCGGGAGCGGCGCGGGCGACGGGGTTCGATGGTGCGGGTGGCGGCATCCGGCGACGGCGCAGGAGGCTGATGGGGTGGCGTCCTGCTAAGGCACATCAACACTAATTTTCTCCTCCCACTCCTCAATGTTGTGATGGTTGATGGAATAATTCACATATGGTGGTTGCAAGGGGCTAATGATTTTGTTCATTGAAGTATTTATTCAGATCTGGTTTATGGGTGCCAATTTGATGTCTTTTGATATGTTGCATTTATCTATACCCCTTCAAATATTTTAGTATGGATCAGATTTGGAATTATTTGTCCCCCATCTATGTATGAACATGATTTGGATAATATTTTTCCCCTACCAGTGTATGAATCAGATTTAAATTTATGTGTGCATCATGACATTGAACAGATTGAGATGTGCTTTATTATCTAAAAATTAAACACATGATAAAATGAATTTAAAACGGGAGAAAAAAAATAAGAAACTTACAATGCATTTGTTCCTTCTTACATAGTGTACATGCAAACAAGTGTGTCAAGGGGGTATTCTCGCCATTTCATCAAAAAGGTGAGCATAAGAGCTCATCCATCCTACCAAACAAAAAATGGATCACCATATCCACCTCTTGTCCCTCCAACGAAACAAAAACTTAGCTCATCCCACTCACCTAACCAAACAAAAAACTGGATGGCCATATCCCAAAAAAATGGATGGCCGTATCCCATCCATCCTTGACCATGAACCAAACACACCCTGAGTAATTCATAGCACCTACTATCAACAACATGTTCATAATGATATCTGATAACGAACCTATTCACCCAAAGAAAAACACTAGCTAAAATAATATTACACCACTAAGCCATTGAGTTGTTCTCATATGACAACAGTTTCACACTTCCATAGCAGAAGGTCTTGTTTGATTTAGATTATTGAGTGAATTATTGTCGTGGATTACGACTGAGATTATAGGAATAAATGAAAAATTTTAAGAAATAAATTTAACAAATACAGTAAAACAATTGTTCTAAGCAATCTAGTAGAAGAATTATTTTTTGAGAAAATATATTTTTTGAACTGTTAGTAAGTAAAAATCTGTTTCAATAATCTCGTGAAAAAGACAAAAAAAAGGGGCCATCATAACAGGAATAGAAAGATGAAAGTTGTTGTAAGCAATGCAATAGAAGAATTCTTTTTTGAGAAAATATATTTTTTGAACTTTTAGTAAGTAAAAATCCGTTTCAATAATCTAGTGAAAAAGCCAAAAAGAATGTGGCCATCATAACAGGTCATAGAAAGATGAAAGCCCTCAAAACTGAGACTTAATTATGAACATGAAACTAGAGTATATCCATATCAATGAACTAAAATCATATGCACAACAATATGATTGGTACTGTCTTGTCTGGTTGCATGTCTATTCTGTAAAGATGATGTGATACATATGGTGATTTCAGAACTTCAATTAGCACCAAGTGAAGAGCATGAAAAAATATATGGTAAATATGTTTATCAGCAAACTAAGTTGATAAAAATACAAAACTGTATAAGCAACAGTTTGCCTTATTTTACATAGTACGTACTCTCTGTTCTCTTTTATTAAACTAAACACGTCAAATAAAAAAAAACATCGGGAGTAGCTGTGTACATTCATTATTCTACATTCTCAAGAGAAAAGTCGGGATGATGCAATACCAAGAACTGAATACATTTAGTATGGCATAGTGGAAGATGATACAAAACTCTTCCTCCATGCTAGGATGATGTGATGCTAAAGTAACTTTGTTTCCCAGATTTTCAACATATAATTTCTCAGGATTGTGTTCTATATTTTTCATCATCAATGTTTCAATCTCTTCACTGTTTGTCTGGATAGTACGGCATGAACTCATTTTTTTGTTTAGCAAAAACTGTAGTGTCAACTCAACTTGCTTCATAGTAGGTCTTTCATCATGTCGAAGGCTCAAGCAGCTTTTCGCAAGAGAGGCAACATTGTTAATTTCTTCCTCGGTAGCTTCTTGAAGAACATGAATAGCCACCAGATCTGTAATCAGCCTCATATTTCTTCCCTAGAAAAAATAGTTAGACAAGTTTTGCTTCATGCCTGTCTCACATGTAAAAATAGTTTCTTTCCTAAGAAGCAGTTCAAGAAGTACTACTCCAAAGCTATAGACATCACTCTTCTCATTCAATTGCACCGTGTGATAGTATTCTGGATCTAAGTATCCAAAGGTTCCTTGTACATTTGTAACAACATGTGTTTCATTGATAGGCACCAATCTTGAAGCACCAAAGTCTGAAATTTTGGCTGTATAGTTTGCATCCAAAAGTAAGTTAGCGGACTTCACATCTCGATAGAAGATTGATATTGAAGCTGCTGAATGGAGATAATACAATGCTCCTGCTGCCTCAGTAACAATTCTCAAGCAGTCGTCCCAAGATAACTCGGATCCACTACTTGCATCGCAATGCAGTATGTCAAATAATGAACCATTTGAAATAAAGTCATACACAAGTAGTGGGACCTCAATTTCAAGACAACATCCAAAAAGCCTTACAATATTGCAGTAATTTATTTGAGAAAGAATGGCAACCTCGTTGATAAAACTATCAATTTCATCTTGCTCAATAACCTTTGACTTTTTTATAGCCACCACACGTTGATCAGATAAGATGCCTTTGTATACCATTCCATGTCCTCCACGCCCAAGGATATGTGTGGGGTTGAAATTATTTGTCGCCTTTTCAAGCTCTTCTAAGGAGAAAAATTTTGTCTTGTCACTCGCGTTTTCATCAGATGATATCAATTGTTCTAGGAGGAGGCCTGGTTTTTCCTAAATTATTTTTTTTGTAGTTGCCTTTGTATGTCTCTTTTCCATCTACTAAGAAGAAGCATCCCACTCAACACAGATAGTAGAATGCTGAATCCAACACTAAGCCCAATTATGATTCCTACAAGGATTTTGAGAGTGATTTAATGTTTTTTTTGCTGTATTATGAGAAGGGAAAAAATTATGAACGTACCTGTGACAAGATTTTGTTTTTTTGGTGAAAACACACTTCATGGATGTGGCATCATACTCTGTTTTAGTTGGGCATTCTGTGCAATTGTAACCCCCTATAAAATTGTGGCGTACGTCTTTGTATATGCCATGCTCTTCGCACTCGTCAATATCTAGAATAAAAAACTTCAACAAGTTGAAAAGGCAATGTATGAATGGTGAACAAATTACTAAGAGAAGGTTATGATCATAATCATAAGTTTTAAATTGTATCGTAATAATAGATCGATCTATATATAATGTTCATCAACTTTGAGCATCAATCTTCATAAGTAAAATGGTTAGGAGTTCTAAAGAACAAAAGTAAAATGATCATTAGACTTTATATATACAAGTCAGTACAGTTTGAGCATATGCATGCAGCCACCTTAACCATATGAATCCTCTTTATAGAGTACTTCCAAAACAATTCTAAAGGATTAAGACAACTTAATTTATATGGAAAGTCATACAAAATTATAGTTATCTAAACAAATGAGTGGTAAAAAAGTGTTAATATATAAGAATAGACAAAACCAATTCCTCTTTTTTTTTCAAAAAGACACTTGATCAACCTTTTTTTTTTACCACAAGACTAGTTTCACTTCTTCACTCCTATGCACTTGATTAACCTTGCATATTTGATTGTAAAAAAAAGACCTAGCCCCAACCTCTTCTTAAAATTAACCCGTTAGATGAGATCATCCAACACAGATCACACTGACCCGTCAAAGATAACTCATCATATATAGACGCCAGGTTCAGTAGTGGCATCACTATATTCTTAGGACTGATCTTACTCTGCCATCTTAATCCATTAATGAAACTGGGAAATTGATAAGGGAAGCAGAAATGCATACCTTCACAACCATTAACAACATATGGATTTCCCTGAAAACTGTCTATGCATTTGTATCAGTATCCAACATAACCTTCAGTGGAGTTGACACCTAAACATGTGTTGTGTATCAAACATGTGCTGTTTACACTGATACATGCATATCGAGAGAGGTTCTTTTGGGCCTCTTGACATGTGAGATTGGCAGTAGCCCACTGCACAGAGAGCACTGCTTCACCAAAACTTGCATATAGGTCAGGTTCTTGTCCTATGTACACACTAAGTTGCTGCTCTTCCAAACGGGGGGAAAGCTTGATACCTACAACCCCTTTGTATAATCTATGTTTGTCACAAAATGACCACGATAGAGTTGGAGTATGGATGATGTGCAGTTGAGCTGAATTAATTTTCTTGCAGAGCAACCTTCCTCCAGCCGAAAAGGAAATGGAACACTTATATGCCCACACAACCCGGAGCAATTTGCATTTCGTTGAACTGGATGATATCCTGCTTTCAACGAAAAAATTCAGTTCGTTTTGGCAATTTTTATAGGACTACTTAGTAGGGACCGCGATGATACTATTCCATCCATAGAAGCTAGTGGATTTGAATGAAAATTTGAGCAAAACAAAGGGCTTTAAAAGTAAAAATATTAATATCGACTTTATGTCATCCGCTGGTATTACTACCCCAATCTTATGGCTAACTCCAGTCCTTGAAGAAAAAGATGGAAACTGTTTATTTGTTATGAAGTAAATAGTATATTAACACTAATTATTCATTATGAAATTGATATCACTGGCTAGAAATGCAAACATTTTATCAACTAGGAACGAAGCCCCACGCAACTGCATGGGTAATTTATTTATTGTTTTCTAAAATATGATAAAAGAAGTCGCATCTCACCATATTCACTGTAATAACCATAGATTTTGATCTACTAAGTGATATTCAAATAAAAATAACTTTGTCCTGTTATATGTATTTATACCTAAAAGTAAACCTAATATATCATTAATATAAACCTAATATAATTGTATTTATACCTAAAAAAACCTAATATATCATTAATATAATAAAAAGTTCATCTCCACTTCATACCAAACTGCCCATATCTCACTTGTTCCAAATCTATGTACAAATATTTAAAAATACCACTTCTACCAATTAATAAGACAAAACCATTAAAATTAGATATAAATGCTCCTCTAACAGATGAAGCATAGGTTAGCCATCATGGCTTTCTTCTCTTATGCCTTGAAACATGTACCTTGCGTCGATGTAGCCATGCCCAGACCAGTGTGAAGCACAATTTTAACATCTAATTTATTTTCGGTACACTCATAAAGGATTGTATCGGTAAGTAAACCAGCTGCTCTATTGCCAACGGTGGCCTCTCGTTGGGTCATTTCAACTCACCAATACTGTCATACTTACGATATCCTAGCATGCTCTATTGTCCATACTTTGTGCCCTTTAAGAAACGACAGAGAAAATAGAGGTGATGAAAATAGTTTTTTTATTAAGTTTTGAGTCGATTTGTGGTATAGAGTATATACAATTTTTATGATGTTAATTGGTACTACTAAATTTTAGTGGTACAGATATAATTCTCTTTCAAAAATGAGCAGCGTTGATCATTCGACACTACTTTAGAAAATTCAATAGCTTCAATGGTAAGAACCACGTGGAAAAATATTTGCTCAAGCAATAATTTTTCACAGACATATGAGTTAATATAGGTCTTGATATTTTTTTCCTTTCCTTGTATTATGGATCTTACTCACCTATGCATACGATGGAATAATCTATGTTATCAAATTTATTTTTGCTAATTGTTAAGACTATTTAAATGAGAATGACATAAAAAGATAAACAATATGTTCCATGTGACAGTTTTTAATTAACATATTTATATATTATTTTAAAAAAGACGAGCAATCAATGGAGTAATTGTTAAGATTATTTGGATGAGAAAGACATAATAAAATATTAATATTGTTCCATGTGATAATATTTTAATTAAAATATTGTTAATATGGGATATAATATTTTACTCATTCATGAATCCTGGTCAGCTAAGTTAGAAATAAACGGAGTGAAAGGAGGTACAGTGGCTAGGGGTGGACTGACCGTATCCGTATGTAGGTTCGTATGTTTGTGTACGTACAAGCGTAACAATATGTATATTTTTTATTTAAAAATTAGGAGGGAATGATTAATATTTTTTTATCGTATGAAGGTAAGGTTTTTTTTTCGGTGAATAGCAAGCCATCTCTGATGAATCTGGATAACTTATCTAGATTTATTCCTAGAATTGATTCTTATTGGCAAAAGGAGTACTTATGTTCTTTTTCGGTTTTTTGATGAATAGTAGCAGTACTTATTTTATTTAAAGGGGTGAGTTAACATCTGCATTTGTATGGTGTTTCAAAAGAGAAATAATCTACACTAATCTACTATCAAATATTTATGACAATTATCTTTTACATCATTAATAGAAAATACTTCCAAGAAAAGTGACCTAGAGGTAAAAAAAGTAGAAATCATGTGGGACGTACGCACTCTTTTTTTTTTACATGTCTTGCTTATACGCACATACATGGCTTATTAGCTGGTTTAACTTTTAGGTACGCATCTTTTTTTTCCCTATCTCTTGGATGTGTGCGTGGATATTAGCCGGTTATTGATTATTTGATAGATCGAATCTAATGGTTGATAATAATGGGCCCGTCAATTTAAATAAAAATCGATGATTTGATATCTTTTCTTCTAGAATTTTTATGATTTTATCTAATTTATTAGAGCATCACGTGGCGGTGTAAGAGCGTTTATAGAGCGCCACGTGACAATTTGAAAGCGTTTCCAGGAAGTTTAATAGACTTTTAGTATATAATAAATATATAGATGTAAACTCTTGCATGTTTTATCTATCTTGGCAAAGTTTTTTAAAATTTTCACAATTATTTGAATGTCACGCAACAAATGATAAGACATCTCCTTCAGGGACAAAAAATATTTCTCCTAGTATCTTATTTTCTCTCCTCTACTTTAATACAAGGCTAGCTCCTAGCATTTATTCAAAAAAAATCTGAAATGCCAAAAGTAAGTAGCAAGGATATATATAGAAAGGGTATTGCTAGATTTCAAACACCTGAAATTTGTGAAATTTCATTTACCTAGAAATTGCACTCTCCTAAGCCTAAGATTGCATTTGTATGCAATATACAATTCTACTTCTTTTTAACTGTAATTTTGTTATTATGTAGGGTTTTACTTTATTTTTATCTGAGTTTGAATATTTTTACACGTGATTTTGTAAGTCTCTACGAATTCTAAGTTTCTTTTATGTAGTTTGGTAATTGTTTTTTACTTTTTAAGGCTAGAATAATTTATTGCTTAACATTTATCTCAGAGAGAGGGATGAGTAATGAGAACCATTAAATGGTCATCTAAGGTATGAGAAAAGTGACTGAAATTTTTGAGACACTCCCATATAGAAACTAAACCAGCTTAAAATATATTTGGAACAAACCACTTTGTAAGCGAAACATATGTACTGCATATCATTATCTAAAAAAACATATGTACTACATATAGGGTACCTTCGTCACGTGTGCAGCCGTCAAGTACATAAGGATTGCCTTCATAACCGCTGTTGCATTCACAAGAGTAGCCAAAACCCAGAGAGTTGTCCATGCAATTACTGTGGACGCTCACGCATGCATAGTCCGACCGGCTGTCCATTGTGCTAGCAGCAGCACAAGTCGGTTGATCGATTATGGCCCAGATGAAGTTGTTGTCCGTGCTGCTAGCTATGTTAATGCTGTTCCACAAGGAACTTAAACTTGTGTTCACTCTGAATAAACCTGAGCTTTGGCGGACAAAATGAAGGTGCAAGTTAGCAACACCAAATTGAACCCACTCATGGGTGCAGCATCCAGTACATTACAACTTTGTCGAGCCACCGTTTCTGTGGTCTCTTTGTTGGGGCAACTGTTCCTGCAAATCATTATGCTAGTATTGCTATCTTTGTCGATGATATATGTGTCGAAGTCACACCCAGTAAAATTTAGAGAAAATTCGTAGAGAGTAAAAGAACTAATTAGCTTCCATGAATGTCTGTAATCAGAAACCCCTGGTAGCATAGAGATGGTGGTTGAGATGTTGATGCTGATGTACTCCGATAGGCCAATATCCATGTCATCGGGATCTGTACCACTAACGATCTTGATGACACCATCATGCAAGAAGAGCTTCGATGGCTTGGTAGAGTCATCACAACTAAGGTTGAAGTCATGATTGCGAAAGCAGCCTGCTCTGATGCTGAAGGGATAGTTGATGTTCAGGCGCCCGCAACTCTTTCGGCAGCCGGCGAGCGTTGCCATGGATGGAAGGCTGTGGTTCATGCCTTGTCTTGTAACGGATGCTCTTGTTGGTGGTGTCTCTAATAAAGCCACAAGGATCATTGTGAGGATTCCTATCATACCGAGGGGGTTCATCTCCCCTCTACCAGTGAATAATCGAATTAAGCTAGCTAATTGGTGAGGGATTATGATATCTTAGTTGATGGAGGGCTTCTTTTCTATACCAACTGCCTATATATAAGGAAGAAGAGCAAAGTAGTGCTAAGGTTACGACTATAATAATTGAACACGTTTCTCAAAAGCAATAAAAACATCCTAGTAGAATAGTAAATAAATCCTGTGTTTATTGATTGTAAATGATCCCCATGACTTTGAATAGTGAGATGTCCTAGCTAGGCACTAAATAATAGTACTTCGTCCACAATATAATAATTTCAAACTATGCACCTCGACAATCATTATATTTGTGAATGAAGATAGTGATACAGGTATAAAGCAGGATTATGTTTCTGGGTCATCATGTGCATCAAAGTAGTGTGATTGTCGTCTTGAAATCACGTTGGTATTTTCGCGGCAACCGTAAATTAGCTCAAGTCACGCTTACAAGGTTGCGTGGATAGACAAGATGGCATTATCCGATCTAATTCACGTGCAAGATGACTAAGAGCTAGCTAATTGTGCCTTAAATTCCTATATATGTTTAGGAAACTATGGCAAGTCCATAAGTTCTCGTGGATTCTTTGCTAGCGTCTAGCTTGGATCCAATGTCTCAATGTTGCCATGAGACTAACATTTTTATTAACATCCCAGAGCAATCTATGGAATGCAAAAGCGGAATCCAATTTGTTTAGCAACACATTTCAATGATGTAGAGATGTGTCGTGTATGAACTATGAAGTGATGTAAAAAAACTTATTTCCATTATATATGATCCCTTGGTGAATCTGGGCACTGGGGTGTTAACCCGTATGGGAAAAAAATGGTATGCGAAAGAGCGATACGGTTCTATGTTTTTCACTTGGGTTGTGATGTCACTATTTGGAAGTTTTGACAGCTCACAATTTGGAAAAAGCTATGCATGAGTGATTTGGAAACAATGAAACATCTTGCCAAATTCTTCTCCTTTACGAATTAACTCACGCACAAGTTAAAAGAACATGCTATATTTAGATAATGGATATTAAACCCAACCTTTGCTTCAATCAAAACTGCAACCCACTTATTATGTATTCTTGTCACATAGTCCAAACATGATTAAAAAAATAGATAAAAAGATGACACATGACACCAACACATGAAATAAAACAACTTATTTAAAACTGAAATCTATTGCTAAATCTTCATCTAAAGTCGATGAAAATCTGCTTGGCGATTGACTCTAAATTTGGACATACAATATTTATGAACTCCGTGTTCTCTTCGTACGTTTGTAACTGATCCAGAACCAAAGCACCATAATTAATTATTGATTGGTGAATAATGGAAGTGTTAAAATTGTCCCCAGGCAGATAAGAAGTAACTTTCATGAATCATGACCTATGATGTTCCACACTTCGATGGAATATTCACGAAGAATGCACTAGGAGAATATTTCTAGGAGTGCATAAAAACTACGACCAACTCGCTTAGATGACACATTCGTACAATTTCAGAGACTGCACGTGCATTTGACTCTTCTTTTTTTACTTGAAGCCCTAAAATCTATGGTATACACTTACTAAGTTTGATTACTAATATGTTTGAAATTATCTAGATTTGCATTTGAAATTTTACCTCGTTGGATTTGTTAGTTACAAATGCTTCCACAATTAATTTTTTTATTTTAGCTTCATGCAAAATAATATTTTTTTTGAAAACTGCAGAAATTAAGAAGTATTAATTAAAAAGAGTACACATGGCAGTCTAGTCAATCTATGGGCCCCACATATTAGCTTCTTCACTCTTCTCTCTTTCTCTCTTCCCCAATAACGGGCAAAGTAGCGCCTCCACCCCAGCATTGTGGTCTCTTCTTTACGCCACCGCCGCCTTCGAGTGAGAGAGAAGGGGGAGGAGGTGGAAGAAAATAGAAGAGGGGACATCGATGGGCGGCGGGCAGCATTCCTTGTCGTCGATCTAGTGGGCCGCGCCGTCCCCAGGCCGACGTCACGGTGGCTGTTGTGGGCACACGAAAATTATACCGTCCAGTGCAATTTGTGACCACCACATAATTTTGGTTGAGTAAAATCCATACACGCATAAATAGCCACTCATATCTCAATGTGCCCATGATCACAAATTAACACCATTCGATATAAAATCCATAATGCCGAATAATAAGCAAAGGAGATAGCATGCCAGTCAATTTCAGCCTGAGACATGCCCGTCTAACCACACGAAGGCAGCGACCAAAGGTGTTACATATATCATGAGACTTGACTCAAATTGCTAAAGCTCTACAACATCTCAATCGCTCAAAATTCATACTCATGCTTAGCTAGTCCTTAGGAAAAATGACTAGCCTAGCACTTTCATCGCAAGCAATTGATAAACATCACGAATGCATAAATATGGATAAAAGGTCGGCAAGGTACATATTTCATAATGGGGTTCGACAGCCCATCATACAACACAAAATATAGCAGCAGAAATTTCATAAACTCACATAAGCAAAAGTAAAACTCATGGTGTGCCAACCATCCCACAATTGCAACCAACCGAGGCAAGAGCCAAGCTGAAAGGGCTACTCACTACCCTCACCACCCTCGGTAGGGTAGTAAGAACAATCAACCATGCCAGTATCCTCGTCTGAAATTTGCAGGCATCGGGTTAAGTACAAGATTGTACTTGCAAGTCTTACACATTAATATATATACACATAGAAGAGAGGAGCATGCAAGCTTCTACCCTTAAAAGATGGTATGATGGTTCAAGTTTTGCATAAAGCTAATTTCATTCAGCAAGTAGTAAGTTGAAAACCTAACATTTGTAAAAATAGCATAATCTGAACTTTTTGAATAACAAGCATGTAAATCTGAAATTGAATCACAAATGAGCACAACTGGTGCTCTCATCACCATCCATGGGCTACTGTTGCCCAACCATAGATTACAAATATAACTATCACCATATCCAAGACTAAACCAAACCATATTATCACCCAAATTTGATGCTAACATGAATGAGACACACCTCAAGCATTGTCCGTAACCGTGGACACGACTATTCGAATAGTTTTTACTCTGATTAGAGGGGTACAACTTTACCCACATGAAATGAACAAGAATCAAATGCTTCATACGTACACAGGTGTGACCTACAAGTGATTAAAGCTCATAACATATCCTTTCGTAGTCACACCCTAACCACCTAAACCACGCCTAGGCCCCCGGCGCTTAATCATGTGTGTGTGATGTGGCTAAGGCGGGCTCATCATCGCGGGAGAAACCCCTTGCCAAAACCAGGCACATTCGGGGCACTCCAAAGGGAAAACCACCCTCACGAATGACCAGCGAAGCGTAGATGATCACAGTGCAACATAGTACGAAGACAAGCCGGTCCAAATAAGGCATGTGGAAGTATGTATGGTGCTTGAATAGACGTCAACATGTTTGGTCCTTAACAACCTAGACGAGGCAACTTGCATTAGGGAAAACCACAATCCCGTCATGTCCTATCACTCGTCCAAGTTAAAGCATGTTTCCATATTAATCATTTAGTGAAGTAATCAAATTTTATACCCATAAATTACAGGTGGTGAACAAGTTCAATCGATGGCTCCATCCATCGATTTTTAACACTATTAGACCTAAGCATGGCTAAGCATCGGTAAAACAATAAAACATTCCCAAGTACTTTCATCCAGAGGCTACAAGGATAAATGATAACAATGAAACAAGGAAGAATATGCAGCAATTAGATTATAAAGAACTCTAACCAATACCGATAATTTTGGAGTAAATCAACACATGCATATATATTGTTTTGCAATCAAATCATTTTAGTAAAAATATGGGTTCTATATGCTTAGATGCTTACCTTGCTGCTGTGAGAAATCACACTCAACCTCAGAGTCTTGCTCCACGTACTCTGAATTCTCCGAATCTACTGATAAGAGACAAAAATGCAAATAAGATTCAAATAAACATGCATATGCAACATGCTCTGAATTCTCCGAATCTACTGATAAGAGGCAAAAATGCAAATAAGATTCAAATAAACATGCATATGCAACATGCTCTATAAATCATGGCCTAATTACAGTAGGTAAAGAGTATGATAAAATGATTTTAGGAGCAAGAATCATCTCATTTACATTTATGGTTTGGGAGCTATAAAAATAACAAGCCATATACACTGAAAATGACATTTCTGTAATTACATATGAACTACCCTAGGTCATAAGATATGCTATCATTATCTATTTAGATTTCACAAATTCTATCATTTCTAATTAAAAGAGGATAACTCACTAGTTATAATAAAACTTGGTTCACTACATTTGGAGTTAAAATGATTTAGTTATGAATTTTACAAATTCAACAAAAAGAGAATTACTTAATTGTTTAGACTTGTTTTAGGAGGTAGTTTTGTCAAAATCTTCTCTTCCAGATAAAATATTACATACTCCTAAGATCAACAACAGTGATTTCATAATTTTGGGATTAACCATTAATTTCCTATAGATTTTACAAGTCCTAGGTGCAAAATAAGTGTTTTTGTGCTACTCATAGTTTTAGTGATATTTTCTGTACAGAAGTTGGAAAGTTTTATTTTATAAACATAAAGATTGCAAGTTTACGAATACATAGCAATTTGGTTCACTCAAAAATGGGCTAGAATGAATTAGTTATGCATTTTTGAAGTTTGCCCCTTTTTTTTAGTTTTTTTTCCAAATTTTCTTTTGGACTGCACTTTTGCAAATCGAACCCTAAGACTTTGAAACATGTACAACTAAGTCCAGACTTCTTCTCCAAACGTAAGACAGCCATGGCTAAGCTCGATCTCGAGCTCGCCGGAGGCAAACGGTTGCTCGAATGGGGGCGAGGTCAAAAGAGAAAATGTACAACAAGTATTTGCGATTCCATTCCTCTACTATACCCAGCCGGTGATGGCCGGATAGGCGCAGGCGGTGGCTGCAAGCGGCAGCGCTCGGGATGCCATGCATGTAACGATGAGGCACTATGGATGGCTCGATCTATTGCATGCATGTCAAGAACATCACATGCAGGATGTAAAACATCACCTAAGGTTGCTACTACTACAAGCAATCAACAAATGGCTCACCGGTTGAACGGGAATCGACGACGGAGGCGCTAGGTCGAAGTCGGAGAAGATGGTGGTCGATCTCCCTCCTCGCTGCATGGTTCTGAGGGATTCTACGGGCGTTTTGGAGAGGATGATGAGGCAAAGCTAGTGGCGCAACAGCTCAGCCGGATTCGCCTCGAGGCGGCGGAAACAACGGCGCAAACCCGCGGCTGTGCGTTGACGACGGTGTGGCCACGCTCCTGAGCACGCATGGCGAGGTCAGCGTTCCCGGAGATTGGCTGCAAGAAAAAGGACGAGCTCAGACGGCAAGCTATGGCGTACTGAGGTGAGTAGGGAATGCAATAAAGATGGCGACGACAATGACTAGATGGACGGCGGTGAAGGCGTCTTCTCGGCAGCCGACAGAAAGATGAGAGCGAGGAGGACGAGAAAGAGCTCTCCCACTGTGGTTTCTTGGCGCTGGGATGAAGTGTGTGAGCAGGGAGAGCAGCTGGGATAGTTGGAGTCGAAGGAAGAAGAGAGGAGTGGTGCCACGACATGAGTTCGTGTCGGCATCTCTCTTTGCATGCCTCTTGTGGGTCCCATGCGAATTTGGTGTGCACCAAAGGTGGAGCTAGCTCAGGGACAATGACATGTGAGCCCAAAACGTGATAGACTAGGCAATGGTGAGGAGGATAGGTAGGAACACAGGTAAACATCCGTTTTAGTTAATTTTTAGGAATTTACAAGAATTTTCTTTCTTTCTTTCTTTGTTAAATAGTTTGAACTAGTTAGAAGAATGCCAAAATTATGTGGTCTGGTGTGTTGATACCCTCAATTACCTAGTTTCCATTTTTCAAAGTTTCACTCAAAAAATTGAAATATTTTAATTCTGGCAAAAAGGTGAAAAGGGGTATGGTGAGAACTAAATTGAATTTTAAGGTCTAAACTAAGTGTAAAAATTCTATAAAAATTATATTAAATCCTGATAAATAATATAGTATTTGAATAAATTGTAAAATCTATACCCTTCTGTTCAACTTAATGCACTAATAGATGTTGGTTCAATTTGCTGAATAGGATTTTGCTTTGGTTCCAAAACTTATTTGAATGTAGAAGCTAATGCAAATGATTAAATATGCAACCTACAAACAAACAGAGGTAAGTAATCCTAAATACCTTGTACTAAAATTAGGTTGTGCCAGCCGTCATCGTCTTCGACCTCGGCGCCAGGCTGACGCCGCCAAGGCTCTTCTGTGCCACCCCCAGCCTCACCTCTCCGGTCGATTGCTCCAGATCCGCCACCGCACGGGACCCCCCGTGCCGTTCCACCCTGTCCTCCACCTCCTGTTCGCTGCTTGCCAAGCCCGGTCCGTCTCTGCTTCGCCGGACGCTGCTTCGTCCGGTTCGCTACTTGCTGAGCCCAGTCCGCCTCTGCTTCGCCGACCACTGTTTCATTCGGCTCACTGCTTGCCGAGCCTGGTCTGTCTCTGCTTCGCCGGCCGCTGCTTCCTTCGGCTCGCTGCTTGCTGAGCCCGGTCTGCCTCTGCGTCGCTGGCCGCTGCTTCCTTTGGCTCGCTGCTTGCTGAACCCTGCTTGGGGGGATGGAGGGAGGGGGACTGCTTCGCCGGCCGTTGGAGCTTCACCTGAGCCGGTTGTGAAGAGAGAGATTTGAGGAAGAGAGAGGTGACAAGGGAAACAGATAGAGGGGGAGAGTTGTTCCCATATGACAATAATTTCACACTTCCACATGAGTAGGTCTTGTTTGATTTAGATTATTGGGTGAATTATTATCATGGATTATTACTGTGATTATATGAATAAATGAAAAAAAGAAATAATTTTAACAAAGACAGTAAAACAAGTATTCTATGCAATGCAGTAGAAGAATTTCTTTTGAAAAGTATATTTTTTGAACTATTGAGTAAGTAAATAATATGTTTGAATAATCTGGTGAAAAAGATAAAAAGAACATGGCCTTCATAAGAGGAATAGGAAGATGAAAGTACTCGAGATTGAAAATGTTTTTGCTATTCCCCTTGCACGTCGTTGTCCGTATTCGCTATCTACCTGTGTTGACTTGTCCGTGTGAAGCAAAATACGGCTGTATCCCGCGTCCGCGAGGAACTGTGATGTTTCGTTGTTCGTCTTCATCAGTCGTCGCCCTTCGCATGGCTCTTTTGTCCTTAGTTTCTCGTTCCCGAGTTTGATTCCCTTCGCGGTGACCTTCCTCTACGTCCACGTACGCATTCTCTGTGTTCCCGAGTCCACATCGAATCCCTAAACTCTATTGCTGTATCACCCGTGGACCCGTCCTCCTCCGTTGCTGGCCCTCTCAGTGTTCGCCGGAACCACGTCGCAAGGCGTTCCAAGCTGTGGTGATCAACGCGTTGGGGTGGCGGCTTTTCTACATCCGGTCCTTCAAGATCTACGGGCCGGTGCGTCGTCAACTCCCATGTAAATTGGGGGCCAATTTTGTTGTGGTTGGAGACTTCGAGGGGACTTTCCATCAGCAACATCGATGAGGACTCTAACATCATCATCAGGCGCCGCCGCGTCGGGTTTGAGCTAGAGACATATGCTCTGCTTATGTCGTGAGTCGTGACGCCAGTCGCCAGGTACAAGTATACTGCCTGATAGCCCCAACTTCTAAACCTAGGATCGGCTAAGAAAACCAATACCGTTTAGGTGGATAAAATTTTCAAGACATCCATCATGGTTTGGTTGATGCAAGTGTGTCTGCTGCTATTAAGAAATGCCATACCAAATTATTAGTTGTTAAAATCAAAATCATCTTTCAACCTTTGGATTTCAGAAACTAGGCGTGCTATTCTTGTTGTAGTTGAAATGTCAGTCAGAGTAACCTGACACTACGTTCTTTCAAAACCTGATATTTCCTTCTCTATTCCTCTTCCTTTATTGCAATATTCTCACAAAACGAACACATTCAGAGAATCACAGCAACAAGAATAGAAGAAATGGTGCAGGCAAGCGACAGAAGAGAAAAGAACTTGGAGAACGTTGCGCAGGTATATAGTTAATTCGTGTACGTGTGCTCGCAGGTGATTTACGGTTAGGTAAATTCAATCCAAGAACTCACTTTACACGATGAAGGCTGTTGGGAGAGTTAGATGAAAAACCTGCACCAAAGCCTTAAATGTTAATACCGTAGTGACAAGGTTCAAGCAGAGGAACGTAATATTGTACACCTTACTTTTATGTTTATGATTGGATATACTAATTAAGTTGGCTTTTGTTAGTTGCAAGCTTTTCCTTGTTGGATCAAACCTGTTGTTAAGTTATATTGAAATCATTTAACCTAATTTTATTTGACACAGGCAAGTTTTGTTTATAAGGTACCTCATGTGAACTATACGCGCACACTCTCTCAACATTCTCGTTTTTCTACCCATTGCAACGAATAGGCATTTTGCTAGTCAATGAACTAAAATCAAACTCCTATCTTCTTGCACAATAATCATTAGTACAGAAAACCCTATAGGTAACGGTTGGAAATCCTATATAGGTGTCGGTTTCCCAACCGACATCCCCAGGAGGAACTAATGAGAAGAAGTCATAGGTGCCGGTTTAAACTGGCACCTATGAGTGTCCACGAACAAAAAAAATGGCTTGATGCATTGGTTTAATCGAGCCGATGCATCGAGCAACTCCCCATCACCCCAAAGCATCTTGAGCATCCATTATCCAAGAACAACATACCATCATCCATCCATCGAACAACACAGAGACATCAAACATGCACAGATCAACATCCAAGAACACACAGATCTGGAAAGAAGAGAACGACACCGATGGGGACGACGTGCGGATCTGGGCGACTGGCGAGCCGCCATTGGGAGGTCATCCGCCGCGCTGTTGTGGAGGCCCCACGTTGTGCCCCGCCACTAGGGAGGCCGGCCGCCACCCACCGGGCCTTGTGGAGGGGAGGCTGCCCGCCACCCATCAGGCCCCGCGGAGGGGAGGCCGCCTACCGCACCCTGCCATCGTGGATGCTGCCCGTGGCAGAAGAGAGACCGCCCGCTGTCCACCGCGCCCCGCAGTGGGAGGGCGCCCGCGGCTGTGGAGGCTGCCCGCAACATAGGGGAGGCTGCCTGCTGCCTACTGCTGTGGAGGCCACCCGTGCCCCGCCGCCATGGAGGCTGATCCCTCACCGTAGCCAGGTCGCCCTCGCCGCTCATCGAGTCGAGAAGGGATGAGGATAGGGGGAGAAGAGAAAAGAGGGTAGGGGGAGAAGAGGACAGGGTTTGAAGATAAGTACCAAGTAGGCAGTCTGTGATATTTTCATCGGTGCTCGGCTCGTTTCTGATAATCGGCTCAGCTCATTACATGGGTACCTGTTGAAAAAAAGAACAGATACTAATGACTCATATATAAGTGCTAGTTTTTTAAAAAATCGGTATATATGATTATTGGTGCTGGTTTTATTATAAACCAGCACCTATAAGTAGTTATATGTGTCGGCTTTTAATTTGATCCAGTTAAAAATGCTCATTTGCGTGGAAAACCCTCATAGGTGCCGGTTTTAAGTGAACCGGTACCTATGAGGGCATTATGAATGTGGTGTTTTGTAGTAGTGAATATGATTGGTACCTCTTGTCTGGTTGCATGCCTATTCTGTAATCATGATTAGATATGGTTATTTCAGAATTTCAATTAGCACCGAGACAAGAGCATAAAAAAAATATGACGAATATGGTTATCAGCAAACTAAGATGATAAAAATACAAAACTGCTTAAGCAACAGTTTACCTTATTTTACAAAGTATGTACTTCATCTGTTCTTTTTAATTGAGCTAACCATGCATCAAATAAAAAAAAGGGAGTAACTATGGCTGTGTTCGTTGCTTGGTTTTACCAGCGCGCTACAGTAACACGGAAAACGGAGCGGCCCATTAACGCGTGATTAATTAAGTATTAGCTAATTTTTTTTTTCAAAAATGGATTAATTTGATTTTTTTAAACAACTTTTGTATAGAAACTTTTTGCAAAAAAGTACACCGTGTAGTAGTTTGAAAAGCGTGCGCGGGGAAAAGTACTGTAGCGCGTTGGAAGTTGCCTGTGCCGAACACAGCCTATGTATGTTCATTATTCTATGTTCTCAAGAGAAACAAGTCGGGATGATGCAATACCAAGAACTAGATACATTTCATATGCCATAGTGGAAAATGACACAAACTCTTCCTCCATGGTAGGATGATGTTATGCTGAAGTAGCTTTGTTTCCTAGATTTTCAAGTTTCTCAGAATTGTGTCCTATATTTTTCATCATTGATGTTTCAATCTCTTCACTATTTGTCTGGACAGTATGGCATGAATTCATTCTTTTGTTCAGCAAAAACTGCAATGTCAACTCAACTTGCTTCATATAGGCTCAAGCCACATTCCACAAGAAAGGCAACATTGTTAATTTCTTCCTTGGTAGCTCCTTAAGAACATGAGCAGCCACTAGATCTGGTAATCGGCCTCATATTTCTTTCCTAGAAAAAATAGTTGGACGAGTTTTGCTTAATGCTTGTCTCACTTGTAAAAATAGATGCTTTTGTAAGAAGCAGTTCAAGAAGGACTACTCCAAAACTATAGACATCACTCTTCTCATTCAATTGCCTCGTGTGGTAGTATTCTAGATCTAAGTACCCAAAGGTACCTTGTATATTTGTAACAACATGAGTTTCATTGATAGGTGTTGGTATTCTTACATTCCCAGATAAATTCGCAAGCACATGGATACCATTGTAGCATTTCACCCATGAGTATTCCCAAGGGTATCATATTTATATTTTTGCAGGGAAAGCGGCGGTGTAAATGCATAGTTTATACATCATTAATCAATCTATAATTAACTTGCCATAGACTAAACAGGGGTTAGGATAAATATGATTAAGGGGTAGTGTGATACACAGAAGATTCACCTCTAATAAATTAGTATAGTGGAAAAGGATATAAGAGAACTATGATACAACTGTACTTCTAAATTTATCATGTTTTGTATATACTTAACATATACATGCTTACAAGGCTAGGACTTAGTTCTAGGCACCCAGGTACTACAGAGAGACTATTCCCTGCTAGTCTGCCAGCGTGGTTATGACATTTATGTACTCTTACGTCATACCCGAATGTGGAGGAATACAAAGGATAGATAGGGCTGTCACCACCTTCCGCCTACCTCACTTTTCATGGGGCACACTCGCATCCAACGACATTTATCTAACCTAAGCACCATGCTTATGATAGTAAATAATATCATTAACTCCTTTGGGACTCTCACCCTTCGGATGGACAAGTTAGAGCTAGAGCAACCCATCAAGGTCATTGGACCATTACCGTAGCATAAATCGACTACCTAATCAAGTGAAGCATATAAATGAAGTACATTCTATTCATAAAGCATATAACTACTAAAACAACATATGAATTATGAACGCAAGAATATAAAGAAGATAATTCTATTAATTCAACTATAGTCTTACAATAAGAGTAAAGTACTAAAGACATACTGAAATCTCTAAGAGAACTATAGGATCAAAGATACGCTAAGCCTATTTTCACTAATACTATAGAAAATACAATATAGATAGAGAGAATTGCTCCTTGAGGTGTGTGAGTGAAGTGAGGGAGTGAGCTCCTTTTATAGCGTCCCAATGACCATTGTAGGTCACCGACATCCCATAACTGCCATCAGGAGCCAAATAGGAGTTATCACGTGGAAGGCCAGAATGAGAGGGTTCGGCCGAACCTTGGCCCCATCTCCTCTCAACCGCCTTTGAACAGGGAGTAACATGTGGGCCCCAATGACGGTTGAGGGTGGTTTGGTCCCATTTTGGGTTGGTTTGGCCTGACTGGTGGGCCCCTCAATTCGTGTGCTCACACGTGATTCGCTGGAGGTGTGTTTCCTTGCATGTCGGCTTCATTTCTCCTTCATTTTGATGTTTATTCTCTGCATACATGTATGGTGGAACTACATTATTTATTATTGATATACGTGTAAGAAATGCTAGTTCTCCCTTTATTTATTATGATAGTTGGCGGTCGAAATCAGTACTTAACGACTGTCAATAATAGGCACCAATCTTGAGGCACCAAAGTCTGAAATTTTGGTCATATAGTTTGCATCCAAAAGTATGTTAGCGGACTTCACATTGCGATGCAAGACTGATTGGGAGGAGTCCCCTCCACCAATGCGCTTGTTTGCATCACCACCTGGCCACGTGTTGATTCCCTTCTCCCAGTGAGCGCATCTGCGTCGTCGCCACGCTGAAGTGCCAGTCTCTTCTGAGGTGTGGTGGCTCGTCCCTTCTATATGGCCACAGCTTGTCCCTTCCTCCCCATACTCATCTTGGCCATGACCACCTTTGCCATGGACGCCGCCATTGGCATCATTGCTGCCATGCCACTATGGACCATTCCTCGAGCACGGTCACTGTTGACGGTCCTTAAGTACCACATTCGACTATCAATTTATGCATAATAGCAAATGAAAGAATATAAAATGAAATATCAAACTTAGAGGTAGTGGTTATTACTAACCATTTACACAAGTCCTAGTGAATATTTGTATGCAGGTGAAATATGGATGAAAACCACCCGCGATGCGACAAAATACACCTCCAGACAATCGAACATGATTACACAGATTGGAGGCTCCACATGTGAATCAAAACCACCTATAATTGAGCCCAACCAAGGTACAACATGTTGGGGGCCCACTAGGCAACCTCCCAGCCGAAGGAGTGGCCGGGAAGTGGGCCAGAAGTTCGGCCGAACCACAAGGTCGTTGAACCGACATTGGCTCCTCTCGCCATCTGCTTCCGCATGTACACTCTTGTTGACTCCCCAATGGCGGTTATGTGTGGTTCCTGGGCTTAACCGACCTTCAAACCATCATTACAACACTATATAATGAGGGGAAGCGCTCACTCTCAATTTGCACCAACAAGTGGAGTACAACTCACTTATATACTTAGGCATTGCTCTAGTAGAGTAGAAAAAGAGTGAGGGGAAGCTCCGAAAGGCGTGCCCCAAATATCGGAGTTTTCTCTGGGAGTTCCGGAGGAGTGTCTGAGATGTCGGCCTCCTTTCATGGGAGTTCCGAAGGAGTGTCGGAGATGTCGATACTCTCTCCAACGTTGTACCTCGATGGATACATCTTTTATAAGTAAGTATTCGTGACTTCCTTTGGTATTACTTTTCTTTCTTGAGTAAGATATATTTGCATCGTTGCGGGTTCATCGCTCTGCTTAGGTAGAGTACCTTAATCTTCTATAAGCGTGGCCCGCAATTAGGGTAGTAATCAATAGCATAGACACGGTGTTTAGGCTAGAGGTTACCTTTGTTTATTTTGTGCTCCATGGGTTGTGGAGGTAGGCGGTAGGTAGTGATAATCCTGTCCGTCCTTTGTAATCCTCCACATTCGGATACATCATAGAGCTAGAGACCGGAATCTCCTTGGCAGACCAGGGATAAGCCGGTGCCCGAAGCAATCGATAGAGTTTTACCTTAATTTAATTAAGATAATTAACTCATAGGAATTCTCTCTATCCTAAGCCTACCATTTAGTTGTTCTCTTTGGATGAATCCTATTCTTAGATTGTACACACACGTTCCATGTGGATACGATACCCTGGAATACTCTTGGTTGAAAGCTACAACGGTATCTGTGTGCTTGCAGATTATTCTGTGCTCGTAATAAATACCAACAAGCTTTCTAGCGTCGTTGCTGGGGAATAGTTGTTGTATCATCTTCGAACCCGATTCATCCTCATATCTTTTTCTTTTTACTTCTTCCTTTGTCTTCTTATCTACCATGGAGCAACCTTCTATTCAAAATCATTCCGCTACGAAGGGCAAGTTCTTTGAGCCACTACCTTTTCAAAACCTAGTCTCATATCTGCCAAGGAACTCCGTCCTGGCTTTACAGCCATGGTTTGGGAGCAATCCTTTTCGCACCGTTAGGAAGACGCATGGTGAATGAGGGGGACTCAAAAGCAGGTTCTATCGTGCTTTCTTCCCATTAACCCGTGATGTCTCCCTATGAATAGAAATTCTCGGCTTTTAACAGAGTGAGAAGGAGTCTGCCTTGTATCTCGATCTTCCTGTTGGAGTCTCATTTGCTTGGTAGAAGGTAGGGATTGTATCCTAGAGAACACCTCCTTCGTCCATTGTGAAACCGTTCAGGAAGTCGAGTATACCCATGAGGAGCCCTTAACCATTGAATCTGAGCCTATACCTTCAACATCCCAAAATTCAACTTTTGAGCCCTCACCGGAACCTTGGGAACTGGAGGAAGAAGAAATTATGGAAACACCTTGAACTATTCATGTCAAAAGAGACCACTTGTCCAGTGTAGTCCCTCTGAGCTAGTCGAGGAAAATTTACTCAAAAATACGGTGAGAGGATTGACTACCATCATGAGCGATGAGTGGTTAAGGGAGGTGGAGCTTCCTTCGAAAGCAATTCGAATTAGCTCCCCACCCTTAACTATTCAATGTCTCGTGAAGTCATGATGAACGTTCTCTATAATCCCATTGTCAGTGCTAACATCATGTTTGAAACCTTTGCTATAACTTGCTTAAGGGATGAACCATTGGCACCAATAAACAAAACCTTCCGGAGTTCCTCAGGTTCTATCATAGATGGTTATGGGATTCTATGTGGAGCGCCGCTAAGGCACAAGAATGTCAAATCCCTCCTAGACTTCCACGTATTCGAAATTCCTGACTTTGATCTTCTGATCGGCTATCCCATAGAAAGCTTCTTCTAGAAATGCCTAACTCAAGATGTGCCTATGAAGGAAGGCATGACGATCGTTAAAAACTCCAAAAACGAGTTGATCCCACAACGAACCATCACGGGATAGAGGATGTGCATTGACTACAAGAAACTCAACAAGGCAACAAAAAGGGATCATTTCGTGTTGCCCTTCATTGATGAGATGTTGAAGCAGCTTATAAATCATTCCTTTTTCTGTTTTTCTTGATGGGTATTCCGGTTATCATCACATTCCCATTCATCTTGATGATCAAGGCAAGACCATGTTCGCATACCTTTATTGAACGTATGCTTACCGATGGATGACGTTTGGGTTGTGTAACACACCCGCGTCACTCCAAAGTTGCATAATGTCTATTTTCTCTAACATAATCAAGGAAATCATCATGGTTTTCATGGATGACTTCTTCATCTATGGAAAAGCTTTTGATCATTGTTAGAGAATTTAGATAAGGTCTTGCAATTGTGGCAAGAAAAGGACTTGGAACTTAATTGGGAAAAGTGCACTTCATGGTCCGTGAAATATAGTCCTAGGACACCGAAAAGGGATTAGATGTGGATAGAAAAAAAATTGAAGTAATTCAACAAGCTTCCGCCTCTTACCAAAGTAACCTATCTGTTAGCTGAAGATGCCCCCTTTAACTTTGTTCATGAGTGCTTAAAATCATTTAATATCTTCAATGAGGCACTCATCTTAGCACCAATCATTAAAACCCCTGATTGGATGCTATCGTTTGAAACCATGTGCAATACTAGTGTCATGCTTTTATGATCATTCTTAAAGTAAGAAACACTATGTTATCTCATGTGCAAGTAAAACTTTGACTGAAGCTCAATAAATCATGCCACATCTAAAAAAAGCTCCTTGCCGTTGTTTTGCTGCTGATAAGTTTAGACATTACTTAGTTGAGCAAAAATTATTGTTTATCTTGTCACATAAAAAGATTTGCTCACTAAGAATGATGCAAAACCTAGGCTATCAAATGGGTACTTCTACTCCAAGAATTTGGTCTTGAAATGAAAGATAAGAAAGGAGTAGAAAATTCTATAGCGGATCATTTGTCGTGCATGCAATTCACTAACATGCAGGAACTGTCGATAAATGACTTCCTACGAGAAGACGTGCTGCTGAAGGTCACAGACTCCAACCCATGATTCTGTGAAAATGGTTTACTAAGAAGAGGTGTACAGACAATTAAAGGCATCTAGAGATATCATGCAACACCATGTTAAGCAGCCGTCAACTGTGTGTTCAAGTGGGTAGAAGCAAAGTCATGCCGAGCTATTGATGCTAAGCATACCCAACGAATGTTCCATGTTTTGGGACACCTCGAATGGTAAAGAGTGATGGAAGGTCTTAAAGACCTTCCGAAACTTCTTACGGGATCTCGGGGGCACATCACAACATTGCAACTACACCTTGGACATATGAGATAACATGTCACTTCAAATAGTCGTTGCGCACACAGTCCCCAGGTGGACTCAAGGTAAGTTTTCGGGTAAGTTTCAAAGTAAGTTTCATTTCAGTTGAATAAAATAAAATAAAGGCTCACCGGGTTTTTACCGGCTGAGCCCTTTTGCTTTCACTTTTGTCTTTTATGTCTTTGAAGCAACTCGGGTACAAGAACAAGTGTGAGGGTAATTTTATGTTCGCATTGTACACTCACATACCAAGATCACCCAATGTCCGTGCTACACCATGACGCTTGCACATTCACGAGATGAGACATAACATCCATGGCACAACGGTTGTTCGTCTACACACTTACTGCACAATGGTTTGCACGTTTATCCTCTTATCTCCCTAAATCTTAAGTTTGATCAATCTTATCAAAATATATCTAAACATCAACCTCGACTTTTAAAAAAATGAGCTTGGATATTTCAATTAGAGTATATGACTTTCTTGTGGATGTCTTGCATATTCTTTATTCCTCGCATGTTACCTTGTGCTTGTGAACATATATCATTAGGAACACATGCTGTCTAAGTAATTGATGAATGAGAGATTGCCTGACAATATGACCCTTGCTCTATTCTGATGGACCCTTAGGAATTTTATAAAAAATGATATAACTTTACCTACTCCTCATTGATGTTTTGATCCTACCAAGGCCATATGTCGATCTTAGTGATAAACCTTATACATATGCTGCTTGTTATCATTTTGAGTTTGGTCAAATGGTTGAGACCCTTGTTAGAATCTTTTCATATTTTCATGATCAAGGTCCTGTGCGTATCCAACAAATATATTGCTCTCCCTCTACACTGGAGGCTTAGTAAAAATATTCCATCCACCTACCATATGCTAAAACTTCTACACCAGAAGATAGCAACCATCCATTTCCATCCACCAAATAAGGACTCAATATACCCATGATTTCTCCTCCAATGATCCATGCCAAATAAGACATGAGCTAAAAAAAAGAAAGAGATGTTGAGAAAAATGAAAACAATGCTCCAAAAGGGAATAAGACAAAATATTCTCTAGTATGAAAAAAAAAAGAGATAGAAAATAAGCCATGTTCTCCAAATAAAGTGCAAGGAGGAGGATCATACAAAAACAAGTCATCATTCCATTTTTCCACCTTCCCATATACACATCCCTTTCCACACATGTGCACAAGCTTGATCATGGTTGTATGGTTGTATGTGCACAAAATATTTGATGCAAGTATGTCATTTCTTATTCCTTACCCTGAGCTCCACATAAGCCTTATTAGAATGTAGGATAAGAAAAGGCAACATCAATGTCTTGGTAAGGATTAAAATACTTTGAACGATTCGAGAGAATTAATTGAGGAGTATAAGTAAAGTTATGAGCAAAACAAAAACCCCAAGGTAATTCTTCAGAAGGAGTAAAGGCAACTTGAGTTAAGGCCGTTCCATTCTTCAATCACCCAAGATGGCATGGTAGATACTTCAAAGTTCATGAGTACAGGTATGGCTTGGAATGCATTGTATGTTTGTATGATTACACATGAAGTCATTACTCTGTTGAAATCATTGTGGGGCTGTTGTTGACGGTCCTTAAGTACCAAACTCACTCGTCAATTCCTGCATAATAGCAAATGAAAGAATACAAAATAGAATATCAAACTTAGAGGTAGTGGTTATTACAAACCATTTTCACAAGTCTTGGTGAATATTTGTATGTAGGTGAAATATGGACGAAAACCAGCCATCATGCGACAAAATACACCTCCGGACAATCGGACGCGATTACATGGATTGGAGGCTCCACATGTCAATCAAAACCATCTAGAATTGAGCCCAACCAAGGTACAACATGTTGGGGGCCCACCAAGCAACCTCCTAGCCAAAGGAGTGGCCGGGAGGTGGGCCAGAAGTTTGGCCGAACCACAAGGTCGGCCAAACCGACATTGGTTCCTCTCGCCATCTGCTTTCACGTGTACGCTCCTAATGACTCCCAAATGGTGGTTATGCATGGTTTTCGGGTTTAACCGACCTCCAAACTGTCATTACAACACTATATAAGGAGGGGAAGCTCTCACTCTGAATTTGCACCAACAAATGGAGTACAACTCACTTATATACTTAGGCATTGCTCTAGTAGAGTAGGAAGAGAGTAAGGGGAAGCTCCGAAAGGAGTACCCTAAATGTCGAAGTTTTCTCCAGGAGTTCCGAAGGAGTGCCGAAAATGTCGGCATCCTTCTAGGGAAGTTCTGGAGGAGTGCCGGAGATGTCGGCACTCTCTCCAACCTTGTACCTTGACGGATACATCTTTTATAAGTAATTGTTTGTGACTTTCTTTGGTATTACTTTTCTTACTTGAGTAAGATATATTCTCATCGTTGCGGGTTTATCACTCTACTTAGGTAGAGTACCTTAATCTTTTATAAGTGTGGCCCAAGAATAGGGTAGTAATCAATAGTATAGACGCGGCGTCCAGGCTGGAGATTATCTTTGTTTGTTGTGTGCTCCACAGGTTGTGGTAGGCAGCAGGTGATGACAACCCTGTCCGTCCTTTGTAATCCTCCACGTTCGGGTACATCGTAGAGCAGTAGGTCAGAGTCTTCTTGGCAAACCAGAGGTAAGCCGGTGCCCGAAGCAATTGATAGAGTTTTACCTTAACTTAATTAAGATAATTAACCCATATGTATCCTCTCTATGCTAAACCTACCATTTAGTTGTTGTCCATGGAAGAATCCTGTTCTTAGATTGTACACACATGTTCCTCGTGGATACAATACCCTAGAATACTCTTAGGTGAAAGCTACAACGGTATTTGTGCGCTTGCAAATTATTCTGTGCTCGTAATAAATACCAACAGTCGCTGCTACTACGACCAACCATGCGATAGGGGGAAGGAAGAGACTTGATCCTTTCTGCATGGCTGACACCTCCTCTACTCATGGTCGTGTGCCGCCGCCATGTCCTTTCATTAGGCCTGACCTTGGCGGCATCGCTGGCATAGTCGCGTGATTAAGGGGGAGACATGTTCACACGTGTGGAAATGGACAAGGAGATGGCATTGAGTGTGTTGAGGGGATGGGCGAAGCGGAACTACAGCGAGATGGTGTCGGCAATGAAAGCAGTGCTACGGCGGCATCCAAGGAGCGTGCGTACAATGGAAAGAAAACTAGGTCTCACAAGCTTCATGACCTCATCCATCGATGGAGGTTCAGATTAACTCAGGATTGCTAATGCGAAAAGGCAAGCTTACCATTTCACCTCTCTACCATGATGCACTACAGGGACGGATCTAAAGGGTGGTCCGGATGGTCCCCGAACCACCCAAAAATTGGCAACCGACTCCACTATATATCAAAAACATGATCGCATGGCGGTTGGAGTCCTGGAAAATAGGAAAGCAAGGAGTCATGCGGCATCACGGCTTGGCGCATCGCTACACGACTTCTCCTTTGTGTCTGACTCCGCGTCTCGGTGACTCCTCGTTTTTCGCATCACAATGTCGGACGAGACTCCACGAGGCGCGAGCACCGCCGCCCGCGCCCTCAGACCGAGCGCCTGCGCCGCCACTGCCTGGCGCCCAGCCGCCCGCATTCCGGCATTCAAAACGGAGCCACGGAGGAGTGAGGACGGAGGACCACTATGCGATGACCAATGGCTTGACATCTTGACTGACTCTGGTCTCTGGCTGTGGTGGACCACCTGACCGAGTGACCGGCTTTGCGAGCGCCGAGCCACCGACCGGCTTGGGCTGCCGCTGTTCGGCCCACTTCTCCGACTCTCTCCATCTCCATTCCGTGAGATCGTGACGGCCGATGGCACGACTTTGATTTTCAACTTTTGGTCTTCTATGTTTTTTAATTTTTAGTTTTAAATTTTAACTCTTGTGCAATGTGCATTATGATATTAAGTTGTAGTACTATATTGTAGATTGTTGATTGTTAAAACATGAAGAAAGATGGAGATATTGCATCTCTTTTTCGAAAACATGGAACAAAGAAGAATGCTTCTACACTAGCTTTTTCCCCAGTTGTGGTAGAGATGCATACTCAAGAACAAGACGTTGAGGAAGATGTGTTACCACCACCACCACTGCCACCGCCGCCGCCGCCACCACCACTGCCACCGCCTTCGCCGGTTTATGACATTGAACGCCTTCCAAATGATCCAAGGGAAAGACTACCCTTTGGCTTCACAAATATCATTGGAAATACAGATTTTAAGAAAAGAATAATTGGAAATACAGATTGACAATTCAATATTTATTGGCTTCACAAATATCATTGGCTTGAATATAGTATCAAGAATGAATCTGTATTTTGCTTTGTATGCTACTTATTTAAAAGAGAACAAGGCAAGGGCAGTAGAACTGATGTATTTATTAACGATGGTTGGAGAAATTGGAATAGAGATGATGCACTTAATAAATATGTGGGTGATGTAGGAAGTGTGCACAATGCAGCTCAAGAGAGGTACAATTTATATTTGAATCCTACTACAGCAATTGATGATAGAATTGAGAATTGGAGTAGTGAGGAATTACGTCTCTACAAGATCAGATTGACTTATTTACTTAGATGTTTAAAGTTTCTTTTGCATTAAGGGTTGGCATTTCATGGACATGATGAAAGTGAACAGTCTAGCAATAGAGGAAACTTCATTGAACTTTTAAAATGGCTTGCATCAAATAGTAAAGAGATGGATAAGTTCGTTTTGAAGAATGCTCCGAGTAATTACACCTTGATATGTCCAGAAATACAAAAGCAAATTATTCATTCTTGTGTCATAGAAACTTTGAAGAACTTGGTGATGAGCACTATGCAATTCTAGCTGATGAGTCTAGTGTTGTATCTCATAAAGAACAACTAGCTCTTTGCTTGTGTTATATTGATAATTTGGAAAAGCCATGTGAGCACTTTCTTGGAGTTGTCCATGTAGAAAGTACCACTTCTTTATCACTTAAGGAAGCAATTAAGGAATTACTTGTTAGTCACCATTTGACTCTAAGTCAAATTCGTGGCCAAGATTATGATGGGGCTAGCAACATAAAAGGAGAGATTAAAGGGCTAAAAATACTGATAATGCAAGATTCACCATCTGATTATTATATTCACTGTTTTGCACATCAACTCCAACTTGTTCTTGTTGCTGTTGCCAAAAGGAATGATGATTGTTTGTTGTTTTGCACCCAAGTATCTCTCTTACTGAATATTGTTGGGGTTTCTAGTAAACGGCATGACATACTTCGAAATGCTAGACTTCAAGATGTTGTCAAAGCAATTGAATGTAGTCTACTAGAAACTAGCAGTGGACTAAATCAAGAGATGGGGTTATCTAGGCTCGGTGAGACTCGATTGGGTTCTCACTACAGAACTATTATCAATATTATTGCTATGTATCCTGCAATCTGTGATGTAGTTATAAACCCTGGACAAGGTATGTCACAAAGGGCTGAATGGCCAAAAATACATGCTATAGTTGGAGTTTTTGAGTCATTTGATTTTATTTCCGATGCACACTTGATGGTTGTCATTCTTGGATACACAACTGATTTGTCTGAGTGTTTGCAAAGAAGAGGGCAAGATATTCTTAATGCAATGACACTCATTCGTTTGGCAAAGAGTAGAATGAAAGAGTTGAGGTCTGATGGGTGGATTGCATTCCTTCAAAGGGTCACTTTGTTCTGCAATAAACATGGTGTTGAAGTTCTTGAAACAGATGGTGTTTATGTGCCTTTTGGAAGATCGCCAAGGTTTGCTTGAAATCAAACAAATGATGACCACTTTAGAAGAGAAGTATATATTGGGATCACTTTGATGAGGTTAATATGAAATTACTTTCCTGTATGGCAGCCTTGAATCCAACTGACTCATTTGCATCTTTTGATGCACAGAAGGTATGTATAATTGTCAATTTGTATATTATATGGCATTCTTGAATCCTGCTGAGCGTTGACTCTTTTTTTCTTTTGATGTACACAAGGTATGTTGATTTGCTGAATTCTATCCCAATGATATTTCAAGTTCTGAATTATTAAGATTTGATATGCAATTTGAGAATTATATTGATGACATGAGAAAAGATGATGGTTTCAAAGGCCTAAACAATATTGTTGATCTCTCAAATAAGCTTCGTCAAACAAAGAGGCATATTGTTTATGATTTGGTCTACCTGCTTCTTAAATTGGTATTGATTCTATCGGTTGTGACGACAAATGTTGAAAGAGCATTTTCTACTATGAATTATATCAAACATAAGTTGAGAAATAAGATGGATGATGGCCTTTTGGATGATTGTTTAGTCACATTCATTGAGCGGGATGTTTTCTTTAAAGTGAATGAAGAAGATATAATAAACACTTTTATGACCATCTGAAGGCGTAGACCTAAAAGGAAAAAGAAGTAGTATGGTAATGTTCTTCAAACTTTTCTAATCATATAGGTTTCTTTAAGTAAAAATTTTACTTAATTACTATTTTTATATGTTTTAAGATGTCTTATTAATATATCATGATATACTTTTGGTCTATTTTATTATCTATACTTGTATTGTATATATTAGCATCATTAAATTTATGGTGTTTAAAAAATTTTTTTGAGTCATACCACTCATACCTAAATCCTAGATTCCACTGATGCACTACCACCCCTAAGTACCTGACGGTACCAACGGAAGCCAACCATTGGATCTGATCCAGTCCATGGCTATGATTTGATACCGCCCAAGTCCGCTGGACCGGAAAAAAACTTTAAAAAATCTTTCCCACGTAGGCACTGATCACTAGACTTGCTTGGCATCTGATATGGATTGACCAGTCAAAATCATTTCCACATAGAGAATACCACCAAATAAAACCAAATTGGGGTTCAGTTGGCCGGTAAGAATAGTTTAACGGGTTAAATAAGCGTAACAATAGTTTGGACAGTTAAACTAACCTACCAGAATTGCCTACGATAGTAAAATGTGCTGCTTTTTTTTAAAAAAAGGGCAGGATTGCTAATTGGCATAACTGCACGCTGGCGCTTTCTTTCAGCCATAAAGCTGAGGATCCAACAGTAACACATTTTATAAACAAAGTTTATTACTCCAACCGTTTTAAAATATAAGCATTTTTAGCATTTAGAATTTGTATCACAATATAAGCATTTATGTGGTATTGATTCCAATGAGATGGGAAGCTAAGCAATTTAAATTTTAAAAATTGATCACTAAACTGAATGTTTTTTTTTGTCTACAATAGTTTTGACTTTTAAAGAAAATATTGAAGAGAAGAAAAAGAGAGAATCGAGGAATTAGAATTGAAGTCCCGGCTGACAGTCTAATAGAGAGGTGTTTGCATGCTCGAGAATCGGAATCTAACATTCGCATCCAAAATTTGATACTCAGTTCAACAGGGAATGGAATTGTACGTTCCCCTCTCTCACGCTACTCGCTACCGATGACGTCACCCTCAGCCGGAGCCGAAGCCGACGCATCGCCGCCACCGGCAGTGACTCTCTCTCACATTGAGAAGTTGATAATATCGTGGGCTAGAGAGGGAGCAAATCATCGACACCTCCGATGCCAGAGGATCTGACACGCTGGCTGGGCCATCACCGGCCGTGAAGTTCTCAGGTGGGGTTTCCTCTCCCCAATCGCTTCGTTCTCTATCATCTTTACTTGTGAGATTTCATATTCTGGTTGTTCTTCAGTTTAATCTATGAGATTCCGTATTTATAGGTTCCAACTGGCATCCAAATAGAAAAAAAAAAGTTCTTTCCTGACATCGCAATGACTTCAAATAATATCTAGTCCGATGCCCAGTCACCTATTCCATCCAAAAAAAAATTCTCACAGTTTGTCTTATAAATCCTGCAGCTCACAAACTGAGTAGAAGGTAGAAACACGAACGGATCTGTGTGAATCAGGATGTGAAGAAACACAATGAGCAACAGATTAGGTGTTACAGTAAAACTTCTCTGTCAGATACATTTCAGAGTTGGGGTTTATAGGCTGTTTTTGACCTGCTGTCTTTCGCTGTTTATCAGATATTTATATGAAAAAGATTTTGATTATAGGAAATGCTTTCCAACTGTTGATTTTCCTCTTAAGAGACCATGATCTTGTGCCTCTATCTGGTAATTTTTCCTCTTAAGCTACATATATGTGATATATGGTGATTTCGGATATCGTCAAATAACACTGATGTATCATGAAAAGAAAACGGCGAATCAGGTTGCTAGCAACATCTGGCATCTTCAGTTCGGTCCAATATATTCCCAAAATATACTGAATATGTTGTACGAAGTGCCTAGAACATCAGGAACAACTGAGGACCAGAAATCCACAAATATACATGCATTATGCATCTCGTACTTGGTCTGTGGTTCCAAACTGTCATCTTCTCCATATGTCCATATGGATCTCACATATTACTGACGCAATTTAACACATTTTATATATGAAAACCTCATCCTTGTTAAGTTGAGTATTCATGTCCATTCTTTCGGAATAAGTTTATAAAATTATAGAACTGTTTACATATTATTTTACCTTATTTTACAACCCATGGTTATGTACTTCAAATTTAAAAACTGCACTATATTGAAGGTACATCATTGCACATTGTCTAAGAGAGATAACAAGCATCATGGCGTAGGACAAAACTGAGAACATAATAAATCTAGCGTGATATAGTGGCAGATGACATAAACTCCTGCTCCAAGTTGCTTTGTTGCTCAGAAATTCAACATTTGATTTATCAGTATTATGTTGGACTTTTGTTATAATAAACGGATCCATCTCTTCCTTGTTAGCTTGAACAGTATGGTATGAATTCAACATTTAAAAAATGTAGTGCCAACTCAACTTGCTTCATAGTAGGTCTTTCATCCCGTTGTAGACTCAGGCAACCAGGCAACATCGTTAATCTCTTCTTCGGTTGTTTCCTCGAGAACTTGACCAACCACTATGTCCCTAATCGGCCTCACCTTTGTATCCCAAAGAAAATAGTTGGACAAGTTTAGCTTCAAGCCTCTCTCACTTGTTAAAATAGGTTCCTTCCTAAGGAGTAGCTCAGCAAGTACGACTCCAAAGCTATAGTCATCGCTTTTCTCGTTCAATTGTTCGGTGTGGTAGTATTTTGGATCTAACTACCCAAAGGTGCCTTTTACATTTATAACAACATGGGTTTCATTAATGGGAACCAATCTCGAAGCACCAAAATCTAAAACTTTGGTTGTGTAGTTTGCATCTAAAAGTATGTTAGCTGACTTCACATCAGGATGAAAGACTAATACTGAAGCTACTGAATAAAGATAACAGAGTGCTCCTGCTACCTCAGTGGCAATTCTTAAGCAGTCATCCCAAGATAACCGAAAACTATTACTTGCATCAGCATGGAGAATTCCAAATAATGAATCATTTGGAATGAAGTCATAGACAAGTAGTGGGACCTCAATTTCAAGACAACATCCAAAGAGCCTTACAATATTCCGATGATTTATTTGAGAGAGGATCGCAACCTCATTGATAAAATTATCAATTTCATCTTGCTTAATTATCTTTGACTTTTTTTTATGGCTACCACACATTGATCAAATAAGATTCTTTTGTATACCATGCCAAGTTGCCTTTGAATGTCCTTTTTCCATCTACGAAGAAGAAGCATCCCACTCAATACAAAGAGTAGGACGGTGAATCCAACACTAAGTCCAATTACAATACCTAAAAGGATTTTATCACCGAATTAGTGTTTTGATCCCATGAAGGTTGAGAAGTGGAAAACATTGAGAACATACCTATCAGAAAATTTTGTTTTTTTTCTTGAGACATACTGCATAGCTGTCACATCATACTCTGTTTTATCTGGGCACTCATGCATTGGTAACTCCCAATGTCATTGTGGCATATGCCTATGCAGATGCCTGGTGTTTTCTTGCACTCGTCAATATCTGGAATAAGGAACTACATCAAATTGAAATGAAATGTTTGAAACGTGAATAAAATTACAAACATAGAGGTGATGGTGATAATAGTAAAATTCAAACGGTATCATCATTGGCAGTCTTGCTCCAAATAACAATTATGAGAAACTTTGCACCCATTAGATTGTCTACTTTGCAAATTTTAGAGAAAAAAGTTTGTTGCTTGTTGCCCAAAAAAATAAGTAACCTTGCCCACCACAACATAAATTCAACCCAGGTTTGAGGAGCCTCACTATTTTTTAGGATTATGCATCTCACTCCGTATTGTGCAACTCAATCCGTTAATAAAAATGCACCGATTGAATATGTAAAGATACCTTAGACCAAATACTCTAGGGAGTGGATGAAAAACAATTGGGGATGACGAAAAACATAGGAAAGGAGAGCAGCATACCTTCACAACCATTAACGACATATGGATTTCTATGAAAACCCTCTATGCATTTGCACCTATATCCAACATAACCATCAGTAGAGTCGACACCTAAACGTGTTGTTTACACTGACACATGCATATCGAGAGAGGTTTTGCTTGGCCTCTTGACGTTTCAGTTTGGCAGCAGCCCACTGCACAGAGATCACTGCTTCTCCTAAACTTGCATATAGGTCTGGTTCTCCTGATATGTACATATCAAGATGCTGCTCCTCAAAATATGAGGCAAGTCTGATACCCACAACCCCATCAGTAAAATCTATGTCTGTCACAACATGATCGCGGTCGAATTGGAGCATAGAAGATGTCACATTCGTGCAATTGAGTTGAAATAGTCTTCTTCCCGAGCAGCCTTCTTCTAGCCCAAAAGGAAATGGAACGTTGATATTCCCACACCATCTGGAGCAGTTTTCCTTTTGTTGAACTGGATGATAGAAAAAAGTTCATAAACCTCACCACTAGCACTTGGTACATTTAGTACTTTTAGTTAGCATAAAGAATGATGCAACTACTCAAGTAATACAGAAAGCTAGTGGACTTGGATGAAATGCCGAGCATCACAGAATTTTGTTCGTTGAGATGAATTATTATACAAAAATACTTTGGAATTGAAAGACATGAAAAGTAAATAGGAGGGGTATGTAGAAAATAGACCAGCATCAAATTTGCAACAAGCATCGGAAAGCAAACAGATTTATTGTAGATTGGAGGAATATATATATATATATATATATATATATATATATGTATATATATATATATGTATATATAAATCACCTTCGTCGCGTGTGCAGCCATCAAGTACATAAGGATTGCTGATGTAACCAATGTTGCATTCACAGTGGTAGCCAAGATCCATAGATAAGAAGCTATCCATGCATTGACTGTTGGCACTTGAACATGCGTAATCCGTTTGGTTCTGATCCTTTGCGCTAGCACACGTGGGTCGATTGTTTATCCCCCACAGGATGCTGGCATCGCTGCTATCTATGTTAATTCTATTCCATAAGGAGCTTTGACTAGAGTTCGCTCCAAGAAAACCTTCGCCGCCATGGCGGACGAAACGGAGCTGCAAGTTAGCAATACCTAGTCCAACAGAAATTGTGCAGCATCCAGTACCATTACAGCTTTGTCGAGCTACTGTTCTAGCGATCTCTTCGTTGGGGCAGATGTCAGATTGTTGTCGTGGAACTATAGCTCTCGGTGTTAGTTATATATGTGTCGAACTCACAACCAGTAATGTTTAGAGTAGCATCAAAGATACTAAAAGAACTAATTGGTTCCATGAATAGTTGAACCCAAAAACGCTAGGTACCATAGGGATGGTGGCTGAAATGATCATGCTGATGAACTCGGATGAGCCGACTTCCATGGAATCTGTCTCTCCAACGACTTCGGTGGTGCCATCGTTGAAGAAGAGCGTTGGAGGCTCAGTAGAGTTGTCGCAGGTAAGGTTGAAGTCGGGCTGCAGGAAGCAGCCTGCTCCGATGCTCAGGTTCCCGCAACTCTTGGGGCAGCTAGCAAGCGTCGCCGTGGATGGGAGGCTACGATTCACCCCTTGACTTCTCACAGATGCAGTTGCCAGCAGTGTCTGTAGTAAAGCCACGAGAATCAGTGGGATCTTTGCTATTTCTATTGCAGAGAGGAGGTTCATCTCAGGGTCAGGGTATGGAGACCTTTAATCTCAATTTTCTATATTAAATAGATTTTATATACAAGGGTTTTCACTTCTATCACATAAAAAGAGACAGCATGCACATCAACTTTTGAAGAATACAAACATTGCATCTTGCCAAGAATATGAAGGTTCAAGCCAAAATAAAATTGTTAGTAGGAAGCATCTGTCTGCGTGCGCTAGCTGTATGAATGTATCATTGGTAGCTGGATCATTGTCAAATGTCACTGGTGTAGTGCAATGTTGACCGTTAAATGTACTAAGTCTGGTAGCCATTCTGTGGACTGAATTAGCTATAGACCTGGGATGTAGACTGTTGGAGGCATGTCATGAGGGCCTTCAACCGGATTGCCAAAACACCCATCAAGTCACGAAGCCGGACACCGAAGGGCGAAGCCCGCACGAGCGCCGAAGACCAGTGGTGAAGCGCCCACGGAACAATGAAGTGAGAGACCTTCGCCAAGCGTGTGACGAAGGGGCGCCAAGTGGCGAAGGAGGACAAACACCTCGCAGGAGACTTTGCCTTGGAAGCCCAGTAAATGCCTCAGGAAGGGGCCTCTAAGGTCCATGGGCCCGTAAGCTGGGCCAAAAGGTAATTATTACCCCTATAAACGTCTCTGTCATAAGGGCAGCTGAGTTAATTCCCGAGTAAACAGAAACCCTAGGGTTGTAAACCTAGACTATAAAACTATAAAAAGACCCCAAGGGTGTGTAATGGGGATCAAATTTTTGAGAAATCAATACATTTACCATTTTATATTTTCCACATATTAAGTGATGCCTACCCTTCGGCAGACGTGTTTGTCCATCGACAACAGCTGGCGCCCAAAAGGAAGTCTGTGAGGAGAGCAGCTCCACGGAGGTATGAAGATGATGCCGAAGCCAAAGTCGAAGCCATGGCCGAAGCTGGAGAAAAACCTAAAGGGGCTGAAGCTGAGACGCAAGCCGAAGTTGACACAAATCGGGCAGCCCCAACAGCGCAAGTTCATGCTTCGGCGACAGCTATGGCCGAAGGAAGTCGATAAGCCGAGCCCAAAGCCCCTACCGTGCCAAGGGCAGAATACGGAACCATGAGGCAGGACATGACAGGGTTGTAGGAGATGCTTTGACAAATTCAGCGGCAGCAGCAGACATTGGAGGCAACTATGTAGGCCAGGGCAACAACGATTGTTTGACCAACCACCACAGCTGTGACACCGATATTGCCTTCAGTTCAAGCGACGACAGCACCTTCCGCTGTAGAAGTACAAGTCCGCCCTCCTCCGACCCAGCCTTCGGCACACCGGGCCCAAGCTCTGGCATCCCAATCCATGGCCGAAACTAAGTTTGGGCCAGCCCCACACACAATTGCCGCCATCTGCGGCCCAATCTAGCGCTGCTCCAGCCATAGGGGGCACAGGTCAAGGGGTAGTGGTTTGGCTGATGGCGAACCCATCTGCCATGCGTTTGCCGACACTGACACCACCGCCAACATTTCAAGGTGCTTTGGCTGGTCCAGGCTGCATCGCCCCCTCTCCACAAGCAGCATTGCAAGGCCAGCTGCAAGCACAAGTACAAGGGATAGCTTCACCCTTCCCCCAGCCATACCCAAGCCTTTTGCCGTAGTGCCAACAGGTTTTGGCGTTAGGGTAGGCGGCGAGAAAAAGTTGCCTCTAAGTTGGGGATTGTGAAATCATCCAATCCCACCACAATTCAAGTACCCGACGATAACAAGATACTCTGACGAATCAGACCCAAGCGAGTTCCTATCGATCTACGAGTTGGCGATCGAAGCGGCTCATGGCGATGAGAACACCAAGGCGAAGGTGGTACATCTCACCCTGGATGGTTTCATCCACTCATGGTACTTCAACCTTTCCCAAGCAACATTTATTCCTGGGAGCAGCTGCGAGACGTATTCGTGATGAATTTTCGCGGGATGTACGAAGAACACAAGACCCAAAAAGACCTGTTTGAAATCTGGCAGAAACCTGGCGAATCAACAAGGGAATACATGTAGATATTTTCGCAAGCAAGATACCAAGTTTAGGACATCACGGAAGCTTCGATCATCAATGCTGCTTCGGTAGGACTTTGGCCAAGTGACCTGAGAAGGAAGATCGCGTGGAAGAACCTGCAAACCATCGATCACCTTTTTCGCATCATTGACGGGTACGTAGGGGCGAAGAAGATACCAAGTGCTAGGTCGGAATACAAGCCGAATACGACAAGGCCGCCACATAGGCCGAAGTGGCCCTGCAGGAAGCAAGCAGGAGCCAACCAAGACAAGGCCAAGCTCCTTTGATGTGGAAGAAGTTTTGGACAGACAAGGGCAGGCCAATAATGGCAGTCGAAGAAGTCCAGAACCTCCGAAAAAACTTTAGCGCCAACCAAGGGGGAGAACAAGGCTTACCACCAAGAAAAAAAATACAAGAAAGACAAGTACTGCTTATATCATGGCAAGTCGTCCCATACAACTGAGGAGTGCTGAAACATTAAACATCAAGGCCAGCCCCAGGCATCCCAAGTGAACGCCCAACTTGGTGAAGATGCTAACAAACTGTTGTAGATTGAGGTGGCACCCGATGGGCAGGGAAGAACTCCGATGGCCACATGTCGAAGCGCCAAAATAAGGTGCATGCCCGGGAGATCTAGCACATAGCCATGAGTGCGATGGGGGATGGAGAGCCACAATATTGGACGTTGAAGATATCATTCAGTCCAGCAGACGTGGAAGGAGTGTGTTTCCCGCATCAAGACCCCCTCGTCATTTCGGCCATTGTCGCTGGATGCGAAGTGCACCGCATATTGGTCAATGGGGGGAGCTCCGCAGATATAAACTTCATCGACGCCTACATGAAAACGGGCATACCCACATTAGCTTTTTTGCAAGCCATGGCCCCTCTTCAAGGCTTTGGCGGGGGATCTGTTCAAGCTCTCGACCAGGTACAACTTCAGGTGTCTTTCAGCCTAGAAGACAACAAGCGCGAAGAGCTAATCATGTTCGATGTGGTGGATATCCCGTACCACTACAACGCGATCTTCGGCTTGGCCGTGGTCGCCCATCACAAGTTCCTCAAGCTTAAGATTCTAGGGCCTGAGGGGACGATTGTGAACAAGGGGCTCCAAGCTTTGGCGCAACGAGAAAACAACATGGTTGCGGGAAACTGTGATGTCAAAACCATGCAAGCCCAGGGCGAGGCCGGGGGACGCCTGGTGCCGAAACTGTCTTCGCATGGCAAGGTGGACAAGGTCCAGGTCGATGCAGAGGACCCAAGCAAGACGATCTCCATCGACGGGGATGCTGGCGAAGGGGAGAAGCAAAGCATCATGCGCGTGATCATGAACAACCTCGACATCTTCGCATGGAGCCCCGATAAGGTTGTGGGGGAGCACGGTTTCGCCCGACATCATCATGCACTACCTGGCAGTGAAGCTTGATGCGAAGCCCAAAAAACAGAAGCTTCGCAAGATGTTTGTGGATCGCCAAGAAGCGGCCAAGACAGAAGTCGGCAAGCTACTCAAAGCTGGTGTAATACGAGAAATCGACCACCCGGAATGGTTGGCGAACCCGATGCTAGTCAAAAAGTTGAATAACATGTGGTGAATGTGCGTAGACTTCACCAACCTAAACAAAGCTTGCCCGAAGGATGATTTCCTACTCCCGCATATCGACCAGCTGGTTGACTCAACGGCGGGATGCAAACTCATGAGTTTCTTGAATGCATACTCTGGATATCACCAAACATTCATGAAACCCGGAGATCAGGTGAAGACCGCATTTATAACACCCTTCGGGACCTTCTGTCATGTTAGGATGCCTTTCGGCCTAAGGAACACTGGAGCAACCTTCGTCAGGCTAGTTTACAAGGTGCTCAACGGGCAGATCAGATGAAACATCGAAGCCTATCTCGATGACATCATCGTCAAGAGTTGAAAGCTAAATGATCACACCGCCGTTCTATAAGAAACCTTCGACAACTTGAGGGTGGCTGGGATCAAGCTCAATCCGGAGAAATGCGTCTTCGGCATTCGGGCAGGCAAGCTGTTGGGATTCCTGGTGTCCGAAAGGGGAATAGAAGCCAACCCAGAAAAAATCAAAGCAATACAGCAAATGCAACCGCTGAAGAGCATGCAAGACATGCAAAAGCTGACGAGCCGAATGGCCGCGCTCAGCAAATTCATGGCATGGGCAGCCAAAATGGGACTCCCATTCTTCAAGACATTGCGAGGGGCTGAAAAGTTCAGCTGGATGCCAGAGTGCCAGAGAGTCTTTGACAGGCTGAAGGCGTAGAAGGCACCAGTTTTGATTAGTCCGAAGCCAGGAAGTGAGTTGCTAATGTACCTAGCGGCTTTGCCTATGGCTGTCAGCGCGGTGCTAGTACAAGAAAGAGAAGGTGGGAAGAAACCAGTGTATTTCATGTCCAAAGCACTACAAGGGGCGAAGACAAGGTACTTGGAGATGGAAAAATTGGCATACGCTTTGGTAATGGCCTCGCGTAAGCTGCGCCGCTATTTTCAAGCACACAAGATCATGATACCTTCACAATATTCCATTGGCAAAGTACTCAGGTGGAAGGAAATCACCGGGTGATTGAGTAAGTGGGCAGCTGAAATATCCCCCTTCGACCTCAACTTCATTGCAAGGATCACTGTCAAGTCCTAGGTCTTGGCGGACTTTGTGGCCGAATGGACTCTGGCCGTTGCACGAGAAGTGGGCCCAACCGAAAAACACTGGACAATGTACTCCGACGGATCTTGGTCGCATAAGGGGGTGGGCATGGTGGCAATCCTCGCCGGCCAATATGGTGATCCGATATGCCACCCGTCTCCAGTTCACCACTACCAACAATATCATGGAGTACGAGGCGGTGCTAACAGGGCTGCGCAAGGCGAAGGCCTTGGGAGCCAAGCGAGTCTTGATCGGAACTGACTCCAAGTTGGTCACGGGACAAGTGGACAAGTCTTTCGAGGGAAAAGAGGATGGAATGAAGAAATACCTGTAGGCCATTCGCGCCATGGAGAAAGGTTTCGTCGAGGTCACGATCGAGCACCTACCCCAGGGAAAAACTGAACAAGCTGATGCTTTGGGAAAGGCCGCAGCAACTGGCAAGCCGCATTCGCCAGGCATCTTCTTTGAAGTATTATACACTCCAAGTGTGAAAGATGAGCCTGAAGAAGAAGTCCTGAACATAGCCCACGCTGGGACTGCCAAAGAAATTGACGACTGGCAAACCCCGTTCGTCAAGCACCTGCACGATGGATGGTTGCTAGATCAAGAGGCCGAGGCGAAGCGCTTACAATTACGGGCGGCAAGAAAGCGCCTAATCTCCGGCCACTTATACAAATCAGGGGTAACCCAGCCTTTGTTTCGATGCATATCAGTTGTTGAAGGAAAGGAAATGGTGAAGAAGATATACCAAGGGATGTGCGGAGCCTACCAGGCGGCAAGAACAGTGGCGGTCAAAGTGCTTTGGCACGGCATGTATTGGCCAATAGTACTACGCACTTGCTTGGAGCATGTGAAAACGTGCAAAGGATGCCTGTGGCACGGGCGAAGCCAGGTCGCTCCGCAGTATGAGCAGCAGCCTATTGCGCCGATCTGGCCCTTCGCTCGTTGGAGGCTTGACATCATTGTCCCATTCCCAACGGTGAAGAACAGCAACCGCTTTGACATTGTGGCCATCGAATACTTCTCTAGATGGATAGAAGTTGAACCTGCTTGCCTCCATCACATCGGTGGCAGTCCAGAAGTTTATATGGAAAAATATCATATGCCAATTTGGAGTGCCGAAAGAGTTCATTACTGACAATGGAAAGTAGTTCGACTCATAGAAGTTTGAAGAATTGTGCAAGGGGCTCAACTTACAAATCAACTTTGCCTCGGTGGGACACCAGTAGTCGAACGGGGCGACCAAAAGGGCAAATGGCAAGATCCTGGAGGTGCTCAAGAAAAGACTAGAATGAGCCCCCAAGGGGAAGTGGCCCAAAGAAATGCTCACAGTCTTGTGGGCGCTTCGCACCACACTGACCAGGTCCACCATGTTTAGCCCGTTCATGCTCCTTTACGGCGATGAAGCCATGATGCCAAGTGAGCTAGGGGCTAATTCGCCAAGAGTGGTATTTACTAGGGCGAGGCAGGTCATGAAATATCGCTCAAACTCCTTGAAGGGGTAAGAGTTGAAGCCCTGGGCCACATGGTGAAATAGTCAGAAGCAACTTTGGCATCCTTCAACAAGAAAGTTCGCCCCAAGGAGATAGTGCCAAGAAATTTGGTCCTGAAGAAGAAGGTGAACCCGGTGGTGGTGGGGAAGTTGGAGTCGAAGTGGGAAGGCTTTTACCTCGTCGTGAACAGGATCGTTTCGACTGGCGACAATGGGCGGTGAAGAGCTTGACCACACGTGAAACGCTGCTTTGCTCAAGCAATACTATGTGTAAGAAAGGGTGACACCCAATCACCATATGTACATATGTCATGTAAGCCTTTGGCAACTCTAAAAAAAGAAAAAAACAAACTGGAGTAGGGCTATTATCCATAAAGGAGGTCCGAACCAGTATAAAACTTGTGTCTCACCAATGTGATCCATCACAAAAAATCCCTAAGTCAAACGCCTAATCAGCGAAAATGTCAGGGGGGCGAAGCAAATTGACCAAAGCATCGCTCGGTCGAACGCGGAAATGGCGGTGACCCATTTCTCACTTTTTTTCAACTATCGCTATACTCGACCTCGAGCAAACACTTAACATAGTGCGCTTGACACAATGAGTAGGGGGCGAACATAGTAGGGTTTTCGAAACACACAGGGCTATCGCACAAACCGAAAAAGCTCAACGACACGGCAAGAGGAAAAATTCGAAAGAGCAAAGAAAAAAAGCGCCGCAACAGAAAACACAAGTACAAAGATGTTTTACTCACTGCTCACAAGTAGATTACATCTCCAACAGGAGAACAAGTCCGTTCAGAACCCGCATCGCTAAGCAAAGCAGCGGATTCGGATTCCGAAGTATCAAGATAACTTCCAGAAAGGCTGAGAGAACTAAAGCTGAAATCGGGCCCGCTCGAAACAAACTCAGAATCACTATCTAAGTCAAAGTACATATTAAGAGGAGTCGAAGACGCCACGCAAATTATGCTATACCTACGACGTACTATAGCAGCTTGGTGATCAGACATCTCAAAACTTCGCTAGAAAGAGGCCATCACCTTCTGGCGACGACAATAGTCCCGGTCGAAGTCTTCGATACTTCGACCAGGATGCTCCTGCATCCACTTCGCCACACTAGGCACTGGGTAGTTTCAACCATTTATGGTTATTTGCCATCGCCCATGAAAATTCGAGTACTTCGCCTTCGGCAGATTTTTCATCACCACAACTTTAAAGTTGGCCCAACGCCATTCCGTAGGGGAAGGCCGAACGCATCGCTTTTGGCAGAAAACTTGCGAAGAAACCTGGCCAACCAAAGCAGAGCTCAAGTACTAGGCAAAAGGTAGCAAAAAGATAAATTTATATATGTACGGATGGCCGAAAAAGAGCCCTACACAAGGTTCATTACAAAATTTCGACCATCCTAGGGACTACCATTTCAACAAAACTAAGTGTCTGATCGAAACAGGCGCAAAAGCTAAAGGCAAAAGCAAGGCGAAAAACCTCACACCTCAAGGTGATCCTCGGCAGCGTCGCGGCTTGGCAAAGCCCCTCTGGATGAACCAGCAGGGGGATCGACAGAATCAGAAGTGAGGGCAGCGTCTGCTTGGGCTCACTTCATCAGTTGAGCCCGAAGATGCTCGCACGCAACCTCGCTTCCTGTTGGCCCCCAGAACAGCTTTCGGAAGGCTTGAAGGTCGCTTTTCACTGAGGCACTGGAATCTGGAAAACTCCCAGCGAGCATCTGGGGGATGTTAGCCATGTGCTCGCATCTGTTCTCTTTTAGAACGGAGAGCACGAACCCAGTTGCCACCCAAGCACACCCATCCCCGTAGATGCCAACCGCATCGGCAATGGCACCACCGGCAGCGGAGCTCCACTCGGGGAACTCCAAAGAGGGATAAATTAGTTTCATTTCACTATAGAGCAAACTTGTGTAGTTTCTAAATCCTCCATTTTAGGACAGAGGTTTTTTTTTAGAATTGTTTGAAGTGGTTTAATAATAAACATTTCAGCCTCAGGGGATGTTCTTGAAATTTAAAATGAGTAAACCAACTGGACGAATTCTAAGTATTGCACTGGTGTATATAGACCAGCTTCTTTGTCGTGTATAACTAAACATACTCTGAGAAAGAGGGAAATGGCTGGTTCTTTCTTTCATTCTATTCTATCTGCTATATTTTCTCCATTTATCTCTTCTGAAGTTCTGATTGAATCAGTTGTTTAGGTACGTTTGCGGAACTGTTTATCATTGTAACCCGATTGTGTTACCCCTGTTAGAATAAGAAAAATGATAGCATCATCATGCAGTGAAAACTCACCAGTTGTTTCGTGTCGGAACTAGTTTGTGGAAATCTAGATGAAGAACTCTACGTGTGGTGGTGACAATATGCCACATCTTCCCCTCTCCAAAAATTAGGGCTTTGGCTGTAGATGATTCTTGGGACATCTTCAACATTTCCAATCCCCCTCTGGTGGTTATGGAAGTACTCCTTGTGCACTGAATCAAGGTAGACCTCTTGAAGATTGTTCAGAAATAAAATACCTGCAGGGATTTCCTTCAACTCATTCAGGCCAGTCATCTCCAGCACCTCCAAACTGACCACTGAACCATTTTCAATCTCCAAAGAATTAAGATGTTCCATGTCTTTCAGATGCAGCCTTCTCAATCTTGGGAACCATCCCAGAACAAACCTCAACTGCGGACCATCGAATGCCCGTTGGAGCCAGAGGAATGCAAGATTTGTCATCTGGGACAACAATGGGAGGGGATCTCTAGTTAGACCACTCCAACCAAGAAAAAGACATGTAAGATTGTTGCAAAAGGAATTGAAGAAAGAGTGCAGATTAGAATCACTCAGTTTTCCCCTCAGGCAAAGCTTCTCAAGGGTGCTTGGCGGTGGACTGATGTCCAGGTTAAGTATTTCCTCCTCGTCACTAGCTAAGATATCTAAGTACACCAACTGCTTCATTCTTTTGATTGACTCAGACAGCACTGAGCAATGAGAACCTCTAACTTTTGTGATCCGGAAGCTTTTTAGCTGAACCAGTTTGTTCGCCTGTTGAACAAAACCCTTGCTTGCCTCTATTGTGAACAATGTCTGCAATGACTTAAGCCTGCATATACCACTAGGAGCACCAACACCGCTACAAGCATTCAAACTTTGAAAACTGGAGTCCTTCACTGTCTCGACAAACAAATGTCGAAGCTTTTCTAGTTTGGTTATTCCACTGGGCAGTCTACTTATGCAACTGTGATGAAGATCCAGTGTTTGCAGATTTGCAAGCTTTCCCAAAGAACTAGGAAGCTTCTTCACCTTAGTCCTACGTAAGCCTAAGTAATGCAGGTTGAAGAGAGATACAACTTGTTTCGGAACTTCGTTGATAAATAGTGCCCCTGATACATCTAACACTCTCAAATATCTAGAGCTGCATATTATTCTTGACAGCAAGGTGTCTGACATTGTGACATCAAACGAAAGGAATGTGCGTACATGTGGTAGATCAGTTAGGATTTCGGAACTGGACTGAGTAATTCCATGTATAGCAAAACGACGTGCCTCATGTGCAGATGTTGCTTCTTTGTTTCCCCATATCATATGGAAACCCCTCGATTTGCATAGCGAGATTGTGACCTCTCGTACGATGCGATGCATCCGACAATGCTTCACCCTGCCATTCTCATTCCTCTTCATGACCTGCAACATTCCTCGATGAATGAGTTCTGATAAGTAATCATGCGCTAGCTCTTCCATCGTAGTTCCTGCCCTGTCCTCCACAAAGCCTTCTGCAATCCAAAGTCTTATCAAATGCTTCCGCTTGATTGTACTGTTCTCTGGGAATATGCTGCAGAACAGAAAGCAATCTTTGAGATATTCTGGTAGATAACGGTAGCTAAGGTTGAGTACATGTTTCAAATGATTAAGGCCTGGATTATTGTCAAAACTGCAAAGCAAGTTGTTGTAGACACGTGTCCATTCGCTATTGTTTCTTTCTCTCAGGGACAGGAGTCCACCCATAGTAACTAGGGCTAATGGTAGACCACAACACCACTTAATAATATCCTTTGCAGTACTGACTAGATCTTCAGGACATGACTTTTCCTTCTCATTTAGGAAAGCCTTCCTGCAGAAAAGGTCCCATGCTTCACTCTCCTCTAATTTTTCAATTTGAATCATATAGCTTTGATCCACAAACTTAGCTATCTGAATTTCCCTAGTGGTTATGATAATTTTGTTTCTGTGCTCACTGTGAGAAAATGCCTTGAGAATAGTACCAACAGATACCTGATCCCAGACATCATCAATAACAACCAAGCAGCTTCGTCCTTTTAAGAATTCTCGAAGTTCAATGATGAGGCTGTGTAGATCCATTATGTCAACATTTGGTGGGATTTCTTTCGTGTCCTTGAAACAATGTCTGATTGTCGTTCTCAACAAAGAGTAAATGTTATATACCTGGGATGTAGCTATCCAGGCACTACAATCATACCTACTCTTTTCAGTCTCGTAAACATTTGAAGCAAGTGTGGTCTTGCCTATTCCCCCCATTCCCAAGATAACCATTACCGAAGTACTTGAATCTTTTTGTGCTAACCAATTGATCAACAACATTTTGTAGTTACCAAACCCAATCATATCATCTGAATTAATGAAGTAACCACACTGAGGTGAATATGGAAGGGCACAATGATAGTCACTATCCAAATTGCCTCTGCCCAATAGCTCATTACTGGTATGAATCCATCTGTCTTTCATCTCGGCGATGTGCCGAAGGTCTCTTTCAATCTCCTTCAGCCGTTCAACAATTTGATGCCACAAACAAAGGTGTTGAGATCTTCCAAATTTCCTTTTGACTGAAGTGAACCGCCCACCCTTTTGCTGGCCTAATAGATGAACATACTCATCAATTATGTCTTCAACATCCAAGGCTACCTTCCTAACAGCATCCACCCATGCTTCGACTGTTCTGGTCTGAACACTCTGCAAGTCGGCCTGTGACAGGAACGCATGAATCACAGACAACTCCTTCTTGATTCGGTTCATGTGTCCAGTGAGCTGCCCAAATAGCGACACTTCTGTTGACAAGAGGTTCCGGATTTGCTGCAGTACATCTGCACCGAGTGCAGCAGTGATTTTGCCAAGTGCGATAAGGAGCACGGACTCAGCCATTTACACTATCTGGTTATTATAGATAGCGACGATGATGATGTTTGCTTTTAATTAATGAACACAAAGCACTAGCAATAGCTACATATCAGCTTCAGTCCTAGCAAACAAAAACAAAAGTTGATGGTACTGTGAACTAATTGATTAGTGAGGAACTTAAAAAAACACAAATACAAGATAATAGTTCAATCATCTTAAACTACAATATATGTGATATACTTTTTTATTGTTATTGTTAAATTTTTTAAAAAATATAATAGCAGGGGAAATATAAAATAAAATCCTCTGTTTGGTACAAAAGGTGAAATAGCTTTAGAGTCAGAATTACCATATAGAGGCAAATAGAGGCACAAGATCATGGTCTCTTACCAAATAGAGGAAAACAAATATTGCCAAAACATTTCCAATAATCAAAATCTTGTGCAGATAGGTAAGAAAACAGTGGATGATAGCAGGTCAACAGCAGGCTACAAAAAACCAACTCTGAAATGTATCTGACAGAAATTTTACTGTAACACCTAAATCTACTTAGTAGGAGTGATGCTGAAATACCCACTCTGTTGCTCATTGTGTTTCTTCACATCGTGACGGTTCTACAGCTCCAGATGGGACTAAGAATGAGAACAGGCACGCCTTCTAGTAAGCCCGTTTGTGTTTCTGCCTTCTATTAACCAGTTTCAGAGCTTGTGAGCTGCAGGATTTTTAAGACAAACTGTAGATGGTATTACTATTGGGATCATATATTATTTGACAAACAGGATTTATAAGACAAACTGTGGGCGGTATTATTTGCTGGAAATGTAGATGATTGAAACAGCTCAGCAATGTTTATATTTCATGCGTTCAAGTCACTGCAATGTCATCTACAAGTCGTGACAGGCATCGGACTAGATATTATTTGAAGAACAACTAGCTGATTACTTTATATTTGCTGGACATGTAGATGATCGAAACAGCTCGCCAATCTCTACGCTTTATGCGTTGAAGTCAATGCTATGTCAGGAAAGGAGCATTTAAGCTACTTTAATCATGGCTTTAAGCGTCACTTTGATCTGGTAGGACATCGGTTTATTTCTCATATTTTACTTTACTGACTGGGGACAAATTTATACCATAGCCTGTTTCTGATTTCTGATTCCTTCCGCCCCCATTTGGATGCATAGAATTTGAACAGACGGATTCCATTTCCATTTGTTGGGAATTTAAATCCAAGGGAATTAGATTGAACTGTCATTTTTCTATTTGGACGCCACTTGGAACTTATAAAATCTGAAATCTAACAAAACTGAAGAACACGAGATCAATATTCAGATCAGAAAATGGCAATAGCTATGCAGTTTGTTAAAGATCGACCCACAAAAGTGAAGTCATGGCATAAGTAAAGATTACAGAGAACGAAGCAATGGAAGAAAACCCCACCTGAGAACTTCACGGCCGGTAATGGCGTGCCAGATATTCCCATCCCATCCAATCCGACCGATTTGCTCTCTCTCTCTCTCTCTCTCTCTCTCTCTCTCTCTCTCTCTCGGGCCCACGAAGTTATCGATTTCCTGGGAGCGTCCGACCCTCGAGCAAGCAGCTGAACTCCTCCTCCCCCCGCTCCTGCCGCTTCTCGGCGACTTAGGCCTCGGAGAGAGTCATTGACGGCGGCGGCCACGAGGGGATCGGCTCCAAATCTCCGATTTCCCCACCGGCGCCATTCCCTGGCTGCTTCGCACCAGGGAGATGAGCTCCTGCCTCTTCTCGGTGACCTCAGAGGTGCCATCATTGCGTTGGCTTAGCCGGCCGAGGACTCATCACATAGTGGCCCAGGGAAGGGGGACAGTTCCGAACTCCAAGTGTCTTACTGCGAGGACCCGTTAGGCTGAGTTCTTTACCTCGTCTTCCCAACTCCTTTTTTTTCACGCGCACGTTTTTCAAACTACTAAACGATGTATTTTTTTGCAAAAAGTTTCTATACAAAAATTGCTTAAAAAAATTAAATTAATCTATTTTTCAAAAAAAAAAGCCAATATTTAATTAATCATACGCTAATGGACTGTTTCATTTTCCGTGCGCAAACTGTGTTGTGGGAAATTCATCTAACGAACACACCCTTAGGGACCCTAGGAAGTGGTACTTGCTGTTCTCACGGGACAAGACAGGTGGACACGTATCCCGTTGGATACCATGTCACCTTGAAGAGCAGTGCGCTGGCTGCAGGGCCCACCTATTGAAACTTCAGTCTCACACCCTAAAAGATCAACAGTTGATACAGTTCAGTCCAACATAGTCATACAGCAACTTCCATGGATCTTTTGATCATCTTCTGACCAAATCAACATGAGGTTTGGGAAGTGATGGAAAATACAAATCAAGGGCTACCGGTCTCAGAAACATAGGTCCATGCAGGCAGCTTTTGCAGGTCCATCTCTACCATAGAGCTTCTAATGCTTGGGCATTGCTGAACACCACATGGTAGCCAACATTACGTGGTTCCAATTCCAAAAGTTTCTGAGCCGCATAAGAAGCAAGATTACTGTTCGAGTATGTTTTGCAAGAAGCAAGGAGAGCACCTCAAATTCTCCCATCTGGCTTAACATTCATACTGCTGATCACTTGTAAACCATCATCTAGGTTACCTGACCGACCAAGAACATCCACCATGCAAGTGTAATGACCAAGCTCAGGTGTGATGCCAAACGTTCTTGTCATGCAATCAAACAATTCATGAGCTTCATTGACAAGCCCGGAGTGACTACATGCTGACAGCAAGCTCAGGAAGGTCACCTCGTTCGGCCTTACTCCTTCGTCTAGCATCCTGTGGAACAGTGCTAGAGCCTCCTTACCATAGCCATGGATCGCGTATGCTTCAATCATTGAACTCCAGGCAACAATATCTTTATGATGGATGCTCTCAAAGCACTTTTGCGCCAAATTAACGTTCCCACAGCTAGCATAGAGTTTAACAATGGATGTCTCCAAGGCACTATTCTCAGATTGTGCATCATAATTGTTTCTTATCATATACCCATGAGTTGCTTTACCTAGCCATAATGCACCAAGTTCTCTGTAACTGATGAATAATCCTTGCAGCATGTCAACACTGGGAACAAATGAAGAATTCAACATTCTCCACTTCTACAAACTGTCCACAGTAAATGAACCCCCAATTCATGGCTGACCATATGCAGCTGTCTGTTTCGCTGAATTCTTCAAACAACTGAACTGACGAGGCCAATCTGGTGCATTTGGCATAAAAATCTACAAAGGATGCCACCAAAATTGCATCACTGAGACCGCTCCTAAATGCAAAAGAATGCAGTTTCTCACCTTCTCGGAGACACTTGTGCTTGGCGAATGCAGCAACTACTGTGGTTAAGGTCTAGCAGCTAGGACACACCTCGTCTCTTCTCATCTTTCGATACATTTCAGTGACTTTGGAAATGTTCCCTTCCGAAGAATACTCTGAGATCATAATGTTCCAAGAAATTGCATATCTCTTCTCGGAGACTGCTCGAAGCCTCGAACAGTGCCACCACGACGTCCAAGGCTGGCATCCTGCACAAGTGCGTCAAGATCGAGTTGAGAACTAGGAGATTATAACTTAACCCACTCTTCACTGCGTAGGAGTGCTCTGCCTCCCGCCGGCGACGTCGTCCTTGCCCGTGCACACACCGAGCACCACCGCGAGCGTCACGGCGCTCGGCTCGCAGCCGTCCACCCGCATGCCCGACAGCAGCCGGGACACCTCCTGGACGTCGCCGATACCGGCATGCGCGGAGACCAGCGACGTCCAAGAAACCACGTTGTGCGCGGGCATTTCGTCGAACAGCTTCCTGGCGCGCGGGACCATCCCGCGCCGCGCGTAGGCATTCACCAGCGTGTTGCAGAAGTAGACATTGGCGGCGAAACCCGCCCTGACGCCGACGAGCCCGGCCTCGCCGCGGCGGGCGGGGAGGGATGCCGCGGCGCAGTTGAGGAGCGGGAGCGTGTAGCCGTCCGGGCGTGCGCCGGCGCGGAGCATCGCGGCGAAGGTGGATACAGCCGCCGCGGGCAGTCCGGAGTCGAGGCGGTCCCGGATGGTGGCGTTCCATTGGCCGGTTGTGGAGGAGTTGGAGGAGGAGTAGCAGGAAGAGGGTGGGCTGAGGTGGGCGGCGCCGGCGCGCGATGTTGACGGAGAAGACGGTAGCAGAGCAGGTGCTCGACGAAATGCGGGGAAAGAGTTCGGACCCATTCCAACGAGGCTATAGACAGCCAAATGGGCCAGAGGCACGTGGGCCGGCCCGGGCACGGCGGTACTGTAGCAGGCCCAGGCACGGCCGGCGCGTGCCTCAGCCGACGCCGTGGCCCGGCACGAGTACTGTAGCGGCCCACGTTTTATAATCATCTTTTTTATATTTATTTCCCTAATTTCCTATTTTTTATAAATTATAATCATATTTTTTATTTTCCCTTTTTTTTCTTTCTTTTAATTTTTCATCTATTTTTCCTTTTTTAATTTTTTCCCTATTTTCCTCACTGTTTTTTCATTTTTTTTATTTTTTCCTATTTTTCCCTCTTTTCCTCCTTTTATTCCCTTTTTTTCTCTATTTTTCGGATTCCCGGGCTGCGGCCGGCCCACGTGCCCCCGCCGGCCCGCGTGCTGATTCGTGCCCGTGCCGGCCCAGCACGGCACGACAGCGTGGTGGGCCGTGCCTGGGCCGCGCACGCGGCACACGGGCCGGCACGGCACGGCCCGCTACAGGACACGTGCCGTAACGGGCCGTGCCGAGTCGTGCCGTGGACCGTGCCAGCCCGGCCAGCCCACCTGGCTGTCTATAAACGAGGCCGAGGGCGAAAATGTTTCTCACTCTGACGGAGCGTGACGCTCCTCACCGGGAAACCGCACGGGCCCCCCTTTGCCGGTTCGGCCGGGGGCACTAAGTGAGGTTCTTCGCCCTCGATCTGAGGAACGTCAGCGAGAGAGGAAACACACAAGACGCGGGCGATGTAGACAGGTTCGGGCCGCTGAGAAGCGTAACACCCTACTCCTGTGTTCTGGTGGATCTGGGGGTCTCCAACAATACAAAGAGAGTTCGGTCTCCAGAGCGTATTCGCCGGAGTCCTCTTCCTCTTTCCTAGGCCTGGGCCTCCTTTTATCTGGCCAGGGGTCACCACATGGGCCTCAAGTTGCCTAAGAAAGGAAACATTCTTTTTACAATGAGGGCTAGTCTACAGCCGGAAGTGACCTCTGACAGGCATGGTACACGCCTTCTGCCCCGCTCGCCAGCTCTCCCGGTGGACGCCCGTTTCAACCTTCATTCAATGGCCAGCGACTTCCTTGCCATGCTTGCGCTGTAGTCTGGAATGGATCTGACTGGGACTGACATACCAACTCCAGGAGTTAGCACGCCGGCTCCGGCTAGGGACGAGAGCCAGGAGGCTCTCATCATTCTGACGGGACGGGGCGAGGCGTGCGACAGGCCGCCTGTCGCCACCTAACCCTCGATCTGACCGGTCTGTGACCGGTCACACACCGCGACCTGTCACGGACCGGATAAGCGTGCGCTGCGCCGCATTAAATGCGGCGTGGCGCGCTCGCCTGATCCGCTATAAATGCGGTTAGGTGAGCCCTGCTGTGCTCACCTAACCCACACACGTGGCGCCAAAATCACAGGGGGTCGGGACGCCCCAGCCCTCGGGGCCGAAACGGGAGCGGCCCGACCCCTCGGGGAGACAGAGGGAGGGGTGGCCACGTCACCCTTGGGCCCGACCCCCCCGAGGGGGTCGGGCCACGTGGGTGACCGCGGCCACTCAAGCCTCTAGTCATGATACCCCCGGTCCCATGTCACCGACAGTAGCCCCCGGCGTTACGCCAGGGCGACCGCCCCCCTCGAGGGAAGCGCTCGGGCGTGACGCCACTCCTTAGGCCCGGTGACGGGTGGGGCCGGCCCCTACAGGCGGACAGAAACCCAACGGTCGCGAATCGCGCGCATCGGCAAGAGAAAACCGACCGATAATAATGAGCGGCCTCTTTAAGACCGCTACATTACTCGAGCAGCGCGGGAATCGGGACGAGCCGGTTCGTTTCGCCTGGGGATATGATGACGGCGTTTTTCACGGTCGGCGAGCGCAGTTAATGCTCGCACGATCTGCCCCATCTCAACCGCCACGGCCGCACGTCTGCCGCGTGCGCCGCAAACGGGCGAGTGGGGTTAGTGGAGGCGTGGGCGCGAGAAACGAGGGGGCGAGGTAGTGGGCGCAGGAAGCGAGGAGCCGGGCATAGCGTTGGCAAGGGTATAAAGACGCCGAGGAAGGGATTCGTTTCCTTCCTCTCTCCATTCTTCCCCTTGCCTTCGCCACTCGTGCCCTAACTCTTCGTTTCCTGTGCCCTACCCTTGCCGCACGCGCTCGCTCTCAAGCTCCTCCTCCGCCGGCGCCATGGCACGGGGCTCCGCACCGCTCGACGGTAGCGTGCTGCCGCCTTCCCGCATCACGAGCGAGAGGCAGGCCGGGCTGCCGCGCCGATTCATGCCGGAATCTGCCACCGGCCGGGAGGTGGTCACGCTGGGCGAGGGACGCCCGGCGCCACACTACCCGGGGCGGTCCGTCTTCTTCCTCTCTTTCGCAATGGCGGGGCTGGTCCCGCCATTCTCTACTTTCTTCATGGATATTTTGGAGTTCTACGATCTCCAGATGGCGCACCTCACCCCCAACGCGATAATGACGTTGGCCATCTTCGCGCACCTGTGCGAGATGTTCATCGGGGTGCGCCCGTCTCTCCGGCTGTTCCGGTGGTTCTTCACCGTGCAGCCGGTGTCGCCGCCGACGGCAGTCGGTGGCTGCTACTTCCAGCCGCGGGGGCAGGTGCTGAACCGCTACATTCCCTGCGTCCTCCGCAAGAAGTGGGACGACTGGAAGAGCGATTGGTTCTACACCCCCCTCGCCGCGAAGCGCGCCTCCGACTTCCGAGCCAGCCCCCGGCGCAGGCCTCCAGCTGGCGGGCGGCGGTGGATCTGGGGGACGGCTACGACGCCGTTCTTGACCGCCTGGCGGGTTTGTGTCACGCCCGAAAATTCACTAGTAATTTCCGAACTAATTTGTGCATTACAATCCTCGTCCAGGAATCAGCCGAGGTACACAAATCGACAATTTATATACAGAATCATCAAAATAATAACGTTACATGCTTACAAAAGTAAAGAAAACTGCAGCGGACAAACGATCTAGCGATGACTTCAACTCCACTCCCACAGGCAGCTCAACTGGGTCTAAGCCAAACGTCTTCTCCTTCTGGATCCTTTTTCTCCAACTGAGGTTTGATGATTATTGCAAGGTGAGTACATGGAATACTCAACAAGCCACACAGCAAGTATGCAAGTGCACAGGGATACAAAGGATGGCAATAATAGGGTTCATTTGCAAAGACAGCATTTAGCAAATATCTGAGAATTGTAAAACAGTTGAGTTACTAAATATCAATATTAACCAATCACTGCACAACACACCAATGCTGCACAGGCCCAACCAAACTTGAACAACCAATCCCGGTCGTACAAATCAAACCTCCAAACCGGAATTAACCATTCCATACCAGGAGTTAAGCCAATTATCATCATATATCACATTATTATTATTATTGATGAACAAGTGGGACTAATCACGAAAAACATTGTTAGGCTCGCCCATAACCGCGGGCACGGCTATTCGAATAGTTTTACTCTGGCCAGAGGTGTACAAATTTACCCACAAGACACAGCCCCACAACATGTTGCCATGCCCTCAGTACCACCACGGTACCTCGATAAGGAGCTGTGACAGTACCCCTCGCATAACACAATTCAAAATAGTGCACCGTTCCCGGATCATAGTCACCCCCTTTAACCAAGGTATGGACTCCCCAGCGACCCCCATGGACTTATCGCCACTTCACAGTCTGGTGCCCCACAATGAACCATACTATACAAAAGATAAAGCCGTTGCCCACGCTGGCTTGTGGTTAGTACGGTTAATGCTTCACAACAGTAGCTCGCGAACCGGTCCTTAATTGTCATGAGCACAACTATCCAAACCTCAAACCATGTGCTCACAACCCACCATTAATCAGGTTTGAGTTGGCAAATTAATTAACCAATCACGATTGACCATCGTGAGCTACCATTAAATATCCATCATTAAGTATTAGTGAAACATTAGTTATCCCAATAGTGTGCTAATGTTTCTAAGCATGACTAAGCAATTATCCTGCTATCTAGTTGAACCAATATATAACGTCCAACTAGTCAAATTTATAACCCAAGGTATCAAGGAATAGGATAATCAATGCAAATTGGCCATAACAAAGGAATAGGTTCACGCCACCCAATGACATTCAAAAATAAATGCACATTTGAAATAAATAGAGAATTTAAATATAGGATCAACATGCTCAAAGGATTGTGTTTGGGATCTGTGTGACTTGCCTTGCAAACAAGCGTCTTAACTCGTCTTCAGGAACTTTTCCAACGAACAAACGATCCTTCGAAACGACTGAAAACTAAACCTAGAACGCAAAACGAAAAAACACTAATAAAAACCAAATAAACAGTACAAATAAAAAAACATACATGGGTTGAGCTTAAATTTAGATGAATTTAGAGACTTGAACGACCTCATTCTGAGTTCATATGAATTAGTTATGATTTTTACAAGATTTACTCCAATTAAAGATTAATTAAAAAGATTAAATAGATTTATGACACAATTTATATTTATTATTATTATTAAATAGACCTTGATTTTAGATAAATTTAGCAACTGGAACCACATTAATCCGAGTTACGATGAATTAATTATGAATTAATGAAGTTTACCGATTTAATCGCTGACATCAGCGATGACATCATCGCCGGCGGAGAGAGAAAGAGCTTGCGGGGAGGAGATTTCCGGCGACGGCGGAGAGAGGGAGGGGTGGCGGCCGAAAGAGGAGAGGGAGGGGGTTCTATTTATAGCCATGGGAGAGAGAGATCGAGCTTGAAACGCAAGGAATTGCGCCGGGAAAACCTAGGGTTTGGTGGAGAGATAAACTCGAAAACGAATCCAAATTCGCACCGAATTCAAAAGGGATAAAATCGGATTTTTGGGGGAAGAGATAGAAGAAGATAAGGGAAACAAATCCCCTCAACTAATTTTGGAAAAGATCGAGAGGGGAGGCCGGATTTGGAGTAGAAAACGGCGCCGGGTCGGGCTCTGTTCGGCCGGCTGGAGGTTGAAGACACACTGTAGCGAGGAGGAGGCAAAGTGGACTTTTGCTGTGACTTATTTTCCTTAGCCCGATTGAAGGAGGAGGCAAGTGGACTCTTTCTTACTCTCTATTCGGCCGGCTAAAGAAGGGACCACAAACAGACTTGCGCCAAGGGAGGGAGAGGGGCTGCTGGCTCAGGTTGGGCTCGGGCTGGGAATCGGCCCAAAAACAAGAGAGGGATTTTAATTAACTTTTGATTTAAATAATTGCTCAAATGATCTTTTTATTATTAAAAATACTTCCAATGCTCAAATAATTCCAAGAAAAATCCTGAAAATACTTGAACACATAAAGTATTTAATAAAATTATAATCAGATCCTTTAATGATCAATTTATTTTTTTAATATTTACTGAAATGTTATTTGTATTATTAAAATTAGTATTTGAGCTCCGAAAAATCCGAGAAAATTCCAGAGAGTGTAATTAACTATGGAGAATTTAATAAAAATTAAATTCTGCCATGTTTAATTATGAAATTTTATTTGCCACATCAACTTCACTTGTAAATTAATGAACATTTAATATAAATTCTAGAAATAATTTATTAAATAATTTATAAATCCCTGAAACGAAAATCAGGGTGTGACAGTCTGCGATCCCAGGGGCTCACGGGGGCCATGGTGTTCGGCGATTACCTCCGTCGCTGGATCGCGCCGCTCCAGCGACGCGCCCGGGGCGCCTGGGAGTACACCGGGCTCGAGGACCACCTAAGGACCCACCAGGGGCGCAAATGGGACTGGGACCCTGAGGACTTCAGGATGGTAGTCCAACGGGTGCTGAATCTCAGCTCCGTGGAGGCATCCCTCATCCCCCAAGGGGTCCTCCCCCTCTGCTGCGACCCAGAGCGCGCCAACATCCTGGCCATCATGCAGGCGGTCGGGGCGTCGGGGGAGCGGGCCCCCCGAGGCCACGACGGCGCGGGCGGGAGCCGCAGGGGGGAACAATCTACCCCGGGAGGGGGTCGTGCTTCTGGGCCCCGCGACGGGGGCCCGGGGGGCAACCGCCCTGCCGACGCCAGGGGGAAGAGGAAGCAGGGAGGTACTCCTCCCCCATCTCCTCCCCGAGGGGGCGGGGCGGTGCGTGCCAGCAGCAGGCGCCCAGAGGGTGCCGTGCCGACGCCGCAGCCCGAGGGGGAGCGAAGGAAGAAACGGCTCCGCAAAATGAGGGAGACCGAGCCATGCCGGGGGAGCCTCATCTCGCCCCCGAGGTGGTCGTTCAGCCGACCTCCCCGCAGGTTCGTTCCCGTGCCCACTGCGGCCGTATTCACACCCCAAGGCGAGTTTTTACTCACCCGTTTCTTTTTGTCTCTGGTTTTTCTTCTGCCTCAGCGAGATCCCGTCGCGCCCCCCACGCCATTCCAAGTCCGGCCGGTCCGAGGCCGAGGAGACGGCGACCGCGGAGGCCCGGAGGCGGGAGGCTGACCGACGGGAAGCCGCGGACCGCCTTCGGGAAGCCGAGGAGGCTGCCCGGGAGGCCGCCCGGGTTCGCCAGGCCGAGGAGGCCGCTCGGGAGGAGGCCAGACTCCGCCGGGCCGGGGAGTCCGCCCGGGAGGCAGAGGCGGCGCGTGCACGCCAGGCAGCCTGCCAAGCCCCCGACCCGACTCCGCCCGAGGCGACGACGACCTCCGAGGCCACCCACGACGAGGCCGCGGGCGCGCCGCCCGGGCCTGACGCCCCGGGCGACGCCGGGACGAGCCAGCTTCGGGGGACGCCCCCGAGGTCCAGCACGCCGATCGGCGGGCCGAGCCGCGCGGCACCCACACCGAGGCGGCTCTCCCCTCTGCCTTCCGCTGCCCCACTGAGCGCGGAGCCCCTCCTGCAGGCCCTGGCCACCGCGAACAGCACGGTGCTGGACGGGCTAAGTGCCCAGATGGAGGCCCTGCAGGCGGAGCGGGCGGAGCTCGACGCGGCGTGGGCGCGCGTCGAGGAGGGGCGGCGCTCGGTGGAGGCCATGGTGGAGGCGGGCCGCAAGGCACACCGCCGGCACGCCTCACAGCTCGAGGCCCGTCGTAGGGACCTGGCGGAGATCGCCAGGGAGGTAGAGGAGGAGCGGGAGACCGCCCTCATCGCCACCGCCGTGCTCGACGAGGCGCGGGACGACCTCCGCCTCCAATACGGGAGCCGGGCGGCGGAGCTAGAGGAGAAGCTCGACGCCGCCCGGGGAGTCCTCGACGCCGCCGCTGCCCGGGAGCGGCGGGCGGCGGAGAACGAGGCGGCGTCCCGCCAGCGCGAAGAGGCCCTTGAGGCTCGCGTCACGGCGCTGGAGGAGCGCGCCCGCGCCCTGGACGCGAAGGAGAGCGCCCTGGCGGACCGCGAGGCCGCCGTCGCCACCCGGGAGGCAACGCTGGCGGCGCACGAGGCCGCCTCCGCCGAAGAGGAGTCCGCACTCCGCCTCCGCGAGGACGCGCTCACCGAGCGGGGGCGAGCTCTCGAGGAGGCCGAGGCCGCGGCGCAGCGGCTGGCGGACAGCCTGTTCCTCCGCGAGGCGGCGCGGGAGGAGCAGGCGCGCCGCAATCTGGAAGGCGCCCGCGCCGAGAGGGCCGCGCTGGACCAGCGGGCCGCTGAGCTCGAGGCGCGGGCGAAGGAGCTGGACGCGAGAGCGCACAGCGGCGGGGCGGCCGCGGGCCACGGCGACCTAGCCGCCCGCCTCGCAGCCGCCGAACACACCGTCGCCGAGCTGCAGGGCGCGCTGGACTCGTCCGCCGGGGAGGTCGAGGCCCTCCGCTTGGCGAGCGAGGTAGGGCCCGGCATGCTTCGGGACGCCGTCTCCCGTCTAGACCGCGCCGGGCGGCAGGCGGGCTTCTGGGACGGGCGGTACGCGAAGTACGCCGCCAACCAGGGGGGCCTCGCCCAGCGCCTCTCGGAGATGGCCGGGGCCCTCGAACGGCTCCCCGAGGAGCTCGAGGAGACGATCAAGTCATCCTCGAGGGACCTCGCCCGGGAGGCGGTGGAGCTCGTACTGGCAAGCTACCAGGCCAGGGACCCTGAGTTCTCCCCGTGGGCAGCGCTGGAAGAGTTCCCTCCCGGAACCGAGGACGGCGCGCGCGCGCAGGTCCGGGACGCCGCCGACCACATCGTCCATAGCTTCGAGGGTACGGCCCCTCGGCTCACGTTCGCCCTCGACTCCGATGAGGAGGACGGCGACGACGGTGCGGACGACAGCGACGACGAGGCCGGCGACCCGGGCGCGTCGGAGTGAGCCCCCAGGCCCCCGCCGATCTTAATAATTTTTCCTTCTTCTTCCGAGGCCTTCGAGCTCCCTTCTTGTATAGACTGGTTTAATCTGCAATCAAATAAAGAGGAAATTTCTATGTCAGTTATGTTTGTTGTGCGTATGAGACGAGGATGGTCTGTGCCGCGGTCCTTCTGAGTCTTGGCTTGAATAAGGGCTCGTGCCCAGGTCCTAGCCTCAAACGGCGCGGGTCGGAGCTAGTGCCTGGGGAGATCCGCGTGTCGAGACTGGCCAGGCCGGGAGCGCGGTGACCGAGGGTTAGGGGGACCCGATTGTGGGCCTTTGTCGATTCCCCCCCGGAGTTCACCACGCCCCGGGGCACGGCTCGGTTCTGGGCCCCATTTGGCGGTTTTAGCCGGCCCGGGCCACCGAGGGCAGGGTCGAGCACGAGCGTACCAATTCAAGCCAAGATTCTTCAAAAGGAAGCGATGGCACAGACACAGTCCTCAGGAAATCGAAAGTGCTTTTATTGAAATACGACAGAGAAAAAAGATAAGTATATGCATGTGGTAGCCCCCGGCCAACCCTGCCCGCCCAGGGGGGGTGCAGGGTTGGCCCGAGCCCGAGACATGACACCCGACCCCCATTAGGGGTAGAAGCGACGAAGATGTTCGATGTTCCACGGGTTAGGCAGCTCTGTGCCGTCGCCCGTGGCCAACCGAACCGAGCCCGGCCGGGGAACGCCGATCACTCGATACGGACCCTTCCACATTGGTGAGAGCTTGCTCAGTCCAGCACGCGTTTGGACACGGCGTAGGACGAGGTCGTCGACGCAGAGTGATCGGGCCCGGACGTGGCGCTGATGGTAGCGCCGCAGGCTCTACTGGTAGCGCGCGGCTCGAAGGGCCGCGCGCCGCCTTCGCTCTTCCAGATAGTTGAGGTCGTCTCGGCGAAGCTGATCTTGATCAGCCTCGCAATACATGGTGACCCGAGGGGACCTCAGGGTGAGCTCAGATGGGAGGACCGCCTCCGCGCCGTAGACGAGGAAGAAAGGCGTTTCCCCGGTTGCTCGGCTTGGCGTGGTTCGGTTCGCCCAGAGCACCGCTGGCAGCTCCTCGATCCACGAGTCGCCGTGCTTCTTGAGGATGTTGAAGGTCTTGGTTTTGAGGCCCTTGAGGATTTCCGCGTTGGCGTGCTCCACCTGGCCGTTGCTTCTGGGGTGGGCGGGCGAGGCGAAGCAGAGCTTGATGCCCATGTCTTCGCAGTAGTCGCCGAAAAGCTCACTAGTGAACTGGGTGCCATTATCCGTAATGATACGGTTAGGCACCCCGAACCGAGCAGTGATGCCCCTGATGAATTTAAGCGCGGAGTGCTTATCGATCTTGATGACCGGATAAGCCTCGGGCCACTTAGTGAACTTGTCGACAGCGACATACAGATACTCGAACCCGCCCGGGGCCCGCCTGAACGGTCCCAGGATATCGAGCCCCCAGACAGCAAACGGCCACGAAAGAGGTATGGTCTGCAGGGCCTGGGCCGGCTGATGGGTTTGCTTGGCGTGGAACTGGCACGCCCTGCACCGCCGGACCAGGTCGACCGCATCGTTGAGAGCCGTCGGCCAATAGAAACCCTGGCGAAAGGCCTTGCCAACCAAGGTGCGTGAGGCGGAGTGGGCTCCGCACTCGCCTTCATGGACATCGGCGAGAAGCTCGACGCCTTGTTCCCGAGGAATGCACTTCAGGAGGACTCCATTAGCCCCGCGCCGATAGAGGGTCCCTTCCACCAGCACGTAGCGCTTGGAGATGCGACGGACGCGTTCACTCCCTTCGCGGTCCTCGGGTAGAGTCTTATCTGCGAGATACGCCTGGATCTCAGTGATCCAAGCAATCAATCTAGGGGAGCTGGGAGCGCTCCCCTCGGGTCCCGAGGCCTGGACTCCGACGGGCCTCGGGGGCCGTCCAGGCGCGTCCGTCTCCCCTAGGGGGTCAGGTCGCGCCGACGGCTGGGCAAGCCTTTCTTCAAAGGCGCCCGGTGGGGTCTGGGCTCGCGAGGAAGCGAGCCTTGAGAGTTCGTCGGCGACCGCGTTATCCCGCCTGGGCACGTGCCGAAGCTCTATCCCGTCGAAATGGCGCTCCACACGCCGCACCTGGCGGACGTAGGCGTCCATCTGCGGGTCAGAGTACTGGTACTCCTTACAGACCTGGTTAACGACCAACTGGGAGTCGCCTAACACCAGGAGGCGGCGGATCCCCAGTCCAGCCGCCACTCTGAGTCCCGCAAGGAGTCCCTCGTACTCCGCCATATTGTTGGTCGCCCGAAAGTCGAGGCGGACCAGGTATCTGAGGATGTCTCCGCTCGGCGAGGTCAAAGTGACCCCCGCACCGGCGCCCTGAAGAGACAGGGAGCCGTCGAACTGCATCACCCAGTAGGCGGTGTGAGGCAGCTGCGAGGGGCCCGGGCTGGCCTCGGGGACGGAGACGGGCTCGGGAGCTGGGGTCCACTCCGCTACAAAGTCGGCGAGGGCCTGGCTCTTGATCGCGTGGCGTGGTTCAAAGCGCAAATCGAATTCAGAGAGTTCGATTGCCCATCTCACCACCCGTCCAGTACCCTCTCGGTTATGCAAGATTTGGCCGAGGGGGTAAGACGTAACCACCGTGACCCGATGCGCCTGGAAATAATGGCGCAACTTCCTCGAAGCCACCAGAATAGCGTAAAGCATCTTCTGGGCCTGAGGGTATCGGGTCTTGGCGTCCCGGAGGGCCTCGCTAACGAAGTAGACGGGCCGTTGCACCTTTCGGCGGGGCCTATCCTCTTTGCCAGGGGCCGCGTCTCCAGGGCGCTCTCCGTCCGAGAGGCCGTGCGGGGCGCACTCGGCTTCTGTGCCGACGACCTCGGGGTCAGAGGGCGACAGGCGCGGCCTTCCCGCAGTGGCCCCGGGGCCATCCTGGGGGTCGGGGGCGCCTGGCACCGTCAGACAAGCAGGCGGAGGGCCAGCTCCGGCCGTCGGGAGCCTTAGGCCGCCGTTCGGCTCGGGGGCCTCTCCTCCCTGCTCTCTCCCGGGTCGAGCCGACACAGGGTGGGGGGGCGCGGAGTGAGGGTTGTCCTCGTCACGCTCCACGACCAACGCCGCGCTGACCACCTGCGGGGTTGCCGCCAGGTAGAGTAGCAACGGCTCATCTGGCTCCGGGGCGACCAGGACTGGGGGAGAACTGAGGTACGCCTTCAACTGAGTGAAGGCCCGCTCAGCCTCCTCCGTCCAGGTAAACGGCCCGGAGTGCTTGAGGAGCTTAAATAGGGGTAGCGCCTTCTCTCCCAGCCTCGATATGAACCGACTTAAGGCGGCCATGCAGCCGGTGACGCACTGCACATCCCTAAGCTTGCTGGGGGGGCGCATCCGCTCTATAGCTCGTATCTTCTCGGGGTTGGCCTCGATGCCTCGGGCAGAGATCAAGAACCCGAGAAGTTTGCCCGCAGGCACGCCGAACACGCAGTTATCGGGGTTCAGCTTTATGCGGGCGGAGCGGAGACTTTCGAAAGTTTCCGCTAAATCCGAGAGCAAGGTCTCTTGGTTGCGTGTCTTCACAACCAAGTCATCAACATAGGCCTCAACATTGCGTCCTATCTGGCTACCCAAGGAAATTCGAGTAGTACGTTGAAAAGTAGGACCTGCATTCTTTAACCCGAAAGGCATTGTCGTATAACAATAAGTTCCTATGGGGGTAATGAATGTAGTTTTCTCCTCATCCTCCCTAGCCATGCGAATCTGATGATAACCAGAGCATGCATCTAGAAAACACAAAAGGTCGCACCCCGCGGTGGAGTTGACAATCTGATCTATGTGTGGCAGGGGGTAAGGGTCCTTAGGACATGCCTTGTTGAGGTCTGTGTAGTCGATGCACATCCGAAGCTTGCCGTTCGCCTTGGGAACGACGACCGGGTTCGCCAGCCACTCCAGATGGATGACCTCACGGATGAATCCGGCCTCCAGAAGTCGCGCCACCTCCTCGCGGATGAAGGCTTGACGTTCCGGGGCCTGCCACCGCACTTTCTGCCGGACCGGCCTTGCGCCCGGCCGCACGGCGAGACGATGCTCAATCACCTCCCTGGGGACCCCGGGCATGTCCGCCGGTCTCCAGGCGAAGACGTCGGCGTTTGCCCGCAGGAAGGAGACGAGCGCGTCTTCCTATTTGTCGTCCAGAAGACCACCGATTCGTGTGGTCTTGGACGGGCCGTCGCCCAGGGCAACCTCCTTGACCGGGACCTCGTCGCACGTGACCATCCGCTGCCTTGGGGCGGGCGGGACGGAGGTGCTGAGCCTCTCATCACCGCCCGCGGGCTTGGATGCCGCGGCGAGGTGGTCCGCGCGCTGCTCCATACAAGCAAGCGCGACTTTGAGGTCGCCATGGACGGTGATGGGGCCACCGGGGCTCGGCATCTTCATCTGGAGATAGGCGTAGTGTACCGCCGCCATGAACTTCACCAACGCGGGCCTCCCCAGGACCGCGTTGTAGGGCAGACTGAGGTCCGCCACATCGAAGTCCACCCGCTCCGTGCGGAAATTGGCGGAACCACCGAAGGTGACCGGGAGGTCGATATGACCCAGCGGCCAGGTGTGCCCCGGCGTCACGCCAATGATCGGCTAGGATGGTCGGAGCACCATCCCCGGGGACTTGATGGCATCAAAGGCTGCGGGGGAAAGGATGTTGAGGGCTGCACCCCCGTCTACGAGGACACGCCTCAACTTCACATTGCAAACGGTGGGGGAAACCACCATCGCGATCTGTCCTCCCCGGGCAACGCACGGCGGGTGGTCGGTCTGGTCGAAGGTGAGGGCAACCTCCGACCACCGCGCCCGCCGCGTCGCCTCATGGGTAGGGGCCGTGGCCAGAAGCTCGCGCTTCATGGCCTTGAGGCTCCGGCGAGAAGCGTGAGCGCACGCTCCCCCATCGACGGTGGCCTCAGGCTCCTGAAACCCCAGGTCATCGTCGCCATCGTCGATGTCCTCGGCGGGGGCCTTCTGCTTGGCCTCACCTCGCCGGTTGCCGGCGGGAGCCGCCGGGGCCTTGCCCTCACGGCACTCCTGCCTCTTCTCCTCCTCCCACTTCCTCGTCCGCTCAGCCAAACTTTTGACCGCGCGGCAGTTCGCGAGGTCGTGGAGGGAGGTGTTGTGCACGGTGCACCACTTGCCGGTCGGACGCTCCCTGCTGGGAACGCCGGCCTCCTTCTTTTTGTCGCTCGCAGGCCTCCCCTTTCGGGGGGCCCGCGAAGCGCCCTCGACGGCGAGGACATGACCCTCGTCGTCGGAACGGGCCGACCTCTTCTTCCTTCTCCTGTCCCGTCGCCCTGACCGAGCGGCGGACCCGGGGGCGGCCGGAGCTGCCACGCCAGAACCGGAGGAGTTCCAGGTCCAGGCCTCCTCCTTGCGGGCCACACGGTCCGCGAGCTCAAAAAGCTGCACGGTGGTCTGGGGCTCCTTGGAGGCGATCTTCTCGAGCATGCGGTTGTGCCGCACGCCCTCCCTGAATGCGTAGATCACCGCGTGTGCGGGGATGCATGGTATGGTGTTGCGGACTTGACAGAACCGCTGAATGTACGAGCGAAGAGACTCATCGTCCCTTCGCTGTACCGCATGCAAGTCCGCCTCTTCGCCTGGGCGTGGATATGTGCCCTGAAAGTTCGTGGTGAACTGCTGGCACAAATCCTCCCAAGAGTGGACCGACGCGGGTGGCAAGTTCATTAGCCAACCCCGCGCCTGACCCTTCAGGGCCATGGGGAAGAAATTCGCCATGACCCTGTCGTCACCCCCCGCGGCCTCGATCCCGGTCGTGTAGATCTGGAGAAACTCGGCGGGGTTGACGCTTCCGTCGTATTTTTCGGTGATGGTGGGCTGGAACCTTGGGGGCCAACGGACGTTCTGAAGGCTCGCCACAAAGGCTCGACAGCCGGCACCGCCGACCGGGGACACGGGGGGCTGGCCCCCGTGACCGGACCGAAGTGGCGCTCCGGACGAGGAAGCGCCCTCCGTTGCGTGGGCGGCGCGACGAGCGTCGCGCCGGCGCTCGATATCGAGCCGGGCATCCGGCCCCCCACGCACATCTTCTTGGGTCGAAGGCGTTGACGAGGGAACGGCGGACGAGCGGCGTGTAACGGCCGTCGTTCGCCGCGCCCTCCGCCTCGACGACATGGAGCCAGCGGCGGCAGCGCCAGAGGCCCCGGCGGCGGAGGACCGCCCGCCGGCGTCTAGGCGCTGCTGCGCCGTCATGACCAAGCCGGCCACGTCATCCAGCCAACGTCGGGCTGGAGTCTCTGGATCGGGGACGACGGGCGGGTGACGCAGGAGCGCGCCCGCAGCCTGGAGCGCGCCCTGGGGCGTGCCGCCATCGCAGTAGACGAGGCGGCGACGCGCCCCGTCTCGCCGTCCTCCCTCGTCGCTCGCGAGCGGCGAGGTCGCGGATCCTTCGACCTTCTCGAGCGCCTTCCCCCGCCCAAGACTTTGGCGAGAGGGGGACGGCGGGGTGTGAGCCTGACGGCGCGGGTTCTGCTCCCTGTCATCACCGCTAGCGCTCGGAGAGAGGCTGTGCGCCACTGCCCGTTCGGCCATAGGGCTGACCGGGAGAAGCTTGACCCACACGAAAGAGGATGAGGGCTTAGAAAGACACGCGCCCCCTACCTGGCGCGCCAGATGACGGAGCGTGACGCTCCTCACCGGGAGACCGCGCGGGCCCCCCTTTGCCGGTTCGGCAGGGGGCGCTAAGTGAGGTTCTTCGCCCTCGATCTGAGGAACGTCAGCGAGAGAGGAAACGCACAAGACGCGGGCGACGTAGACAGGTTCGGGCCGCTGAGAAGCGTAACACCCTACTCCTGTGTTCTGGTGGATCTGGGGGTCTCCAACAATACAAAGAGAGTTCGGTCTCCAGAGCGTATTCGCCGGAGTCCTCTCCCTCTTTCCTAGGCCTGGGCCTCCTTTTATCTGGCCAGGGGTCACCACATGGGCCTCAAGCTGCCTAAGAAAGGAAACATTCTTTTTACAATGAGGGCTAGTCTACAGCTGGAAGTGACCTCTGACAGGCATGGTACACGCCTTCTGCCCCGCTCGCCAGCTCTCCCGGTGGATGCCCGTTTCAACCTTCATTCAATGGCCAGCGACTTCCTTGCCATGCTTGCGCTGTAGTCTGGAATGGATCTGACCGGGACTGACATACCAACTCCAGGAGTTAGCACGCCGGCTCCGGCTAGGGACGAGAGCCAGGAGGCTCTCATCATTCTGACGGGACGGGGCGAGGCGTGCGACAGGCCGCCTGTCGCCACCTAACCCTCGATCTGACCGGTCTGTGACCGGTCACACACCGCGACCGGTCACGGACCGGATAAGCGTGCGCTGCGCCGCATTAAATGCGGCGTGGCGCGCTCGCCTGATCCGCTATAAATGCGGTTAGGTGAGCCCTGCTGTGCTCACCTAACCCACACACGTGGCGCCAAAATCACAGGGGGTCGGGGCGCCCCAGCCCTCGGGGCCGAAACGGGAGCGGCCCGACCCCTCGGGGAGACAGAGGGAGGGGTGGCCACGTCACCCTTGGGCCCGACCCCCCCGAGGGGGTCGGGCCACGTGGGTGACCGCGGCCACTCAAGCCTCTAGTCATGATACCCCCGGTCCCATGTCACCGACACACTCCATCCCAAAATATATCATTCAATGTGATTTCTTCATTTATATTATCTTTTCAACTAATCATATAGTTTTTCACCATTTAATTTCTTCACGTACTTCTCCTTCTCAACCAATCATAATATCTCCAAATAATTTCACTTGATTTCTTAATACATATCCAACCTTAAAGTTTTTATATCTGGGACAAATGTTTATATTTTATGAAAGTTTTTTAAAAACCATTAAAAACTCAGCCTAATAAAAAATTTGAAACAAATAGGCCATGGCTTGTTCATGGCAGGAAGAGAAATTTGCAACATTGATGGATCCTTTGGAATAGTAGAAATTTATAGGAATTTCATAAAAATAATTTTCAATGGCACCCCTTGGAGGCTGGCCACCACCCTTCACTCTTCAAAGAGCCGATTTATTCCCTCTACTACAAGAAGAAGCTGCCTAGGGGCTTCGTCCTCAGGTATGTACAGCTCTTGCTAGATCTTTACATGAATCGATTACCTAGCCGCTCCACTTGATTATTTATATACTTCTCCTTCATGTTCTCTATATGATAATTATTGCATGCATTCTCCAAACTAACATGGACTGAGATATATAGTTGATTGCTTTGTTTGTCTACTGTCATGTTGCCTAGGTGAACCCCTGGCTTGGGAGGTTGCTTTGGGAAGTAATTGGCGACGAATGATGGTGAATTTGTGATATGCTTCTTGCTTCTGTTTGTGCTTTGTCTCCGCTCCTATTCAAGCCAGCTTGTGGTGTGGGCTGTGATGGATTGACTCTGGGCTCTTTGTCTCATCTATTTGGCCGAGTTGGCCAGGGAGCATGATTCCCATGGCTCTGAAATAATAATCGGCCCAGTTTGTGCATGGATGCACGGACCAGCTGATGGCCGACGATTGAGTATTTGAGTTTTAGTGTGTGTGTGTGTGTATGTTTGTTGAATTAAGCACTGTGAGGTCAGTTACTCAGATGCTTGTGTGTGCTTCGATGATGATTTGCTATGTATGCCTGCCAGCATCTGTATGGCTGAGGCAGCGTGTGTCTGTGTGTGAGATTGCTTGCAATGTGAGCATCTGAAGACTCTGAACAAATTAATTAAGGAGCATTTACCTGGCTGTGCTTGAATTGTCGAGACATTTGTGAAGTTTGCCTCATAGATGGTTCATTAATCTTTTGTCAGTAAAAGGTGGTGACGTCTGTTCCATGTCTAGCTACCCGGTAAACACAGATCAGCTGGCCTGCTCATGCACTACGGTGACAGCAGATAATTATTGATCACATGATTTGTCTTGATTAATCAGATAACTACATCCGACTAACATGCAAATTAAGATATTGAGTACAAGTGCCATTTCCCTTATGATTACGGCCATCACTTGACCGGATCTATTACTTGAGTTGGGAACAATATGGATACCAGGATAGAATTGCATCTCATGGTTCGAAAGCACTAATCAGAGGGGACGAACGAACTTGTCGTTCCACCGAGACGATGAAACTGTTAGCCACCGACTTCGATGTGCTGCTTCGATATATTGTCGGATTGCCAGAGCAGAGTAGGGACACTAGGCAAGCAACGACCTTGAAGATTGAAATGGGCAGTGGAGGCAGGTAGCTCGATAGGAGGGTGGTGGTAACGACCTTGCAAGGAGGGTGGTCGTCACGCATCCGCATCTTGGCAACACCTAGTCACTCGACCAACTGAAATAACAATAATAAAAAAAGAAAGCTTCGGTCCAGCGTTTGGCACCAGCTAGTACAGGTATTCCCAGGTACTAAACGAAATCGGGCCGTTGAATGAAGGGGTACAAATGGGACGAGGTAAAATCTCGCAGGACAACTCCAACCAACACTAATACGGGATAGCTCATCTTAATTGGACGACAAGCCTCATCTGTGTCGGAGAGAGGTCCCGTCACGAATCAAAGATAACTGATGTGAGAAATTATCTATATCGGGCATTTTGCCATCATAGATGAGTCAAACTAGGACCAAACTAGGACCCATCACCAATAGGTTTGACCCAGCAGATGAATCAAACTAGGACCAAACTAGGACCCGTCACTGATGAGCTAATCCGTGACGGGCTCATACTTGAATCCGACAAAGATGACTAGGTCACCTTTGTCGGTATGGTATGGCGCCCGTCACGGATGAGCTCATCTCAATCGGGCTTAAACTTAAACCCGTCACGGATGAGTATTTAAACAAAAAAAATAAATTTTATTTTTTAGCTAGCCTCAAGCGTTTGCTAGCCATGCCCGTTGTAAAATGACAGAAGCATATATATATATATATATATATTCCCTTTCCCAGCAACCCCATTCACATAGCCATTCATAGCAATTCACAAATCAAACATATATTCCATGATCACACATCCACATTCACACATCTATTCACATATGCCATTCACATCCATTCACACATCCATTCAGTGATCACCAAACCGCCGACATGCATCTTCAAGAGTTAAGCATCAAAACCTTCAAAATCGAGTTATAAATTGGAATACATTTATATGTAATTAGCATTACAAGTATATACAGAAACGTTAGACCATATTATATTACATATAATATATACATAAATAGTACATAATCGCATGTCTTTGACAAGCATTGAAAAATATTCAACCATTTAGAGATGAGCTAGTTACGACTGTATTCTAAAGCTTCCTTTGGTTGATAACATTTCATCTAGTATGAAACGTGCTAACTCCTCTCTAATGACTTTGAAGTTGTGATGCGGAATGTTGGAAATTTTTTCCTGCATGTGAGGCGCCAAGTTAGTGTATATGTATATACTTTGAAATACTTAGCATATATAGGCGTATACACAATTCACACAATTAAAGCACAAACCTCAAGGTTGAGCAATGTCACCTTTTCTGATAAGGCCCTCATGTTATGGCACACATGGAACCCACACTGGTCGCCAACTTGTTGATAGCATGGGAAGTATATTTTGTGAGTGAGGTTGGGTTTTCCTTCCTTATGCCTTCCGCCTTTTTGCACATATGGGTCCCACGCGTCGTTTAATGCATCTTTAATCTTCGATCAATCGTATGTCTTCTTATCAATTTTGGAGTTAAGGTAGTATACTATACTCCACTTCAGCACTAAGACCAGAATAATCCAATGGTTCCTGCTGCATTAATATATTGCAAGTTAAAAATAAAGCTTTACGCGTCGTGAATTTGCATTTAATTAGTGTCGGTGACATGGGACCAGGGGTGTTGAGATCAAAGGGAAGGGCGGCCGCGGTGATCCACGTGGCCCGTTCCCCCGGAGGGGTCGGGCCCGAGGGTGACGTGGCGGCTGCCCTCCCGGTCTCCCCCCGGGGTCGAGCCGCTCCCGATTCTGCCCCGAGGGTTGGGGCACCCCGACCCCCTGTGGTTTTGGTGCCACGTGCGCAGGTTAGGTGAGCATGACAGAGCTCACCTAACCGCATTTATGGCGGTTCAGACGAGCGCACTACGCCGCATTTAATGTGGCGTGGCGCATGCCTATCCGGTCCGTGACCGGTCACAGCGAGTGACCGATCACAGACCGGTCAGATCGCGGGTTAGGTGGCACCAAGCGACCTGCAGCACGCCTTGCCCCGTCCCGTCAGAATGATGAGAGCCCTCTGTCTCTCGTCTCTCAGTCGGAGCTGGCGTGCCAACTCCCGGAGTTGGTACGTCAGTCCCGGTCAGATGCATTCTAGATTCCGGCGTAGACGAGACGAGAAAGTCGCCTGCCATTTAATGAAGGTCGAAACAGGCGTCCCCCGGATGGGTCAGCTGGCTGAGCAGAGGCGTGCTGCGGCGTCTGTCAGAGGCTGCTTCCGGCAGTAGGATAGCTCTAATTGTAAAAGAATGTTTTCTTTCTTAGGCAGCTCGTGGCCTATATGGTAGCCCCTTACCATATAAAAGGAGGCCCAGGCCTAGGAGAGACGGGATCGGACTCTGGCTGATTTGGTCTAGAGGCTGAACTCTCTCTGGATTCCTTCACATTCACAGATCTACCAGAACACAGGAGTAGGGTATTATGCTTCCCAGTGGCCCGAACCTGTCTAAACCGCCTGTGTCCACGCGTTCTTCCTCGCTGAGATCCCTCAGATCAGGGGCTAAGAACCTCACCTTGCGCCCTCGGCCGAACCGGCAAAGGGGGACCTGCACGGTCTCCCGGTGAGGAGTTTCACGCTCCGTCATCTGGCGCGCCAGGTAGGGGGCGCGCGCGTGTGTTTTTCTGAGCCCCCATCTCCTTTCGTGTGCGCCAAGCTTCGCCAGGTCAGCCCTATGGCCGAAGAGGCAGTGGCGTACAGCCCTTCTTTGAGCGCCAGCGGTAATGGCGGGGAGCAGAACCCGCGCCATCAGGCTCGCACCCCGTCGTCCCCCTCTCACCGGAATCTTGGGCGGGGGAAGGCGCTTGGGGAGGTCGAGGGATCCGCGACCTCACCGCTCGCAGGCGATGGAGAAGGACGGCGAGGCGGAGTGCGTCGTCGCCTCACCTACGGCGATGGCGGCATGTCCCAGGGCGCGCTCCAGGCTGCGGGCACGCTCTTGCGTCACCCGCCCGTCGTCCCCGATCCAGAGACCCCAGCCCAGCGTTGGCTGGATGACGTGGCCAACCTGGTCATGACGGCGCAGCAGCGCCTAGGCACTGGCAGGCGGTCTTCCGCCACCGGGACCTCTGGCGCTGCCGTCGCCGGCTCTATGTCGTCGAGGCAGAGGGCACGGCGGACGACGGCCAACACACGCCGTTCGTCCGCGGTTCCCTCATCAACGCCTCCGACTCAATATCGAGCGCCGGCGCGACGCTCGTCGCGCCGCCCATGCAACGGAAGTCGCCTCCTCCTCTAGGGCGCCGCTCCGTTGCGGTCACGGGGGCCGGCCCCCCGTGTCCCCGGTTGGCGGTGCCGGCTGTCGAGCCTTTGTGGCGAGCCTTCGGAATGTCCATTGGCCCCCGAGGTTCCGGCCCACCATCACCGAAAAATATGATGGAAGCGTCAACCTCACTGAGTTTCTCCAGATCTACACGACTGGGATAGAAGCCGCGGGGGGTGACGACAGGGTCATGGCGAACTTCTTTCCCATGGCCCTGAAAGGCCAGGTGCGGGGTTGGCTAATGAACCTGCCACCCGCGTCGGTCCACTCCTGGGAGGATTTGTGCCAGCAGTTCACCACGAACTTCCAGGGCACATACCCACGCCCAGGCGAAGAGGCGGACTTGCACGCGGTACAGCGGAGGGACGATGAGTCTCTCCGCTCGTACATCCAGCGGTTCTGTCATGTCCGCAATACCATACCATGCATCCCTGCACATGCGGTGATCTACGCATTCAGGGGGGCCTGCAGCATAACCGTATGCTCGAGAAGATCGCCTCCAAGGAGCCCCAGACCACCGCGCAGCTTTTCGAGCTCGCGGACCATGTGGCTCGCAAGGAGGAGGCCTGGACCTGGAACTCCTCCGGCTCTGGAGCGGCGGCTCCGGCTGCCCCCGAGTCCGCCGCTCGTTCATGGCGGCGGGACAGGAGGAGGAAGAAGAGGTCGGCCCGTTCTGACGATGAGGGTCACGTCCTCGCCGTGGAGGGCGCTTCGCGGACCCCCCGAAAGGGGAGGCCCACGGGCGACAAAAAGAAGGAGGCTGGCACTCCCGGCAGGGAGCGCCCGGCCGGCAGATGGTGCACCGTGCACAACACCTCTCTCCACGACCTCGCAGACTGCCGCGCGGTCAAAAGCTTGGCCGAGCGAACGAGGAAGTGGGAGGAGGAGAGGAGGTAGGAGCGCCGTGAGGGCAAGGCCCCGGCGACTCCCACCGGTAACCGGCGAAGTGAGGCAGGCAGAAGGCCCCCGCCGAGGACATCGACGATGGCGACGATGGTCTGGGCTTTCAGGAGCCCGAGGCCACCGTCGCCACCGTTGATGGGGGAGCGTGCGCTCACGCTTCTCACCGGAGCCTCAAGGCCATGAAGCGAGAGCTTCTGGTCGCGGCCCCTACCCATGAGGCGACGCGGCGGGCGCGTTGGTCAGAGGTCGTCCTCACATTTTGACCAGACCGACCACCCGCCATGCGTTGCCTGGGGAGGGCAAATCGCGATGGTGGTTTCCCCCACCGTCTGCAATGTGAAGTTGGGGCGCGTCCTGATAGACGGGGGCGCGGCCCTCAACATCCTTTCCCCCGCGGCCTTTGATGCTATCAAGGCCTCGGGGATGGAGCTCCGGCCGTCCCAGCCGATAATCGGCGTGACGCCGGGGCACACCTGGCCGTTGGGTTACATCAACCTCCCGGTCACCTTCGGTGGTCCCGCCAACTTCCGCACCGAGCGGGTGGACTTTGATGTGGCGGACCTCAGTCTGCCCTACAACGCAGTTCTGGGAAGGCCTGCGTTGGTGAAGTTCATGGCGGCTACCCACTACGCCTATCTCCAGATGAAGATGCTGGGCCCCAGTGGCTCCATCACCGTCCACAGCGACCTCAAAGTCGCGCTCGCTTGTATGGAGCAGCGCGCGAACCGCCTCGCCGCGGTATCCAAGCCCGCGGGCGGTGACGACAGGCTCGGCGCCTCCACCTCGACCACCCCTTGGCAGCGGATGGCCTCAGGCGACGAGGTCCTGGTGAAGGAGGTCGCCCTGGGCGACGGCCCGTCCAAGACCACCCGGATCGGTGGTCTCTTGGACGACAAATAGGAAGACGCGCTCGTCTCCTTCCTGCGGGCAAATGCCGACGTCTTCGCTTGGAGACTGGCGGACATGCACGGGGTCCACAGGGAGGTGATTGAGCATCGTCTCGCCGTGCGGCCAGACGCAAGGCCTGTCCGGGAGAAGGTGCGGCGGCAGGCCCCGGAACGCCAAGCCTTCATCCGCGAGGAGGTGGTGCGGCTTCTGGAGGCCGGATTTATCCGTGAGGTCATCCATCCGGAGTGGCTCACGAACCCGGTCGTCATCCCCAAGGCGAACGGCAAGCTTCGGATGTGCATCGACTACACCGACCTCAACAAGACATGTCCTAAGGACCCTTATCCCCTGCAACGCATAGATCAAATCATCGACTCCACCGCGGGGTGCGACCTTTTGTGCTTTCTAGATGCATATTCAGGATATCATCAGATTCGCATGGCTAAAGAGGATGAGGAAAAAACTGCATTCATTACCCCTGTAGGAACTTATTGTTATACAACCATGCCCTTCGGGTTAAAGAATGCAGGTCCTACTTTTCAGCGTACTACTCGTATTTCTTTGGGTAGTCAGATAGGACGCAATGTTGAGGCCTATGTCGATGACTTGGTTGTGAAAATGCGCAACCAAGAGACCTTGCTCTCAGATTTAGCGGAGACTTTCGAAAGTCTTCGCTTCGCCCGCATAAAGCTGAACCCCGAAAAGTGCGTGTTCGGTGTGCCTGCGGGCAAGCTTCTCGGGTTCTTGATCTCTGCCCGAGGCATTGAGGCCAACCCCAAGAAGATGCGCCCCCCCAGCAAGCTTAAGGACGTGCAATGCGTCACCGGATACATGGCTGCCTTAAGCCGATTCATATCGAGGCTGGGAGAGAAGGCGCTGCCCCTATTTAAGCTCCTTAAGCGCTCCGGGCCGTTTACCTGGACGAAGGAGGCTGAGCGGGCCCTCACCCAGTTGAATGTGTACCTCAGCTCCCCCCCGATCCTGGTCGCCCCGGAGCCAGATGAGCCGTTGCTACTCTACTTGGCGGCAACTCCATAGGTAGTCAGCGTGGCGTTGGTTGTGGAGCGCGACGAGGATAGCCCTCGGCCCGCGCGCCCCTACCCTGTGTCGACCTGACCCGGGAGAGAGAAGGGAGGAGAGGCCCCCGAGCCGGACGGCGGCCTAAGGCCCCTGACGACTGGATGTGGCCCTCTGCCCGCTTGTCCGACGGCGCCGGACGCCCCTGACCCCCAGGAAGGCCCTCGGGCCACTGCGGGAAGGCCGCGCTCGACACCCTCTGACCCTGAGGTCGTCGGCACAGAAGCCGAGTGGTCCCGGCAAGGCCCCTCGGACGATGAGCGCCCGGGGAACGATGCCCCAACGAAGAGGACAGGCCCCACCGAAAGGTGCAGCGGCCTGTCTACTTCGTTAGTGAGGCGCTGCGGGACGCCAAGACCCGGTACCCTCAGGCCCAGAAGATGCTCTACGCGATTCTGATGGCCTCGAGGAAGCTGCGCCATTATTTCCAGGCGCATCGGGTCACGGTGGTCACGTCCTACCCACTCGTCCAGATCTTGCGCAACCGAGAGGGTACGGGACGGGTGGTAAAATGGGCAATCGAACTCTCCGAGTTCGACTTGCGCTTTGAGCCATGCCATGCGATCAAGAGCCAGGCCCTCGCCGACTTTGTGGCGGAATGGACCCCGGCTCCTGAGCCCATCTCCGCCCCCAAGGCCAACACGAGCCCCTCGCAGCTGCCTCACGCCGCCTACTGGGTGATGCAGTTCGACGGCTCCCTGGCCCTTCAGGGCACCGGCGCGGGGGTCACCTTGACCTCGCTGAGCGGAGACGTCCTCAGATATCTGGTTCGCCTAGATTTTCGGGCAACCAACAATATGGCAGAGTATGAGGGACTCCTTGCGGGACTCAGAGTGGCAGCCGGAATGGGGATCCGCCGCCTCCTGGTTCTAGGCGACTCCCAGTTGGTTGTTAACCAGGTCTCCAAGGAGTACCGGTGCTCCGACCTGTAGATGGACGTCTACGTCCGCGAGGTGCGGCGTATGGAGCGCCATTTCGACGGGATAGAACTTCGGCACGTGCCCAGACGGGATAACGCGGTCGCCGACGAACTCTCAAGGCTCGCTTCATCGCGAGCCCCGACCCTACCGGGCGCCTTTGAAGAAAGGCTGGCCCAGCCGTCGGCGTGGCCCGATCCCCTAGGGGAGACGGACGCGCCTGAGCGGCCCCCGAGGCCCGTCGGAGTCCAGGCCTCGAGACCCGGGGGGCCGACCCCGGCCCCCCAAGATTGATCGCTTGGATGGCTGAGATCTAGGCGTTTCTCACAGATCAGACTTTACCCGAGGACCACGAAGGGAGTGAACGCGTCCATCGCATCTCCAAACGCTACGTGCTGGTGGAAGGGACCCTCTACCGGCGCGGGGCCAACGGAGTCCTCCTGAAGTGCATTCCTCGGGAACAGGGCGTCGAGCTTCTTGTTGATGTCCATGAAGGCGAGTGCGAGGCCCACTCCGCCTCGCGCACCTTGGTTGGCAAGGCCTTTCGCCAGGGTTTCTATTGGCCGACGGCGCTCCACGATGCAGTTGACCTGGTCCGACGATGCAGGGCGTGCCAGTTTCACGCCAAGCAAACGCATTAGCTGGCTCAGGCCCTGCAGACCATACCTCTTTCTTGGCCGTTTGCTGTCTGGGGGCTGGACATCCTGGGTCCCTTCAGGATGGCCCCGGGCGGGTTCGAGTATCTGTATGTTGCAATCGACAAGTTCACTAAGTGGCCCGAGGCTTATCCGGTCATCAAGATCGACAAGCACTTGGCGCTAAAATTCATCAGGGGCATCACTGCTCGGTTCGGGGTTCCTAACCGTATCATTACGGACAACGGCACCCAGTTCACTAGTGAGCTCTTCGGCGACTACTGCGAAGACATGGGCATTAAGCTTTGTTTCGCCTCACCTGCCCATCGCAAAAGCAACGGCCAAGTGGAGCGCGCCAATGCGGAAATCCTCAAGGGCCTCAAGACCAAGACCTTCAACATCCTCAAGAAGCACGGCGATTAATGGATCGAGGAGCTACCGGCGGTGCTCTGGGCGAACCGAACCACTCCAAGCCGAGCGACTGGGGAAACGCCTTTCTTCCTCGTCTACGGCGCGGAGGTGGTCCTCCCATTCGAGCTCACCCTGATCCCCTCGGGCCACCATGTATTGCGAGGCTGATCAAGATCAGCTTCGCCGAGACGACCTCGACTACCTGGAAGAGCGAAGGCGGCGCGCGGCCCTCCGAGCCACGCGCTACCAGCAAAGCCTGCGGTGCTACCATCAGCGCCATGTCCGGGCCCGATCACTCTGCGTCGATGATCTCATCCTATGCCCCGTCCAAACGCGTGCTGGACTGAGCAAACTCTCACCAATGTGGGAGGGTCCGTATCGAGTGATCGGCGTCCCCCGGCCGGGCTCGGTTCGATTGGCCACGGGCGACGGCGCAGAGCTGCCTAACCCGTGGAACATCGAGCATCTTCGCCGCTTCTACCCATAAGGGGGTCGGGTGTCGTACCTCGGGCTCAGGCCAACCCCGCGCCCCCCTCGGGCACGCAGGGTTGGCCGGGGGCTCCCACATGCACATACTTGTTTAATTTATTTCTCAGCATTTCAATAACAAGCATTTTTAATTTCCTAAGGACCGCGTCGGTGTTATCGTTTCCTTTTGAAAAGTCTTGACTTGAGTCAGTCTGCTCCTGCTCGACCTTGCCCTCGGTAGCCCGGGTCGTCTAAAATCGCCAAACGGGGCCCAGAACCAAGCCGTGCCCCGGGGCGCGGTGAACTCCGGGGGGGGGGGGAATCGGCAATGGCCCACAATCAGGTCCCCATAACCCTCGGTCACTGCGCTCCCGGCCTGGCCAGTCTCGACATGCGGATCTCCCCAGGCACTAGCTCCGACCCGCGCCACTTGAGGCTAGGGCCCGAGCACAAGCCCTCGCTCAAGCCAAGATGCAGAAGGATCGCGACACAGACCATCCTTATCACGTGCATATAACAAACATAACTGACGTAGAGATTAAAATCTTATTTGATCGCAGGTAAAATAAAGCCAGTCTGTACAAGCATTGGCTCGAAGGCCTCAGAAGATGAAGGAAAAATTATTAAGATATGCGGGGGCCCGGGGGCTCACTCCGATGCGCCCGGGTCATCGGCCTCGCCGTCGCTGTCGTCGTCCGCGCCATTGTCGCCGCCCTCCTCCTCGTCGGAGTCGAGGGCGAAAGCGAGCCGAGGGGCCGTCCCCTCGAAGCCGTGGATGATTTGGTCGGCGGCGTCCCGGACTTGCGTGCGCGCGCTGTCCTCGGTCCCGGGTGGGAACTCTTCCAGTGCCATCCACGGGGAGAAGTCGGGGTCCCGGGCTTGGTAGCTCGCCAACACGAGCTCCACCGCACCCCGGGCGAGGTCCCTTGAGGAAGACTTGATCGTCTCCTCGATCTCCTCAGGGAGCCTCTCAAGGTCCCTGGCCATCTCCGAGAGGCGCTGGGCGAAGCCCCCCTGGTTGGCGGCGTACTTTGCGTATCGCCCACTCCAGATACCCACCTGACGCCCAGCGCAGTCGAGGCAGGCGGCTAGATCGCCGTGGCCCGCGGCCGCCCCGCCGCTGCGCGCTTGCGCGTCCAGCTCCTTTGCCCGCGCCTTGAGTTCAGAGGCCCGCTGGTTCAGCGCATCCCTCTCGGCGTGGGCGCTTTCCAGATTGCGGCGCGCCTGCTCCTCTCGCGCCGCCTTGCGGAGGAGCAGGCTGTCCGCCTACCGCTGCGCCGCGGCCTCGGCCTCCTCGAGGGCCCGCCCCTGCTCAGCGAGCGCGTCTTCGTGGAGGCGGAGTGCGGACTCCTGCTCGGCGGAGGCGGCCTCGTGCGCCGCCAGCGTCGCCTCCCGTGTGGCGGCGGCGGTCTTGCGGGCCGCCAGCGCCACCTCCTTCGCGTCCAGGGCACGGGCGCGCTCCTCCAGCGCCTCCAGCTACCGGGCGCGGAGGTCAAGGGCTTCGGCCCACCGGCGCACGACGACCTCTTGCACCAGCAAGCGCGAGGCCCGTCCCCCAAACGCGGTAAGGCGCTCCTCCAGCGCCATGGCGCGAGCCTCTAGGGCCTCCTCGCGCTGGCGGGTCACCGCCTCGATCTCCACCGCCCGCCGCTCCCGGGCAGCGGCGGCGTCGAGAACTCCCTGGGTGGCGTCGTGCTTCTCCTCCAGCTCCGCCACCCGGCTCCCGTATTGGAGGCGGAGGTCGTCCCGCGCCCCGTCGAGCACGGCGGTGGCAAGGAGGGCAGCCTCCCGCTCCTCCTCCACCTCCCGGGCGATTTCCGCCAGGCTCCTGCGACGAGCCTCGAGCTGCGAGGTGTGCTGGTTGTGCGCCTTACGGCCGGCCTCCACCATGGCCTCCACGGAGCGCCGCCCCTCCTCGACGCACGCCCACGCCGTGTCGATCTCCGCCTGCTCCGCCTGCAGGGCCTCCATCTGGGCGCTTAGCCCGTCTAGCACCATGCTGTTGGCCGCGGCCAAGGCTTGTAGGAGGGGCTCCGTGCTCAGTGGGGCGGCGGAAGGAAGAGGGGACGGCCACCTCGGTGGTGGCGTAGCGCGGCTCGGCTCGCCGATCGGTGCGCTGGCCTCGGGGGCCTCTCCCGAGGCCGGCTCGTACGGAGCGCTGCTGTGGCGTCGGGCCCCGGGCGCGCCCCCTCGGCATCGTCACAGGCGGCCTCGGTGGCGGCCTCGGCCTCGGGCGCAGTCGGGTCGGGGACCTGGGTGGCAGCCTCGGCTGCCGGCGCCTCGCGCGCGCACGTCGCCTCTACCTCCCGGGCAGCCTCCTCGGCCCGGCGGACCCTGGCCGCCTCCCGAGCGGCTTCCTCGGCCTGGCGGACTCGGGCCGCCTCCCGAGCAGCCTCTTGGGCTTCCCGAAGGCGGCCTGCGGCTTCCTGCAGGTCGGCCTCCCGCCTCCGGGCCTCCGCGGTCGCCGTCTCCCTGGCCTCGGGCCGGTCGGCCTTGGAGTGGCGAATTGGGCGGGACGGGATCTCGCTTGGGCAGAAGAAAAACAAGAAACAGAAGGAGGTAAGTAAAGACTTGCCTTGGGAGTTTGGGAATAAGAGTGTGGCCGCTGTGGATGAGGGGTCGAACCTGCGGGGTGGCCGTCTGAACAACCACTTTGAGGGCATGATCAGGCTCCCCCTGCATGGCTCGGTCTCCCCCATCTTGTGGAGCCACTTCTTCTTCCGCTCCCCCTCAGGCTGGGGCGTCGGTGCGGCGTCCTCCGGGCGCCTGCCGCTGGCGCGCACCGCCCCGCCCCTTCGGGCAGGAGATGGAGGAGGGGTCGCCTCCTGCTTCCTCTTCCCCTTGGCATCGGTAGGGCGGCTGCCTCCCTGGCCCTCGCCGCGGGGCCCAGTAGCATGGCCCCCTCCAGGGGTAGATTGATCCCCTCTGCGGCTGCCACCCGCGCCATCATGGCCTCGGGAGGCCCGGTCCCCCGACGCCCCGACCACCTGCATGATGGCCAGGATGTTGGTGCGCTCCGGGTCACAGCAGAGGGGGAGGATCCCTTGAGGGATGAGGGATGATTCCATGGAGCTAAGGTTTAGCACCCTTTGGACCACCATCCTGAAGTCGTGGGGGTCCTAGTCCCACTTGCACCCCTGGTGGGTCCTCAGGAGGTCCTCGGTCCCGGTGTACTCCCAGGCGCCTCGGGCGCGTCGCCGGAGCGACGCGATCCGGCGGCGGAGGTAGTCGCCGAACACCATGGCCCCCATGAGCCCCTGGGTTCGCAGGCCCGCCAGGCGGTCCAGGACAGCGTCGTAGCCGTCCCCCAGATCCACCGTCGCCCGCCAGCTAGGCGCCTACGCTGGGGGCTGGCTCGGGAGTCGGAGGCGTGTTTCTTCGGGGAGGGCGGTGTAGAACCAATCGCTCTTCCCGTCATCCCACTTCTTGCGAAGGACACACGGGATGTAGCGGTTCAGCACCTGCCCCCGCGGCTGGAAATAGCAGCCACCGACCACCGTCGGCGGCTGTAACATACCAAAAATTTGAATTTCGAATTTTAACTTCAGTTAAATAAATAAAATATATTTTTGAGTTGTTGACCAAAATTTTTCGAATATACGACCTAAGTAAGGTTTGAAACTAGCTAGTGGTTATGCATAGAGTTGCAAGTGAATTAAAACTTTGTCCTTTTCTAACTAATTTGGTATGTAAAACATTTTCAGTAATACAAGTAGGAATCCCTGTTAAATTATATTTATATAAATAATGAAAGCATTATACTTTTTGCCATCTAAGATAATATTAGTCCAACTCAAAAATATATATACACTAGTACCTAGGGACCTTGTAATTTTTAAAATGGCGGAATGAAGGTAAAGCCTTACCCCATCATCCCTGGTTACATACAAATCAAAATATAATTTTACCACCATTTAAAGAGGTATTTAAAATAAGAATACTTAAGGTAGATGCACTCATCCAATATTTAAAAATAAATGGTTCAATATAAAAACATGGGAAAATTTATGAAGGTACTACTTAATATATATATTCCACTGGAATTTTTTCATAATTTAATAAGCAAATTTGGTACCTTAAATAATTGGGTCAAACTAATCAAACTACGTTTTACCCCTAAACCCTAATCGGCCAAATCGACATACTACTCAAATGTGTATTTTATCACATAAAAATGTATAGGGGATATAATTTATTCAAATACTACCCTATTTATCATGAATTAATATAATTTTTCCAGATTTTATTTCATAGGTTTTGACCTCCTAAAAATTCAAATAAATTTCAGCTGAACTGAAATTATTTTTTTTACTGAGATTAAAATATAGATTATTTTTGAGTGAAACCAAAGAAAATGGAATCTAGATATTTTTATCTACCTCCAGTAAAATCCACAATAATTTATCATGCACAAATTTAAGTTATGGAATTATAAAGATGAGAGAAAGAAAAATAATTGGAAGAAACCCTATAACTAGCCTAACAGTATATCTACCTAGAAACCTACCCATCTCTCTCACTCTGCCTCTGTTTGCATCGGCCCTGGGCCCACTCGACAGTCACTCGGGCTAGATCCACCACGGTGCAAAACGGCCACCGCTCAAGCCATCCACCAGAGAGAAAGAGAGAACGGGAGACCGATGTCGCCGGGTGTTCGACGCGTGGACTTGACGTGTCACCGCCGAGCTCCATCTCTACTACCTCCCAGCTGCGTCGCCGCTTCACCCATTCCACCCCTGAGCCGACCCAAGTAGGAAGGGAGGGCACCGGAGCCCGGATTTCCTCTCATTTCCATCGTCGGCCGCGAAGAGGACGACCGGCATCAGCGCCACCCAGCCACGGTCACTCCTTTCTCTTTCGCGTTCCCTAATCCCCTTGTTGTGCTGAGTTCATACCCTCTGACCTCGACTCATGCCATGCAGTGACGACGCCGGAACACGGTCACGCCCACAGAGGCCCAGAGCGCCGCCATTCGGACATCATCGCCGCTCGGCCATCCTCGACCGAGCCAAGCCAAGCCGCTGCGCCATTGTCCTTGTCTCGACTCGAGGAGGCTACCGACCGAAGGAATTGGTCCACGATGCTGTGAAACCTGAGATCGGCTTTGTCTTTTGCACCTCCGGCCGCCAGGCTTCATCGCCAAATTCTTCTTCCCCGGTGAGCTCCAGAGCAATTCCTCGTGTGTGGAGCATCCTTAGGTGACCACTAAGTTATTCCCCTCCTCACTCTAGCAGATCAAGGACCGGAGGACGCTGCCGCCGTTGCCCTGATATTTTCTGCCGCCGCCCGGGAGCTTCTCCATCGCCGTCGTCGTCTAGACCTTGCCGAACCCTACACGCGTTTTGGTAAGTACCCCAGAGCTTCTAGAAACCGCATGCATGCAACACTTGAGCTAGAATCGGCCGCTAGCCATACATGCACCGACGACCCGAGAGACCTCGCCGCTTCTACCGTCGACGCTGTCGATTCCGGCCACCGCAGCTAGCGAGAGTACCACCATCGGCTTCGCCGTGAACTCCTCTCCGATTTCCTTTTTGGTCACCCGCCGAGATCGGCTGCCGCTTGCCCTTGCCGCCGGTGAGAAGCTCACCGGAGCCGCTGCTATTTCTCTCCCAGCCACCGATACACTGACATGCGGGCCCCATTCAATCAGCGCCTAAGAAACCGGCTTAGTAAAAGTTTAAAACTCGCGAGGTCCAATTTGTAAGATCCCTTAGGATGGCATGTGGACCCAGGACTTATTAACGATATTTGAAAACCTCGGGGACTCTTAATGATATCAGTATTAGCACGTGCTAAAGGAGCTCGGGTTGATACCTGGAAACCCTAGGGACTTTTCTGCAAATTGACAGAGACTGACCGTGGACCCATTGAGTTAAATTTTGGAAATAAAATAGAAAAAGGTTAGATCAATATCTTTTCAATAGAAAAATTAATCAGAACTTGTGAAATTCATATAAAATCAAATATAGTTCATTTTGAGGTGAAACCAACTCCAGTAGGTTCATAAAATTGTGAACTTTAATATGGTAGAATAAAACCTTATGCTCACAGTATGAGATTCATTTCTAAAATTACAAATAAGAAATAGCTAATATAAAGCTTGTAGAATTTGTAGGAAATTCATTTCTACTCCAATTGGAGTGAACCAAATTTCTATAGAATTACCAAAGTATGAACTTTAATTTAAAAATATAATACTTCATACTTTTTGTAACAGAAATAATATTAATAATTTATATTGTAAAATGACCACCACATATGCAAGTTAATTTCTAAAATCTATAAGAAATTCATTCTAGCTTTAAAAAAATATGAAACCGATTGCATTAATGTTAGAAAACAATCCCCTTCACTCTAGTAAGGTCAATTTAATCAATATTATATAATAAAAATGATTCACATCAATACATTAGTAACTACTACTATTTGTCAATGCAAATTTATGAAATTCATAACTCATGAATGAAAAGGGATAAATTAGGAATTCTTTCACCTAAATCCATCTTAGGTCAGGACCTAACCACTGCGCACCAAATCATGCATTTTAGAGCATTTTTGGTATCTTTCGCATGATTTGATATTTATATGCATATCGTGCTATTTGTATAGATATTTCGTATCGATGGTGAAAGAGTGATTTAGGTGATATTCACTTTACTCAAGATCAAGGCAAGTTTATTCCTTCCCTCTCCTTTGATCACATTGAAACCTATGATTTGGGAGATGAAATGTGTTGTTTGCGAAACTGCATATGTATTTGATTAAAAGCAATATTTGAAACATAGAGAATGATAGCTATGACCTCATTGCTGCATGATCCACCTTGATATATTGTTACCCTTTATATTTGTAACCATAGGATGAAGTTGAATACTTCCTAGATGCTCATGGGAGTGTCTACATATGCTTTTATGTATGCCATTTGCTTAGCCATGCCTAGGACTATATAAACAATAAATATTATGACTTGGTAAATGGGGTTTTGATTATTTGTTTAATGCTGGTTTGAAAATGAAAATGTTAAGTATTTGCGAACTAAAAGTGTGAGTAAAATGATTTAGACTTGGGCGACAAGTGGTGTGCATATGGTGGTAGTTGTACACCGATAGGGGGAGTGTTCGCCTGAGTTAAATAAGGACTGAACTTCGTGTCACCAACTTGAGTATATCGTACATCCACATGTGCTATTATGGGGTAGCCTTAGCTAATTAAGTTGCTTAAGGTCTAACCTTGCATATTGGTAGGCCGAAGTAGAATGAATTAGTCTGAGAGATGATTCATAGGAACTACCTATTTACCCCGCTGATTAAGGGGGTAGTTTAGGCGTCTAAGTCTGTCCAATTCAATGGTATAGTGCCTCGTGGGGGAACGGATGTGTTCGCTGCCACGGCGTTAGGTTAAGGCGTGGGCTCACCACCGAACGGTTCTGGGTCATGCCCAGGATGGATTCACACTTGCCATCGCTAATGCAAGGTTAGGCGTTAAGTAATGTAAAGGCTACGTTATGACCTCTAGACCACATTCAACATGAAGAGTGTGGTAGTGCTTTGCAAACACGAAACAAACTAGAGTGTTCATATTATGTGGGTAAAGCTATACAAACTCTGCAGAGTTCTCTAAAACTAATTGATTAGCCGTGCTCACGGTCATGAGCTACTTGGTGAAGTGTCATGAGTATAGACTTTAATTTTGTTTTATGTTTTCAAATGATGTTTTATGAACTATGGATTTGGAATGGTATCTTGGGTTAAGTTATGATGATTTTGTTATGTTGATGATGAATGTGTGACTTGATGCCGGGTGGGCAGTCAAGTGTATTATTACGATGAGTTTATGACTTGTTGCCGGTATGGGTAACAAGAGTATGTTTTTGATGCTGATATATTAAACGTTATGAACTATTTATGTTAATATTTTGGTTAATTAAATCATCAACTCTTTTGAAAAGAATTGTGAACCAAAATTTGCTTTACGCTAAAATGAGTTACATATATAGCCTTTCTTCGATTATATGCCTTGCATGTAGTATGTTAGGATTGTCCTGAGCTTGCTGGTACATTAACTTGATTAATGTACTGACTCTTGTTATACTGGAATATCCATTTTGCAGGTTGTGTGCTTAGTCTTCTGAGTGATTCGGGAAAATCGTTGCTTCTTCTAGGACCGGATCTAAAAGGGATTTCTTCCTTGTCGGATGCTTGTGGTTTTGGGTAGCCAAGCTTCCGCGGATCAGTAATTATCAGGCCGTTCGGCCTATCTATTTAAATATAAATGTAGAGTAAAGTTGTTTATGTTTACTCCCTATTATTCTGATTTTCATCGCTTAGATGAAAGTATGGAACTAGAGCTTTTCCTGGGATCTAGTTCTGCACCGTTATGAGTTTAGAGCATTTGGGATGTCGTAGAGCTTTAGCGATTTTTGTCAAGTCTCCTGAGATGTGTAACACATCTGGTCGCCATCTTCGTGTGGTTTGACGGGCATGTCTCAGGCTGAAGTTGACTGGCATGCTAAAGTCCCAGCAATATCCCCTATGCTCTTTACTCGGCGCATCAGGTTTTATACTATGTATGTTATTTGACTTGATAGTAAGGCGATGAGGTTGGATGGTTATTGTTTTACTCGATTATTACTAGACCCCATCCAACTAAATAACTCACGCTATCACTTCAAACAACTTACATAGTATTTAGCCTGGGGTGCCCGACAGCGGCGATACCGGCTGCACGGTGAAGAACCACCGAAACAGCCGAAGGGATGGGTGCACCCCGATGAACATCTCGCACAGGTGTGCGAAGATGGCCAGCGTCATCACCGCGTTGGGGGTGAGGTGCGCCATCTGGAGGTCGTAGAACTCCAGAACGTCCAAAAAGAATGTGGAGAATGGCGGGATCAGGCCCGCCATGGCGAAGGAAAGAAAGAAGACGGACCGCCCCGGGTAGTGCGGCGCCGGGCGTCCCTCGCCCAGCATGACCACCTCCCGGGTGGCAGATTCCGGCATGAACCGGCGCGGCAGCCCGGCCTGCCTCTCGCTGGTGATGCGAGAAGGCGGCAGCACGTTGCCGTCAAGTGGTGCGGAGCTCCGCACCATGGCGCCGGCGGAGGGGGGGCTTGAGAACGAGTGCGCGTGGTGAGGGTAAGGCGTGAGAAACGAAGAGCTAGAGCACGGATGGCAAAGGCAAGGAAAAAGTGGCGAGAGGAAGGAAGCGAATCCCTTCCTCGGCGCCTTTTATACCCTTGCCTATGATGCGCCCGGCTCCTCGTTTCCCGCGCCCACTACCTGTTAACAGCAGATTTTCGTAATCGACCTGGAGAGGAAAGAGAAAACCGAAGCAGAGAGGAAGGATTGAGTTGGAGTCGGACCAAGTATCGTATTGGACTAGGAGAGGCGCTATCAGGAAAAGCGTATCAGCCGATACTGATTCAATATGGTCGTTGGCCGATACGGGTTGCAAGTTGACAGAGTCAGCGTGGGCTTGGTCTGGGCTCGAGATAAGCTTCAAGGAAGTTGCCAAATAGAGATAAAGCTCAGTTTTAGGCAATTGTATCTTGTAAATCAAGTAGGTTTAGATCTAATCTATGGCAAGAGTCTGCCACAAAGACTTGTTTGTTAGTTGTAGATAAGATCGTGTCCTACAAGGACCATGTTGTAATCACGGGTATAAATATCCCGGTAGTTTGTACATAGAAACTCTTTCACAACACAATACAACAAACAATTTTTAATCTACTTTCGGCGCATCGCCAACCCTCGCGAGAGGTCAACTCCGACGAGTTCTTGCTTCCCTGGAGCAGAGGTAAGAACTCGTGCCCGACGATCTGCATCGTCGGGGCTAGCGTGTCGTTTTAGACACGTTAAGCATCGATGATGTGATCGTCGTTTATCATGTTTTGTGTGATCTTGACAAGTGTTTCAATTACACTTCGCCAACGATTTACTCGTTTTAGGGTTTGTTGCCGACGGTGGTTTAATTATTGCACTTGGTTAGATCATTCAATGCATCTACCATCCCCAAAAGTAATCGACAGCTTGATTTTCTTTGTGTTAAGTTTCAATCCACACTCTGAGTTGCTATCGACCTTAGTCCTGTTTTGAGATTTAACACAAAGCCTGCTTTTGATTGTAATTAAGGATATCACTGGGGTTTCAGCCAGTCTTACCTGATATGCATGTTTATCATAATGTTTTCATGTGTATCTGCCATCTACATAAACAGATTGATTAATATAGATGCATCTGTTATGAATTACTCTTCAGGGTTTATCTGTGATTGATGTATTCATATTAATTGATTAGTTCATGTAGATTTGCACTAGAGTATTAGCTGGTGCAGTTTTCCTTTTTGCTCTTATCGGCCGATGCTTTTAATCTACATCAATATATTGATGAAGGCCGATAGGATATGATTCATGCTTTAATTTCATTTTATTGCAAGTGAGCCGATACAGCTTTGCCCTATCGGCTGGGCTATGACAATGCGACATCGGCCTATCGGCCGATTGACCATTGTTTTCTAACATGGTTTACTTGTTTCTTGTTGATTGCAGATCAAATCAACTGGCACGCTCAGCACACAACTAGGCAAGCCTTTTGGACCTGCACTGGAGTAAAGCAAACCTCCCAGGCCGCCGTGGAAACGTAAAACCCATTTTGTTGCGAGGCGGGTCTAAATTCTGCGCCAACACGCTTTTGGCACGCCCGGTGGGACCAAGGAACGCAAGCTTCGCAACAACAAGAAGACTACTTCGAGATGTCAAAGCAGGCTGAGATCTCTGAGGAGAACGTCGTCTCCGTGACCGTCGACCAGCTCAACGAAGAGTAGAAAGCCGAGATGGACAAGCTGGTCAAGCAGTTCCAAAACATGTACCTGCAGACATACTCTAGGACTCGGCTAGGCACCCTTATCCAAAAATCTAAGGTGGTAATGCCGAGCCCTGGAGATGGAGCCAGCACATCGGCAGCAGCCCACAACCACACCGTCAAGACCGAAGAGAACGTTGCGCCGACGTTGCAAGACAGAATCGACTCCGCAGTTCATTCTGCGCTAGTAAACCAGTCGGGGATCCTGGTGAACACGTTGACCAATACCGTCAAGGCGATCCTAGATGGTTCGATTCACCAGCATAAGCCTCAAGGGCCGATTTTCTTGCCAGAAAATAAGTTTCCTGCTTATCGGACCATGAGGAACGACCTAAGCACAGCTCCACAGCCGATGGCGCCGATGCCACCCCCATCGGTGCAACCGACATCAACCTTGCCGCTGGTCCTCACCAGGCAAATTGGAGGAAGCCCTTAGCACATCACGGAGGAACAATATGCACAATGGACAAAGGGGAAACAACCGGTGATCGAGCCGATGCAGCAAGTACCAGTAAACCCGCCATCGGTCGGACAACCTTAGGCCCCTGTATTCAATAACCCTCCACCGCAGACTGCTTACAACGTGCCGCAAGGCTACCAGCAGTATACCACGGGGCAGTACGATGCGCAGAACCTGAATCACCATTACCAACCGTACTCTCCCAGGCAGTATCAAGCGGAGGGCTTGCAACAATCTTATCAGCAAGACCTCCCACATCGGCCCGCAGGATACTGGGCCGATATGATAGCCGAGGTGATGCGAGATCAGTTCGGCTTGAAGCCCAAGGAGAACTCTACAGTGTATCGGCACCCGTACCCCGAGGAGTTTGACAGAGTACCACTGCCAAGCCGATACAAAATCCCGGACTTCTCCAAGTTTTCAGGGCAAGACAACGTCTCAACATACGAGCACGTGAGCCGATTCCTAGCACAATGTGGAGATGCATCGGCCATAGAGGCATTGAGAGTGAGGTTTTTCCCTCTGTCCTTGTCAGGGTCTGCATTTACGTGGTTCTCCTCTTTGCCCTGCAATTCCATCAGAGGATGGATAGATCTTAAGAAACAGTTTCACAGATATTTCTACAATGGTGTACAAGAGATGAAACTGTCCGATCTCACTACCATTAGGCAACGTGTTGATGAATCGGTCCCAGAGTACATTCAGAGATTCAGGGACATAAGGAACAGGTGTTACAGCCTCAGCTTGACCGATTCTCAATTAGCCGATCTGGCGTTCCAAGGGTTAATAGGGCCGATACGAGAGAGATTTTCTTCTCAAGAGTTTGATAGCCTAGCACAGCTAGCCCAACAAGTATCGGCCCATGAGCAACGATTCCAGGAGGTGAAGAAGTTTGCGAAGAAAATTAATACGATTTATCAGTACGCCTCCGACGAAGATGATGAAGAAGACGTTGACGTCGACCTAGCCGAGTGGGCCCGGATGAAAAAGCCAACAACTTGCCAGTGGGCCAAGAAAGGCGATAAGGAGGACAAATACGACTTCGACATCAATAAGGCCGACAAAATATTTGACTTACTCTTGCAAGAAAAGCAGATCCAGCTGCCAGTAGGTCATATACTTCCATCGGCCGAAGAAATCAAGAAGAGAAGGTATTGCAAGTGGCATAACACATATTCTCATCATATTAACGAATGCAAGATCTTCCGACAACAGATCCAATCGGCCATTGAGCAAGGCAGGATTAAGATCGACGATGCCAAGAGGCCGATGAGGATAGAAGGACACCCGTTCCCAGTCAACATGGTGCGGGCGGACAGGGCCGACGGCGGTGGCCATTGGACCAGCAAGCGACCTCATCAGACCTCCGAGGGCCTGATTAAAAAATATCAGCGAAGGCGGGAGGAACAAGCACAGGACCAAGCCGATCCAGACAACTCCTATGACCCTCATTGGGAGTGCGAGTTTTTCCGTTTCTGCTGGAACAAAGGGATGAGGTTGCCATCCATCCAAGAGTGCCTTGCATGCAATGATGTAGAAAACTCCTATCAGGGCAGCTCGAGCAAGCAAGTGCATCGGCCAAACAAGCAGAGAAAGTCTGTACACGAGAGGTTAGGGCCAATGCAACATGATCACCAGACCGAGGACGAGGAGCAAGTCCAGAACCCCCAATGGTGCCCAAGCGACATATTCAGCAAAACACAGAAACGACGGGTTCAGCGGCTAAGGAGGAAAGAGCAGATTCAAGAGCAACAAGCGACAATAGCCCATCGGCCGGCCAAGACTAAGAAGGAGTGGAGAGTCAAATCTGCAGTGGCCAAGGCCGATGAGGGCACCTCCAAGTCAGCTCAAGCTCCGGCGTCCGCAAAAGGTAAAGGCGTAGCATCGGCTTCTATTAACATGGTTTTCATATTGCCAGCAGAATACAGCGTGCAGACGGCCGATGAAGCAATAGCCGATGACTACAGTTGTCACCGGACCAGGCCATATTCGACAAGCCAACTGACACCAGCCATAGGCACCTACGGCCGTTATACATCAAGGGATTCATCAACGGGCGGCCGATGACGAAGATGTTGGTCGATGGCGGCGCGGCAGTAAACCTGATGCCGTATACGACCTTCCAAAAGCTTGGAAAGGTGCCGGAGGACCTCATCAAGACCAACCTGGTGCTCAAAGACTTCGGTGGCAACGCATCTGAGGCGAAGGGGGTGCTGAACGTAGAACTCATTGTGGGAAACAAGACGATACCCACCACCTTCTTCGTCTTCGACAGAAAGGGTTCCTACAGCTTGTTGTTGGGACGGGATTAGATCCACGCAAACTGTTGCGTCCCTTCAACAATGCACCAATGCCTTATACAATGGCAAGGGGACCAGGTCAAGATCGTGCAGGCCGATCGGTCAGTACACGTGGCTAATGCCGATCTCGCAGTTTGGGAGATGGAGGGAATCGACTGCTTGTCCGGGCGAGTCTGGGACACCGATTTTCTCAAAGTAACTGATTGTGATATCGAGACGATAGAAGATCAAGACAAGCAGTTGCTTTAGCGAAGATGTGCCATTCACTGTTCGAGACAAGCAAGCTAGTCCCTACACAGACGACGCGGTGGATGAGCTAGATGGCAAACTGGGACAAGGCTTTACGTCGGCCGATGAACTTGAAGAGGTAGACATAGGAATAGGTGATAGGCCTAGGCCGACGTATGTAAGTGCTAACCTGCCAAGGGAATATAAGAATAATTTGATAAATCTTTTGAAAGAATTCATGGATTGTTTTGCATGGGAATACCATGAGATGCCAGGATTAAGCCGATCGATCGTAGAACATTGACGGCCGATGAGAAGTCTATCGGCTCAGTCTTGGTTCAAGACATTGACGGCAAAGAGCGAGTTATTTTCTATCTCAGCAGGAGGATGTTGGACGCCGAAACAAGGTACACGCCAGTGGAGAAACTCTGTTTGTGCTTATATTTTTCATGTACTAAGTTGAGGCATTATTTACTTTTCAATGAGTGCATTGTGGTAAGTAAGGCCGATGTGATGAAATACATGCTGTCGGCCCCCGTATTGAAAGGGAGAATTGAGAAGTGGATTTTTGCCTTAACAGAGTTTGACTTGCGATATGAATCGGCTAAAGCGATCAAGGGACAAGCCCTGGCCGATTTTATTGTTCAGCATAGAGATGATTCAATTGCATATTCAGATATTGTGCCATGGACATTGTATTTCGATGGATCTGTTTGCCGACATGGATGCGGTATCGGCCTTGTCATCATCTCCCCTCGGGGGGCAAGCTTCGAGTTTGCCTTTACCATCAAGCCTTATTATACAAACAATCAAGCAGAGTATGAGGCTGTTCTCAAAGGTTTGCAATTATTACAAGAGGTTGAGGCCGATTCCGTAGATATCATTGGTGATTCACAGTTGGTCATTAATCAACTTTCTGGGGAGTATGAGTGCAAAAATGATATTCTCAGAGTTTACAATGAGGAGTGCCAGGAGTTGTTACAAGCCTTCAAGATTGTGACGATGAGGCATATACCCAGGAAGCAGAACTTCGAGGCCAATGATTTAGCTCAGGGGGCATCGGGATACAGGCCGATGGCTAAAGGTGTTCAGATTCAGGTTGCTACCGTGGATGCCGATGACTGGAGGTTTGATATCATCGAGTATTTGAGAAACCCTTCTCAATCGGCGTCACGAAGAATGAAGTATAAAGTTTTACATTATGTCTTACTGGATGATGATCTGTATTATTGGACGATTGATGGTGTCTTGCTCAAATGCTTGAGTCTCGAAGAAGCCAAAGTTGTCATGAGCGAGGTCCATGAAGGGATTTGTGGAACACATCAATCGGCCCATAAAATGAGATGGCTTTTAAAGCGCGTCGGATATTTTTGGCCCACAATGCTAGAGGATTGTTTCAAGTATTATAAAGGATGTCAAGATTGTCAGAAGTTTGGAGCAGTTCAGAGAGCACCGGCATCGGCTATGCATCCAATCATAAAGCCGTGGCCGTTTCGTGGATGGGGAATAGATATGATCGGCCAGATAAACCCGCCATCAAGCAAGGGACACAAATATATACTAGTGGCTACAGATTACTTTACAAAGTGGGTTGAGGCCGTTCCCCTTAAGAAGGTTGATTCCAAGGACGCAATTCAGTTTGTCAAAGAGCATATAATATATCGGTTTGGGCTTCCACAGACATTGACTACAGATCAGGGATCAATCTTCGTGTCCGATGAGTTTGTTCAGTTTGCCGAGAGCATGGGTATCAAGCTATTGAATTCTTCTCCATATTATGCGCAAGCTAATAGGCAGGCAGAAGCTTCTAACAAGACTTTAATCAAGTTGATCAAGAGGAAAATCGATGAACAGCCGAGACAGTGGCATACCACGCTGGCCGATTCCCTTTGGGCGTATCGGATGACTTGTCATGGTGCAACTCAGGTGCCGCCTTATCAGCTGGTTTATGGGCATGAAGCTGTGCTGCCTTGGGAGACCAACATCGGCTCAAGGAGGATCGCCTTGCAAGACGACTTGACAGCCGATGAGTACCATAATCTTATGGTTGATGAGCTGGATGACTTGGCACATGTCCGACTGCGGGCATTGGAGAAAATAAAGCGCGATAAAGATCGAGTTGCTCGTCATTATAATAAAAAAGTTGTTGCCAAGTTGTTTGAGGAAGGGGATCTTGTTTGGAAATTAATAATGCCGATTGGTTCTCGAGATAACAAATTCGGCAAGTAGTCACCTAATTGGGAAGGTCCTTTTCAGATTCATCGATGTGTTCCCCGTAATGCTTATCTGCTCAGAGGATTAGATGGAGAAGTTTATGGTAGAGCTCTCAACGGCAAGTATTTAAAGAGATATTATCCAAGCCTATGGATCGCCTCATGATCGGCCCTCCAGCCGATTTATGATTACAGCCGATGTGCTATGCATCGTCTTTAGATGGCCGATATATACTATCGTCCTTAGTTCAAATTTTACAACATGAGCCCTCATCTTCTAAAATTTGGGGGCATATATATATATACAAGCGTGGAATTTTTGAAGGATGTTTCAAGTCTTATTCTTCATGATTTTTTAAGGTTATTAGATTGATTGAAGGCTTCAAGTTTATGGGATTCAATTTTTCAGACTTGGACTTTTTCAGATTGAGATCGAATTCGGCTAATTGGCCGATGAGATTAATTATAGTAAGGGGATATCTGTTTACAAGATGGATTAACACAAACAATTTTCAAGCTGGAGTGTCTTTAGATTTATTCAAATCAAATTCGGCTGCTTGGCCGATGAGATTTGTGTTTACACAATATAAAGACAAAATATGTTACATCACCCTATAAAATTTTCAATGGCTGTGATGGCCCTACGACGGATTTGATCAATATCTTCTATGGCCTGCGCGTCATCGACCATCGACCCTGGGATCGGCTTTAAGGATTTGCTCAGGGTTGCCAAGTATTTGGCCGATGCCTTCAGCTTCGTCGTCTGGTCTTCGATGGCTTTGGGTGATGCAGCTATCCCAGCTTCAACTTCTTGGATTTCTTTACGCGTGGCTTCTAGCTTCGATTCTAGGTCCGCTTCAAGGCGACGGAGTTCTTCAAGCTTGTTCTTTAAGACAATCGGCTCCACAGCCAGCTCATCTAGCTTGGTCTTATCAGAATTGATTTGGGCTTTGCTGGCAGTTATGGCCGATTCCAGGCTCTCACGTTCCTGTCTCTCTGCGATTCTTTCTTTGGCCTTCTGAAGCTTGAAGCGGTATTGTTCCAAGAAGATGGCCGGTGTCAGGATCTCTATTAGGTTTTGAGGCAGTTGATCTTCAATTTCTTGTACTCTGCTCCTGATGGGATTGCAGTCCTCCACCAAGTACTCCAATGACGATTCCAGCCGCTTAACGATATCGGACAGCCGGTTCTTCAGCTCATCAGAGATTGATGTCTTGGCTGTGGTGGGTGGCTCCTTGTCCTCGTCATCAAGACAGTGGCCGATGTCAAAAGAGAACATATCGGCTAGGTTCTGCAAATATCAGTATAGGCCAAGGTCAGCCTAGTCAAGCGAGAATCGGCAAAAGGGGATCAAAATAATCTTGATTACCTGTGTTGGAGCATCGGTGGTACTTGCATCGGCTTCTTTTTGCTGTGTTGAAACAGTAGGCGAGGGGGTTGGCCGATGTGGTGCAGGTGATGGGGCCCTTGGCTAAAGACAAAACAAGAAGATGGTGAACAGATCTATGTTGTTAGAAAGACAATGCAAAATTAACTTTTACCGAAGCAATCGGAGAGGGTGCTGGAGAAGGAGAAGGGGTTCTCAATCGGGCCTTAGCTCGTTCACGCCTCTATAAAATTGCCTTTTTGGTTCTTGGTAAAGGGGCCGATTGAGTTCGTTCCTTCAACAAAGACGACGCAAGCACCTGCAAGAGGTAAGGTGTAACATACCGGTAGAAGGAGATTGCATAAATTCAAGAAGGGAAACATGTTACCTTGCAGACTGCGTGCCTGGTTTTCTTCGGCTGGGTGGTATCGGCTTGGTCATCGGCCGGTTGGACTGTGGTAATCTTGGCCGATGGTTCCTTAGTGGTTTCGGCCGATGGGTTTTCTTCTTCAGGTACATCGGCAGCTGCTGCATCGACTTCTTTCTCCATCACTTGTTCGTCAAGGAATTCTTCTATGGAAGGGTCTAGCTCTACAAGATCGGCCTGGTCGTCGGTCTTAGCCTTCTTGCTGGATTTTTGAGATTTTCCTTTGGCTGGCGCTTTCCTCTTGGGAATTTCTTTGGTCATCGGCCCTTGGAGCAATGATGATACCTTTGGGGCAGTGAGGCCGATGATGGATTCCAGGATAGTAGATCCTGATGGAGCTCCAGCTTGAGCATAACAGATTTTCTGTCCACTATTGCTCACGGATGGAATCGGCCTGTCTGGGACTTGAGGGCTGATACCCTGGATAAGCTCCATCACATAGAATCTGGCCGATTGGTGGAAAATATGAGCAGCCCATTCTTGCCACCATGCCTGGAAGCTGATATGAATGAAGGTGCTCAGATGCAATCGGTCACAGTCACCAAGATTTGGGACTTCAATTTCTAGTGCTTTGTTCATGACCAACGCTGATGGAACCATGCCCCTGCTCTCTAGGAGTCTATGGAAGTATAAATTAATGGGGAGTTGTTCAAGCCCGCACTGTCTAGCAGCTACCATGGGATTATAGAATTCATAGGACAGGCTGGTGCTTCTTCCTGGAAATATGCCTACTGGGAGCAGGCATGGGGTAATGCCAATCATAAACGATTCTCTTGATTCCATATCATCGTTCACCAGGTCCAGGTGGAGATCGTCGAGGAGTTCAAAGTCTTGATCTGAGGTGTAGACGAACATATCCATCTTAACTGATGGAGGACCGGTGTAGAATTGGATGAACCATGTGGACATGTCTTCGGCCGATTGATCTGCTCCAGGGTAAACAGAGGCCACCTCTCCAAAGACATGCACCTTCTGGTTCTGTGGTCTTCGTGATCGGCATATTTTGATGGGAAGCAGGAGTCCGATAGTGGAGGCCGATTGACTATGGTGTTGGTATGGATGGTTAACCAAAGTTGGATAAACCACCATGGTCCTCCATGCGCCACAGTTTGCTTCAACATCAGATCTTGGGTGGCGACATGAAGCAGCCGATAGATAGCTCCCAAGAGATATCGGCCCAGGGGGATTTGTTTCTTATCGACCAGAGCTTGAGCCAAGTGTTGACAGTTTGTAGTGGGGCCGCAGGTTGATCCACAAAAAACAAATCTCTCCAACCATAATGTCAGGAAAGCCACATGTTCTCTCTCTGAGACTGATCCTTGTTCCATATGCTCAGAGATATATCCAGACCAGCCTCCAATCTTCTTGGTTTTCAATTTATGGCTGCTGTTTGCCAGGAGGTTGAAGGGATTGATTTCGGATTGGATGTCTAATCCTATGAGCAGCTTGACGTCGATCAATGTTGGAGTCATTGGACCTTGTTTGAATAAGAAGGCGTTCAAGGTGCTAGACCAGAAATATGTGGCTGCTGACATAAGTGGTTCGTTTTTCTTGGTATCGGCCAGGGACAGAGTGATGCATTGGCCGATTCCTATCTCGTCCCAATGAACCTGTTTGGCTGCAGCAATCCTTTTGTGCCAGGTTCTGTACCCATTGAGCTTCGACGGCTAGGATCTGAAAGTGTGCTTCCATGAGGAGACATTGGGTTTGGCTTGCTTGAAGGGGGCTCTGTTCGTCTTGGCATTTATCAGCCAGGTTGGGTCGCAATTGCCCATGGGGCCTAGCAAGAATCGGTGCGATTTGTCGTTGGTGGGGATCAAGATTTGGTTTTTGAAGACCTATGTTATAGGGTTAATTTGATCCATGCCACTGCAAATATGACATATTAGAAAAATGCCACTACTATTCGTGATATCGGCTACGTGCCACTGGAATTTGGGAAAATTGGAACCATGCCACTCCCATCCATTTTTCAGTCAACCTCCGTCTAATCCACTTGTGAAATGTCACTTTTGCCCCTTCCCCTTCCATCTCTCTTCTTGCCAAGCCGTCGACGCAAGTCACCACACACCCGCGCCGCGCCGCGTGTCCATCGCCGCCGCCGCTGCCGCTCCATTCAGTGATGCAGGCGGCAGCACCCGCGTGGGCTCCGGCCATCTTCTCCTCGGCCTCAGCCGTCTCCGTGCGACCCCGCCGCGGCACGCGCGCCGGTGCCGTCCGGTGCGAGCTCGCCGCCTCCGCGCCGTCGGTCCCCGGCTCGTTCGCCACCTGCTGGGCCCAGAGGACCGTCGTCATCCCGCCGCAGCGCCGCGGCTGCCACCTCATCACCCCCAAGGTGCCTCCGCGTCCACGTCCGCGCGCGCCCCTCTCACCCGCATGGTTTTGTGTTCTCTTATTGCCTTGTTGTCTGTTGCAGATTGTGAACGAGATAAGAGACGAACTGTCCGAGTTCAAGTGCGGGATGGCACATCTGTTCTATATGTGTTCGTAGACACAACAGATGCACATCTGTTTACTTGTTCTTGTTGAGGTGATGGTATAGAGTATTGCAAAGGGAAAAATTTGCGGAGAGTAAATAGTAGAACCATTTATATTGATCTGGTGCATGAGGTTTATTTGATCAATTATCTGTTTACATGGTCGTCCTGCCAAGATGGAGACCAAAGAGATGTTATAATGATTATTGAGCTGTGTGTTGAATTTGCATTTGTTCGTAGGATAAGATTATTGAATTTACATGGTCGTCCTGGTTCTGACCGAGGGCAGCATGCGGCGCAGGCGCGTCGGCGCCGTGCCCAGCGAGCGCCGTGCCGGCGGAGTCGTCGGCGAGGAAGTTGCTCCAGTTGAGCTACAGAGGCTACTGGTCCGGCGACGCGGGCGCGTCGGCGTCGACGTGCGTGACGACCTGTTGCTGCTGCAGGGCGGCGAAGTACGGCGCGTCATGAAAGACCGGGAGGCAGGCCAGCGGCGAGGCGTCGGCGACAGGGCTGGCCGGGACGTAGGCGGCGGCCGCTGATGGACGGGGAAGGGGCCGCACGGAGACGGCTGAGGCCGAGGAGAAGATGGCCGGAGCCCACGCGGGTGCTGCCGCCTGCATCACTGAATGGAGTGACAGCGGCGGCGGCGATGGACACGCGGCGCGGCGCGGGTGTGTGGTGACTTGCGTCGACGGCTTGGCAAGAAGAGAGATGGAAGGGGAAGGGGCAAAAGTGACATTTCACAAGTGGATTAGACGGAGGTTGACTGAAAAATGGACGGGAGTGGCATGGTTCCAATTTTCCCAAATTCCAGTGGCACGTAGTCGATATCACGAATAGTAGTGACATTTTTCTAATATGTCATATTTGCAGTGGCATGGATCAAATTAACCCATATTATAAGAACAACGATGAAAAAATAAGACCCGGGGGGCAAAAAGCAGAAACCCTAGTTTGAAGAAATCGGCGAGAAAGTGAAAATGTGGATTTAGAGTGGATTGACTTACCACGGGGATTTCGGAGGCGTAAAATGGGGCGGAATCTATTGTTGTCATCGAAGAGGTCGCCGTTGGGAGGGTTAATGTTGATGGGACGCCGAGGGGTCGCCGGAGTTGAAGAACACGAATGGTTATTAAATTGGCGGCGGAGGGCGGTGAATCTGGATCTGCGCGGTTTTGAGACAAACCCTAGCGAAAAGTCGATGGGTTCCTCGGAGCTAATTCCGCCACATTATATAATGAAGTGGAATTGGGGGGCATGTGTTAACAGCAGATTTTCGTAATCGACCCGGAGAGGAAAGAGAAAACCGAAGCAGAGAGGAAGGATTGAGTTGGAGTCAGACCAAGTATCGTATCGGACTAGGAGAGGCGCTATCAGGAAGAGCGTATCGGCCGACACGGATTCGATATGGTCGTTCGTTGGCCGATACGGGTTGCAAGTTGACAGAGTCGGCGTGGTCTTGGTCTGGGCTCGAGATAAGCTTCAAGGAAGTTGCCAAATAGAGATAAAGCTCGGTTTTAGGCAATTGTATCTTGTAAATCAAGTAGGTTTAGATCTAATCTATGGCAAGAGTCTGCCGCAAAGACTTGTTTGTTAGTTGTAGATAAGATCGTGTCCTACAAGGACCCTGTTGTAATCACGGGTATAAATATCCCGGTAGTTTGTACATAGAAACTCTTTCACAACACAATACAACAAACAGTTTTTAATCTACTTTCAGCGTATCGCCAACCCTCGCGAGAGGTCAACTCTGACGAGTTCTTGCTTCCCTGGAGCAGAGGTAAGAACTCGTGCCCGACGATCTGCATCGTCGGGGCTAGCGTGTCGTTTTAGACACGTTAAGCCTCGATGATGTGATCATCGTTTATCATGTTTTGTGTGATCTTGACAAGTGTTTCAATTACACTTCGCCAGCGATTTACTCGTTTTAGGGTTTGTTGCCAACGGTGGTTTAATTATTGCACTTGGTTAGATCATTTAATGCATCTACCATCCCCAAAAGTAATCGACAGCTTGATTTTCTTTGTGTTAACTTTCAATCCACACTCTGAGTTGCTATCGACCTTAGTCCTGTTTTGAGATTTAACACAAAGCCTGCTTTTGATTGTAATTAAGGATATCACTGGGGTTTCAGTCAGTCTTACCTGATATGCATGTTTATCATAATGTTTTCATGTGTATCTGCCATCTACATAAACAGATTGATTAATATAGATGCACCTGTTATGAATTACTCTTCAGGGTTTATCTGTGATTGATGTATTCATATTGATTGATTAGTTCATGTAGATTTGCACTAGAGTATTAGCTGGTGCAGTTTTCCTTATTGCTCTTATCGGTCGATGCTATTAATCTACATCAATATGTTGATGAAGGCCGATAGGATATGATTCATGCTTTAATTTCATTTTATTGCAAGTGAGCCGATACAGCTTTGCCCTATCGGCTAGGCTATGACAATGCGACATCGGCCTATCGGCCGATCGACCATTGTTTTCTAACATGGTTTACTTGTTTCTTGTTGATTACAGATCAAATCAACTGGCACGCTCAGCACACAACTAGGCAAGCCTTTTGGACCTACACTGGAGTAAAGCAAACCTCCCAGGCCGCCGTGGAAACGTAGAACCCATTTTGTTGCGAGGCGGGTCTAAATTCTGCGCCAACACTACCTTGCCCCCTCGTTTCTCACGCCCACGCCTCCACTAACCCCACTCGCCCGCTTACGACACAAGCGGCAGTCGTGCGGCCATGGCGGTTGAGGAGGGGCAGATCGTGTGCGCATTAATCGCGCTCGGTTACCGCAAAAAGCGCCATCATCACATCCCCAGGCAAAACGGACCGACGTGTCCCGATCCGCGCGCTGCCTCGAGTAATGTTGCGGTTACAAAGAGACCGCTCATTAATGTCGATTGGCATTCCTCACCGATAAGTGCGACTCGTGACCGTAGGAGTCCTGCCCGCCTCTGGGGCCGGTCCCACCTGTTACCAGGCCCGAGGGATGGCGTCAAGCCTGGGTGCGCCCCCCCTGGTGTGTGGCCACCCAGGTGTAACGCCGGGGGCTACTGTCGGTGACATGGGACCGGGGGTGTCGAGATCAAAGGGAAGGGCCGCCGCGGTGATCCACGTGGCCCGTTCCCCCGGAGGGGTCGGGCCCGAGGGTGACGTGGCGGCTGCCCTCCCGGTCTCCCCCCGGGGTCGGGCCGCTCCCGATTCTGCCCCGAGGGCTGGGGCGCCCCGAACCCCTGTGGTTTTGGTGCCACGTGCGCAGGTTAGTTGAGCATGGCAGAGCTCACCTAACCGCATTTATGGTGGTTCAGACGAGCGCACTACGCCACATTTAATGCGGCGTGGCGCATGCCTATCCGGTCCGTGACCGGTCACAGCGAGTGACCGATCACAGACCGGTCAGATCGCGGGTTAGGTGGCGCCAGGCGGCCTGCAGCACGCCTCGCCCCGTCCTGTCAGAATGATGAGAGCCCTCTGTCTCTCGTCTCTCAGCCGGAGCTGGCGTGCCAACTCCCGGAGTTGGTACGTCAGTCCCGGTCAGATGCATTCCAGATTCCGTCGCAGGCGAGACGAGAAAATCGCCCGCCATTTAATGAAGGTCGAAACAGGCGTCCCCGGATGGGTCAGCCGGCTGAGCAGAGGCGTGCTGCGGCGTCTGTCAGAGACTGCTTCCGGCAGTAGGATAGCCCTAATTGTAAAAGAATGTTTTCTTTCTTAGGCAGCTCGTGGCCCATGTGGTAGCCCCTTGCCATATAAAAGGAGGCCCAGGCCTAGGAGAGACGGGATCGAACTCTGGCTGATTTGGTCTAGAGGCTGAACTCTCTCTGGATTCCTTCACATTCACATATCTACCAGAACACAAGAGTAGGGTATTACGCTTCCCAGCGGCCCGAACCTGTCTAAACCGCCTGTGTCCACACGTTCTTTCTCGCTGAGATCCCTCAGATCAGGGGCTAAGAACCTCACCTTGCGCCCCCGGCCGAACCGGCAAAGGGGGACCTGCACGGTCTCCCGGTGAGGAGTTTCACGCACCGTCAATTAGGGTACACACTTACTGTTGATTATGGACACACATAATGAACTCTTTGTCCTGACGGGCCCACAAGCCGTCCTTGATATATTCTGTCATCATTTCTCGATCGTGTTCCAGATTTTTCACGTTGACCATAGATGGATCGAGTAAGGCGACATCCGCTGCACATCTTTGAATATGCTTCCAAGATAATCTACAAACAAGACAAAGACTTGTATAAGCATAATATATAGATTGTTATTATCATATTTTGTACGCAACAATACTTACAACGAGTAGCAGTTAAGCAGATTGGTGTCCACCGCTCGCAACCTGTAGAGGTCAAATAGATCTGCAAAGTCTAACACAATATAAGCTTCTGGCCCAAGAAACGGTTGTGGACCATGATAGGCCGTCATAGAGGTTTCTCTATTCTTCCTCCTAGCGTTGGTCTTCTCCATGTAGTACCCGTGCAACTCCTTGCAAGTAGGGCCCATCTTCGCTAAGCCATGGTCTCCAACCAAAGGCATGCCTAATTCGAAGGTGGTCGAAGGAGGAACTGATGGCGCCTTTCCCAGATCTAGCTTTTTTGGAGCCAAAAGCGAGACTTGCGGTTTTCCTTTTCCTCTCCCTCTTCCAACAGATTTTTTTGCTTATTTTTTCCAATGGAGGAGAAGACGGCGTCTTCATGCTCTTTTTGATAGGAGGGGGAATGTTAGGCATGTTGTCGGCCTCCATACGATCATCACAAAATCCGTATCATATTGCAATTGAATATCTTCATTTGTTCTTCAATCGCAGGAGGGTCTGAAGAAATAGTTGGAGCGGGTATTGGCAGCGGACGAGTACTAGGTGCATTATTTGACCTAGGAGTCATCTTTATCTCAATGAGGTCCTTGGGCCATTGGATAAAGTCCCACATGTAGCTCCTAGGTCCAAAATTTCATCGTTTGGTAGATGCTGTAGAGTCCAGCTGACCCATTCGGGCTTGACCATGTCCACTTGTACTTTAGTCTGCCCGACCATCAGTTGCGTCCCATGCACTCGAGTTTCTGGTATAGACTTGAATGCAACACCCTAGGCGGCTGGAACTATAAATGTTGGTGTCACCCTAACTACTAGGGTGCACTGTGTGGGTCCCTGCGATAGATTCATCCATGTTCTTAGAATATGATATAACATGTGGATTTGCTAAGATAACATATACATTGTTTCCCTGCGATAGATTCATCCATGTTCTTAGAATATGATATAACATGTGAATTTGCTAAGATAACATATACATTGTTTATTGGTTTTACCATTATGTAGTCGACTGCAGCAGGGACTGATGGTTGTTCTACCGTCGACTCAGTTGATGCGCAACTACTACGCCTTTGTGTGGGGCTCGCTTCTACTCTTGGAGCGGCGACGGGGCTGGCGTTTTGTTGCTGGAGCTCACCCCTTATGCGTGCCTCCACTCGTTCCAATTTTTCATCGAATTCAAAGCTAAGCTCAGCTCTGATCTCCTCTCTAAGCTGTTCCTTCAGGCGTGCATTTTTCTTCGCCTTTGTCAGCTTCCGCTTCCTGTACTACCACATATATTGGGGAAACCCAACCTTCTATGGAATATTGGAGCCAACGCTCCTTGTCCATCCACAGTGATTTTCAGTACGCAACGCTTTTGTGAGGATGTCATCCTCGCGTCTTTGTGAATAGACCTCTTGCGAGGATGCCCTGTTGACAGCATATGCGATCTGCGGTACAGTTAAGGTCGGGTTAAATCAAGGCTACGATAGAAACAAATTAAACATATTCGATATGTTGTACTTAACATATGCTCGTACACTCGTTGATCTATAGAATTAGGGAACGTAACTGTCCCATCGATGTTCTTACAACCCTTGTCCTTGCCCAATTCTTGCCCGTTCATCCGGGATATCAGCAAATGGTGGCGGGGTGTTAGATTGCACAGCAGCGTCATCCTCCCTCTGCCATTCATCTTGCTTCCCGCTATATCCTCCGGTGCCAAGCCGGTGCGGGTGCACATTTTTAGCCTACAGTGCCCTAACGGCCTCGCTTTTTGCTCGGGACTCAGGGGTTGATTTGGCAGCATGAAACTCACCCCACACGGTTTCGGTGATCCATGGGTATGTCTCATATGGTGTTGGCTGGTTGGGGTTGAGGACATACTCGCCGACCAGCTTTGTCTTGAAATTTTTCCAAGCGGTTCCCATCTTTTGGAAAGCACGACGCTTGAGCCTTTGCTCGTCCTCTTTAGGATATTCGAAGCTCTGCTTGAACTACACCCAAGTTTCCTTCTTTTCTGCAGCTGGGACAAGCTTGATCTCGTCGAGCAAAATGGTGAAGTGTCGCCTCCCTAGCACCCCGCATACCGATGTGAACTTCTTAATAACTTTGATGGGTGTTAGTGGGAATCCTAGGGCGTTGACCTCTGTTATGGTCATTCGTTCCTTAGGAATCTTATTTTGGATCCTAGGGTTTTGGGTCGATGTGGTCCCACTAGTTGTCGCCGACGTGGGTTCACCTTGCGGAGACATTTTCTAAATAACTTGTGTACGACAAAAAGTAAAAGCAAACATTAATATTTCACTCAAAGTATTATTCAAAATTACAAAATTAATTAAAATACCCTAAAATGCCTAAAATTCACTAAGTCACAAATATATTCCTGAATTACAAATACTCTCCTATATCACCAATATTCTCCTAAATCACAAATATATTCCTAAATTACCAATATTCTCCTATATCACCAATGTTCTCCTAAATCACAAATACTATCCTAAATCACAAATACTATCCTAAATCTCAAATTTTCTCCTAAATCACAAATACTATCCTAAATCACAAATAATATCGTAAATAACAAATATATTCCTAAATTACAAATATTCTCCTATATCACCAATATAGTCTTAAATCATAAATATTCTCCTAAATCACAAATACTATCCTAAATCACAAATACTATCCTAAATCACAAATATTATTCTAAAATATTAATAAATCACAAGATATTTTTATGCATTCCAATAAACAAAAAAAAGAAGCAATATATAAAAAACGGCGGTGGCTCGGTGGTGGCAGTGGAGGCGGTGGAGGCTGGCGCACACGTCCTGGNCACGGGTCTTGGGCACGGTGGTTGTCGGTGGTGGAGCAGGAAGGGGTCGGTGGTAGTCAGCAGTGGAAGCGGTGGTCCCAGGCACGATGGAGGCAGCTCGATGAAGGTGGTGGGGCATTGGAGGTGGTGGAGGACGCGGCGGCGGTTCCCGATGATGAGTCCTGAAGATGACGACGTAGCGGCCCAGCCAGAAGACGATCGACGATGAAAAATGAAGGAGGCGAGTAGGCGGCGCTAGGGTTTTTGCTGGCGGCGGCAGCGAATTTTTGTGAGGAGTGTGTAGATCTGAGAGTGAAATGCCCCTAGTCTTCATGTGGTCAAACCACATCCGTAATAGCGATCAACTCAAGTGCCGTCACGGACGATTGTCATCCGTGACAGGCTTAAGTTAAAGCCCGATTGAGAGATCATCCGTGACAGGCTTAAGTTAAAAGCCCGATTGAGATGAGCTCATCCGTGATGGGCTTAAGTTAAAGCCCGATTGAGATAGCATTTTTATATTTCTTAGTAATTAATTTTATGTGTGTTTTCTCTTTCATAGTTGACCATTGTTAACTTTCCTTATTCCTTAGAAGGTTTGGTTTGGACATTTTATTTTTCCTTATTCCTTATTAAGTGGGAGTGTGGCATATGCTTTATGCCTTTTCAAGCTGAAATTTAAATAAAATTTTGAAAGCAACACAATCTTGTAGGGTATTACATTGCAATCTCGATTGTGAAAACATTACACCAAAATACTTCTTTTTTTGCACCAAAATAGCAAACCATTGTTGATTTTTCCTTATCAAATGATACTAGATAGCAAAATATTTAATTCATTACAAGAAATTACAAATCAAATTAATACAAAGTCTTTAGTTACGGATATGCCTTCTGTATGATCTGAACGAGCATATGCCATGTCCTCTTCAGGATCATCGTCGAGGTCGATGTGAGGTCTTACATGAAGATTCTTGTTGTATTCTTCTTCATTGACGACGTTGTCAACCTCAACAATTCTTCGCTTGCCATCCCTAACGACGTATAGCTTCTTGTTTGCAGGGTCTTTTATGTAAAAAATCTGCTCGACCTGCTTTGCAAGTATGAAAGGTTCATCGGCGTATGCAACCTTGGTTAGATCTACTAAAGTGAAACCTTCTATGTTGATTTTGACACCAGTGCGTATATTCACCCAATGGCAACGAAATGAAGGGACTTTGAACTTCACGTAGTTCAGCTCCCAGATCTGCTCTATGCGGTCGTAGTATGTGTTCGACCCAGATTGATCCTGAAATGCACCTATATGGACTCTGTTGATTTGCACTGTGCTTTCGTCATCTTGTTTGATGGTGTAAAATGTATATCCTTGCCATGTGTCAACATCCCAAGACGGTCCCGCTGCCAACGACCGTACTATTTCATTTGAGCCATCGGTTGACCTTGTAATACCATTCTTGAACCATTCATTGAAACGAGAGTTATGTTCTCTGTTTATCCACATATCCGATCGCCCCAAGTTCTCCTATCGCATTTTCGCTAAATGCTCCTCAAAGTATGGAGCAACTTTTGCCATATGTTGGAGCACAGCAAAATGGGCTAACGCATAGGAGGCTTGATCGGGCACAATTCTTTTCTTGCCTATTGCGCCAACACCTGACAACCTTCCTTCGCAACAAGATGTTCGAACTCCGATAGGATCGGTCTCGGACATGTAATCGACGCAAAACTCAATAACCTCCTTAGTCGTGTAACCTTCAATGATGCTCCCCTCCGGTTTTGCTCTATTTTGAACGTACGACTTCAAAACTCCCTCGTACCTCTCAAACGGGTACATTTATCTTAGAACAGCTAGGCCACATAATTTTGTTTGCTTCACAAGATGAACAGGGAGATGAATCATGATATCAAAGAAAGATAGTGGAAAATACATCTCCAAGTGACAGAGGGTATTGACAATATTGGCCTGCAACCCATCTAGATCTTCGGGATCTATAACCTTCTGACCAATTGCATTGAAGAAGGCACACAGATGCATGATCGTCTGGCGGACTTTGAGTGGAAGAATACCTCTTATAGTAGTTGGTAAGAGCGAAATGGGCCAATCGTGACACTTCATTCCAACCAATTTTAGATCTTTCAATGAAACATACTTACTTATCCTTGCTAAATAGCCTGATGGAACTTTAATATCTTTCAAGCAGGATAACATTGTGATTTTATCATCCTTCGACAAGGTGTAGCAAGCTGGAGGGAGGTACACTCTTCCTGTCTCTGCATCAGTTACAGGCATGAGTTCGTTGCAAATATTCATCTCCTGTAGATCAAGGCGCTCGTTCAACCCGTCCTTTGTCTTTCCAGGAATATTCAGCAGTAGGCCGACCAAACTCTCACACACATTATTTTCAGCGTGCATGAGATCAATGCAATGACGGACCTCAATATCCTTCCAGTAAGATAGTTGCCAAAATATGGATTTTTTCTTCCACATACCCTTGACCTTTGCCTTACTACGTTTCCTTTTCTTCCCAAACTCATTAGTTATGTCCTTCACCATGTCGTGGACCTCATCCCTGGACAAATCCTTGGGAGCAGGTTGAAGTTCTCTCTTACTGTTGAAAATTTTCTTCTTTCTTCTAAATGCGTGTTATAGCGAGAGCCATCTCCTATGACCCATGTAAACGCTCTTTCTTGATTTCTTTGGCCACCTACTGTGTGTATCTTCCATATAGTCGGAGCAAGCCTTCTTTCCTTTCACAGTTTGTCTAGAAAGATTACCATGTGCGGAGTAGTCATTAATGGTGCAAATTAATAGAACTTGTAGCTTGAAGTTCTCCTGAACATAGGCATCCCAAGTTTCCACACCTTTTTTCCAGAGAATCTCAAGATCATCAATAACAGGCTCCAAGAACACATCAATATCATTGCCGGGTTGTTTCGGTCCTTGGATTAACAAGCACAACATAATGTATTTCCTTTTGAAGCATAACCATGGCGGTAGATTATAGCTTGCAATGAGAACTGCTCATCTCTCGAAAAGGATTCGTGCCATCCATACACAAACATACCCTCATGTTTCTAGGGTTGGCTGCGAATTCTATGTGTTTTCGATCAATATTCCTCCATTGAATCAAATCTGGAGGGTGTCTTCGCATACCATCGTTCCTTCTCTTTGTGACATGCCAATGTACTAACTCCACTTCCTTGGGGTTCGCAAAGATTCTTTTGAAACGATCAATGATAGATAGATACCACACAACCTTCGTCGGACCACCCCGCTTTGACTTCTTTCCTTCATCAGCACTTTTCTTTCGCTTGTATCGTGAAGCCTTGCAGACAGGACAAGCATCTAAGTCTGCATATTGCTTGTGGTACAATATGCAGTCGTTTGGACAAGCGTGAATTCTACGGACCTCTAACCCCAAGGGACACAAAACCTGTTTTGCTTCACATGTTGTATCATCCAATGTGTTCTCCTCAGGAAACATGACTTTCAATATTCCCAAAAGATCTATGAAACTCTTGTCTATCCATCGACTACTTGCCTTCAGCTTCATTAGGTCCAAGGTAGCTGACAATTTGGTGTGTTTTGCTTTACATCTGGCATATAGAGGTGTCTCCGAATCACTGATCAACCTAGTGAACTTCATGAAGTCTCTCTTGTTGTAAGCTGGGTCTCCTCAACGTCACGCAACATGTCTTGCAGCAGATCGTGATCCACATCAACCATTTCACCGCCCAATGGAGAAGGTCCAAACATGTCATGCTGATCTTCATCTTCCTGATTTTGTGCACCACTTCTGTCTGCAGCTGCAATATCGTCAACTGATTCTTGCTCTCCATGCTTCACCCAACATCTATAGCCATCCAGGAATCCTCGACGTATCAGATGAGCGTGTACGTCCACTCTGCTATTAAGCATCATCTCATTTCTGTAATTTACACATGGACAACGCATGTAATCGTAGTTTCTTCTTTTCCTGTTCTCCTCCGTGGCGTTTATAAAATTTGAAACGTCACTTCTATACTCTTTGCCATGTTGCACAATTTCATACATCCAACTTTGGTCCATCGCTGCAAAAGTGAATAAATATTAAATAAACATTTTGTAAGATAAGTATTACTTAATTTATGGGAACTGATTAGTATTTTTTAGTTACTTTTATGAATTTTCTATTTTGCTTGGAAAAAAGAGACAAAAATCGCCCCCCTCAACCTCCCACCAAAATAGTGAACAGTGGGATAACCATTTTCTAGGCAGTTGGAGTATTTATAGTGTGTAACAAATATCGGTAACGACCAACGAACGGACGTCGGTGATGGGTTTTGCAGTTATCTTTATCGGGCCTAAGTTTGCGTCTGTCACTGATGACAACATCGGTGACGGGCCTAAGTATTAACTTTATCAGGCCTAAATTTGAGACCGTCATCGGTGACGGGCGTAGGTTTAGGGCCCGACAAAGATTACAAAGCATATCTTTGTCGGGCCTAAAAATAAGCCCGTCACCGATAGGTCTGATCAGTGACGGGCTCGAAATACATGCATATGGATAATGTTTGTACAAGTATATCTTTGTCGGTGTTTATTTCGGCCTGTTAGAGATGATGACGCTGTGACGGTCTGCACGCCCTCGACACAAGAAAGGCTATTACAGATAAGAAGTTCTGTACTAGTGCAAAACAAGCAATCGGGAGGAGTTCCGAGTTCCCCCCACTAACGCGCTAGTTTGCATCTCCACCTGGCCACATGCCAATTCCCTTCCCCCAGCACACACGTTTGTGTCGTCACCTCGTCGAGGTGCTAGTCCCCCGTGAGGTGTGACAGCTCATCCGTTCCCCGCATCCATAGCTTATCCCTTCCTCCCCATACTCATCTCGGCCACGACCACCTCTGCCACTTGGCTGCGCCGCTAGAGACCATTCCTCGAGCACGGCCTCCGCTGCTATGACCAACTGTGCGGTTAGGGGAAGGAAGAGATTTGAACCAATCTGCATGGACACCGCCTTCTCCACTCATGCTCATGTGCAGCCGCTGCTGCCTTCCATCAGGCATGACCTCGACGACGGTGCCAACACAGTCGCACGATTGAGGGGGAGTTAGGTTCGCACGTGTGGAAAGGGATGGGGAGACGGCATTGAGCGTGTTGAAGGGGATGGGCAGAGCGGCACTGCAGCGAGATGGTGTCGGTGATGAAAGCGGCACTATGGTAACGTCGAGGGAGCGTGCATACATAGGAATGAAAACTAGGGTTTGCAAGCTTCATGCCTGCATCCATTGATAGAGGCTCAGATTGACTCACACGATTGCTAATGCGAAAAAACAACCTTACCCTTCCACCCCAAGTACTTGATAGTACTGACGAATGCCAAACCGTTGGATCTAAGCCAATCGACAGCTACGATTTGGTATCACCCGAGCCCGCTAGAACGTAAAAAAACTCTAAAAAAATCGCACCGACCACTAGACCTGCTTGGTATATGATATGGATTGACTAGTTAAAACCATTTTCATATAGGCAATACCACCAAATAAAACCAAATTGGGGTTAAATTGGCTGGTACGAATAGTTTATGGCGTTAAATAAGCCTAACAATAGTTTAGTAAAATGACTTACTAGAATAGTCCAGGATAGTAAAATTTGCTTTTTATTTTTGAAAAAGCAGGATTGCTAATTAGCATAACTGTGCAGCCAGCACTTCCTTTCGGCCATAAGACCCACAAACATTCTCTTACCTTTTCTTAAGTAGATAGTAGAAACCAGAAAATATAACTAGACGTGAAATGCAATTTTTTTGGACAGGATGTCGAAGGACCTTATTGGAAAAGAATTTTTTTCTTGAAGGATCGTGAAGAGTTTTTACCAATTGCAGGATCGAACAGCTGGTAACACATTTTATAAACAAAGTTCATTACTCCATCCGGTCTAAAATACAAGTATTTTTAGCATTTAGAATTTGTACCACAATACAAACATTTATGTGGTATTGATTCCAATGAGATGGGTAAGCTAAGCGATTTAAACTTTAAAAATTGATCACTAAACTGAATGGATTTTTTTCCACTACAATAGTTTTGACTTTAAAAAAAACATTGGAGAGGCGGAAAAGAGATAATCGAGGAATTAGAATTGAAGTCCCGGCTCGACAATCTAATAGAGAGGTGTTTGCGTGCTCGAGAATCAAAATCTACCATTCCCATCCAAAATTTGATACCCAGTTCATCCAGAACGAGGCATTTAACTATTTCTCACTTTTAAGATATCATAATTAAAGATTTGTCACTCGCAGTAGACATAGTCTTCATTTATCTATGACATATAGGCTTTCATGTGTCTATGACATGTGGGTCTTTATCTGTCTATGACATATGGAACCAATGACAAATCCTTAATTGTCACTTGTAAGAGTGACAATTAGTTAAATATCTCTTCGGGAGCATCCCCTCTCTCACGGCTACTCACCCATCGATGATGTCACCCTCAGCCAGAGCCGAAGCCAATGCATCGTTGCCACCGTCAGTGACTCTCTCTGACACTGAGAAGTCGATAACATCGTGGGCCTGAGAGGGAGCAAATCATTGACACCTCCAATGCCAGAGGATCTGGTACGCCGGCTGCCATTACCGGCCGTGAAGTTCTCAGGTGGGGTTTTTGCTCTCCCCAATTGCTTCGTACTCTATCATCTTTTCTTGTGAGATTTTATATTCTGCTTGTTCTTCAGTTTCATCTGTGAGATTCCATATTTACAGGTTCCAACTAGCGTCCAAATACAACAAAAATTGTTCTTTCCTGACATCGCAATGACTTCAAATACAACAAAAATTGTTCTTTCCGTATTTATTATTTGAAGTCCGATGGAAGAGGTGACTGGGCATCGGACATCTTCAGTTATTTCATCTCATTTGTCAATAATATATCTTGAAAAAACATCCTTGCAGGAAAATGCTCTTCTCGTCTCCCGGCCTCCTGAGATCAGTCATCAAGCACCCCGCATGCACTCGGCTAACAGCAATCGACCGACTGGTGGGCCAATCATCAAGCCTCAATCAAGGAACAAGAGAATAGCTACAGTCGAGACAAGCAAATGAGTCAGCAGACAGAGAAAGCTGATCATTGACTCCTCGGATGAAGAGTATGAAGAAATCCAAACTCCGAAGGTCAATATCGCTTCACCAAAGCCATCGTTAACCAGATTTGTGCCTAAGATCAATAAGTCCAATAGGTAACCCTTGTTTCATTTTCATTGCATCTCTTATCTCCAAGAATATTCTCGACTATGTTTTGATCCAACCATGTATAATGCTCCTGCAGGAAACCCTAGGACATTGATCAACCGGCCAATCTGAGATGTCACCTTCAGAATCAGGCTGCAATAACCAAGAAGTTGCAGGATCTAGGGCCAAGGATACAACATAGGGCTAGCCAGGTTCAAGCAACCCGACTATTGATCAGGAGTCCCCAACTGGAAACCAGTCGAGTTCTTCTGACCCAGCCACTGAACAAGAGCCCCCGACTGGAAACCAATCGGGAGAAGGAGAACCAGGCTTCAACAACCAAGAGCCTTCAACCGAGGACTGCACCAAGGGCAATAAAGCAAACATGAGCGAAAATCAACCAGCTGGAGACTCTATCGCCCAAGAAGATCAAGATAAATCGACTCCTAGCGCAGATGATGAAGTCCAAGGGCCTCCATGAAGGTTTCCCAAAGAAATCACAGGTAAGTTCCTAGTCATTCAACTCTTTGAATTCATCCTTATCTTTAAATACTTGCAATTTCCCGCTCAGATCTTACAATTGCAGAAGACGAAGAAATTCTTCGCATTAAGTCAGCAGAAGATTCGCTTCCTCCTGTCAAGATTCAGTGACACGATTCTGAAGGCCGTGCCCATGGAATTATCTTGAACAAACAAAAAGAGGCCGAAGAACGTGATATGCTTGTCGCCCGACTATCAGACTCTACCAGGATTTTATATGTAAGTAAAACTCCATATCCTCCAACTGCTTCCTTAACACGATATCAACTAATCATCTTTCATACGCAGAGAATATATCACCAATCGCAAGCCAACTCAGAGACCTTGGAAAAACTGGTACCTCACTTGAATACCCAGGAGGCCGTTCAACAACAACTCAAAGAAGCGAAAGAAGCTACCATATCCAGTGAAAAAGACTTGAGAGCAGGAATCGGTCAGCTTCGGAATATCAACTTAGAATATCGTGGATAAGTCGGAGGTAAATATAACTATCTCACTTGCATTCATCTTTAATTAATTCTTGTTGCTAATTCTTTGTCTTTATGTTTCTGTTCATTTATCAAAAATAGAATCCTTGAAGGCCCAGCTAAAGAAAGCCAAGGACAACAACGCCCGACTGGGGAAGGACAGGACCCAAGCCTTAGCTGAACTTGAAGGTAACTCACCAAACTTGATTTTTAAATCAATTCTTAGCATTTCCAGTATGCATTGCTTGTTTGTAATCCTGCAGCATACAAGGTGAAGTCCCGAGCCCAGTTTGAGGTATATGTCGAACGAATCCAACAGGCCGAAACCATCAGGGATGACATCGCAATTGCCACAGCTCCAATCTTGAACGCCATCTTTCAAAACGGCCTAGGCTCAAGCTCCGAGTATTCTCCTGAAGTCTTTGACAATCTCAGAAGGGCCCCAGAAGTATATCTGAATCAGCTGCCATGGGTGCAAGTCAGGCTCTGGCGATGACAAAATCATTATATCCCCGAGTGGATATAAGTACTATAGGAGATGGCTTCGCTGATGGCACTTCGGATGAGCAAGCCATGGAGCTAATAAACGAAGCTTCAAGAATCTTCCTAGAAGATAGCTGCGGATGTGCTAGAAAATTTTCAAGGATAAAATCCCGATGTAAAAAATACATTTGTAATCTGACTTGCAATATATCAACTTATTTATGTTATGTCTTGAATACTGAATCTAGTTTTTAATTTTTTAAAATTCTTCTCCAACTTATACCAAGTCTAAAACCTGATTAAGTCTTCAACAAATTTTCAGTCCTTATCCACTCCACTCAGATCAAAACAAAAATCAATGATAAGTCGAATACAAACAAATCATAACCAAAGGAAACTTTGTATTTTACTGTTATTGATAGCCCTCGACAGGCAACTCAAGAAGGCAACTTACTTAACGTCGGCATTTGAGAGAAATAGGATACAAAAGAATAACTTAAGTATAATAACACCGAAGGTGTTCAATATTTCATGAACTTTCCACGATCGATCCGTCTTCACGCCTTAGTCGATAAGCCCCTAGTCGAGTGACCTCGGAAATTATGAAGGGCCCTTCCCATAACGGAGAGAGTTTATGCCTATCCTTCGTCGTCTAGATTTTCCTCAAAATCATATCACCGTGTTGGCGCAGAATTTAGACCCGCCTCACGACCAAATGGGTTCCACGTTTCCACGGTGGCCTGGGAGATGTGCTTAACTCCAGTGCAGGTCCAAAGGCTTGCCTAGGTGTGTGTAGAGCGTGCCAGTTGATTTGATCTGCAATCAACAAGACAAACAAGCAAACCATGTAAGTAAACAATGGTCGATCGGCCGATAGGCCGATGTCGCATTGTCATGACCTAGCCGATAGGGCAAAGCTATATCGGCTCGCTTGTAGTTGTGATAAAATAACATCAGAATATAAATCTAATCTCATCGGCCTTCATCAACATGTTCATGTCAATTAGAGGCATCGGCCGATGAGAGATAAAAGAAATAATTGCACTAGCTAATACTCTAATGCAGACTTGTACAAACCAACCAACTTATATAAATATATCGATCACAAGTAGACCCTAGAGGATAACCTATAACAAACGCATTTATATTTGTCAATCTGCTCATACAAGTGGCAAATACATATAAAAACATTATAGTAATTACATGTATTAGATAAGACCGGCTGAAACTCCGACGCTATCCTTAATCACGATCGAAAACAGGCTTTGGATTAGATCTCAAAACAGGACTGAGGTCGATAGCAACTCAAAGTGTGAATTGAGACCTAACACAAAGAAAATCAAGTCGTCGATCGCTTTTGGGGATGGTAGATGCATTGAAAGATTTAACTAAGCATAATAATTAAACCGTCATCGGCAATAAACCCTAAAACGAGCAGACCGCCGGCAAAGCATAATTAATACACTTATGAAAGTCACCCAAAGCATGATAAACGACGATCACATCATCGAGGCTTAACGTGCCTACAGCGACACGCTAGCCCCGACGATGTAGATCGTCGGGCACGAGTTCTTACCTCTACTCTGGGAAAGCAAGAACTCGTTGAGATTAACCTCTGGCGAGGGTTGGCGATGCGCCGAAAGTAGATTGATTTGTATGTTTTATTGTTGTGAGAGAGTTTCTATGTACAAACTACCAGGATATTTATACCCGAGATTACAACATGGTCCGTGTAGGACACGATCTTATCTCTAACAACAAGTCTTTGCGGCAGACTCTTGCCAAAGATTAAATCTAAACCTACTTGATTTACAAGATACAATTGCCTAAAACCGAGCCTTATCTCTATTTGGCAACTTCCTTGAAGCTTATCCTGAGCCCAAACCAAGCCCATGCGAACTCTGTCAACTTCCAACCTCTATCGGCCAATGACCATATTGAATCCGTATCGGCCAATACGCTCTTCCTGCTAACGCTTCTCCCAGTCCGATACGTTTACCGAGTCCGATGCGAGACTTGGTCCGACTCCAATTCAACCCCCTCTCTCCGCGTCAGTTTCCTCTTTCCTCTCTGGGTCGATTATGAAAATCTGCTGTTAACACACCGACAATAAATGCCCGTAATGGAACATTACGATTATGGTAACGCCGAAGTCCTTGGAGATATCTTGCCGACTGAATTAAAGCAGCTTCACGAGTCTCTTCCAGTCAATTTAGATCTTCAAGACGATCTTGGTTGCAACGCTCCTCATCAAAATTACGAAACCGAAGAGATTCAAACTCCATCTCACTAGGCAACATAGCGTTAGCCCCATAAACAAAAAAGAAAGGTGAATGCTCCGTAGCCCGACTGGGTGTGGTTCGTAATGACCATAGAACCAAAGGCAATTCTTGCACCCATCGTCCAGCATAAGGGCGTAATCTATCAAAAACATGGGATTTGATGCCTTGAAGAACCATACCGTTAGCGCGATCAACTTGTCCATTACTTTTAGGATATGCAACCAATGCATAACATATTTTGATCCCAAAGTCTTCGCAAAAATCCTTTAAAACTCCACCAGTGAACTAAGTGACATTATCAGTAATAATCCTATTCAGAACACCACCGATGCACAATGTTGATGAAGAAGTCATGAGCTTTATCAGCTGTAATTGTAGGTTTAGCCTCAATCCACTTGGAAAACTTGTCGATAGCAACAAAAAGATACGTCAAGCCTCCTGGAGGCTTCTTAAAAGGACCCACCATATCCATCCCCCAAACAGCAAAAGGCCCTAAAAGTGGAATAGTTTGTAACTCTTGGGTTGGAACATGAATTTGTCAAGCAAAAAATTGACAACCCTCACAAGTCCAAACAACTTTGTCTGCATCGAAAATAGGCGTGAGCCAGAAAAATCCCTATCGATAAGCTTTTCCTATGAAAGTGCATGCCGCAGCATGACTGCCACATATTCTCGAGTGGATATCCTGCAACAATTGTCGGCCCTCCTCAGGAGAAACACATTTTAACAAAACACCAGACAGGCTCCACTTATATAACTTGGAATCAACCATCACATAACTTTGGCTACAACGTCGAATTCGTTCATCTTCATCACAATTTTGAGGCAACTCTTGCTGAGTTAGAAACTTAATGAAAGGTATCTTCCAGTCGGTATCAAGCATAGACACTTATTTCCTGGCACCGTCTTCAATAGTTTCTTTCTTCGCAATAGTCGTCTCATGAAGGTGTTCAACAAAAACATCTATCGAGGCTGTCTCCCTTTTGGATCCAAAATTAGCCAACTAATCGGCAGCTTCATTATTATGTCTTAAAACATGAGATAACTCCAAACCATCAAATTTATCCTCTAGCTTGCAAACTTCCTGGCAATAAGCAACCATGTTGTCATTCAAACAAGACCAATCTTTCATCACTTGATTGACCACCAACTGAGAATCTCGTCGTACAATCATACATCGTATTCCCAATGACACAACAAGACGTAACCCATGAAGTAAGGCTACATTGTGTGATGCCAGAAAATAAATTTGAAGCACATATCGCAACCTTTCTCCAGTCGGGGAAATTAGGACCACCCCAGCTCCTGTGCCAGTAACTCTCTTAGATCCATCAAAATACACGGTCCAATATTCCAATCTCTCTGCAGGCACATCTCCTTGGCACTCGGTCCACTCGGCAATAAAGTTAGCCAAAACCTGAGACTTAACTGACATCCGAGCTTTGAAAGTAATGTCTAACACCATCAACTCCAATGCCACTTTGCAATACGCCCTGTGGCCTCACAATTATGGAGGACATTGCCGAGTGAAAAAGATGTGACCATCGTAACCAAGTGACTTTGAAAATAATGAGTCAATTTCCTTATGGTAATTAACACTCCATATAATAATTTTTGTACCTGAGGATAGCGTGTTTTAGATCTAGACAACACCTCACTGACGAAGTAGATTGGCCTCTGAACCTTCTGGACTCGGTCTTCTTCTTCTCGCTCAACAACCAAAACTGTACTAACCACTTGAAAATTTGCCGACACATAGAGCAATAAAAGCTCTTGAAGATCAGGTGAAGCTAACACAGGTGGCGTTGTAAGAAAATCCTTAAAGTCTTTGAAAGCTTTCTAGGCTTCAGGGATCCACTAGAACTCGTCCATTTTCTTAAGCAATTTGAAGAAATGTATGCCTCATTCTCCGAGCTTAGAAACAAATCGGCTGATGGCCGCCATGCACCCAGTAAGTTTTTGAACATCCTCGTGGGTACTCGATGGTTTCAAGTTATGTATAGCATTAATCTTCTCCAGGTTAGCTTCGATGCCTCGATGAGACACCATGAAACCAAGCAGCTTCCTTGATGGTACTTCGAAGGTATATTTTTCCAGGTTTAACTTCATCCTATAGGCTCAAATATTTTGAAAGATTTCTTACAAATCAGCAATCAAGTCATCTCTTCGCTTGGTCTTGATAACAACATCATCAACATAAGCCTCCACATTTTGTTCGAGTTATGTCTGCAAACATCTTTGAATCATGCGTTGATATATAGCCCCTGAATTATTGAGAACAAACGGCATCGTGATATAATAGTAGGCTCCAAATGGAGTGATAAACGAAGTCTTCAAGCAGTCGGACTCCTTCAGGCTAAACTAATGATATCTCGAGTAGCAATCAAGAAAACTCAAAAGCTCGCAGCCAGCAGTTGAATCGATGGACTAGTCAATGCGAGGTAGACCAAAAGGGTCTTTAGGACAAGATTTGTCAAGATCCGTGTAATCGACACACATGCGCCATTGCCCGGTCTTTTTCTGAACCAAGACTGGATTAGCCAACCAGTCGGGATGACAAATTTCCTTGATGAATCTAGCTGCCAAAAGTTTAGTAAGCTCCTCCTTGATAGCATCTCTCCAATCCTGTGCAAAGCAGCGAAATCGTTGTTTGATAGGTTTCGTGTCTTCTTTAACATTTAATGAGTGCTCAATCACCTGTCTAGGAATTGTTGGCGTAGAATTTAGACCCGCCTCACGACCAAACGGGTTCCACGTTTCCACGGCGGCCTGGGAGATCTGCTTAGCTCCAGTGCAGGTCCAAAGGCTTGCCTAGGTGCGTGTAGGGCGTGCCAGTTGATTTGATCTACAATCAACAAGATAAACAAGCAAACCGTGTAAGTAAACAATGGCCGATCGGCCAATAGGCCGATGTCGCATTGTCATGACCTAGCCGATGAGGCAAAACTATATCGGCTCACTTGTAACTGTGATAAATAAAATCAGAATATAGATCTAATCTCATCGGCCTCCATCAACATGTTAATGTCAATTAGCAGCATCGGCCGATGAGGGATAAAAGAGATAAGTACACTAGCTAATACTCTAATGCAGACTTGTATGAACCAATCGACTTATATAAATATATCGATCACAGGCAAACCCTAAAGAATAACCTATAACAAACGCATTTATATTTATCAAACTACTCATACAAGTGGCAAATACATATAAAAACATTATGGTAATTACATGTATTAGATAAGACCGGCTGAAACCCCGGCGCTATCCTTAATTACGATCGAAAACAGGCGATAGCAACTCAAAGTGTGAATTGAGATTTGACACAAAGAAAATCAAGTCGTCGATCGCTTTTGGGATGGTAGATGCATTGAAAGATTTAACTAAGCATAATAATTAAACCGCCGTCAGCAATAAACCCTAAAACGAGTAGATTGCTGGCGAAGCATAATTAATACAGTTATAAAAATCGTCCAAAGCATGATAAACGACTATCACATCATCGAGGCTTAACGTGCCTAAAGCGACACGCTAGCCCCGACGATGTAGATCGTTGGGCACAAGTTCTTACCTCTGCTTTGGGGAAGCAAGAACTCGTCGAGGTTAACCTCTTGCGAGGGTTGGCGATGCGCCGAAAGTAGATTGATTTGTGTATTGTACTGCGTGAGAGAGTTTCTATGTACATACTACCGGGATATTTATACCCGAGATTACAACATTGTCCAGATAGGACACGATCTTATCTACATCTTAACAAACAAGTCTTTGCGGCAGACTCTTGCCACAGATTAGATCTAAACCTAGTTGATTTACAAGATACAGTTGCCTAAAACCGAGCCTTATCTCTATTTGGCAACTTCCTTGAAGCTTATCTCGAGCCCAGACCAAGCCCATGTTAACTCTATCAACTTCCTGGCTCTATCAGTCAATGGTCATATTGAATCCGTATCGGCCGATATGCTCTTCCTACCAGCACTTCTTTGTCACGCCCGGAAATTCACTACCAGAATTTCCGAAACTGAATGTGTATTAAAACCCCTGTCCAGGACCAGCCAGGGTACACAGACGACAATGTTGACATACAGATCCACGTCTTACAAACAGAATAAAAGTCTTATAGAAATGCAGCGGAAAAACGAAAAGGCAAACTAAACTAGAACGGGACTCTGGCAGCGGGCTGGCACCATTCCACAGGCATCCTCGACGGCGGACGAAACCTACTCCTCTGAGAATCCTCCATCAGAGGCATACTCCTCTTCTGGTGTGGGGAAAAATTAAGCAAGGCTGAGTACTACCCACGGTACTCAACAAGTCATGCCGGAAAAGGAGGCATGATGCAAGATATTCCAAGGGAAGGCAGGGGTTTATTTGCATAAAGTAAGCATTTAAAAACAGTAGTTGAAAGCAGTAGTAAAACGTTGAATTAATTGATCAATATTAAACCATCACTGTCCAACGCTATATCCACGTTGCGACAGGCCCAAACCATCCACCTGAACTAAACCAGTTCCAATAATTCAAGTTATTAAGAAAGTGAGACTAATCACGGTGAATCTGGTTGATCGCCCATAACCGCGGGCACGGCTATTCGAATAGTTCTACTCTGATCAGAGGTGTACATCTGTACCCACAAGACACAGCCTCAACATCATGTCAACCATGCGTCGCGATACTGGAAAGTACCCGAATAGAGACTGTGACAGGACCCTTCGCATAACCCCCTCTAACCAGCCGTACCACACCACAGGTTTCGCCCCCACCTTTATATCCAAGGTAGGCAGCCCCCTCTCGTGCCACGGTGAATCCGGCAGCCGATCAACGGGTATGTCCCCCGCCGACCCAACTCCATCACGCCCACCCTCTTCTGGTACGTCAGCCAGAGACAGCTACACTACAAGTCCAGCCGTTGCCCACGCTGGCTTGTGGTACGCACGGTATTTCTTCCAGGGTTTCCCGCGAACCGGTCCTTAATTGCCATGGGTGCTACCATCAAAACCATGCACCCACAGCCCACCATTAGCATATTTTAGTTAAATATTATTACCATGGTGGCTCCTAAACCAAAGTGTCACCATAGGGACTACATTAATTAATTATTCAAGGTGATCCCCTTTAATGAGCTAGGTTAGCTAAGCATGGCTAAGCACTCCTAAAATCAGCGAACAATGAATTAATTACCCAAGCTATCAAAGATACAAGATAATCAATATAATTGGCTGAGCACCATAGGTATAATCCCACATGAAATGACATTGCGAAATAATGCAGTGTTTACGGAAAAATAAGACATTTGTAAATATAGGTACAATATGATCAATGTGAAGCATGACTTGCCTTGCTCCTGAGCTGAGGCTACCTCTGCGACGATCTCGAAATAAACGGGCGCGTCGGAGGTTTCGGAATCTACGCGACAAACAAAGCAAACAACAATACACGCTATAAGTCTACTGAAATAAAGCACAAAAGTATTTTTAATGGATTCTCTGCATTTTTATGAATTTAATGAAATTTGAATGGACTTAAACGGAGCTCGATGAATTAGTTATGAATTTTTGAAGTTATCTGTGTTTTTACTAAAACAGAAAAATCCTTAATTGATTTATTGCGCAATTAATCCCAGGGCTGGCGTCAGCGGCGGCGGCGGCCGGTCCACCGTGGACTCGGTCCACGGGACCGTGGCGGCGGGGTGCACCACGTGGCGCACACGTGGCGCCGACGCGGCAGCCACGGGCAGCAGGGGCCACGTGGGCGGCCACGCGGGACGGAGGGGGAGACGGCGCGGGCGGTCCCGATCGGCCGAGCGGCCGATCCGACGGCCAGGAGCGCGCGGGCGGCGGGCGGATGGAGCTCGGCTAGGCCGAGGGCGGCCATGGCGCGCGGCGGAGGCCGACGGGCGGCCGGCCAGCGCAGCGGCCGGCGGCGCAAGGGCGCCGGCGCCGTGCGACGGCGCGCGGGACGGAACAAGGGCGGCGCTTGCGCGGGAAGGGGACGGCGCGGCCGGGGAAAAAGAGAGGAAGGGGAAAAGGGGAGAAGGTTTCTCACCGGGCTCGGCCGGAGAGGAAGATGACGACGGCGAGGGCGGCGTCCGGTGGCGGAATGGCGGTGCGGAGACACGGCCGAGGGGCGGAGGCGGTCGGCGAGCGCGACGGCGGCGTCGGCGCGGCTCGGGGACGGCGCAAGCGGTGGAGAGCGGCGGCCGGAGACGGCGGAGGCGGCGGCGCACGGGGTCGGTGGTGGCGCGGGCGCTAGGAGGCACGGGAACGGCGGCGGAAATGGGGAAAAAGGGAGAGGGGATAGCGGGGGTGGTTTTTATGGGCGCGGGGAGAAGAGATCGTGGCCGAGGGGCGCGGAATCGGCGGCGGAGTGGGAGAGAGAGGAGAGAGAGAGAGACGGCCGGGGAAAAAAAATCCCGCCCTCTCGTGCGGCGGTTGCGGGCGGAGTGGGGCGCGGACGGGCGCGGCGGGAGCGCACGCGCGTGCGGAGCGCGCGGGGCGCGGGGAAGTGGGCGGGAGCGGCGGCGCCGGCGGTTGCTCCCCTCCGGTTTCGCCGGCCGGAGGAGGGAGACGACCCCGACAGGTGGGGCCCACCTGTCGGTGGTCCGGGCCGGGGAGGCCGAACGGGCTGCGCGGCTGGGCGCGGCGGTAGCGGGCCTCGGCCTGCGGCCGGCCCGCAAGAGAGGAGGGGCGCGCGCGAGGAAAGAAGGCCGGCTGGGCCGGCCCAGCGGGAGGGGAAAAGGGCGCGCGGCGCGCGGCCGGAGTGGGCCGACGGCCCGAAAGGAAGAAGAAGAGGAAAAAGAAAAAGAAAAAGAAAAAGAAAGGAAAAGGGATTTTCCTGGGATTAAATAAATTCCAAAATTGATTTTAATTGGTTTAAAATTATTTCCAGGGCTCTGAAAATTCCACTAAAAATCCTGTTAATGTATTTTGACATGGGGAACTCAAGAAAAATTCCACCTTGCCATTTCCACTTCTTTAATGCATTAATTAATTGGATTTTTCTCCAGATTAATTAAACAATTTCTCCGATAAATTATTAAACTCGATTTTTACGATTTAGGAAAACTTCAGGGTGTGACATTCTTCCAGTCCAATACGCTTACCGAGTCCGATACGAGACCTGGTCCGACTCCAACTTAACCCTCCTTCTCCGCGTCGGTTTTCTCTTTCCTCTCCGAGTAGATTGCAAAAATCTGCTGTTAACACATGCCCCCCAATTCCGCTTCATTATATAATGTGGCGGAATTAGCTCCGAGGAACCCATCGACTTCTTCGCTAGAATTTAGACCCGCCTCACGACCAAACGGGTTCTAGGGTTTGTCTGAAAACCGCACAGATCCAGATTTGCAGCCCTCCGCCGCTGATTTCCTTGCGCACTTCTTCGTTAGCCACTTTGCGCTTTTCAACCTCGGCGACACCTCGACGTTCCATCGGCATCGACTCCCTTATTGGTGATCTCCTCAAGCTCATCAATGGCCTCCTTGCCGTTCTACGCTTCTGAGATCCCCGTGGTAAGTCAATCCTTTCTGAGTTCACATTTTCGTTTTCCCGCCGAGTTCTTCAAACTAGGGTTTCTGCTCTTGCCCCCCGGATCTTATTTTTCATCGTTGTTCTCATGTCATAGGTCTTCAAAAATCAGATCTTGATCCCCACCAACGACAAATCACACCGGTTCCTGTTAGGCCCCATGGGCAATTCTGACCCAACCTGGTTGATAGACGCAGAAACAAACAGAATCCCCTTTGAGGAGGTAAAGCCCAATGTTGCTTCATGGAAGCATACCTTCAGATCCTGGCCGTCCAAGCTCAATGGCTACAGGACCTGGTACAAGAGGATTGCTGCAGCCAAGCAAGTCCATTGGGATAAGATAGGAATCGGCCAGTGCATCGCTCTGTCTTTGGTCGATTCCAAGAAGAACGAACCTCTTATGTCAGCGGCCACCTACTTCTGGTCTAGCACCTTGAACGCTTTTCTGTTCCGGCAAGGTCCGATGACCCCAACACTAATCGATGTCAAGATGCTGACAGGTTTAGACATACACTCTGAGATAAACCCCTTCAACCTCCTTATCAATAGCAAACACAGGCTGAAAACCAAGAAAATTGGAGGTTGGTCTGGATACATATCCGAACACATGGAACAGGGATCTGTCTCAGAGAGAGAGCATGTGGCTTTCCTAACTCTTTGGTTAGAAAGATTCATCTTCTACGGATCAACCTATGGCCTTACTTCCAACTGTCAACATTTAGCTCAGGCCCTTGTTGAAAAGAAGCAGATTCCCCTTGGCCGATATCTTCTTGGAGCTACCTATCAGCTACTACACATTGCCACTCAAGATCTGATGCTAAAACAAACAGTGGCGCATGGAGGTCCATGGTGGTTCATCCAGCTATGGTTAACAATCTACACCAACACCATGGTCAATCGGCCTCCATTATCAGACTCTGCCTTCCCATCGGACTACACTGACAACGAGGATCCCTCGACAAGGAGATGCATGTTCTTTGGAGAAGCAGCTTCAGTTTACCCTGGAACAGAACAATCGGCCGAAGACATATCCACTTGGTTTGTCCGGTTCTATACTGGCCCTCCATCAGCCAAGATGGACATATTTGTCTATCCTTCGGATGCCGAATTTGAGCTCCCTGTCGATCTGACCCTGAGCCAGCTGAACGATGACATGGTTTCACGGGAAATTTTCATGATCGGCATCACGCCTTGCCTGCTCCCAGTAGGCATATTTCAAGGCAGAAGCACCAGTTTATCATACGAGTTCTACAACCCTATGGTGGCTGCCAGGCAATATGGGTTGGGACAACTCCCAATCGGCCTACACTTTCATCGGCTCCTAGAGAGCAGGGGTACAGTCCCATCGGCCCTGATAATGAGTAAAGCCCTGGAAATCAAAGCACCAAACTTGGGCGACTGTGACCGATTATGGTTGAGTCCCTTCATCCATATCAACTTCCAATCATGGTGGCAGGAGTGGACTACTCACCTCTTCCATCAATCGGCCAGGTATTATTTGACAGAACTTATTGACAACATCAGTCCCCAGGTCCCCGATGCCACACTACCAACAGTCAGCAATAGTGGGCGGAAAATATCTTATGCTCAAGCCCTAGCTCCATCAGGGAGTACTATTCTAGAGTCGATTATCAGCCTTACTGCCCCAAATGTATCATCACTACTCCAAGGGCCGATAACCAAAGAAACTCCTAAAAGGAAGATGCCGGCAAAAGAAAAGATCCACAAAACAGGCAAAAAACCTAGGACTGATGATCAGGCCGATCTAGACGAGCTAGACCCCTCCATGGAAGCATTCCTCGATGACCAAGTTGACGCAGCAGTCGTCGACCTACCTGAAGAACAAGATCCATCGGCCCAGATTGCTAAAGAGCCATCGGCCAAGTCCATGAAGAACCCATCGGCTGCAACCACAAAGGTTCCACCAACCGATGACCAAGCCGATGTTACTCAACCAAGGAGAACCAGACATGCAATCCGCAAGGTTAGTACAATCCCTTCTCTGAATTTATGTTATCTCCTTCTGCTGGTATGCTATAACTTGATATTCTTCTCAGGTCGTTGCATCGTCTTTGCATCGTCTTTGGCAAGAACTAAGAAGGCAACCTTGCAAAGGCGAGAACAAGCCAAGGCCCGATTGAGAACACTGTCTCCTTCTCCACCACCCTATCCGATTGTTTTGGTAAGAATTAATTTTTATATTGCCCCTCTGGTAACATAGACCTGCTCACCATCTTCTTGCCTTTTCTTCAGCCGCGGGCTCCATCACCTGCACCACATCGGCCAACCCCCTCGCCCACTGTGTCTAGACAACAAAAGGAGGCCAATGCAAGCACAGCCGATGCCCCATCACAGGTAAACCAGATCACTTTGCTCCCTTCGCCGATTCTCGTTTGACTGAGCTAACCTTGTCCTATGTTGATGTTTGCAGAACCTAGCCGATATGTTTTCTTTTAATATCAGCCAGTTTCTTGATGACAAAGACAAAGAACCACTCATCACAGCCACGGCGTCAATCTCTGACGAATTGAAGAATCGGCTGTCCGATATCGCTAATCGGCTGGAAGCATCATTGGAGTGGCTGGTGGAGAACTACAATCCTGTCAGGAGCAGGGTTCAAGAAATCCAGGACCAACTCCCTGAAGATCTGATGGAAGTCTTGACGCCAGCCATCTTCTTGGAACAATACAACTTCAAGCTTCATAGAGCCAAAGAAAGGATCGCAGAGAAGCGGGAGCGTGAAAGCTTGGAATCGGCCTTGACCGCCAGCAAAGCTCAAGTCAATTCTGACAAAACCAGGTTGGATGAGCTGGCTGTCAAGCCGATTGTCTTAAAGAACAGACTCGAAGAACTCCGCCGCCTCGAAGCAGACCTAGCGTCAAGGCTAGAAGCAACTCGTAAAGAGATCCAAGAAGTCGAGGCTGGGATAGCTGCATCACCGAAGGCCATAGAAGATCAGACGGCAAAACTGAAGGCATCGGCCAAATACCTTGTGACCCTGAGTAAGTCTTTGAAGCTGATCCCAGGGTCGACGGCCGATGACGCCCAAGTAATAGAGGACATTGATCAGATTCGTCGTAAGGCCATTGCAGCTATCGAAAAATTTATAGGCTGATGTAATATATTTTATGTCCTTCTTGTAAGAAAATAACTTCCTGTTTCGACTAATATAAATCTCATCGGCCAACCAGCCGAATTTGATCTGAACAATACTGAAGAAGTCCAAGTCTGAAAAAATTTTTGAAGTCCATAAAATTTCGATCTAGTAAACTTGAGGAACCTTGAAAGATAACCTTGCTTGTATATATATATATATATATATATATATATATATATATATATATATGCCCCCCAAATTTTGGAAGATGAGGGCTCATGTTGTAAAATTTGAACTAAGGGCGATAATGCATATCGGCCATCTAAAGACGATGTGTACCACATCGGCTATTATCATAAATCGGCTGGCAAGCCGATCATGAATCGATCCAGACGCTAGGATAATATTTCTTTAAGTATTTGCCATTAAGGGCTCTTCCATAAATTTCTCCATCTAATCCTTTGAGCAGATAAGCATTGCGAGGAACACATTGATGAATCTGAAAAGGACCTTCCCAATTAGGTGACCACTTGCCGAATTTATTATCTCTGGAACCAATCGGCAGTATCAATTTCCAAACAAGATCTCCCTCTTCAAATGACTTGGCAACAACTTTTTTGTTATAATGACGAGCAACTCTATCTTTATCTCGCTTGATTTTCTCTAAGGCCCGCAATCGGACATGTGCCAAATCATCTAACTCATCAACCATAAGATTGTGGTACTCATCGGCTGTCAAGTCGTCTTGCAAAGCAATCCTTCTTGAGCCGATATTGGTTTCCCATGGCAGCACAGCTTCATGTCTATAAACCAGCTGATACGGCAGCACTTGAATTGCACCATGACAAGCCATCCGATACGCCCAAAGGGAATCGGCCAGCGTGGTATGCCACTGCATCGGCTGTTCGTCGATTTTTCTCTTGATCAACTTGATTAAAGTCTTATTAGAAGTTTCTGCCTGCCCATTAGCTTGTGCACAATATGGAGAAGAATTTAGCAGCTTGATGCCTATGCTGTCGGCAAATTGCACAAACTCATCGGACACGAAAATTGATCCCTGATCTGTAGTCAATGTTTGTGGTAATCCAAACCGATATATAATATGCTCTTTGACAAACTGAATTGCATCCTTGGAATCAACTTTCTTAAGAGGGATGGCCTCGACCCACTTGGTGAAGTAGTCTGTAGCCACTAGGATATACTTGTGTCCTTTACTTGATGGTGGATTGATTTGTCCGATCATGTCTATACCCCATCCTCGAAACGGCCACGGCTTTATGATTGGATGCATAGCCGATGCCGGTGCTCTCTGAATTGCTCCAAATTTTTGGCAATCTTGACATCCTTTGTAATATTTGAAACAATCCTCAAGCATGGTTGGCCAAAAATACCCAACGCGTTTCAAAAGCCATCTCATTTTATGGGCCGATTGATGGGTTCCACAAATCCTTTCATGTACCTCGCTCATAACAACTTTGGCCTCCTCTAGACCTAGGCACTTAAGCAAGACACCATCAATCGTCCGATAGTATAGATCATCATCTAACAAGACGTAATGCAAGACTTTGTATTTCATCTGTCGTGACGCCGACTGGGAAGGGTTTTTCAAATAATCAATGATAGCAAACCTTCAGTCATCGGCATCCACGGTAGCAATCTGAATTGGAACATCTTTGGCCATCGGCCTGTATCCTGATGCCCCCTGAGCTAAATCATTAACCTCGAAATTCTGCTTCCTAGGTATATGCCTCATCATCACAATCTTGAAAACTTGCAGCAACTCCTTGCACTCCTCATTGTAAACTCTGAGAATATCATTCTTGCATTCATACTCCCCAGAAAGTTGATTGATTACCAGCTGTGAATCACCAATGATCTCTACGGAATCGGCCTCGACCTCTTGTAATAATTGCAAACCTTTAAGAACCGCTTCATACTCTGCTTGATTGTTAGTATAATAAGGCTTGATAGTAAAGACAAACTCAAAGCTTGCCCCCCGAGGGGATATTATGACCAGGTCGATACCGCATCCATGTCTACAAACAGATCCATCAAAATACAGTGTCCATGGCACAATGTCTGCATATGCAATTGAATCGTCTCTGTGTTGAACAATGAAATCGGCCAGGGCTTGTCCTTTAATTGCTTTGGCCGATTCATATCTGAGGTCAAACTCTGTTAAGGCAAAAATCCACTTCCCAATTCTCCCTTTTAAAACAGGGGCCGATAACATGTATTTCATCACATCGGCCTTACTTACCACGATGCACTCATTGGAAAGTAAATAATGCCTTAATTTAGTCCATGAAAAATATAAGCATAGACATAATTTCTCCACTGGCATGTACCTTGTTTCAGCATCTAACAACCTCCTACTGAGGTAAAAAATAGCTCTTTCTTTGCCATCAATGTCTTGAACTAAAACTAAGCCGATGGACTTCTCATCGGCCGATAGGTACAGCCTAAATGGAACCCCTTTCCACGGAGAGATTAGAACTGGAGGGGAACTTAAATATTCTTTGATGTCGTCCAACGCTTTTTGTTGCTTATCACCCCATACGAACTCTTCATCGTCCTTTATCTTTAACAATGGAGTGAACGGCTCTATCCTGCCTGACAGGTTTGATATAAAACATCGGACAAAGTTGATTTTGCCAAGCAGAGATTGTAACTTGGTCTTGTTAGTTGGAGGCTTGATATTTTTTATAGCATCAATGTTCTTCTGTGTAATCTCAATTCCTCTTTCATGGACCAAGAAACCTAAAAACTGACCGGCCGATACGCCAAAGGCACATTTGTTAGGGTTCATCTTTAAACCATATTTACTTGTTCTTTCTAGTACTTTGCGTAAATCGGCCAAGTGCATATCATACTCTTTGGACTTCACAACGACGTCATCGATGTAAACCTCAATCAGCGAGCCAATAAGATCATGAAAAATATAATTCATAGTTCTCTGATAGGTAGCTCCAGCATTTTTCAAACCGAAAGTCATAACAACCCACTCGTATAGGCTGATTGGCCCCGGGCATCTGAAGGCTATCTTGTGGATGTCTTCTTCGGCCATGAAAATTTGGTTGTAGCCTGCGTTCCAATCCATAAAGCTGATGATCTTGTGTCCAGACGTGGCATCAATGTCACGCCCGGAAATTCACAAGTAATTTCCGAACTAATTTGTGCATACAATCCTCGTCCAGGAATCAGCCGAGGTACACAAATCGACAATTTAATATAGAGAATCATCAAAATAATAACGATACATACTTACAAAAAATAAAGAAAACAGCAGCGGACAAACGATCTAACGATGGCTTCAACTCCACTCCCACAAGCAGCTCAACTGGGGTATAAGCCAAACGTCTTCTCCTTCTGAATCCTTTTTCTTGAACTGAGGTTTGATGATTATTGCAAGGTGAGTACATGGAATACTCAGCAAGACACATAGCAAATATGCAAGTGCACAGGGATACAAAGGATGGCAATAATATAAAGTTCATTTGCGAAAGCAGCATTTGGCAAAATGTGGAGAATTTGTAAAACAGTTGAGTTACTAAATATCAATATTAACCAATCACTGTACAACACACCAATGCTGCACAGGCCCAACCAAACTTGAACAACCAATCCCGATCGTACAAATCAAACCTCCAAACCAGGAATTAGCCATTCCATACCAGGAGTCAATTAATTATCACATTTTATCACCAATGAGTAGTGTGAGACTAATCACGAAAAACATTGTTAGACCCACCCATAACCGCGGGCACGGCTATTCGAATAGTTTTACTCTGGCCAGAGATGTACCACTGTACCCACAAGACACAGCTCCACGACATGTCACCATGCGCCTTAATACCACCACGGTACCTCGGAAAGGAACTGTGACAATACCCCTCGCACAACACAACTCACCACAGTGCACCATTCCCGGATCATAGTCACCCCCTTTAGCCAAGGTATGGACTCCCCAGCGACCCCCACGGACTTCTCGCCGCTTCTCAGTCTGGCACACCGCAATGAACCATGCTATACAAAAGGTAAAGCCGTTGCCCACGCTGGCTTGTGGTTGGCACGGTTAATGTTTCACAACAGTAGCTCGCGAACCGGTCCTTAATTGTCATGAGCACAACTATCCAGACCTCAAACCATGTGCTCACAACCCACCATTAATCAGGTTTGAGTTGGCAAGTTAATTAACCAATCACGATTGACCATCGTGAGCTACCATTAAATATCCATCATTAAGTATTAGTGAAACATTAGTTATCCCAATAGTGTGCTAATGTTTCTAAGCATGACTAAGCAATTATCCTGCTATCTAGTTGAACCAATATATAACGTCCAACTAGTCAAATTTATAACCCAAGGTATCAAGGAATAGGATAATCAATGCAAATTGGCCATAACAAAGGAATAGGTTCACGCCACCCAATGACATTCAAAAATAAATGCACATTTGAAATAAATAGAGAATTTAAATATAGGATCAACATGCTCAAAGGATTGTGTTTGGGATCTGTGTGACTTGCCTTGCAAACAAGCTTCTTTAACTCGTCTTCAGGAACTTCTCCAACGAACAAACGATCCTTCGAAACGACTAAAAACTAAACCTAGAACGCAAAACAAGAAAAACACTAATAAAAACCAAATAAACAGTACAAATAAAAAACATACATGGGTTGAGCTTAAATTTAGATGAATTTAGAGACTTGAACGACCTCATTCTGAGTTCATATGAATTAGTTATGATTTTTACAAGATTTACTCCAATTAAAGATTAATTAAAATGATTAAATAGATTTATGACACAATTTATATTTATTATTATTATTAAATAGACCTTGATTTTAGATAAATTTAGCAACTGGAACCACATTAATCCGAGTTACGATGAATTAATTATGAATTAATGAAGTTTACCGATTTAATCGCTGACATCAGCGATGACATCATCGCCGGCGGAGAGAGAAAGAGCTTGCGGGGAGGAGATTTCCGGCGTCGGCGGAGAGAGGGAGGGGTGGCGGCCGAAAGAGGAGAGGGAGGGGGTTCTATTTATAGCCATGGGAAGGAGAGATCGAGCTTGAAACGCAAGGAATTGCGCCGGGAAAACCTAGGGTTTGGTGGAGAGATAAACTCGAAAACGAATCCAAATTCGCACCGAATTCAAAAGGGATAAAATGGGATTTTTGGGGAAGAGATAGAAGAAGATAAGGGAAACAAATCCCCTCAACTAATTTTGGAAAAGATCGAGAGGGGAGGCCGGATTTGGAGTAGAAAACGGCGCCGGGTCGGGCTCTGTTCGGCCGGCTGGAGGTTGAAGACACACTGTAGCGAGGAGGAGGCAAAGTGGACTTTTGCTGTGACTTATTTTCCTTAGCCCGATTGAAGGAGGAGGCAAGTGGACTCTTTCTTACTCTCTATTGGGCCGGCTAAAGAAGGGACCACAAACAGACTTGCGCCAAGGGAGGGAGAGGGGCTGCTGGCTCAGGTTGGGCTCGGGCTGGGAATCGGCCCAAAAACAATGGAGGGACACGAAATCGACTTCTGCAAATTCGGCCCAAATCAGGAAAGAGACTTAAATTACTTTTTCCAATTAAATAATTGCTGAAATGATCTTTTGATTATTAAAAATACTTTCAATGATCAAATAATTCCAAGAAAAATCCTGAAAATACTTGGACATTTAAAGTATTTAATAAAATTATAGTCAGATCCTTTAATGATTAATTTATTTTTTTAATATTTACTGAAATGTTATTTGTATTATTAAAATTAGTATTTGAGCTCCGAAAAATCCGAGAAAATTCCAGAGAGTACAATTAACCATGAAGAATTTTATAAAAATTAAATTCATCCATGTTTAATTATGAAATTTTATTTGCCACATCAACTTCACTTGTAAATTAATGAACATTTAATATAAATTCTAGAAATAATTTATTAAATAATTTATAAATCCCTGAAATGAAAATCAGGGTGTGACAATCAACCAGCAAATCGGCCAACGGCATAGGGTACTCATCTTTTGGTGTCGCTTTGTTCAAGTCTCTGAAGTCGATACACACCCTCAATTTGCCGTTTTTCTTCAACACTGGAACTATATTAGACACCCACTCCGCGTACCGGCAGGGTCCGATGAAATTGGCGTCGTAAAGTCTTGTAATCTCTGCTTTGATAGCTTCGTGCATATCGGCCTTAAACCTCCTAGGAGCTTGTTTAAACGGCCGATAGCCTGGTTTGATAGGTAATCGATGTTCTACAATCGATCGGCTAAACCCGGGCATCTCATGATATTCCCATGCAAAACAGTCTATGAACTCTTTCAAAAGATTTATCAAATTATTCTTATATTTCCTTGACAGGTTAGCACTTACATACGTCGGCCTAGGTCTATCACCTGATCCTATATCAACCTCCTCGAGTTGATCGGCCGACGTAAAGCCTTGTCCCAATTTTCCATCTAATTCATCCACCGCATCATCTGTGTAGGGACTAGCTTGCTCATCTTGGGCAGTGGATGGAACATCTTTGTTAAAGCAACTGTTTGTCTTGATCGTCTATCGTCTCGATGTCACAATCAGTTATTTTGAGGAAATCGGCCTCCCAAACTCATCTAGACAGGCAATCGATTCCCTCCATCTCCCAAACTGCGAGATCGGCATTGGCCACGTGGACTGACCGATCAACCTGCACGATCTCGATTTGGTCTCCTTGCCACCGTATGAGGCACTGATGCATTGTTGACGGGACGCAACAATTTGCATGGATCCAATCTCGTCCCAACAACAGGTTGTAGGAACCCTTTCCATCAAAGACAAAAAAGGTGGTGGGTATCGACTTGTTGCCCACGGTGAGCTCCACGTTTAGCACCCCCTTCGCCTCGGATGCGTTGCCGCCAAAGTCTTTAAGCACCATGTTGGTCTTGATGAGGTCTTCAGGTACTTTTCCAAGCTTCCTGAAGGTTGTATACGGCATTAAGTTCACTGCCACGCCGCCATTGACCAGCATCTTCGTCATCGGCCGCCCATTGACGAATCCCTTGATGTATAACGGCCGGAGGTGCCTGTGGCTGGTGTCGACTGGCTTGTCGAACATGGCTTGATCTGGCGACAACTGTAGCTTAGCCGAGGACTGCTCATCGTCGTCTACCGCTTCATCGGCCGTCTACACGTTGTATTCTGCAGGCATTATGAAAACCATATTAACAGAAGCCGATGCTACACCTTTACCTTTTGCAGACGCAGGAGCTCGAGTTGATTTGGAAGTGCCCTCATCGGCCTTGATGATTGCAGATTTTATTCTCCACTCCTTCTTGGTCTTGGTGGGCCGATGGGCTATTGTCGCCTGCTGCTCCTGGATCTGCTCCTTCCTTCTCAATCTTTGAACCCGCCGTTTTTGTGTCTTGCTAAACACGTCGCTTGGGCACCATTGGGGGTTCTGGATTTTCTCGTCGTGCTCAGTCCGACGATCATGGTCCATCGGCCCTAGTCTTTCATGTACAGACTTTCTCTACTTGTATGGCCGATGCACTTGTTTGCTCGAGTTGCCCTGGTGGGAGTCTTCTACATCATTACATGTAGGGCACTCTTGGATTGATGGCAACCTCATCCCTTCGTTTCAGTAGAACCGGAAAAACTCGCACTCCCAATGAGGGTCGTAAGAGTCGTCTTGATTGACGTAGTCTTGTGCTTGTTCTTCCTGCTGTCGCTGGTATTTTCTAATCAGGCCCTCTGAGGTCTGATGAGGTCGCTTGCCGGTCCGATGGCTATCGTCGTCGGGCCTGTCTGCTCGCACCATGTTGACTGGGAACGGGTGTCCTTCTATTTTCATCGGCCGCTTGGCTTCATCAATCTTGATCCTGCCTTGCTCGATGGCCGATTGAATCTGTTGTCGGAAGATTTTGCATTCATTTGTGTGATGGGAATATGTGTTGTACCACTTGCAATATCTTCTGTTCTTGATTTCCTCAGCCAATGGCAGTACATGACGTACTGGCAGCTGAATCTGCTTTTCTTGTAGGAGTAAGTCAAATATCTTGTCGGCCTTGTTGATGTCGAAGTCGTACTTATCGTCCTTGTCGCCCTTCTTGGCCCACTGGCATGTTGTCGGCTTCTTCATCCGGGCCCACTCGACCAGATCGACATCGGCATCTTCTTCATCAACTTCATCGGAGGCGTACTGATAGATTGTATTGATCTTCTTTGTGAACTTCTTCGCCTCCTGAAATCTTTGTTCATGGGCCGATACTCGTTGTGCTAGCTGAGCTAGGCTGTCGAATTCCTGAGATGAGAACCTCTCTCGTATCAGCCCCAGTAATCCTTGGAACACCAAATTGGCCAGTTGAGAATCGGTCAAACTGAGGCTATAACACCTATTCCTTATGTCCCTGAATCTTTGAATGTATTCTGGGATCGATTCGTCAACCCGTTGCCTGATGGCAGTGAGATCAAACAGTTTTATTTCTTGTACACCGTTGTAAAAGTATCTGTGAAACTGCTTCTCTAGATCTATCCATCCTCTGATGGAATTGCAGGGTAAAGAAGAAAACCATGTAAATGCTGACCCTGACAAAGACAAAGGGAAAAATCTCACCCTCAACGCCTCTATGGTCGATGCCTCCCCACACTGTGCTAGGAATCGGCTTACGTGCTCGTATGTAGAGACGTTATCTTGCCCCGAAAACTTGGAGAAGTCTGTGATCTTGTATCGGCTCGGCAGTGGCACTCTGTCGAACTCCTCGGGATACGGGTGCCAATACACTGTAGAACTCTCTTTGGGCTTCAAGCCGAACTGATCTCGCATCACCTCGGCTATCATGTCGGCCCAGTATCCTGCGGGCTGATGTGGGAGCTCCTGGTGGTAAGACTGCTGCAGGCCCTCTGCCCGATATTGCCTGGGAGAGTACGGTTGGAAGTGATGATTTAAGCTTTGTGCGTCGTACTGCCCTGCGCTGTACTGCTGGTAGCCTTGCGGCGCGTTGTAAGTAGCTGGTTGCGAAGGGTTACTAGACATGGGGAATTGAGGTTGTCCGGCCGATGGCGGGTTGACTGGAACTTGCTGCATCGGCTCGACCACCGGTTGTTTCCCCTTCGTCCACTGTGCATATTGTTCCTCCGTGATGTGCTGGGGGCTTCCTCCCGTTTGCCTGGTGAGGACCAGCGGCAAGGTTGATGCTAGTTGGGCCGATGAAGGTGGGATCGGCGCCGTCGACTTTGGAGCCGTGCTCAGGTCGGTCCTCAAAGTCCGATAAGCAGGGAACTTGTTTTCTGGCAAGAAAATCGGCCCTTGAGGCTTGTACTGATGAATGGAACCATCTAAGATTGATTTGACCGTATTGGTCAATGTGTTCACCCAGATCCCAGACTGGTTGACTAGCGCAGAATGAACCGTGGAGTCGATGCGGTCTTGTAACGTCAGCGTAGCGTTTTCTTCATTCCTGACGGTGTGGTCGTATACCGCCGCCGACGTGTTGGCTCCATCTCCAGGGCTCGGCATTACCACCTTAGATTTCTGAATGAGGGTGCCTTGCCGAGTCCTAGAGTACGTCTGCAGGTACATATTTTGGAATTGCTCGACCAGCTTGTCCATCTCAGCTTTCTGCTCTTCGTTGAGCTGGTCGACGGTCACAGAGACGACGTTCTCCTCGGAGATCTCACTCTGCTTTGACATCCTGCAATGGTCTTCTTGTTGTCGCGAAGCATGCGTTCTTGATGTCCCACCGGGCGTGCCAAAAGCGTGTTGACGTAGAATTTAGACCCGCCTCATGACCAAACAGGTTCCACGTTTCCACGGCGGCCTGGGAGATCTGCTTAGCTCCAGTGCAGGTCCAAAGGCTTGCCTAGGTGCGTGTAGGGCGTGCCAGTTGATTTGATCTGCAATCAACAAGATAAACAAGCAAACCGTGTAAGTAAACAATGGCCGATAGGCCAATAGGCTGATGTCGCATTGTCATGACCTAGCCGATAAGGCAAAACTATATCGGCTCACTTGTAACTGTGATAAATAAAATCAGAATATAGATCTAATCTCATCAGCCTCCATCAACATGTTAATGTCAATTAGCAGCATCGGCCGATGAGGGATAAAAGAGATAAGTGCACTAGCTAATACTCTAATACAGACTTGTTCATACCAATCGACTTATATAAATATATCGATCACAGGCAAACCCTAAAGAATAACCTATAACAAACGCATTTATTTTATCAATCTACTCATACAAGTGGCAAATACATATAAAAACATTATGATAATTACATGTATTAGATAAGACTGGCTGAAACCACGGCGCTATCCTTAATTACGATCAAAAACAGGCTTTGGGTTAGATCTTAAAATAGGAGTAAGGTCGATAGCAACTCAAAGTGTGAATTGAGATTTAGCACAAAGAAAATCAAGTCGTCGATCGCTTTTGGGGATGGTAGATGCATTGAAAGATTTAACTAAGCATAATAATTAAACCGCCGTCGGCAATAAACCCTAAAACGAGTAGATTGCTGGCGAAGCATAATTAATACACTTACGAAAATCGTCCAAAGCATGATAAATGACTATCACATCATCGAGGCTTAACGTGCCTAAAGCGACACGCTAGCCCCGACGATGTAGATCGTCGGGCACGAGTTCTTACCTCTGCTCTGGGGAAGCAAGAACTCGTCGAGGTTAACCTCTTGCGAGGGTTGGCGATGCGCCGAAAGTAGATTGATTTGTGTATTGTATTGCGTGAGAGAGTTTCTATGTACATACTACCGGGATATTTATACCCGAGATTACAACATTGTCCAGATAGGACATGATCTTATCTACATCTTAACAAACAAGTCTTTGCGGTAGACTCTTGCCACAGATTAGATCTAAATCTACTTGATTTACAAGATACAGTTGCCTAAAACCGAACCTTATCTCTATTTGGCAACTTCCTTGAAGCTTATCTCGAGCCCAGACCAAGCCCATGTTAACTCTATCAACTTCCTGGCTCTATCAGTCAATGGCCATATTGAATTCGTATTGGCCGATATGCTCTTCCTACCAGCACTTCTTCCAGTTCGATACGCTTACCGAGTCCGATACGAGACCTGGTCCGACTCCAACTTAACCCTCCTTCTCCGCGTCAGTTTTCTCTTTCCTCTCCGAGTAGTTAAATCTTTCAATGCATCTACCGTCCCCAAAAGTGATCGACGACTTTCGTATCAAAAGGTTTCGATGCAAATATAACTTTATTAGCTCGAAGAAAGGTGATGAGCGCACTTTCCTATTTACAATCTAACTCGACGCCTATTACAGCGGTCTTCGACGGATCAGTAAGATCAAGTGTAATCTTCTTGGTCTTGGCATCGCCTTCTCCCGACTTGGTCATCTTTTTAGCAGGGATTTCTCCTTCTTCAAATGTAGACGCCGCCAGTCGGATCTCCTATCGGCCAAGCAACCTCTCATGAAATTGGGTCATGTCACAACTCTCTTTGTCGCAAGTGAAAGCTTGCTTGGCATCGCTACGAAGAGAAATAACACCTCGTGGACCCGACATCTTCATCATCAGGTAAGTATAATGTGGAACATCCACGAATTTGGCGAGGGCCGGCCATCCTAAGATGGCATGGTAGGCTGCTTCAAAATTTGCGACTTCAAAACAGACGTTCTTTGTCCTAAAATTCTTCAAAGTGCCGAAGGTGACTGGAAGAGTGATCTGCCCGAGTAGTGTTGATGACAATCCTGGTATAACTTCATGAAAAGGAGCAGAACTTGGTTTCAACTCAAATATTGGGATTTGCATCTCGTCTAGTGTCTTGGCGAAAAGGATATTGAGGGCGCTGCCACCGTCGATGAGGACACGTTTCAACTTGACATTGCGAACCACTAGGTCTAGTACCAGGGGATACCGCTCTGGGTGAACAGCTCAGTCAGGATGATCCGAGTGGTCAAACATGATAACAAACTCCGACCATCATAGGAATTGAAGTACTTCAGGCTTAATTGCATTGATTTCTCTGTCGGTCAGCTTCTACTTCCTTTTGAACTCGTAGACGAGTGGTCCTCCAAAAATATGGTTTAACTAGGCTGTGGGATCTTGAAAAGGTCCTTCTCCATCATCGCCATCATCCTTTTTGTGCCCTGAAGTTCCCTCACTATCAGACGATTTCTTGAGCTGAGTTGCATACTGTTCAGCGAATTGCTTGTAGACGAAACAGTCCTTGGCTGCATGTTTGTGATTTGGATGATGAGTACATTGGTCATCATAATCTTGTCATAGGTGCTGACGCATGGGCGCTGCTACTGGTAGTTGAGGTCATGGTCACTAGATCCTTGGGCTTACGCTTGCGATCTTTTTGGCCATCGTTGCCATTGCTGTTGTCATTATCTTTCTTGCGACGTCAGCTGCTTCCCAACTGCTTCTCTTGACATGATACTTTAATGGCGTCGTCCGACTTGGTATAAGAATTAGCTATCTCAAACAACTTCTTAACTGCCCTTAGAGGTTTGCGCCCAAATTTGCCAATGAGAAGCTCATTGCGGATCCCCTTCTGGAAAGCTGCTATGCTGACATCGTCGGTGATATCTGGAATCTTGTTACGCTTCTTCAATAAACATCGAATGTAATCTTTTAAGGATTCATCAGGTTTCTGGATCATGTTGTATAAATCAAAGTGAGTTCCTGGCCTTTCAAAAGTGCCTTGGAAGTTGGCAATGAAGTGTTCATGAAGTTCGCTCCAAGAGTCGATTGAGCCCCTCGGTAAGCTGGCGAGCCAACTCCTGGCTGAGTTGGCAAGTGCCACTAGTAAGTAATTAGGAATGGCCTTGCTATCTCCTCCTGCTGCACGAATTGCAAGGGTGTAGACAGTGAGCCATGACTCGGGGTCAGTTTTGCCATCGTACTTCTCGATCCCAGTAGGCTTGGACATGGACCAACTGAGGACCAGAAATCCACAAATATACCATGCATTATGCACCTCGTAATTGGACATGGACAATATGGATAAGCTATTATTGCCTTTGTGATTATGCGGTTCCAAATGGTCATCTTCTCCATATGGATCTCACATATTACTGATGCAATTTAACACATTTTATATATGGAAACCTCATCCTTGATAAGTTGAGTATTCATGCCCATTCATTCGGAATAAGCTTACAAAATTCTTGAATTGTTTACACAATATTTTACCTTATTTTACAACCCATAGATAGGTACTTCAAATTAAAAAAGTGCACTATATTGAAGGTACATTATTGCACATTGTCAAGAGAGACAACAAGCATCATGGCGTATGAAAGAACTGACAACATAATAAATCTAGCGTGGTATAGTGGCAGATGACATAAACTCTAGCTCCAAGCCAGGCTGATAGGACGATAAAGTTGCTTTGCTGCTCAGAAATTCAACATTTGATTTATTAGTATTATGTTGGACTTTTGTTATAATAAACGGATCCATCTCTTCCTTGTTAGCTTGAACAGTACGGTATGAATTCAACCTTTTGTTTAGCAGAAACTGTAGTGCCAACTCAACTTGCTTCATAGAAGGTCTTTCATCCCGTCGTAGACTCAAGCAACCTTCCGCAAGAGAGGCAACATTGTTAATCTCTTCTTCGGTTGTTTCCTCGAGAACTTGACCAGCCACTATGTCCCTAATCGGCCTCATCTTTCTTTCCCAAAGAAAATAGTTGGACAAGTTTTGCTTCAAGCCTGTCTCACTTGTTAAAATTGGTTCCTTCCTAAGGAGTAGCTCAACAAGTACGACTCCAAAGCTGTAGACGTCGCTCTTCTCGTTCAATTGCCCGGTGTGGTAGTATTCAGGATCTAAGTACCCAAAGGTGCCTTGTACATTTGTAACAATATGGGTTTCATTAATAGGAACCAATCTCGAAGCACCAAAATCTGAAACTTTGGCTGTGTAGTTTGCATCTAAAAGTATGTTAGCTGACTTCACATCACGATGAAAGACTGATACTGAAGCTGCTGAATGAAGATAACAGAGTGCTCCTGCTGCCTCAGTGGCAATTCTTAAGCAGTCATCCCAAGATAACCAAAAACTACTACTTGCATCAGCATGGAGAATTCCAAATAATGAACCATTTGGAATGAAGTCATAAACAAGTAGTGGGACCTCAGTTTCAAGACAACATCCAAAGAGCCTTACAATATTACGATGATTTATTTGAGAGAGGATGGCAACCTCATTGATAAAATTATCAATTTCATCTTGCTTAATTATCTTTGACTTTTTAATGGCTACCACGCGTTGATCAGATAAGATTCCTTTGTATACCATGCCATGCCCTCCACGTCCAAGGATACGTGTGGGGTCAAAATTATTTGTCGCCTTTTCAAGCTCTTCTAAGGAGAAAATTTTTGTCTTGTCGCTCGCATTTTCATCAGATGATATTAGTTGTTCTAATAGAAGACCTTGATTTTTTCGAAAGTAATTTCTTCGTAGTTGCCTTTGAATGTCCCTTTTCCATCTACGAAGAAGAAGCATCCCACTCAATACAAAGAGTAGGACGGTGAATCCAACACTAAGTCCAATTACAATACCTAAAAGGATTTTATCACTGAATTAGCGTTTTGTTTCCATGTAGTTTGAGAAGTGGAAAACAATTGAGAACATACCTATCAGAAGATTTTGTTTTTTTCTTGAGACACACTGCATAGCTGTCACATCATACTCTGTTTTATCTGGGCACTCCATGCAATGGTAACTCCCAATGTAATTGTGGCATATGCCTTTGCAGATGCCTGGTGTTTTCTTGCACTCATCAATATCTGGAATAAGGAATTTCATCAAATGGAAATGCAATGTTTGAAATGTGAATAAAATTACATACATAGAGGTGATAGTGATAATAGTAAAATTCATATGGTATCATCGTTGGCAGTCTTGCTCCCAATAACAATTATGAGAAACTTTGCACCCATTAGATTGTCTACTTTGCAAATTTTAGTGAAAAAAGTTTGCTGCTTGTTGCCAAAAAAAAAAAGAAACCTTGCCCACCACAACATAAATTCAACCCAGGTTTGAGGAGCCTCACTATTTTTTAGGATTATGCATCTCACTCCACATTGTGCAAGTCAATCCATTATTAAAAATGCACTACTAGAATATGTAAAGATACCCTAGGCCAAATACTCAATGGAGTGGATGAAAAACAATTGGGGATGACGAAAAACATGGGAAAGCAGAGCAGCATACCTTCACAACCATTGACGACATATGGATTTCCATGAAAACCATCTATGCATTTGCACCGATATCCAACATAACTGTTAGTAGAGTCAACACCTAAACATGTGCTGTTTGCACTGACACATGCATATCGAGAGTGGTTCTTCTGAGCCTCTTGACATGTCAGATTAGCAGCAGCCCAATGCACCGAGATCACTGCTTCCCCAAAACTTGCATATAGTTCAGGTTCTCCTGATCTGTACATACTAAACTCCTGCTCTTCGAAATATGAGGCAAGTTTGATGCCAACAACCCCTTCTGCAAAATCTATGTCTGTCACAACATGATCGCGGTCAAATTGGAGCGTAGAAGATGTCACATTTGTGCAATTGAGTTGAAATAGTTTTCTTGCAGTGCAGCCTTCCTCTAGCCCAAAAGAAAATGGAACACTGATATTCCCACACCATCGGGAGCAGTTTGCCTTTTGTTGAACTGGGTGATAGCCTGCTTGCAGCGAACAAAGTTCATAAACCTCACCACTAGCACTTGACACATTTATTACTTTTAATAGTTATCATAAAGAACGATGCAACTACTCAAGTAATACAGAGAGCTAGTGGACTTGAATGAAATGCCAAGCATCACAAAATTTTATTTGTTGAGATGAATTATCATATAATAATGCTTTGAAATTGAAAGACAAAAGAAGTAAATAGGAGGGGTACGTAGAAAATAGACCAGCATCAAATTTGCAACAAGCATAAGAGTCAAACAGATTTATTGCAGATTGGGGGTGTATGTATATCACCTTCGTCGCGTGTGCAGCCATCAAGTATATAAGGATTGCCGATGTAACCACTGTTGCATTCACAGTGGTAGCCAAGATCCATAGATAAGAAGTTGTCCATGCATTGACTGTTGGCGCTCGCACATGCGTAATCTGCTTGGTTCTGATCCTTTGCGCTAGCACACGTGGGTCGACTGTTTATACCCCACAGGACGAAGGCAAAGCTGCTATCTATGTTAATTCTATTCCATAAGAAGCTTCGACTAGAGTTTGCTCTAAGAAAACCTTCGCCGCCATGGCGGACGAAACGGAGGTGCAAGTCACCAATAACTCTTCCAACAGAAATTGTGCAGCATCCCGTACCGTTACAGCTTTGTCGAGCTACCTTCTCAGTGATCTCTTCATTGAGGCAGCTGTTTTTGCATATTGCTGTTGTGGGACTATAGCTCTCGTTCCTGATTATATATGTGTCGAACTCGCAACCAGTAATGTTTAGAGCAGCATCCAAGATAAAAGAACTAAGATTCCAAAAATAGTTGTACTCAGCAATGCCAGGTACCATAGGGATGGTGGCAGAAATGTTGACATCGATCCACTCCGATGATCCAACGTCCATGTCAAAACTAGAATCTGTACCTCCGATGATCTCGGTGGCGTCGTCATGAAAGAAAAGCTTCGGAGGCTGGGTGGAGTTGTCGCAGATGAGGTTGAAGTCAGGCTGCCGGAAGCAGCCTGCTCCGATGCCGAAGGGGTAGTGGATGTTCAGCTGCCCGCAACTTTTGGGGCAGCTCGCGAGCGTGGCCATGGATGGCTGGCTGTGATGATTCATCAGAGATGATGCACTTGTCAGCGGTGTATCTAGTAAGGCCTCAAGAATCACCGGGAGTATTGCTATTGCACCGAGGAGGTTCATGTTCTTTTCCTATCTGCTGGTGGTCAGACTATCCTAGCATCCAGGAATGTATGGACTATGGACACCATCTTTACCGTTTACATTAAAAGATACAGTATATATGGGTTTTTTACTTCTAACACGTAGTAATAAAGAACGGCACACATCAATTTTCCTGAACCAAAAGGTAATATCTTGGGTGAGAATATGACAGTTCAAGCCAAATAAATCAATCACGTACTTGTCAGAGTAGGAAGCTTGTATGTGCCAGCGTGTACGATTGGCAACTCTATCGTTGTCCATAGTACTTGTGAGTGTTGAGTCTGTTGACCATTACGAAGTAGACCATTGTGTGGACTGACTTAAGCTAAAGACCTGGGATGTGGACTTACTACCATGATCAGCTTGTAGTGATTTGTGCCCCTAGAAAAAATCTGAAAGGTACTCCCATCATCTTAAAATGTAATTATACGACGCTGTTGATTTTTTTATAAAATTTGACCATTCGTCTTATTAAAAATATATAAAAATATCATACGTACGTACAGCAAGGTGCCAAGGTTTCAAGCTGCAGCTGCTTGCGGGAGCGTGAGGGCGGTGGCATGTAATCACTCATCAGTCATCACACGAGACAGGTGACTGAAGGAGAATTGGGGATTTGGGCAACGGCCATGACTAGGGTTGGGGAAACTGATGTTGAGACAGGTTGGGCCGATTTTCGCAACGATGGTTGCATTTCTAGGCTAAAAGTCTGCGGCAATAACTCATCCGTAAAATTATCTCTTATTATTTAGAGTGAATTTCACATCGGACTACTTCTATTTATCAAAGTTTCACAATAGACTAGGGATCACTAGTATAGAAATAATTTTTGCAGATGGCCAAAACAGATTTTTGCGTGTGGGCCTCTGGCCTGTCTGCACACAGGTGTCTGCAAAAATCATCATTTTTCCATGTGGGCGCTTAAGCTGGTTGTCTACGAAAATAAAAAAATAAAAAATCCAAAAATCCAAAACCTAGCATCGAAACCCTACATCCGCCGCCACCCACTTATTGTTGACGTCATCGTCGTCGCCGTCGAGGTCATCATCGTCATGGGGGAGGGTGGCCGCCGCCGGATCAGTGCAGGGTAGGGCCGCCACCGCCAGATCCGTGCGGAGGGCGGCCTCCACCAGATCAGTGTAGGGTAGGGCTGCCACCGGAGAATCTACGCGGGGGACGACCACTGCCCGCCAGAGCATGCGCCCGAGCCCTCCGCCTGCGCCGGATCCACATGGGGCCACTCCTCCGCCGGCCTCTCGCTCAAGCCCGCTGCCGGATCCGTGCGGGGGAGCGCAGAGGGGGCTGCACCGCGCGGGGGAGCACGGGGGGAACACGGGGGAAGGGCTGTTGCCCGCCATCGCCGCCGTCGGTGCCTGCCGTCAAGAGGGAGAGGAGAGGGGAGAGGAGAAGGTCGGGAGAGGAGGAGTTGGGGAGAGGAGTGGGCCGGGAGAGGAGTGGGAGAGAGAGGTGGGGATAATAAAAAAAGAGTTGAAGAGAGGGACGAGTGGATTTTCGCATGCAGACCGTTAAGAGGCCCACCTGCGAAAATATATTTTTACATGCATGCCTTTTAAAAAGCCGTATGCGAAAATAGGGGGTTGATTTTATAGATGCGGACACTTATGGCCCACTTGCAACCTATTGGGGTGTATGTTCAAAAAATCATTTGTGTAGTAGTGGATAAGTCCATCTTTTCATTTAGCAACAAATATGTTTACCATCCGTTGCACTTTTGACTGGGGTTAGAAAAAACTTTGGGCTACCATGGCTTTGGTCCAAAAATGAAGTAGATTTTACTACAAAGTTTGCATTTTTGCTGGCATAAGTCACAGGAATTGACCACAACCAAAGCCCTTGTCAGTGAATATCAAAATACCAAATTATTCTCTCTCTCTCTCTCTTTAACTCGGACTTTTGTGAAACACCCAATTGCAAGAACAAATCATTGCACTTTTGTGTTTATGGTTGCTGCCCTACCGATCTTTTTACTTGCGTGATGCTCAGTTTCAAAAGAAAAACTCAGCACGATGCTCGGCTGGAGCAGGGATGAAGGCTCAAATTACGAACCCTAGTCCAAAGTGCAAAAATGGTAATGATAGATGGTGTTAAGTGAAAAGTTAGGCTTAATCCTAGTCCATTACGAAACTTTGGTTAATAAGGGTGTGTTCGTTTCTTTGGGTTGGAAACTCATTCCCTCCGCATGAAAAACGGAACGACTCATTAGCACATGATTAATTAAGTATTAATTTATTTTTTTTGAAAAAGGGATTAATATGATTTTTTAAAACAACTTTTGTATAGAGAATTTTTGTAAAAAACATACCGTTTAGCAGTTTGAAAAACGTGTCCGCGGAAAATGAGAAAGATGTGTTAAGAAAGTTGGGGAAAGAACACAGCTTAAAGGTAGCCCAAAGTAAAATTTACTCTATTATATTATTTATTGGATCATTGAAATAGATTATTTACTTTAAGCCTCCTTTAAATCACACGAATGAAACAACGGAGAAATAGGAAAAACGTATGATTCTGACAAAAATACAATGGTAAAACAGATGATTACAAAACACAGGAAAAACATAGGAACGACTATTTGCTTGGACCATAGGATAAACACAAAAATTTGAGAAGAGATAAAGACTTAAAGAAAACTTTCTATGAGGTTTTACCTCATGTTAAATTTCCTTCAAAACTTACATGGAAAGAGGCATTCCATAGAAATTTCATAGGATTTCCTATGATCCATTCCTTTGATTCAAAAGGTTATATAGGAAAAAATCCTATAGGAATGAAATCCTATAAAATTCTTATTATTTTTCTTTGAATCAAAGGGGCCTTTCTTTTTAAAAATACTATATCATAATTTCACCGTTTTATATTATAAGACGCTTTGACTTTTTCTAGTCCTTTTTCAAATTTATCAAAAAATTTAGTAACACTTACACCACCAAATTACTTTCACCAAATTCATCATTAAAAATATTTTGATAGTATATTTGTTATGTGTTGAAATGAAAATGTTGTTATGTTTTCTACAAACTTAATCAACTTTAAAAAAATTGACCAAAAATAAGTCAAAGCGTCATATAAAATGAAACAGATGGAGTACTATATTACTTAGATTACTTGTTTTAATTTAAGTTTACTTATTAAAATATTTAATTAATACCTTAATCAATTAATCTGTTCTAAACCAGTTGATTTAGATTATTGAGCTGATTATTGATTTAATTATAGAAATAAATTAAATATTTAAAAAATAAACTTAAACAAATAGCTTAAAATAAGATGTCTATTCAATATAGTAGAAAGTTTTTCTTAAAGAAAATGTATTGGACGAAGGAAAGAGAATAATCCGTTTGGGCACAGAGTGTGCATATTACAATCATTCAATTTTTCGCTTAGGCACTGCTTGATCAAGGTAGCTTGGTGGGCGACTGATGTAAGTATTATTTCCTTCTCGTCATCTACCCTATAGTTCACCAACTACTTTTTATACATCTACCATACTCATTCATCAAATCCAACGCTCTATATTCATCTGCATCTGATCGAACGATCCTGGTCGACTCCACCTCCTTTCTCACGTTCCCCCATATGCTCGCCCCTCCCACCCCCGACTTCTTAGAGTTTGTGTCGAATATGTGTACATTGTCGGTTACAGTTTAGGACTTGAAGTTGTACTAGGTTTTAGGATTAGAGAAGAGTTGGACTCTATCCTAGGCTCTCACATAAATAGAGAGGCGGATCTGTTGTAACCGCATGATGACTTAGCATAGCGAGAACGAGCGACTGCCGGCGGCGTCCAGCCATGAGTCGTTATAACTCTGATACGTTTTAATATGCTGGATTAGGGAGGAGTACCCGTAATCAGTGCCCCGAGGATGTAGGCTTTGGCTGAACCTTGTTAACAAATATCGTGCCTTGGTGTCGTCATTGTGTTTGGATCTCCTATGGCGTGCGATGTAGGCTTTGACTGAACCTCATTAACAAATATCGTGCGTCAGTGTCATCATTGTGTTTGGATCTCCTATGGCATTTTTTTCGCGTTTGGTTACCGATGATGGATTTCGGGCTAGTTTTATAACACGACTCGCCCTCCTCACGATTTCCTCCACGCCACCACCGATCTCTTCCCCTCCCCCGACCCGTACCCTCTGCCTCGCATAAACCCTAATCTCCTCGCCCTCACCCTCCTCGCGGACTGCCGCCGCTCTCCCCTCGCCCTCGTGACAAGGGTGTCGCCCGCCGGTTTCCTTCACGCCGCCCCCAATCTCCACTTCATCACCTGCCTCTGTGAAGCCAGCGAATTCCACCGCCGGAACAGCATCACCCTGTCTCAGTGGGGTCCTCGTCGCTCGCGTCGCCACCGGTCTCTACCTCATCGCTCGCGTCGCTGGTCTCTCCCCTTGCCTTCCTCGCGGACCAACGACGCCACCATTCTCCTCCTGGCGACAACACCATTGCCTGCCTCGACGTTTTCCTCCGCGCCGCCCCCAATCTCCGCCTCTTCAACAGCGTCGCACCGCCTCGATTTGATTCGCCAAAAGGTACAGATATCCTCCTCCTCCTCCACCCTTCTCTTTACTCCCCATCCAAAAATCAAAAAGCATCATTTTGGTATTACATTCTGTGTACGTTGTATATTATGTGCTAACTTCCTACACATGCTCCTTATTTGTTTTACAATAATTATTACCCTTTACACGCAGTATTCAAGCGAGTAGAATTTGTTTTCCATCTAAGTAGTATATCACATAAGTAGTGCAAGATTAATTGCAAATTTTGAACTGTTGGAATAAGGGATGCTCCAATTTATTTCTAAGCATTTGGTACGGATTGACCGGTATGCTTTTTTGCTCTACAGAATAGTGCATGGTATATATTCACCTGCCAGGAAACCAAACGGTGTAGATGTTATCACCTGCCACGAAAGCAAATGGTGGACTGTATTGCACATCATATGCTATTTCAGATTCAGCACATGATATATATTCTAGAATCTGAATATGTATCTCAGTTTAGTTTCAGATAGTAAATATGCACAACATATATAGACGACAAACTCAGTAGATTCTGACATTGATAGAGTTAAGAAATAGCTGAAGCGGGAGGCGACATGATCGGTTTGGTTTGATTAATTTGATTGATAATTTAAAATGATTTGATGAACGTTGGATTAAATGGTAGGAGAGGACGATGAAGAGTTACCAGTGCCGGCTGCGGTGACCGAACTACTTCTGGCCTGACGTCAAGCATGGCAGCTTCACTGCCGATGAGCAGGTGACCTCCATTCATCACCGATTGGATGATCTATCTTCTGACTATGTTACTCAGGATTTAATTATGTTGCATTGTATGGTGTGGCTATGGCAAAGTGGTTAGATTAAATGGTTGGAGAGGACGATGAAGAGCTGCCGGTGCCGGCTGCGGTGACCAAACTACTTCCGGCCTGACGTCAAGCATGCAGCTTCACCGCCGATGAGCAGCTGACCTCCATTCATCACCGATTGGATGATCTATCTTTTGTCTATGTTACTCAGGATTTAATTAGGTTGCATTGTATGGTGTGTGTCGAAACTTGGTTTCGGCAATAAGAAATTGGAGGTAGCAGTCAAGCGTCAAACACAATGGGTTAATAGACACGAAGGTTTAGACAGGTTCAGGCCTTCTGTAAAGAAGTAATACCCTACTCCTGTTTTGGGGATTCGATCCGTCGTGTGGTTTTATTGATCTCACGATCTCTTGATCTCGTGGGTTTGTGGACTCGTGTACCATAGATTCTATTCAGCCTATCCTCAAGGGATACCCCTACCCTCCTTATATTGTCTCGGAGGGGGGTTTACAAGTCGGAGACCTACTCATACTCTAAGTCGGACTCCTCTATCTTACCAACTTTGGACTATGAGCCGTTACCTTATCTCAATGGTAACGTAATACCCAAGTCATAGCCGGTTTACATAATCATGAGACATAACCTATCCCCTATGGTAAGTCGGATAAGTTAGCCGAGTGGGTATCCGGTACCTATAATCTCCACAGTAGCCCCCGAGACCTTCACAGTCGACAAGATAACTTAGTGCTGAACCAGAACAACACGTGGCCAAGTTCCTCCTTGGCCGAGTGCTTCCATCGCCGAGTGCCTTCATCATCTCTGCCCAAGTCTCCCGAGTATTTTTTCATCCAATAGAAAGGCTGTGAAGGGCTGAAAACATCTCAAAAATTTCTTAAAAACATAAATTTAGGTGCATCGACTGATGCACCTAATTAGGTGTAGCCCCCGACTATGTGTTTAGTCAAAACAAACTAAGCATATAGTCAAGAACTATATTAACCATATTCATTCAAGTGATATAAACAAATGTCTAGCTCAAGCTAAAAACAATCATAAAAAAATCTTATAACACATAACCTTATAATCAAGTCATAGTGTATAATGAACCTGAGTGCTGCTAGCTCATGCTTGTCCGAGTCACCATGCCCGAGTCCTCTCGAGGCACATAACTCAGCCAACCTCAGAAATAGAAGATCCGAGTTAATAATCTCAAAATAAATGTATCAGTCATCTGAAAAATACGACAAAAAATATTAAAAAGCTCAAGCCTTAATACTGGTCTTTTAAAAAGAGCACACCAAGATGGCAAATCAGCATTGATAAAAAATCAAATGCATTATAAAAAACCAAACAGCTCCTGCAACCTATAAAAAAGTTACCAAGATAGTTGTAAAAAAACTTTGCTGTTTATCACCTTCCAAGTTGCATCGTACCAACCTTTAACAAGTTGTGTAACTGCTGTATAAAAGGATTTTAAAGGTATTGGGCAAAAAGACATACGCATATTGCCAGGGTAAATCTGCTTAAGTCCTTATGGACACATGCCAGGCCACACCTGTAACATGGGCCGTAAGTTTCTCATGGGCTCGGCGAGCCCAAACACGAGAAAACTTAGCAAAACCCTAAAAAGTCTTTCTTAAAGCGCCGGCGTCTTCCCCGTTGCTTCATCTTCCTAAAAAGTTTTCCCTTTTCGCGCTTCTGTTCACCAATTGCTCCGAAGAATCCGAGAGCTCGCGCACACCCAAATCCATCCATCCAGGAACTCAAGTTCCATCGCGATTCACCACGTGCATCCAGCTTCTAGCATTCTCTCCAAAAATCTCCATCCCTCGCGCTAGATCCACCGCTTCCCAATCCATACCCATGGCGGAGGAGAGAGAAATCCCCTTCGATCAATGGGCGACCTTGGACGTGAAGGAAACGACCCTGCAGGAGATGGTGAAGGACGGAATTCTTCCGCCCAAGGAAATCATCAGCTGGCGCCTGGCGTTTGGCGAGGAGTTCTCCACTCCAAACACCGGTGAGATCGTGGTCTTCACTCATTTCTTTTACTGCGGATTTGGTCTTCCCACTTCTGATTTCTTCCGTGGTATCCTTGAGTACTACGGTCTTCAAATCTACCATCTCAACCCCAATTCTATCTTGCACATTGCGATCTTTATCCATGTGTGTGAAGCCTTCTTAGGCATCCACCCTCACTTCAACCTCTTCCGCCGCATGTTCTTTGTTAAGCCGCACCTGACCAAGGATAACCCTTGCATCGTCGGTGGCGCTGGCTTTCAGCTTCGCGGAACTCTCCGCAGAGACTACTTCCCTCTCCCCTTGAAAACCTCCAATAAGGGCTGGCACGCCAACTGGTTTTATATCTCAAATCCAGTCCTTAGTCTAGCCGACTTCGTCGGTCTCCCACCAATTCAAAGAGCCAACTGGAGCACAATGCCTGAAGATCAAGACTGGGTAGAGGCCACCAACCTCCTGGCTAAGATCCTCGAGATGAAGAAGAAGGGCCTTCAAGGAGAACAAATCACTCGGCACTTCATCAAGAACCGACTGGCTCCCATTAAGGAAAGATCCAAGCCCGCGTTTGGATACGAGGACGAAAATGACCCCAACCGGGAAGACCACGAATCCCTGAGTTACAAGGTCTTGTGCTACCGCATGTACAAGATCTTCTCTTCTGGAATCGCAGTGGAACGCAGCCATAAGATGTCGGTTGCTCCCTACAATATCTTCTGACCTCCTCCTCCGATAAATAGACTTGGCTTCTTCAATCTTTTTCATCTTGTCCATGTTCTTCAATGTATCTCAAAAAATTCCACTTGTAGACAAACGCTCTTATTATCTCTCGGCCGTACATGGTGTATCATGAAGATATGCCAACTCGGCGTGCTACCAAGAAACCAACTGGCAGCCCCAAAATCAAGACTGAACCCCAAAGCAAAAGGGCTGCCGCCGATGAAGAGATCAGCAAACGAGCAAGTAAAAGGAGGCTGGTCGTGGACGACTCGGAGGACAAAGAAATCCAGATGCCACAGGCCAACATAAGCTCTCTGAGGCCGTCCACCCGATCTGCTCCAAAGATTAGGAAATCCAACAGGTATCTCTCGAAATCAAAGTTATCTTCTCATTGAAAATCCTCTTGTGTTCTTCTCAATCGTCTTCATCTTTTCTCTGTAGAAAACCTCAAGATATAGATCCCATCGGGCAGGCTGAGACAATAAATCAACCTGTAGTGCCAGAAGAACCAAGGCCTGCAAAACAAGGGTCTCAAGACCCTCCCCTAAGTGAGGACGCTCCTGAGGTAGAGCCCCCAACTGTCGGCGAAGATATCCCGGTAAAAGAACCCCCGACTGCCAGCCAGGACATCCTAGCTGAAAATCAATCGGTCGAAGAGGAGCCCCCGACTGCCAGTCAGGATATCCCGACTGGAAATCAGCCGGAAGAAGACCAACAAGGTTCAAGAAGTCGAGAAGCACCGATCGATGACTCGGCTCCTAGAACAGGTAAGCTTTAAAACATTCTCCAGACTCTTGTCTTCAACATGTCTTTTACTTCTATCTTCATTCGTCCTCTTTAGAACAATCAGCCGAAGAGGAGGAGATCGCCCGACTGAAATCTTCAGAAGACTTGGTCCCTCCTATCAAGATTGAGTGGCACGACGCCGAAGGCATGAAGCAGGGCATCGTCTTGAACAAGCAAAAAGAAGACGAAGAATGTGACATGCTCGTGGCTAGCCTCAACGAAGCGACCCGACTATTGAACGTAAGTACCATCCTTCTATGTCTTAACCTCATGGTCTTTTATAGTCGACTGACTCTGAACTCGTGTGCAGAGAATATATCGCCGGTCAATGGCCAAATCAGACACCCTCGAAAAGCTGGTTCCCCACGTGAACTCTCTGGAAAACGTCCACCAGGACCTCAAGGCCGCCAGAGAAGAAGTTGCAGCTAGAGAGGTTGTCTTGCGGGAAGAGATTGCGAAGCTCCGAGACACGAACTTAGAACTCCGTGGTTCAGTCGGAGGTAAGATAAACCATCTTGCGCTATTTTTGTATAATCTATTTTGATCCTGATGCTTGTAAGTCTTCATATTGCAGCAAATTTATCCGAGATCGACTCCCTCAAGGCCCAGCTAAAGGAGGCAGAAACCGATAAAGCCAAGCTGGAGTCTGACAAGGAGAAGGCCCTGGAAGAAATCGAAGGTAACCCCTGAAGCTCGTGCTTCTCAATTCACTTGGTCTTGATTGTTGATGTAATCCGAGTCATATCAATCTTGTAGCTAATAAGGTGAAGTCCCAAGCGCAATTTAATGTCTTTCCCGAGAAAGTCTGAAGGGCAGAAAGTGTAAGGGACGACATCGCCAACGCAGCTGCGCCGATCTTGTCAGCGCTATATAGACATGGCCTCGGGACGAGCTCATTGGATGCTGTTGAAGTCTTCGACAAGCTCAGGACGGCGCCAGCAAAATATATGGAGAATATTACAGACGCTGCCGCCATGAGTGCAAGCTTTGCCCTTGTGCAGACGAAGTCGCTCTATCCTCGGATAGATGTGAACTCTGTAGGAGATGGCTTCGCAGATGGCACCACTGATGAGCAGGCCTTGGAGCTTGTAAATGAAGCACAAGAGTCGGCGAAGAAAGTAGCTGCAGATGTAGCCGAGAACTTCCAGAGATAACTGCCCTGATGTATATGACTCTTGTATTTTAACTTTGTATGTATTCAGCTTATTTATGTTGATGCCCTGATCCGAGTCTTCATATATAATTTCTTAAAAATTTTCCTCCGACTGTCACCAAGCCTAGGCTTGATTAAGTCATCAAAAAATTTTCAGTCCTTATCTACTGAACTCAAACTAGAACACTAAACAATAATAAACTAAATATGAACAAGTTATTTTTGATGAAAAGAAAATCATACTTTATTGATATATATATATAGCCCCCGACTGACAACTCAAGAAGTCATCTTACTTGAAGTCGGCAGTCGAGAAGAACGTGATGCCAGAAAGGCTTAAGTATAATATCGACAAAGATGCTCAATATTCCAGGAGTTCTCCACCATGGTCCCGTCTTCACGCTTCAAAAGATATGCTCCTGGCCGAGTAACCTCAGCAATTATATAGGGTCCTTCCCATAGTGGAGATAACTTGTGATGATCTTTGGTAGTCTGAATCTTGCGTAAAATTATATCACCAACAATGAAGGCTCGTGACCGAACATTGCGGTTGTGGTAACGCCAAAGTCCTTGAAGATATCTTGCCGACTGAACCAGTGCAGCCTCATGGGCCTCTTCCAGTCGGGTCAAGTCGTCGACTCTGTCTTGACCATAGCGTTCATCATTAAAACTGCGAACCCGAAGGGATTCGAACTCCATCTCACTCGGCAACATTGCTTCTGCTCCATAAACCAAGAAAAAAGGAGATTGGCCGGTGGCCTGACTGGGCGTAGTCCGTAGCGACCAAAATACCGAAGACAACTCTTGAACCCATCTTCCAGCGTAAGGACTTAGCCTATCAAACACTCGGGCCTTGATGCCTTGAAGAACCATACTATTGGCGCGTTCAACTTGCCCATTGCTCCTGGGGTGTGCCACCGACGCGTAGCAAATCTTGATCCCGAAATCTTCACAAAATTCTTTGAAAACACCTCTGGTGAATTGAGTCCCATTGTCGGTTATAATCCTATTTGGAACACCAAATCAATGCACAGTACTTAAGATAAAATCTCTCGCCTTATCCGCAGTTATAGTAGCAACTGGTTTAGCCTCGATCCATTTGGAAAACTTGTCGATCGCGATGAATAAGTGTGTAAATCCTCTTGGAGCCTTCTTGAAGGGACCCACCATATCCAAGCCCCAAACCGCAAATGGCCATGACAATGGAATTGTTTGTAACTCTTGAGCCAGGACATGGGTTTGCCGAGCAAAAAATTGACATCCTTTGCATGTACGGACCACCTTGTCAGCGTCGGAGACCGCCGTGAGCCAGAAAAAACCTTGCCTATAGGCCTTGCCCACCAAGGTACGCGTCACAGCATGACTGCCGCAAATACCCGAGTGAATATCTTGCAATAGTTGTCGTCCTTCCTCAGGCGTAATGCATCTTATCAAAACTCCAGAAGGGCTTCTCTTGTATAATTCTGAATCAACCATAACATAGCCCTGACTGTGACGTCGGACTCGGTCTGCCTCATCTCGGTCCTCGGGTAGCTCCTACTGAGTCAGAAACGTGATGAACGGCGTCCTCCAGTCGGCGTCGATCATGGCGACTTGGTCTGTAGCTTCTTCGTTGGAAACAGATTTCTTGGCGACGGTCGGTTCGTAGAGGTGTTCAACAAAAACATTAGTCAGGGCTGGCTCCCGCTTAGACCCAAACTGCGCCAATTCGTCCGCCGCTTCGTTGTTATGTCTCAAGACATGGGATAATTTCAGTCCGTCAAACTTGTCCTCAAGCTTGCGAACCTCATGTCGATAGGCCTCCATATTGTCATTCAAGCAGGACCAGTCCTTCATTACTTGGTTAACCACCAGCTGGGAATCTCCTCATACAACCATTCATCGTATGCCGAGTGATACAGCAAGTCGCAGGCCATGAAGTAAGGCTTCGTACTCGACGACATTATGCGAGGCAGAAAAATGAATATGAAGAACATACCGTAGCCTCTCCCTAGTCGGGGAAATCAAGACAACTCCTGCTCCCAAACCGGTGACTCTTTTAGATCTGTCAAAATGCATGGTCCAATATTGCAGCTCCTCCCTAGGCACATCTTCTTGACGCTCGGTCCACTCGGCCACGAAGTCGGCCAAAACTTGAGACTTTATAGACGTTCTGGCTTTGAAGATGATATCCAATGGCATCAATTCCAAGGCACACTTAGCAATGCGCCCAGTAACCTCCCGGTTATGGATGACATCGCCGAGTGGAAAAGAAGTGACCACGGTAACCGAGTGACTCTGAAAATAATGGGCTAGCTTCCTGGCTGTAATCAAGACTCCATAAAGTAACTTTTGTACCTGGGGGTAACGTGTTTTGGCTCCAGCCAGGACCTTGCTGACGGAGTAGATCGGCCGTTGAACTTTTTGAGCTCGTTCTTCCTCTTCGCGTTCGACGACCAAAACCGTGCTGACCACCTGGTGAGTTGCAGAAACATAGAGTAACAAAGGTTCTTGAGGATGACGTGACACCAGCACGGGCGAAGTTGTGAGGAACTCCTTGAAGTCTTCAAAAGCTTTCTAGGCCTCTGTGGTCCATTGAAATTCGTCCGTCTTCTTTAGCAACTTGAAAAAGGGCATGTCTCATTCACCAAGTCTGGAAACAAAATGGCTTAGTGCCGCCATGCAACCTGTAAGCTTCTGGACATCCTTCTGGATACTCGGGGGATTCATATTCCTAATAGCGTTGATCTTCTCTGAATTTGCTTCAATGCCGCGATGAGACACCATAAAGCCAAGTAGCTTGCCTGACGGCACACCGAAAGTGCACTTCTCCGGGTTCAACTTCATTCTGAAGGCCCGAATATTTGCGAAGGTTTCTTCTGAGTCAGCAATCAGATCTTTTTTCTGCTTGGTCTTGATGACGACATCGTTGACGTAGGCTTCCACATTCCTCCTGAGTTGGGTCTGAAGGCATCTCTGAATCATACGTTGATAGGTGGCTCCGGTGTTCTTTAGGCCGAAGGGCATCGTGATATAGCAATAAGCTCCAAACGGGGTGATGAATGATGTCTTCAGCAGTCGGACTCTTTTAGGCTGATTTGATGGTACCCCGAGTAGCAATCCAAGAAGCTTAGAAGTTCGCAGCCAGCTATTGAGTCGATGACTTGATCAATATGGGGCAATCCAAAAGGATCCTTGAGGCAAAACTTGTTGAGGTCGGTGTAGTCCACGCACATGCGCCATTGTCCTGTCTTCTTCCGAACCAGGACCGGGTTAGCTAGCCAGTCGGGGTGGTAGACCTCCTTGATGAATCCAGCAGCCAAGAGCTTGGCGAGTTCTTCCTTGATGATGTCCCTTCAACCTTGGGCAAAACGGCGAAGTAGTTGTTTTATAGGTTTTGCGTCATCTTTGACATTTAATGAGTTCTCGATCACCTCTCTGGGAATTCCCGGCATATCAGACGGTTTCCAAACAAATATATCTTTATTGTTTTGAAGAAAGGTGACGAGCGCGCTTTCCTATTTAGGGTCTAGCTCGGCGCCGATTACAGCAGTTTTGGAAGGATCAGAGGGATCAAGGGGAATCTTCTTTGTCTTGGCATCGCCTTCTCCCGACTTGGCTATCTTCTTTGCGGGGATGTCTCCTTCTCCAGATGTCGATGCAGCCAGTCGGATCTCTTGTTGGCCACTTAATCTCTCACGAGTTTAGGCCACGTCGTAGCTTTCTTTGTCGCAGGTGAAGGCGTGCTTGACGTCGCTGCGCAGGGATATGACTCCGTTGGGACCGGGCATCTTCATCATGAGATAGGTGTAGTGAGGTACTGCCATAAACTTGGCGAGCGCAGGTCTTCCAATGATTGCGTGGTAAGTCGCTTTGATGTCGGCAACCTCAAAGCTGATGTTCTCTGTCCGGAAGTTCTCCCGAGTGCCAAAGGTAACCGGGAGGGTGATGTGCCCGAGTAGTGTAGATGACAGCCCTGGGATGACTCCGTGAAAAGGGGCTAAACTCGGCTTCAATTCTGTTCTTGGGATCTGCATCTCGTCAATCGTCTTGGCGAAAAGGATGTTGAGGGCGCTGCCGCCATCGATGTGTACGCGCTTGAGCTTGACGTTGCGAACCACCAGGTCTAGTACCAGGGGGTACCGCCCCGGGTGAACCACTCGGTCAGCGTGATCCGAGCGGTTAAATGTGATAGCCACCTTCGACCATCGTAAGTAGTGTGGGACTTCGGGTTGCGCCGCGTAGACTTCTCTGTCGGTCAGCTTCTGCTTCCTCTTGGATTCGTACGCGAGCGGTCTCCCGAAGATGTGATTCAACTCGGCCCTGTGATCTTGGAAAGGCGCCGAGCTGCTAGCCGGGTCATCCCTTTTGGTCCCCGACGTGCTGGCTCCATCTGACGGCTTCTAGTGTAGTTGGCTTGCATATTGCTCGGCGAACTGCTTGTAGATGAAACAATCCTTGGCCGCGTGCTTGTGATTCGGGTGATGAGTGCATTGGGCATTCATGATCTTGTCGTAGGCGGCGACTCGGGGACGCTGCTGTTGGTAGTTTGACGTTGCGGCGACCAAATCCTCGGGCTTACGCTTGCAATCTTTTTGGCCGTTGTTGCTGTTGCCGTTGTCCTTCTTAGGACGCCAGCTGCCTCTGGATTACTTGTCGTCCCTCTTGTCGTGTCTGTCTTGTCGTGAAGCCTTGATGGCATCGTCGGACATGGCGTAGGAGTTTGCTGTCTCGAACATCTTCTTGACTGTCCTCGATGGCTTACGCCCAAATTTGCCGATCAGCAACTCGTCGCGGACGCCTTTCTGGAACGCGGCTATTATGACATCGTCGGTGATGTCGGGGATCTTGTTCCGCTTCTCCGAGAAGCGTCAGATGTAGTCCTTCAACGACTCATCTGGCTTCTCAATCACGTTGTAGAGATCAAAGTGGGTTCCGAGCCTCTCGAAGGTACCTTGGAAGTTGGCGATGAAGTGGTCCTACAGCTCGCTCCATGAACGATCGAACCTCTTGGTAAGCTTGTGAGTCAGTTCCTGGCGGAGTCGGCAAGAGCGACGGGCATGTAGTTTGCCATGGCTTTGCTGTCTCCTCCTGCTACGCGGATGGCGAGGGTGTACACGGTCAACCACGACTCGGGGTCGGTTTTGCCGTCGTATTTGTCGATCCCTGTGGGCTTGAAACCACTTGGCCAACCCACTCGACGCAGGTCTCGGGTGAACGCGGGCACTCCATCGTCATAGTTGTCGGGTGAGCTCCTTCGGTCTTCATGACAGGGCCTGTTGTGCTCATGGTGACGCCGGTCAAGCACCTCTCTCAGGTCACTCGGCGGGGGTCTTCGCGAGCTACTTTGGTAGTCGGAGTTGTAGCCATGACGAATCCGATTGTGGACGGGTGGTCGACCGTGACCTCTCTCATGAGAGTCAGCCGACTGTTCTTGATTCTTCCATGCCGCGTGGCGAGGGTCTTTAGACTTGGCGGGTGTCTTGCTTTGTTCGGGTCTCTTGCTCGACTCGGGTCTGCGGTAGTCTTTGGATCGTAGTGGTGGTAGGCGGCTGCCCCCAGGTGTCTCGGCGACGGACTCGGTAGCCTTCCGCGCGGAGCTTGTAGGAGCGCAGTTAGCTGTAGCTGCGACGATAGTCTTGGCCTTGTCCAGAATCGGAGTTACGCTGGGAGCTGCCACCTCGATGACGGTGTCGATGAGGGTGAGAGCGGCAACCGCGTTCTGTTGAGGCGTGACGAAGATGTTGGCGTTGTCGACTCGGGTATGGAGTATGGCCTCGCGAGCGGAGTGCCCGGTCGTCCTCAGATCACGTCTTCTCTTGTCAGCTTCTTCTTTCTTCTTGAGTTCCTCCCGCATGTTCTCCTCCTCTACGCGCTTGCGCTCTTGCGCAAGCCTGGCTCGTTCCTCTTCTGCAACCCTTCGGGTCATGGCCGAGTCGGTCTCGGCTATTTCGGCCATGAGGACATTGAAGAACATTGGGTCGTAGTCCTTGTCGAAGTCGGAATCGTTGAAGTCGTCCGTGGAGATGTCGTAGAGGTCGTCGAAGTCGGAAGAGCTGAGGTATTCATTGATCTCTATAGATGAGCATGACCCGAACGATAGAAGTATGACAGTGATTTCCCACAAGCCCGGATCAAAGCATGATGATGAAGAAGATTCTCCGGAGTGAATCGATTCTGACTCGGAAGACAGAAGATTGTGGTTTTCCCCTGCCGACTGGTTCGAATCCGAGTCGAGGAGAGAGATCTTGCCGAAATTGTTGATGACAAAATCGAGGCTGCCGAAGCGGAACGCCTGCCCTGGAGGGAAGGCGACGTCATCGATGCCTGATGAAGATCCCATCGCGCTTGTCGGCGAGATGGAGTGTCACACCCTGAAGTTCATTCAAATCGTAAAAATTAAATTTAATAATTTATCTGAGAAATTGTTTAATTAAATCTGGAGAGAAACCCAATTAAATAATGTATTAAAGAAGTGAAAATGGCAAGGTGGAATTTTTCTTGAGTTCCCCATGTCAAAATACATTAACAGGATTTTTAGTGGAATTTTCAGAGCCCTAAAAATAATTTTAACCAATTGAAAACCCTCAAGCGCAATAATTAAATCCCTGGGAAAATTCTTTTTCTTTTTCTTTTTCTTTTTCTTTTTCCTCTTCTTGGGCCGTCGGCCCATTTCCCCTCCTCGGCCCAAGCCGAGCGCCGCTCGCTCGGCCGACACTCTCCCTCCCCTCTCCCTCGACTTAGCCTGCCCTAGCCACTGACGTCAGCCCTAGCCCGCCGCTGCCAGCCCTGACGTCATCGTGACATCAGCATGACATCAGCCTAAGGGTTTATTGCGCAATAAATAATTAAGGATTTTTCTGTTATAGTAAAAACACAGATAACTTCAAAAATTCATAACTAATTCATCCGGACTCCGTTTTAGTCCGTTCAAGTCTCAGAAAATTCATAAAAATGTCTAGAATCAATTAAAAATAGTTTTGTTCTTTGTTTCAGTAGACTTATAGCATGTATTGTTGTTTGCTTTGTTTGTCGTATAGATTCCGGTAATTCCGACTCTCCGGTTTATTTCGAGGTCGTTGCCGAAGTTGACCCAGCGCAAGAGCAAGGCAAGTCATACTTATTCATTTGATCATATTGTACCTAAATTGCGAAACAGTCTTATTTTTCTCTAAGTATTGCATTGTTTTAAAATTTCACTTATGGGATAGTTTACCTATTGTACTCAGCCTTATATTGCATTTACCATATTCCTTTGATAGCTTGGGAATTAATTTGAGTAGTTTTTACAATAGAACTTGCTTAGCCATGCTTAGAAACATTAGTTTATTAATGGGATAATTAAAGCTTCATTAATATTTAGTGATGGTTATTTCATGTTGGCTCGCGATGGTTAATAGTGGGTGATTTAATAGTTGTTTCAACTAAAATCTTGATTAATGGTGGGTTGTGAGCACATGGTTTTGATGGTCGTCCTCATGACAATTAAGGACCGGTTCGCGGGAAACCCTGGAAGAAATACCGTGCGTACCACAAGCCAGCGTGGGCAACGGCTGGACTTGTAGTGTAGCTTTCCTCTAGCTGACGTACACTGGCTAGGGTGAGCGTGATGGAGTTTGGATGGGCCCTGCGACGGTCTATGCGGCTGTCGGATTCACCAAGGCACGAGGGGGGGCTGCCCACCGCCTTTTGAGGGGTGGGGGCGAAACCCGAGGTGGTACGATTGGTTAAAGGGGGGTTATGCGTATTTTATGCAAAATAGCCATTACAGCTCTCCTTTGTTATTACTTGCATCATACCTCCCTTTTTCCGGTATGACTTGTTGAGTACAGTGGGTAGTACTCAGTCTTGGTTAATTTTTCCCCACACCAGAAGAGGAGTATGCGTCCGATGAAGGTTTCTCAGAGGAGTAGGCTTCGTCCGCCGTCGAGGATGCTTGTGGAGTGGTGCCAACCCGCTGCAAGAGTCCCGTTCTAGTTTAGTTTGTCTTTTTGTTTTTCCACTACAGTTTTGTAAGAGATTTTTATTGTTTTTGTAAGATGTGGATCTGTATGGCAAATTTGTCGTTTGTGTACCCTGGCTGGTCCTAGACAGGGATTTTAATATACAATTTGCTTTGGAAATTCTGGTAGTGAATTTCTGGGCGTGACAAGTTGGTATCAGAGCCGACCTTGACCGTAGGACAAGCCAACTGGAAACCCTAAGAGCCCTCTAAAACTTTTCATGTGCATTTTCCCTTGATTTGAAATTGTTTTGGGAAAAAATCGGGATCTGTGATCTTTAGGATTTTTGAAAAACAAGGTGTTCCTTGCATCAAAAATTTTCTTTTGTTACCTGAGTTCTTTAAAAATTGTTTTTTTTAAAATTGGATTTGAGCATGCGTTGATTCCCATCCCTTGTCCTCTGTAGATGAACAGGAGCCTGGTTACGACTCCACCGACCACAGGAGCCGTTCCGAGCATTAGGCTCGTTACCCTTAGTTTCCCCGTTTTTCTTAGTTTGCTTGCTTGCTAGTTCTGTGTGCTAGGTTTGTTGCTCTGGGGTTTAGCCGATGGTCGATACCATGTGCCTATGGTATGGCTATCTCATTAAGGATTTCTGCTTGCCTTTTAAGTGTTTTTAAATTAGATCAGAACAGTAACAGTTTAATTAATATATTAAAGCTTAGTTCTGAGCAATCTGTTTTCTTTCTTGTCCATTTCTTTCTGCTGGTTCTTCTTCTTCAGATGGCCAACATAAGGACAAGTGGTAACAACAACGGACAGGAGGGATCCCAGGCTAATAGAACAAACACCAACGCTCCTCCCCCACCACCTGATAACCCCACTCTTGCTCAAGTGCTTGCTAGCCAGACTCAGATGATGGCAGCTATGATGCAGCAAATGCAGCAGCAGCATCAACAAATGCAACAACAGATGTTGCAACAGATGCAACAACAAGCTCAACAGCAGCAGCAGCAGGCCCAACAGAATCAACCACCACCCCAATCCAAGTTGCCAGAATTTCTTCATGTCCGGCCGCCAGTTTTCTCGAGTACCACCAATCCCATGGAAGCGAATGATTGGCTCCATGCCATTGAAAAGAAACTCAACCTTCTTCAATGCAACGACCAGGAGAAGGTCGCTTTTGCCACCCACCAGTTGCAGGGTCCCGCTTCGGCTTGGTGGGATAACTATTTGGTTACCCGTCCACCCGGAACGGAGGTCACTTGGGCGGAATTCTGCCGCAGTTTCAGGAAAGCCCAAATTCCTGATGGCATAGTAACCCAGAAGAAGAGGGAGTTTAGAGCACTCCACCAAGGTAATAGGATAGTGACGGAATACCTCCATGAGTTCAACTGTCTCGCACGTTACGCTCCGGAGGATGTGCGCACTGATGCGGAAAGGCAGGAAAAGTTTCTTTTCGGCCTGGATGATGAATTGGCAAACCAACTAATCTCAGGGGATTATGCTGATTTCGAGAAGTTAGTTGATAAGGCGATCCGTCAAGAGGATCAACGCAACAGGATGGATCGAAAGAGGAAGACAGTCCAATTCAGGGCGCAGCAGGGAAGTCAACAGAAGCCCCGGTTCACCGCCGGACAGCAGGGTGGACCTTCTACAATGATTGTTCGTCAACATCGACCCTACCAGCCTGGTAATTTCAACAACAACAATTCCGACAACCGCAACAACAACGGGGGACAGCCCAACCGCAACCCGGTTCCGCGTCCGCCAACGGCCGCAGCTCAGCCAGCTCCATCGACTCAACCCAGGAAGGAGTCCACCGGAAAATCTTTTGTCTGCTTCAACTGCAACGAGCCCGGGCACTTCGCCGACAAGTGCCCGAAGCCGAGACGTGCTGGGCCTAGGATTCTTCAGGCTCGCGTCAACCACGCATCGGCAAAAGAGGCACTGGCAGCACCGGAAGTTGTACTGGGTATGTTTTCTGTCAACTCAGTCCCAGCTACAGTTTTATTTGATTCTGGTGCAACGCATTCGTTTATTTCCAAGAATTTTGTGGGGAAGCATGGCCTAAGAAAACAGGAACTTAAAATACCAATGCGGGTCTACACCCCGGGGAATAGTTCCACCTCTGTCAGTTATAGCCCCTCTATGGTGATAGAAATCCAGGGTTCTAAATTTCTAGCCAATCTTATCCTTCTTGAATCCAAGGACCTAGATGTCATTCTTGGGATGGATTGGTTAACAAGGCACAAGGGAGTTATCGATTGCGCTAGTCGCACTATCACTCTGGTTAATGAGAAAGGAGAAGTCGTGAAATTCCAGTCGTCGACACCCCAGAAGCAGAGAGTGTGCTTGAACCAAGCAGATGGGATGAAACAGATCGCAGAAGAAGGGAAAGATATTAAGAAGTTGGAGGATATTCCTATTGTTAGAGAGTACCCTGAAGTCTTTCCGGATGACATAACCACAATGCCACCAAAGAGAGAAATTGAGTTTCGGATTGATTTAGTACCGGGAACTGCCCCGATACACAAGAGACCCTATAGGATGGGAGCCAATGAACTGGCGGAAGTCAAGAAGCAAGTTGATGAGCAGTTGCAGAAAGGATATATTCACCCGAGTACGTCACCTTGGAGTGCTCCGGTGATCTTTGTGGAGAAGAAAGATAAGACCAAGAGGATGTGCGTCGACTATCGCGCGCTCAATGAGGTGACTGTCAAGAACAAATACCCGTTACCTCGGATTGATGATTTGTTTGATCAGCTAAAGGGAGCAACATGGTTCTCCAAGATAGACTTGCGATCAGGCTACCACCAATTGAGGATTAGAGAGGAGGACATTCCGAAGACGGCATTCACTACTCGGTATGGGTTGTTTGAGTGCACAGTCATGTCTTTTGGACTTACCAATGCACCGGCCTTTTTCATGAACTTGATGAATAAGGTGTTCATGGAATTTCTGGATAAGTTCGTCGTGGTTTTTATCGACGATATACTCATTTACTCTAAGTCCAAGGAGGAGCATGAACAACATCTCCGTCTGGTACTTGAGAAATTAAAGGAACACCAATTGTATGCCAAGTTTAGCAAGTGTGACTTTTGGCTCAAGGAAGTACAGTTCCTAGGCCACATCATCACCGCTCAAGGAGTGGCAGTAGACCCGTCGAATGTGGAGTCGGTTATGAAGTGGACCCCACCGAAGACAGTCACGCAGATCCGAAGTTTTCTCAGACTTGCGGGTTACTACTGTCGGTTCATAGAGAATTTCTCCAAGATTGCCAAGCCAATGACACAGTTGCTGAAAAAGGATGAGAAGTTCAAGTGGTCCGTAGAATGCAACAAAAGCTTTGAGGAACTTAAGAAGAAGTTGGTAACGGCACCAGTCTTAATTCTGCCAGACCAGACGAAAGATTTTCAGGTTTATTGCGACGCGTCTCGCCAAGGGTTAGGATGCGTGCTGATGCAGGAAGGCAAGGTGGTCGCGTATGCTTCACGGCAACTGCGCCCACATGAGAATAATTACCCCACTCATGATTTGGAATTAGCAGCAGTGGTACATGCCCTAAAGATCTGGAGGCATTACCTTATTGGGAACCGATGCGAGGTGTATACAGATCACAAGAGTTTAAAGTATATCTTCACCCAACCGGACTTAAATCTCCGTCAGCGAAGATGGCTGGAATTGATTAAAGATTATGATCTGGGAATCCACTACCATCCAGGTAAAGCTAATGTAGTGGCAGATGCTTTAAGCCGGAAGAGCTACTGCAGTTCCACCAGTATGGAAGAGATGAGCAGCCAGTTGCAACAAGACTTCAAACGGCTAAACCTCAGTATTGTTGAACATGGGTTCGCGTCCGCTCTAGAAGCACGACCAACGCTCGTGGAGCAAGTCCGAGCAGCTCAAGCTAAAGATCCGGAGATAGCAGAGCTCAAGAAAAACATGAGGGTCGGAAAGGCCCGAGATTTTTCCGAAGATGAGCATGGCATGATATGGATGGGAGAAAGACTGTGCGTCCCAGAAGACAAAGAGTTAAAGGAGTTAATACTCACGGAAGCCCATCAAACTCAGTATTCAATCCACCCTGGGAGTACCAAGATGTACCAGGATCTTAAAGAAAAATTTTGGTGGGTTAGCATGAGAAGAGAAATAGCTGAATTTGTCGCACTCTGTGATGTGTGTCAGCGAGTCAAGGCAGAACATCAAAGGCCTGCAGGACTGTTACAGCCTCTCCAAATTTCGGAATGGAAATGGGAAGAAATTGGAATGGATTTTATCACAGGTTTGCCAAGAACGTTGTCCGGACATGATTCTATCTGGGTCATCATGGATCGACTAACGAAGGTGGCTCATTTCATTCCTGTACATACTACCTACTCTGGAAAGAAGCTAGCAGAACTCTACCTCGCAAGAATCATGTGTTTACACAGAGTGCCTAAGAAGATCGTATCGGATCGAGGAAGCCAGTTCACCTCAAAGTTCTAGCAGAAATTACAAGAAGAATTGGGAACCCGTTTGAATTTTAGCACGGCTTACCATCCGCAAACTGATGGCCAGACTGAGCGAGTGAACCAGATACTTGAGGATATGCTCAGAGCCTGTGCGCTTGATTTTGGAGGAGCATGGGACAAGAGTTTGCCATATGCCGAGTTCTCCTACAACAACAGTTATCAAGCCAGCTTGCAGATGGCACCATTTGAGGCGTTGTATGGCAGAAAGTGCCGTACCCCGCTCTTTTGGGATCAGACCGGAGAACGACAACTATTTGGGACTGAAGTCTTGAGCGATGCGGAAGAAAAGGTCAGAACCGTCAGAGAAAGGTTGAGAATTGCGCAGTCTCGACAGAAAAGCTATGCCGACAATCGTCGAAGGGAGTTAACTTTCGAAACAGGGGACTACGTGTACCTTCGTGTCACACCGCTTCGAGGAGTACACCGCTTTCAAACTAAAGGCAAATTGGCACCACGCTTTGTGGGACCATACAAGATCTGCGAGCGTCGAGGAGAAGTTGCTTACCAGCTTGAGCTTCCACCCAACATGGCCGGTATTCACGATGTGTTTCACGTCTCGCAATTGAAGAAATGCTTGAGAGTACCGGAAGAACAGGCCAGTCCCGATCAAATTGAGATTCAAGAGGACTTGACTTATGTGGAGAAGCCGATTCGTATTCTCGAAACCAGCGAGAGGAGGACCAGAAACAAGGTTACCAGGTTCTGCAGAGTTCAGTGGAGCCATCATTCCGAGGAAGAAGCTACATGGGAAAGAGAGGATGAATTGAAGGCTGCCCATCCGCACCTCTTCGCCAGCACCTCCGAATCTCGGGGTCGAGATTCCGTTTAAGGGGGGTAGGTTTGTCACACCCTGAAGTTCTCCCAAATCGTAAAAATTAAATTTAATAATTTATCTGAGAAATTGTTTAATTAAATCTGGAGAAAAACCCAATTAAATAATGCATTAAAGAAGTGAAAATGGCAAGGTGGAATTTTTCTTGAGTTCCCCATGTCAAAATACATTAACAGGATTTTTAGTGGAATTTTCAGAGCCCTAAAAATAATTTTAACCAATTAAAAACCCTCAAGCGCAATAAATAAATCCCTGGGAAAATTCTTTTTCTTTTCTTTTTCTTTTTCCTCTTCTTGGGCCGTCGGCCCATTTCCCCTCCTCGGCCCAAGCCGAGCGCCGCCCGCGCGCCGCCACTCTCCCTCCCCTCTCCCTCGGCCCAGCCGCCCAAGCCGCCGCCGCTTCCCTCCTCGGCCAAGGCCGCACCGCCTCCCCGCGCGCCCCGCCGTTCCCCTCCCGGGCCGGCCCAAGGCCGCCCGGAAGTCCGTCGCGCCTCCCCGCGCCGCTCGCCCGCTGACGCGTGGGCCCGCCCGCGGCCGAGTCCGCCTCCGACACGGCCGGCCGCCGCGCCCGCGCCGCCGCAAATCCCGGCGGGATTCCCGCCGCGCCCCCACTTTTTATTCCCCCCCCGAGGCGCTCCCCTCCTCGTTTTCCCCGTGCCGCCGCCGCCCTAACCCTAACCCTAGCCCGTGAGCGCCGCCGATCGCCGAAGCCGCGCCGCCGCCGTTTTCCGCCGCCGGTAAGCGCCACCGCCTTCCCCTTTTCTCCTTCCCTTCTCAGCGCCGTCGTCTGCCGTGCGCCTCCCGGCCGCCGCCGTGCGCGCCGCCCGCGCCGATGCCGCCGCACGCACCCGCTGCCGCCTCCGCCGCCTCCCGCGCCGAAACCCTAGCGCCGCCGCCGCCATGGCCGGCTCGGTCGAGCCCGAGCCCGGCCGCTCGGCCGTCCGCGCGCCTCAGCCGCCCGATCGGCCGCCCGGGCCGATCTGGGCCGTCCGCGCTCGCCCGCGTGGCCGCCGCGTCACCCGCGCCGCCCCGCCGTGTGGTCGCCCTGGCTGCCGCGTCGGCGCCACGTGTGCGCCACGTGGTGCGCAGCCGCCGCCGCCGCGGCTGACGTCAGCCCTAGCCGCTGCGCAGCCCTGACGTCATCGTGAGTCAGCATGACGTCAGCCCTAAGGGTTTATTGCGCAATAAATAATTAAGGATTTTTCTGTTATAGTAAAAACATAGATAACTTCAAAAATTCATAACTAATTCATCCGGACTCCGTTTTAGTCCGTTCAAGTCTCAGAAAATTCATACAAATGTCTAGAATCCATTAAAAATAGTTTTGTTCTTTGTTTCAGTAGACTTATAGCTTGTATTGTTGTTTGCTTTGTTTGTCGTATAGATTCCGGTAATTCCGACTCTCCGGTTTATTTCGAGGTCGTTGCCGAAGTTGACCCAGCGCAAGAGCAAGGCAAGTCATACTTATTCATTTGATCATATTGTACCTAAATTGCGAAACAGTCTTATTTTTCTCTAAATATTGCATTGTTTTAGAATGTCACTTATGGGATAGTTTACCTATTGTACTCAGCCTTATATAGCATTTACCATATTCCTTTGATAGCTTGGGAATTAATTTGAGTAGTTGCTACAATAGAACTTGCTTAGCCATGCTTAGAAACATTAGTTCATTAATGGGATAATTAAAGCTTCATTAATATTTAGTGATGGTTATTTCATGTTGGCTCGCGATGGTTAATGGTGGGTGATTTAATAATTGTTTCAACTAAAATCTTGATTAATGGTGGGTTGTGAGCACATGGTTTTGATGGTCGTACTCATGACAATTAAGGACCGGTTCGCAGGAAACCCTGGAAGAAATACCGTGCGTACCACAAGCCAGCGTGGGCAACGGCTGGACTTGTAGTGTAGCTTTCCTCTAGCTGACGTACACTGGCTAGGGTGAGCGTGATGGAGTTTGGATGGGCCCTGCGACGGTCTATGCGGCTGCCGGATTCACCAAGGTACGAGGGGGGGCTGCCCTCTGCCTTTTGAGGGGTGGGGGCGAAACCCGAGGTGGTACGATTGGTTAAAGGGGGGTTATGCGAAGGGTCCTGTCACAGTCCCTTTCCGGGGTACCGTGGTGGTATACCGGCACGTGGAAACGTGTCATGGGGCTGTGTCTTGTGGGTACAGATGTACACCTCTGATCAGAGTAAAACTATTCGAATAGTCGTGCCCGCGGTTATGGGCGATCAACCAGATTCACCGTGATTAGTTGAACTTTCTAATAATTTGACTTAATAGAATTGGTGTAGTTCAGGTGGATGGTTTGGGCCTGTCGCAACGTGGTTGTAGCGTTGGACAGTGATGGTTAATAATGATCAATTAATTCAATGTTTTTCTACCGCTTCCAACTATTGTTTTTAAATGCGTATTTTATGCAAAATAGCCATTACAGCTCTCCTTTGTTATTACTTGCATCATACCTCCCTTTTTCCGGTATGACTTGTTGAGTACAGTGGGTAGTACTCAGTCTTGCTTAATTTTTCCCCACACCAGAAGAGGAGTATGCGTCCGATGAAGGTTTCTCAGAGGAGTAGGCTTCGTCCGCCGTCAAGGATGCTTGTGGAGTGGTGCCAGCCCGCTGCAAGAGTCCCGTTCTAGTTTAGTTTATCTTTTTGTTTTTCCGCTGCAGTTTTGTAAGAGATTTTTGTTGTTTTGTAAGACGTGGATCTGTATGGCAACTTTGTCATTTGTGTACCCTGGCTGATCCTGGACAGGGATTTTAATACACAATTTGCTTTGGAAATTCTGGTAGTGAATTTCTGGGCGTGACATGGAGAAGAAATCTTGACGCACTGCCCCTACCTGGCGCGCCAACTGTCAAAACTTGGTTTCGGCAATAAGAAATTAGGAGTAGCAGTCAAGCGCCAAACACGATGCGTTAGTAGACACGAAGGTTTAGACAGGTTCAGGCCATCTATAAAGAAGTAATACCCTACTCCTGTTTTCGGGATTCGATCCGCCGTGTGGTTTTATTGATCTCACGATCTCTTGATCTCGTGGGTTTGTGGACTCGTGTACCTTAGATTCTATTCAGCCTATCCTTAAGGGATACCCCTACCCTCCTTATATAGTCTCGGAGGGGGGGTTTACAAGTCGGAGACCGACTCATACTCTAAGTCGGACTCCTCTATCTTACCAACTTTGGACTATGAGCCGTTACCTTATCTCAATGGTAACGTAATACCCAAGTCATAGCCGGTTTACATAATCATGAGACACAACCTATCCCCTATGGTAAGTCGGATAAGTTAGCCGAGTGGGTATCCGGTACCCATAATCTCCACAGTGTGGCTATGGCGAAGTCGTTCTAGAAGGATCTGAACAAGATAGCTGACAAGGTGGATGCTTTTAACAGACATGGTACGTGTTCATGTTGACCAGTAATTCCAAATCTGAAAATTCTTACAAAATACCCAATGTTTCATTCCTTCTTAATTGTCAGATACATTCAGTTTGATCGCTATCATTTGTCCATAAATCCATTGTAGCTTGTTTATTCTGTTCTGGATATCCACCTTATTTCACAGACCATGTCTTCATTGCGCCGGCATAAGGATTGTTGCATCTCGACAAGCTCATCAGTAAAAAATACATACATTATTAACTCTCTTATTCCAGAGACTCACAGTATGAGTCATGGTATAGAATATGAAGAAATGAATACTCTTGATACATGTACAGGGTTGAAAGGTTGTTCTAGCTTCTCAATCAAAGTATGACACGATGTTCACTTTTGGTGGTCATAAAGCTCGAGAAGCTTCAATTTGTCCAGACGAGGCTTATTTGTTTGACAGGACTTCTGGTAAGACTGTCACCCTTTGTTTTGAATTCAAATGCAAATCAGAGAAGTATCATGCCTTGGTCATCTGGAGTAGACATATCGATGTATAGTAAATTGTATTTTCGAATTGTTTTGTGCCATAATGCACACATTGAAGAGCAAACGGTTTGCAGTTAACACATGGTTGTTGATAGTCACAGAATGAGCCTTTTTTGTTATTATTGATCAGAAGATACTCTGCTCTGAATTTTTCCTTTCACTCTACTGAACTTATACCATCTGTTTTCTTAAATGTTACATACTTAAATGGAAGTGCATTGGTTCACTGACAGGTTGCTTGGTAGCCAAAAAGAAAAGAGATAAAATATAATAAATACATACAGAGGCTTTTATACATCCAACTTATTTTCTATGGTGAACTGAACAAACTCTGAAATTGATTTTGCTCGATGAACTGTACCCTGAAAAATGATTTTGCTTGATGGACTGAACTGAACTCTAAAATTTGTTTTGCTATGGTGAGATAAACTGAATTCTTACTCTGTTCATGTTTGTTAGGCAGGATAGTTCCCATCACACTAATGACTAGCTTTAGATTCTATCATGTCCATTATCAATTGCACAACCAAGTGACCAACACAATGTGTGTGCAGCAGAACATTGCAAATACTGTCATCTCCCGTCTCTGCAGCTCAAAAGGCTATGCGATTTTGTGCCTTTGCAGGGACAACACCAAGACGACCCACGTATTCGATGACCGCGCCGTCAAGAGTTGTGCTGCCTGGGTGGCGGGGTGATGATTGCTGCTTCTTGAGCTCTTGCTATGTGTGCAAGAAGAGGAACAGTGCACTCTTCCTGCAGCATAGTTATATCATACATTGAATTTTGATGTTATGCATATGAATTTTTTTCTTTATTGTCTGAAGACGACCATCTGCTCATTGCCGACATCCACTCACCGGCGCCTCCCTGTTATGTCTCTAAAATGGTGCATTGTTTGAGATGCATGATAGACCACAAATGGATAAGTTTAGGGGGGTAAAAAAAGGACCACGAAAGAAATAGTCTTATGGAGATTATGAGAACCATATACCCACACAGCTGGACTATCCAACTGATTATAGAGGGTAGATTGTATATAGTGAATATATAACGGCTTAGGACTTGGGTATTACATTTTCTTGTGTATTAAGGAACGGCTTAGAGTCCTAAGCTCATAATATTGGAGAGAGGATTTAGGAGACTTATACCGTATTTGGTTGAGTCTCTATCTTGTAATTCTGTCCTCTTGAGCTATATAAGGAGGACAGGATGCCCATTGAGGGCATAACTACTTTGATAATCATAACCCGATCGTCAGATCAATACAACACTTGGAGGATACAATCCCCGAAACAGAGTAGGGTATTACTTCTTTCTAAGAAAGCCTGAACCTGTCTAAACCTTTGTCTCATCAATCATCCATGTTAGATCTTGTGTGCTACCCCTTTTTCTTATTACCGAATTCTAGTTTCGACAGTTGGTGTACCAGGTAGGGGTTGCGTCAAGTTTTTTGCCGACAAGTCTGATTTCATCTACTTCAGGCATCGACGACTTCGCCTTTCCCCCTAGGCAGGCGTATCGCTTCGGCAGCTTCGACTTCATCACCGACAACTTCGGCAAGATTTCTCTCCTCGACTCGGATCCGAACCAGTCAGGGGAGGGGGGACAACCGCTCGGCTCCGTTATGGTTACCAAACACCGTCGAGACCTATTTCAATCTCTTTTCCTTCGAGTCGGCTTCAAACCACTCGGGATGATCTTCAACATCAACTTCCGCACACAACTTCTCCAGCAAAACGCGAGCGTACCCGCCGATCATCATGCAACTTCCTCCAATACTCGCCGCGACGTTCGGATCTAGATCGGTTTCCCCAAGCCGGCTTCGGAGGCGACCATGTGTAACGCCCTGATTTTTGTCCCGTCGAAAAATCTATTTTATTAAATTCCTATTTTCAAAAATTTGGTTCTTTGAGTGTATTTAGTATTTTTTGTGCCAAAAATCTCAATTGATTCATTTCCTTATGAACCCAAAACCTTGATCATGATATCATCTCCCAAAATTAAATTCCTATGATTCGAATTTTTAAGTTCGAGTTCTCCCTCCTAAACCTTTCCAAAAATGTGTACGATTGAAATTCGATTTTAGAATTTTCGATCGTGCAGACAAATAATCTCCTTTCACCCAAAGAGTCTAAAAATATTTATTTTTAGACTTCGACCACCCGACAAATATTCCCTATACGCGTACGTATCAAAACCAATATTTCCGTGCACGTAAAACCTAGAATCAACAGTTGTTCCTCCTATTTGGATTTAATCGCACACCAACGAAACCGACAAAAACCGAGTTTTTCCTTCAATCATTCTTTTCCAAATAAAATCCTCGTGTTTGGATTTTGAAATCCGACACGCGTCCTAAACCATCCCTCCATTTTTTTCTATCTGTCCCAGATCATTTTATTTGAAGCTTTACTTGCTCCATCCGTCACAAATTTTTTTATTCCAAAACCAAAGCCCATCCAATCAAATTCTCCATCCGTCCAAAAATCCCAAACAAATCATTTCACATCAGAGTCACAATTCTTTTACAAGTCCAAAAATATCCACATACGTGCATACATTTCTTTTCTCAGTGCAACAGGCAAAATGTGCACGTTCACCCTTTTGCCCATACATGCTCACGTTCTCTACTTCATTTTTTCTACCTTCTTTGTCTCCCCTGCATTTTTTATTAAGCAGAATAGGCACGTCACTACCTCTTCCCTGACACCCATTAAAACCCCTGACAACCATTAATCACATCAAAACAAAAGAGCAGACAGCAGCTATGCTTTGACTCTGCATTAGCGCGAGTTAGTACCGTCTTGCCACCTTCTCTGAGCAAGGTAGGCACCGTCCTCTGGCATTAGGAGAGAGGACTGTGAGGGAGTAAAAGCATGCACATGCGTGTTCGTTGTCGTCGAGCTCTCCGCGATACACGAAGTAGAGTATAAAGGCAGAAGCCCTCCATGGATCCTTCGCTAAGCTGTCACTGCATTTTCGTCACACCGACGAGCCGAACGTCATCGTCGTTCGGCCGAGCCGCCCGTCGTTCGGCCGAGCTGCCCGAGTCGCCTCCCCGGCCGTCGTTCGGCCGAGCCCCCGGCCGACGTCGCCCTGGCAGTACCGACATCTTCCCGGACTCCTCCCAGCCGCTCCAGCCGGCGCACTGCTACGCCGCGCCGCGCGCCGGCCAAGTTGCCGTGCCGCCGCCCCGGGGCGCCACCCTAGCCACGCCGCGCCGCCCCTCCACCTCGGCCGGCGCCCCCTCAGCCGCGACGCGCGCGCAACTCCCTGGCCGGCTGAAGCCTTTGGCGCCGCCGCGCCCGGCCGACGCCATGGCGCACTGCCGCGCCGCCGCACCAGTGCCGCGCCACCGCCGGCGCCGCTCCGCCCGGCCGAGCCGCGCGCCGCCGCCCCGGCCGTGCCACCCAGCCGCACAGCCGCCGACCCGCACCGCGCCGCCGCCACCCCGCGTATCGTCGCCCGGCCGCCGCCCCGCCCCCAAGTCGCCGCCACCCCTGCCGGCGTCGCCTCCTGGCCACGCGCTGCCACGCGCCGCGCCGCCGCCTTTCCGCCCGCACGCGCTGCCGCGGGTCGCCGCCCCGGCCTGCTCCCTCTCCCGCTCGGCCTCTCCTCCCAGCAATAACAAGCAGAGATAGAGAGAATGATATAAGGAGAGAGAAGGAAAAAGATAAAGGAGAGAGAGAAGAATAAAAAGAAAAAAAGAAAAAGAAAAAGAAGAAGAAAGGAGGTGGGACCCACGTTTTATTCTCTCCCCGTGGGCCCCATCTTGACCAAGACTTTGAAAAAGTCTATTTCCTCCCTCTTCGTTGTCGGGCTAAGCCCATAAAGTCCTTCACAAGAAGTCTACAAACCTCCCCTACATTCGTTGGCCCGTCCGGCTTGGTGATCGAGTTTTTTTTATTTTTAATTTTATTTATTAAAATATTTACAAAAATAATTTTCTATTTTGAAAATTTACAAAACTAATCGCCCATCGCCCTCTGGGAGGGCGTTTTTTAAAAATCGCCCCCCCAGAGGGCGATTTTAGTGACATGGCACACGGCCGTTGGCCCGCGGGGGACGACCGTCCGAAGGGGGGATGACATTTTTGCAGGCGGCCCCCTCGCCGCCCTCTGGAAGAGCGATTTTTCACTGTGGGGGGGCCGCCTGCATAGGGCGACGAGGGATGGCATTTTTGCAGGCGGCCCCCTCGCCGCCCTCTGGAAGGGCGATTTTTGCCCGTGCCGGTTTTGCAAGCGGCCCCCTTAACGCCCTCTGGGAGGGCGATTTTTAGCCCCCCCCCCATATATAAGCCCTCCCCCTCTGCAAATTTTCATTATATTCACTAAAAATCCAGAAAAAAAGGAGAGAGGGGTGAGGGAGAGCTGAAGGAAAGCGGCGAAGCCCTGTCCATTTTCTGACTCCACCGCAGGTAAACACAGTATTCTCTTTGAAATTTACATTGCATTTTAGCTGTACTGTCATATATTTTAGTAGATCTGGAGCACACTGTTTATTTGTATAATTTAAGAACAAAGGCATACGACATATTTATAGAAATTGAGACTTAGGACATAGTGCAAACTATATAATATATTTGAGTTATATGATACATCTGGAGCACGTATCCGATTTGTAGAATTTGAGACCTAGGACAGATAATACATTTTCAGAAACTTTAACTTATGGCGTAGTACATATTGATGAATTCGACATTAGATCCGGTGGTTATGTTTCAAAGTTAGCTAACCTATTTTTTGTTTCATTAGGCAGAATATCAAGTAAGGTCATGTTTCAGCTAGTACACGGTCAAGGCAACCTTAGATTTGGTCCAGATGGTGTTGATCTGTCAGATTTTAGAATGACATCGAAGGGCATTGATAGGCCTGGCGAGAGAACATTTCAGTCAATTTATAGTTGGTTGCTGCGAGGATTTAGAATAGACCTAGAAGTTGTCAGTATCTGTTGTAGTGAGTCGTGCAACAGAAGGTTATTTTTGGGAACTAATGCCCATGGATAGCACTGATGCTTGGAGACGGTATGTGGAGATGGCTTTTGAACACTCATGGCCCCTTGTTATTTTTGTTTCGGTGCATGAAAAGGATAGAAAACTTGGAATAGAAACCGAAGATGTTGAGGGTCCTAGCCATGTGGGCGATTGTGTTGGACCATCAAACAATGACGAAAATCAAACAAGAGTCGTGCAGGCCATGGGCATGGCGGATGAAGGGGAGATAGTCGGTACAATCGTCAATGGAATGGAGAGGGAATATTCGGATAACGAGCAAGCGGAGGGCGACTTGTCATCCGATGAGAAAGACGATGTAATGCCTACTGATTGGACAAAAGAGGACTTCTCAGGACTTGTTATCTCAGAGGGGCAACATACACCCTGGGAATACAAGGAGAACGAGGTAATTCAGGGTGCTAGGTATGCTCATAAGGAGGATATGAAGGAGGCGGTGAAGCATTGTGCGGTCTCATTGTAGAGAGAGTTTAGGGTGGTCAAGTCAACGAACTATGTGTATGAAGTAAGGTGTGTGAGGGAAGATTGTCCATGGCGCGTCCATGCATATAAGGGTAAATGGTTTGATAATTGGAAAGTTAGCATAGTGACCAAGCATCAGTGCCACTTACAAGGGGTGGAAAAGTATCACCGCAACATCACTACAGCTTTTGTTGCAAGTGAGATGTATAGCAGTGTTGTCTCCAATAGTGGCTTTGAACCAAGATAAATTATTAGCCACATTGAAAAAAAATACAAGTACACCATAAGTTATGCCAAGGCTTGGAGGGCCAAACAAAAGATTATAGAGATGAGGTATGGCACATTTGAAGCATCGTACGATAATTTGCCTCGTCTGTTAGCCAACATTGCACAGAGAAATAGTAATACCTACTATGACATCCATACATTTCCATCGGTTCATGATCCTACCAAGAGTGTGCTGCAAAGAGCATTTTTCTCATTGGGTGCTTGCATCAACGCTTTTGTGCATTGTTGTCCTGTACTATGCATAGATGGAACATTTCTGACCGGTAAATACAGAGGTCAGATATTGACAGCGATCGGAGCTGATGGGAACAATCAGGTGATACCTTTGGCTTTTGCATTTGTAGAGAGCGAGAACACTGAAAGCTGGTACTGGTTCCTGGAAAGAGTGCACATGGCAGTTGTCCGTATGAGACCCAATGTTTGCCTTATACATGATCGCCATGCGGGCATGTTGCGGGCTATTGAATACCTGAAGAACGGTTGGTATGAGAAGGGAATTCCAGCAAGGTGGCCCGATGTACGTAGTAGGTGGTGCATGCGTCATATGGGTGCTAATTTCTACAAGCAATTCAAGAACAAGCATCTGACGGATCTTTTCAAGAGGCTCTGTGCACAGAATCAAGAGAAGAAATTTAACGAGTTGTGGAGATGGTTGGATGAGTTGACAAGTAAGCAAACAGACGAGCAATCTCGTCGGCCACAAGCTGAAGTTGACGAGCCTCCCGTACCTCTTGGTCCACTGCATGACGATCCACCCACAATGAGAAGGAGGTCGGGATCATCTATCCGAAATTTCACCCATTGGATTGAGAACGAACCAAAGGAGAAGTGGTCTCTGCTGTACGACACCGATGGTTCTCGGTATGGCATAATGACAACTAATCTGGCCGAGGTTTACAACTGGGTAATGCGAGGAGTGCGAGAACTCCCGTTGGTTGGTATTGTCGAATTTATCCTTCACGGCACACAGGCCTACTTCAGGGATCGATGCAAGAAAATTTTTCCCTCAATGGCTGATAACAAGATAATATTTGGCAGTGTAGTGACTAAGTACATGGAAGATAAAATTGCCAAGGCACAGAGGCATAGAGTTGTTCCTCAAGGCACAAAAGTACATCAGTATGAAATAATGTGTGTTGATAGGAGCAGGCGGGGTATCCACCGCAAGCAAGCCGTGCAGGAATGTGTCCTTAAGGCCGATGGCGGATGCAGTTGTAGCTGTATGAAGCCAAAGCTACACCTGCCTTGCTCTCAGGTACTTGCCGCAGCCGGTGATTGTGGCATGCTTTCTGATGTGTACGTGTCACATTATTTTAGGAAAGAAGCAATCTTTCATACATGGAGTGAGGAGATATATGGGTTCGGGATCACAGGATCTTACACAACCCTGAGGCTCCAAGTTTTTTACATTCCGGATCCATCCAAGGTAAGGGTGAAAAAGGGCCGGCGTCAAACAAGACGCATCAGAAATGACATGGACGAGGCCGAAGCTGGTGGTAGGACTATACATTGTAGCAAGTGTGATCAACGCGACCACACTTACAAGAAATGCCCGAAGAATGCGGAGGGTCCGAGCGTCTCGGATGTCGGTCCATCTGGAGAGGCAGGTGATGGAAGCCGACCACCTGGGGAAGGAACAATAACCAGGCGAGCACGGCCCAGGCGTCCTCGTGCGGCAGGGGATGAGATGATCTAATATTGTTTAGGAACCATGAAGTAGACCGATATTGTATCATAATGAGTATTCGAACTAAGTAGTCGTATCATGTAATTTCAATGAATCTTGTTGTAAATCTGATGTTCGTGAACCTTACAAAATCTTATTGTACACCGGTATTGTATTGCGAATTTTTCGGTAATGTAAGCTAGACTTGCAAACAATTTGATGTAGCACCGTAATGTTGTCGTAAACTCTGTATCATTGTGCTGAAGTAATATTTGTTTGTACTGTTCCTAACTATGTTTAAGTAATTTTTACTATTTTTCTAATCATAATTTGGCATGCAGGTATGGCTGACGACACACCTGAGCTCTTTAGCCGTGGCCTCGACAGGGACCATCGCTCGTACATGTCAGCCGTGCAGGGTGTGCAGCTCGGCACCCTCCGCCCACGTACTTCACGCCAGTTGCTGCGTGTCGACCCGCGACACGTTCCCTGGTACAGCTCGTTCAAACTTTAAATCATCATATTTGACCGCAGTAATACTTTTTTGGTACTAATGTGTGAGGTTTACATTACGCAGGTTGCTTGAGGCAGGGCTCCTACCACTGTGTAGGCTTGTTGAGGCTGGGGCGGAGGAGAGAGACCCACCGAGGCGCTGGGATGTAGACCGGTCTCTCCTTGCCGCTCTGGTAGACCGCTGGAGGCCCGAGACGCACACGTTTCATCTTCCCGGTGGGGAGATGGCTCCGACACTACAGGACGTGTCGTACCTCCTGGGTCTACCTCTCGCTGGAGACGCAGTTGGGCCTGTGGACGGTGTTGGGGGATGGAAGGAGGATCTCACGGAGCGTTTCGCATACGTGATGCGCCTTCCGGGTGTACCTCCGCCCACTGGCTTACACCCGTACACTACCGCCGAGCCGAGCAAGGCTTGGCTGCTTCAGTTCACCGTAAGTTCAAAGTTTGAACGGGTTTATGGTTTTTTGAACAAATATATTCATTTGTACTAATATTTGGTTCATTGCTATAGGCTGACCAGCTCCACCCGGACGCCGATGACTACTCAGTTCGACGCGCCCTAGAGGCATACCTGCTCTGGCTGTTCGGATGGGTGATGTTCACCAGCACTACAGGCCACGCTGTGGACAAGGGTTTGATCCACTACGCACGTGGCATCGCGGATGCTGAGCTAGGCAACGTGCCTAGGTGGAGCTGGGGGTCAGCAGTGCTAGCGGCCACCTACCGTGCCCTCTGTGAGGCGTGCACGAAGACCGACGCGGGAGCGCTCTTCGCTGGTTGCCCTCTGCTGGTTCAGCTTTGGGCAGCCGAGAGGTTTGCCATAGGACGGCCTGTGGTGGACCCCGCACCGTACGGGATAGGACGCAGCGCGGAGTGGCGAAGGACGGCCCCACGATGGGGACGTACTGGTGTCGACGTGGGGTGAGTAGTTCTTTCGTACATTGCACCGTCCATTTTCTTTCACGTTCGTCTGTAACAATCAATTATATTTGTACCATATTTGTATCTCGCAGCGTCGTTACGCCCACGTGCAGGTAAGACGGGGTTACCCGGACTTCGTGTTCGAGTTCGACCATCTCCAGCCCAACGACGTCGTCTGGCAGCCGTACACGCAGCAGGCGGTGGCAGCGAGAGCACCGCTTGGACTTTCGTCCCTCTGCACACGTGACGCGGCATACTGGCTCACGACGATGCTGATGGTGTTCGACATCTTCGTCGAGCCTCACTGCCCGCAGCGGGTGATGCGGCAGTTTGGGCTGAGGCAGGTTTTCCCCGGAGACATGGCGCCTACCGTCCTCCCTGCAGACCACTCGTGAGTACAATGCGTCCAAATTACACATATGATGTTTCTACATTCATTGAGCTATCTAAGTGTCTGCTCTTCACAGGTTGACCTGCCGAGGACAGCTAGCCGGCACACTGTGGGCACCACGCGTACAGCAGTTCGTGGACGACTGGCTGTTAGCACCGGAGAAGGTGATCGACGAGATCTTTCCACACACAGACGACCACTACCATGACTACCTCCGCTGGTACTTACCTCGCACTCATGCTCGTGTGACGTACACTCCAGCCGCTCCACAGCCACACGTTGCCGCTGTCACGGACGCGTACCCCATACACCGTAACCGAGAGTACTTCTTGGGGGTACGTTGAACTTATGCTCGCTTGTTTCATTTATTTCTCGGATTGATACTGACATGCTTTCATATGTCGTGAATAGGCCGACGCTGCACGAGCGGTCAACGCCGATATTAACTCAGTGCTAGTCAGGTTGGACGCTGGGTTACACCTCAGTGAACCTGAGCAGAGGCTGACGTTCCACCGGATGCAGTCGAAGATGAGCGCTGTGATGCGCTTCTTCTCTTGTCGAAGTGTCATGGACGCGGTACCTCCAGGTGGTCCACAGCCAGCACGTCCATGCGCCCCTAGGGTCGACGTTGTGCGACCAACAGCAGCGGCTTCCCACGGTACTGCTATGCCCGTAGATTATTTCCATAATATTTGATTTATTATCGCTAACATGACCACGTCACAACAAAATAAACGCACACGCAGGTCCCCCTCTGCCTTCCCACACCTTTGCTGGAGCTAGCAGTTCGTCGCACAGAGCGTCGATCCCTCGTCCAGATATGCAGCCGCGTGTCCCTCTAGGTGAGCGTGCGTGATCCGTTATTCACGTTCGTTGTACTCGTTCATACAAGAATTTTTTACTTCCATGAATCTTATGTCATTCCTCCCATAGGGTTTCAGGCGGGGATCTTTGGTGCATGAGCGTCCTCTTCACACGCCGGCGGGGCTGGTCCTAGCGACCATTTCTACGATGACGACTTGGAGGACGCGACACAGCAGGATATACTTGGCTCATCACAGCTTGGCGGAGCTCCACCACCGTAGACCCAGGAGCAGCCAGCGAACACACCAGTACCGGAGGGACAGGCAGGTCGTGCTGTACCACCGGACCGTTTGACGTACTCGCAGGGACACGTTAGGGCCCAGGGTAGGAGAGACAGGGGCAAGAGGGCTCGGCAGTAGTGGTCCACCTCTAGTGTGTCTGTACATACAGTTCTTCTGGTTTCTATTTTTGTGATCCAGTACTACTTTTACAATTCTGCTACCGTTCCATTGCCTCTACCGATTAGTACATAGGCCTACCGTCGTCCGTACTCTGCTACAACTACTTATACATAGGCCTACCGTCGTCCGGCACGACATAGGCACCCACCTGATAATTTGACATATCCCACAGAGCAAATCAGACAACGTAAGAAGGGAGGGCCTAGCAAGCGTGCGAGAGGGGGGCATTCTTGACTTGTAGTGTTATTTATGTGCTGAATTATATTTTTGTGCATTTACTACTCACGTCGTATTATATGTATGAACTACTTCATGACATAGACACGCCCGCACCAGATGTCCGCGCTGGTCGTGCCGTGCCCGCTGAGAGGCTGACGTACTCTCAGGGGCACATTAGGGCGCAGGCTAGGAGGGGTAGGGGTAAGAGGCCTCGCCAGTAGGCTACAAGTGCTACCTGTTTGTAATATTTACAGTTAGTAACTTTGTGTTACCTCTTTGTATATAACTCTATTCGATCGCCGCACTCATATGTCACGAAAACATTTCATGTCATTCGCTACATCTACTCAACGAAACGACGAAAAACTTTCGGCGCGTAACAGAGGGCTACGATTGGTCCCTACCAGTTTTTGGCCCGTGACAGACGTTTACGATACGACTCAGCTTTTGCCGATGCTTTGTTCAACACAATCATTCAATTTGCGCTGCCGCGTGAACGTGTTGTCAAATCCACGCTACTGGTGAACTCACGTTAGATGGATATGTGCCTCTCCTTCCTCCACTATATATTACAAAGGTCTGAATACGCGCTCTTCATCCAATGGCCCAAGGAAGTGCTCATTTCAACCGGTCACAATTGAAGGAAAAAAAAGAGAGAGGTGAGGAAGAAGGAGAAGAGCCGCGAAGCGTTGTTGCTGTGCTTATTCGATCGCAGGTTAGTACAATATGCCGACGTATGGTTATATTTTGTGTCGCATACTAGTGTAATTACCATGTATTTGAAATTTGTGAGTAGATCTATAGCACTTAGATGCGGACCCTAGATTTTTTGCGAGTAGATCTGTAGCACTGTGAGTAGATATGTTGAAATTTGTGAGTAGATCTGTAGCACTTAGAAGTGTGTATAATTTTATGCTAGATTTGTTGTGCACATGTTTGGTTTGTAGTAGTACTATATTTGACCGTACAATGAGAAGTATTAAGGGTGTTTACAATATTTGATAGTTGTTTTTTTAAAACTGTAGGATGCCAAGGCGTGGAAAAGCTACCAACTCAAGGTAACATAAATCATTTCTGTGATATTATGTGTTATTCGTTGTGCATGAAATGAGGAATCCTAGATTAACGGGTTAGGGTGTTTCATTTATTGTTGACTTGTAGTTATCACCCGAAGACTGGAAATGCCTTCAACCCATTGCCTTTGCCTAGCGGTGTTCCAGTGCCCATGTGCTGGTGCGGTGATCCTTGCAAGGTAGCCAAGTCTGATGAAGAGGAGACGTACATGCAGAGATACTGGATGTGTGCCAATTTTGAGTTTGAGCCAACACCTGAGATCCGTCGCATTAACTTAATGGTGAGGAACTGATGTTTTGTAATAATTATTTTGTGTATTAAGTAGTCTTGAACAACTTATTTGATTAGTAAACATTGCATTTGTTGCAGACCCCTCCACCGCTATGTGATTTTGAGCAGTGGATTGACACCGAGATCAAGCCGCAAAACAAGGAGCGGTTGGAGTACATGCGGCAATGGGATGCAGAGCGCAAGGAGAAGATAGAGCAGAGACGCAAGGAGGAGGCCGCAGAAAAAGAACACAAGGCTGAGGCGGAAAGAGGCGTGTTGCTGCGTACAGGGAGGAGCGGGAGCGGAAGCTTGAGCGTGCGCGGCGAGCGAAGGCAGCAATGGAGGAGAATCCCGATGCGCAGAGGAAGGGAAAGTGGCCTCGTTGCACTCAGTAGTATGCACGAGTTGGTAGTTGTATCCTCGTCGTGTTCAACTCTTGCACTACCTTCCTTTTAGTTCTAATCTAATCTTATCTATGTAACCGCAATGGAACCAGGTGTATCATGTTTAAATTATACTACAACTTCTCCTTGTTTCGGTATGGTCATGGATGTGCTCAACATCAATTCTTAAAAAAAATTTCTTCTCGGTTTCTAAAAACATGTTCTATGAATTCAAAATTTTTTGAGTCCTCCAAAAACGATTTTCGGAATTTTCGAAAATAGACAGAACCAATTTTCGCTTCTGCAAATTTTTGGCCCTATCCGAAAGTGATTTTTGGAATTTCCCAAAATAACCGATAAACAAAATAAGGTTCTGTAAATTAATAAATTACAAATGGATATATCTAAAATTATTAAATTATAACTCCGATATGTTTATCCAAATATGCAATTACAAATGTGTATTAGTCAATTATAATAAATTATAATTATAATAACAACTTATAAATTATAATTAATCAATTATAAACAATTCTGTCATTAATTATTTACTAACAACTTAAAAACAATTCTTACCAAATTAAAAAAAACTTCTGTACATTATTAAATTAAAAATAGATATATCTAAAATTAATAAATTAAAAATCCGATGTGTTTCTCCAAACATTCAATTCAAAATGGGTATTAATCAATTATAACAAAATTATATTTACAAAAACTACTTACAAACTTAATTATGAAAACAACTTACAAATTATAATTAATCAATTATAAAATATATGTCATTAATTAATTAATATCAAGTTAAAAACAACTCTTAACAAATTAATTTGTATTAATAACAAAAAAAACTATACTTAACAACAATATTATTTCTAAAAAAAACTCTATTTACAACAACAACTTCAAAATTATATTTACAAAAACAACTTTAAAACTTTCAAAACTTAATGCAACAGTGAAAAAACGCCCTTCCAAAGGGCGGGGAGGGGGCCGCCTGAAAAGGTGCCCCTCCCTCCCTCGCCCCTGTACAGGTGCCCCCCACAGTAAAAATTGCTCTCCTAGAGGGCGGCAAGGGGGCCGCCTGCTAATTTGCCGTGCCCCCTCGGACGGCCGTCCCCCCTCAGCCAACGGCCGTCAGCCACGTCACAAAAAACGCCCTCTGGGAGGGCGATTTTTAAAAAACACCCTCCCAGAGGGCGATGGGCGATTAGTTTTGTAAATTTTCAAAATAGAAAATTATTTTTGTAAATCTTTTAATAAATAAAATTAAAAATAAAAAAACTCCTTGGTGATCTACCTAAAAGTCCATTAAACTTCCCCTTGTTTCCTCCGGGCCGAAGTCCACCAACATCCACCCTCCTCACCAAAGTCTAACACATATCCCTCTACTCACCCAGGCTCTTTTCTTGAAGTCTGTATTAGCTCCCTACCGCCCTCCCTCATCTCTGGGCTAAAGCCCAAGCCTTCCCAAAATAAAGTCCAAGATTGATCCCTCTCAACATCACAGGCAAAGAATATTCTTGGGAATATTCCTTTCCAATTTAATAAATTCATTTCCACATTTCAGAAAATCCAGTAATCTTCCAAAATTCGTATCTCCCCAACTGTAAGTCCGATTGACTCCATTCAACTTCCATAATTTTTCTAAAAATAAGATCTATACAATGGCATAATTAGTTTATAATAGTTATTATCTGCTTTATAGGATTTTGGATGTTTTTCTCTTTTCGATCGCATAGTGGACGTTTCGGAGATGCAACGAACACGGTTTTTCTCGAAGATTTGAGGACCAACAATAAGGCAAGCCACTCTTCGATCATATTGCTCCTAGTTTATAAAATGTGTTGATTGCAAACTTGCATGCTTAGCGTACACAATTATTTTGATCGGCCATCGGTCTACGAGCACCCGACTACGGACCAATCTATGTAGCTGCATTACTTTCTGTAGTACCTTGTTAAACTTAACCCTTGTCGCTCCACCACAGCAATACCTCGATGCTTGTGCTCTCTGGGCGCAGGTGTCCTTTTGCACCATTTGTTTATATCAGGTTTATACATGGTTATCAATGTGGAAAAACTTGGTTTGTGAAAGGTTTATAAAACCCGACTCGGAGAGTCGGTGACTTTGAAAATAAAAAGGTTTTATGGGAGAAAACTTGCGGTGCGAATCCTCTCCTGTGTGGTTTGGTTTCGTAGTCACGCATAAGGACAGATTCCTTTGGGTTTTACATCCGAGCATCTCACAGTATGACCACATGGATAGAATGGGACGCCCCTAGATGAGTAACTGGCTAAAACATAGGTGTCTAGCATGTTAGCAGGTGAGGAGCACTGGTATGGTGGAGTTTACGGCAATCTCCTGTAGCGGGGATGTGTCGGGGGTCCATACGGTGGGGTCTGAGTAGATGAGGACCTGAGACTGACCTGATGCTTGGTGGAGAGATTCCATCCAACTGTGTGACACGGGACATTTATGGTTTGGTTAGGGTAAGGACTTGTCACGAACTTCCGGTACCGATCAGTATCGGTATAAGCTTCATGTCTTGTGGGAAAAGCGTACAGTCTCTGTAGAGGTTTAACTGAACTGTTCGAACAGCCATGCCCACGGTTAAGGGCGAATGTGAGGTGATTCCCATAGCATAGATTTGTCTTTAAAACTTATTTAATAAATTGGTTCGTGGGATGGGAACCATTACCAGAGTCCTTCTTTGTGACGGACGGCCAGCCTTCATGGTTGGGAACAGGCCTGTGTGACTTGGGGTGTCGTTTGGCACCATAGGGCCAAGAGGGCCGGTTTGTGGGCCGAGATGGCCGAGTTTACGTTGGCAGGTCGAGAGGACCGGACCCAGAGTTGTTAACCATGAGACTTGGTTAACGGATGATTGTTGGAGAGAATGTTGGTTTATGTTTTGAAAGTGAAAAGAAGTTAATAAATGAGAAAGTGTTATGAATGCAACAATTTGACTGTCCCGCTCGAGTTGTTGCAAAGCAACTCGTGGACGGATTGATGTGAGACGCCTCCTTCTGAAGGAAAAGTGTATTTTTGAAAACCTACACTTAGACCTTTAAAAAAAAGTGTTTTAAAATAGTTTGCTAAACAAACTTAGCCCTTCTGTGAAGCTTGCTTGTACACATTTTCTAGAGGCTTGCTGGGTACGAAAGTACTCAATCCCCCATTGTTGTTGTTTTTGTTCCATTGGCTTAAGTTCATGAAGAAGATGAAGGTTGGAGTTTCATCTCTAAACCCAAACTACTGCCGGTGGATTTGGTGTCCTAGCTTCGCTAAGTTTCACTGCTGCTGACTCTGATTTTGTAACTCAGGGATTACCCGAAACTGCAATGTAAAGGTACATTGTATTTATTTAATTCTTGCATTGATTCATCATGTTACCGCTGGTACCAGCATCGTTATCCTGGGACTGGTACCTGTTTTGCGGTTCCGTGGGAAAGCGGTTCGCCGTTCTCCTGCGGCATGCCCTCCTCAGTGCCATTGGTACAGTGGCGCAGGGGCAGGGTGTGACACCATGCCAGGCTCTAGGGAAGTCGGCATCATGCTTCAACCTTTCAGATCCTGTTCATCTACTAAGATCACCGACTACGTCAGCTCTTCCGAAGACTACGACGACATCATCACCGAGTCTATCGAGTGTTCCAAGTTCAACGACGATTACAGTCCACTCTTTTTTGACATTTTCATGGTGGATGTTGGAGAAACCGACTCGCCAGTCGCCCGAACGGTTGTAGAGGAGGAGCGAGCCAAGTTTGAAGAAGACCGCAAGAGCAAGGAAGAGGAATGCAAACGCAAGGAGGACAGAAGGAAACGAGATTTGGCTTTAGCCGGGCGTGCGGCCCGCGATGCCATACTCCAGACCAGTGTTGACAATACTAATGTTTTCCTCACGACACCACAAAACACAGTCGTGGCAGTTACCCTGCTCAACACCATCATCGACGCGGCCCCAGCCAACGTGACTCCAATTTTAAGCAAAGTGAAGACCATGGTTGCGGTTGTGGCTACCATACCATAGGGCGCCGGAACCAGTCGGCAAGTTGATAAATCCACCGCGGAAACACCCACTGGCAGTCACCTACCACCATTACGCTCCACAGACTATCGAATGCCCGAACGTACCTAAACTCATATCAGATCCAACGAACACCGTCATCAAGAAGATAGAAGACGCCAAGACCAGTCGGCTGACTCCCATGACCGACGCCGTTTTCGACCCCCACTTCACGACCGGATCCATCACGGCAATTCCAACTATCAGAGTGGTTCCCGGATGCCTGCTCCTAGCAATCTGAGGAATGTACTCGACCAGCGTTATCGTGAGCATGAGAATCATGCCCATCACGAAGGATGGAGGTATTCCCCCGACACTGGCAACGAAGGAGTACCTGCTTTTACCCGAGACTTGCGTCGAGTGAATTGGCCGAGTGGTTTCAAACCCATTGGGATTGAGAAGTATGACGGCAAGATCGATCCCGAGTCATGGCTTACCATCTACACCCTCGCCATTCGCGTAGAAGGAGGAGATAGGAAAGCCATGGCTAATTACCTACTAGTGGCACTTGCCGACTCAGCCAGGAGTTGGCTTGCTAGCTTACCAAGGGGCTCAATCGACTCTTGGAGCGAACTTCGTGATCACTTATCTTTCATGCATAGGAGATCGAGACACAGCCTTAGGGCTATGGGGAAAGTAGATCGATTGCCCTAGAATTACAACTACATAGAGGGTCTCTACAAGTCTATAAAGAAGTTTCAAAAAATTGATCGGTAGTAGTCCGGTCGCACCCGAACAATAATATTCTAGAGGGAAACTGATTTTCAAGGCACCTTTGAAAGGCCTGGAACCCAGAAACTCGATGAGTCCTTAAAACCATAAAAGAGGAAGACAGGCCATAAAAGTGCTTACATTAGGGCCAGGTAGGCCAACAACTATCAGAGAACAACAGCAGAAGACAAAACCATAAAAGGGCCTGGTTGACATGCCACAAGCAGTCGACTGGGGAACGAGACCAAGAACAGGACCGCACACCGGTCATCTTGTTAGGTACACAAGCGTACTAATAAGAGTTTCTCTTCAAGCACTCTGCTAAAAGATATATATAGAGCAACAATGAGTACAAAAGCACTCAGCAAGCCACCACACAAAAATGCATATGACAGAGGGTATTTCAAGGAATGGCTTTCGGTCCTTTTTGTGTAAAGCAAGTTCTGTAAATCTTTTCACAAGCCTAAGACCTAGCATAGACTGATCAAATTTTAATACCACAGTTCATTAATCAACGACGGTTCTGTCCACTATCCATTGTGATTCCAAGGATAGCTTCCCGCCATTGTGTCGTCATGGTTTTCTGCGGTCTACCCCTTCTCGCCTTCCGAGAAGTGGATCCACCAGTGTAAAAAATCATCATGTAATGTCCCCTCCCAATCAGTTTAAGAATTTAGAGTCTAGCCAAGTGTAATACATGTCCCGGTGCTCAGTGACCGTGAGCATGACTATTCGAATAGATTTGATTTACTCACACTTGTTGGCGCAGAATTTCGACCCGTCCAGCAACCAAACGGGTTCCGCGTTACCACGGCGGCCTGGGAGATCTGCTTAACTCCAGTGCAGGTCCAAATGGCTTGCCTAGTCGTAAGTAGAGCGTGCCAGTTGATTTGATCTGCAATCAACAAGAAACAAGTAAACCAAGTCAGAGAACAACGGCCGATCGGTCAACAGACCGATGACACATTGTCATAGCCCAGCCGATAGGGCAAAGCTATATCGGCTCACTTAGAAAATAAGTAAAACATGAATCTAATCTTATCGGCCTTCATTGATATGTAGATCTCAACTAATAATATCGGCCGATAAGGATAACAAAGGTAACTACACCAGCCAGTACTCTAGTGCAAACTTATACGAGCCAATCGGCCAATATAAACACATCAACCATAAAGAAATCTTAAGATTACTTCACGATCGACATATCTATACTTATCGATCTGCACATATAAGTGGCAAACATATGCAAGAAACATAAAGCAATCACATATGTTAGATAAGACCGGCTAAAACCCCGGCACTATCCTTAATTACAACCGAAAACAGGCTTTGTGTTAGATCTCAAAACAGGACTAAGGTCGATGGCAACTCGAAGTGTGAATTGAGACTTAACACAAAGAAAATCAAGTCGTCGATTGCTTTTGGGGATGGCAACTGCATTGAACAATCTAGCCAAGCATAAGAATTAAACCATCGTCGGCAATAAACCCTAAAGCGAGTAAACCGCTGGCAAGGCTTAATTAAGATACCTGTCAAAACTATTCAAGACATGATAATCGACGATCACATCATCGGGGCTTAACATGTCTAAAGCGACACGTTAGCCCCAACGATGCAGATCGTCAGGGACAAGTTCTTACCTCTGCTCCGGGGAAGCAAGAACTCGTCAAAGAAGACCTCTTGCGAGGGTTGGCGATGCGCCGAAAGTAGATTGATTTGATTGTGTGATTGATTGAGAGAGATTACATGTACAAACTATCGGGATATTTATACCCGAGGTTACAACAGAACCCTTGTAGGGCACGATCTTATCTACAACTAACAAACAAATCCTTGCGGCAGACTTAAGCCACAGATTAGATCTATACTACTTAATTTACAAGATACAATTGCCTAAAACCGAGCTTTATCTCTATTTGGCAACTTCCTTGAAGCTTATTTCGAGCCCAGACCAAGCCCACGTTGACACTGTCAACTCACAACCCGTATCGGCCCACTACCAAACCAAATCCGTATCGGCCGATACGCTCTTTATAGCAACACCTCCCCAGTCCGATACGGTTACCGGGTCCGATACGAAGCCTGGTCCGACTCCAACTCAATCCTTCCTCTCTGCTTCGGTTTCCTCTTTTCTTTCCAAGTCGATTACCAAAATCCGTCGTTAACACATGCCCCCCAATTCCGCTTCATTATATAATGTGGCGGAATTAGCTCCAAGGAACTCATCGACTTCTTTGCTAGGTCTAATCTGAAAACCGCACAGATCCAGATTCGAACCCTTTCGCCGTCGATTCAACAAACACTTCGTGTTCTTCAACTCCGGCGACCGCTCAGTACTCCATCGACATCGACCCCTTTCGCAGCGATCCTTTCTTCAACAACAATGGCTTCCGCCCCATTCTACGCCTCTGAGATCCCCGCGGTAAGTCGACTTGTTCAATCCTGCATTATCGCTTTCCCCGTCGATTTCTCCAAGTTAGGGTTTTACTCTATGTTCCCCCCTGGTCTTACATTTCCATCGCCGTTCTCACAATTTAGGTCTTCAAAAACCAAATCTTGATCCCCACCGACGATAAATCCCATCGCTTTCTCCCGGGCCCCATGGGCGACTGCGACCCAACCTGGCTAATCAACGCCGAAACAGACAGAATTCCTTTCAGGCAAGCCAAGCCCACTGTCTCGGCGTGGAAGCACACCTTCAGGTCATGGCCATCAAAGCTAAACGGATACAGGACCTGGCACAAAAGGTGCCGTCAAACAAGTCCACTGGGACGAGATTGGAATCGGTCAATGCATAACTCTGTCCCTGGCCGATACCAAGAAAAATGAGCCACTAATGTCAGCTGCCAGCTACTTCTGGTCAAGTACCTTGAACGCCTTCATGTTCAAGCAAGGTCCGATGACCCCAACCCTCATAGATATCAAGGTACTCACAGGACTAGACATCGACTCTGAGATTAATCCTTTCAGCCTCCTGATAAACAGCAGCCACAAACTGAAAACCAAGAAAATTGGAGGCTGGTCTGGGTACATCTCTGAGCATATGGAACAAGGATCGGTCTCAGAGCGAGAACATGTAGCGTTCCTGACACTATGGTTGGAAAGATTCGTCTTCTGCGGATCGACCTGTGGCCCCACAACAAACTGTCAGCACCTGGCTCAGGCCCTGGTCAGCAAAAAACAAATACCCCTCGGCCGATACCTCTTAGGAGCTGTATATCGGCTACTCCACATCGCCACACAAGACTTGATGCTGAAACAAACCGTGGCACACGGGGGACCATGGTGGTTCATCCAACTGTGGCTAACAATTCACACCAACACCATGGTTGATCGGCCACCTCTATCAGACTCGCGCTTCCCATCGAAGTATGCCGATCACGAAGATCCCAGAAGCAGACGATGCATGTCCTATGGAGAAGCAGCCTCCGTCTACCCTGGCGCAGATCAATCGGCCGATGACATGGCTACATGGTTCATCCGTTTCTTCACCGGCCCTCCATCAGCCAAGATGGACATGTTCATCTATACATCGGACCAAGACTATGAGCTCCCAGATGATCTGCAACTGAGCTTGGTAAACGATGACATGGAGTCCAGAGAGGTGTTTATGATCGGCCTGACTCCATGCCTGCTCCCAGTAGGCATTTTTCAGGGAAGGAGCACCAGCCTGTCCTATGAATTTTATAACCCAATGACAGCTGCTAGGCAATGCGGGCTCGGACAACTTCCCCTCAGTTTATACCTTCATAAACTCCTGGAGAGCAGAGGCACAGTCTCATCGGCTCTAGTTATGAGCAAGGCAATGGAAATCGAGCTCCCAAATCTTGGTGACTGTGATCGGCTGCACCTGAATACTTTTGTCCACATCAATTTCCAAACCTGGTGGCAAGAGTGGGCCGCTCATATTTTCCACCAATCGGCCAAGTTCTATGTAACGGAGCTTATCCAAGGCATCAGTCCCCAAGTACCAGATGAGCCGATTCCTTCTGTGAGCAACAGTGGGCAGAAGATTTTCTATGCTCAAGCCGTAGCTCCATCGGGGTCAACCATCCTGGAGTCCATCATCGGCCTCACTGCCCCAAAGATACCATCACTGCTCCAGGGGCCAATGATCAAGGAGAATCCCAAGAGGAAAGCGCCATTTAAAGGCAAAGCCCAAAAATCCAGCAAAAAAGCCAAAATTGACGACCAAGAAGATCTCGAAGAGCTGGATCCCTCCATAGAAGAGTTTCTCAAAGAACAAGTAATGGAGGAAGAAGTCGATGCAGCTGCTGCCGATATACATGAAGAAAACACATCGGCTGAAGCTACCAAGGAACCATCAGCCGAAACCACTGAGATCCCACCGGCCGATGACCAAAGTGATGCCCCCCAACCGAAAAAGACCAGACATGCAATCCGCAAGGTAAACACAATTTCTTCTCCGTGCTCACATAACCCTTTCCAATTGCTTAGCTTTAATTTGATATCCTTTTCAGGCTGTGGCATCATCTATTCTGAAGGAAAGAACTCAATCGGCCCCTCTGCCAAGGACTAAGAAAGCAACCCTACAACAGCGTGAGCGGGCTAAAGCACGATTGAGGACTCCATCTCCTTCTCCGGTACCCTCTCCGGTCGCCTCGGTAAGAGTTGATTTATATATTATCATGCTAATCCCACAACCCTACTTATCAATCCCTTGCTTTTCAGCCTAGGGCCCCAGCGCCTTCGCCACATCGGCCAACCCCATCGCCTACTGCCTCAACACAGCAAAGGGAGGCCGATGCAAACATCACCGATATTCCAACTCTAGTAATGAGACCTAGCCTGATCCCCTTTCATCAGCTCCCAATTGACAAGACTGACCTTGACCTATGTTGCTGTTTACAGAGCCTAGCCGATATGTTTTCATTTGACATCGGCCAGTTTCTTGATGACGAGGACAAGGAACTGCCCAGCACCACCAAGGCGCCGATCTCTGACGAATTAAAGAACCGACTGTCCGATATTGGGAATCGGCTAGAAGCCTCGCTGGAGTGTTTGGTAGAAGACTGCTCCTCCATCAGAGCCAGTGTACAAGAAATCCAAGACGAACTGCCCGAAGACCTGATGGAGATCCTCACACCGGCCATCTTCCTGGAACAATATCGATTCAAGCTTTTCAGAGCAAAAGAAAGACTTGCAGAGCGACGAGAGCGCGAACAACTGGAATCGGCCCTGACCGCTAGCAAAGCTCAAGTTAACGCCGACAAGACCAGGTTAGACAAGCTAGCGGTGGAGCCGATTGTACTGAAAAATAGGCTTGAAGAACTCCGTTGCCTCGAGGCAGAGCTAGAATCGAAGCTGGCCACTACACGCCGAGAAATCCAAGAAGTCGAAGCCGGGATAGCTGCATCACCCAAGGTCATAGAAGATCAGACGGCAAAGCTCAAGGTATCGGCCAAGTACCTCGCGACCCTAAGCAAATCACTGAAACCGATCCCAGGGACGATGGCCGATGATGCCCAGGCTATTGAAGACGTTGAGCAGATTCGCCGTAAAGCCATTGCTGCTATTGCGGACTTCATAGGGTGATGTAGCATATTTTATTTTTATAATGTATAAACATACACCTTATCGGCCATGCAGCCGAATTTGTTTTGAAAACTCCAGCCTAATTTATTGCTTCTGAAATCCTCTCACACCTTATCGGCCGTGCAGCCGAATTTGTCTTGAAAATTCCAGCCGCATATATCTTTAATATGAACAGTCTCATTACAAACAATCTCATCGGCTAGAGGGCCGAAGTCAATTGCCAACTGAAAAATCCAATGTGAGAGCTCCTGTATATATATATGCCCCCCAAATTTTGGAAGATGAGGGCTCATATTTTGAAATTTTGAACTAAGGGCGATAGTATATACCGGCCATCTAAAGACGATGCATGACTACATCGGCTGTAATCATAAATCGGCTAGAGGGCCAATCATGAGTCAATCCAGATACTGGGATAATATTGTTTCAAGTATTTGCCATTGAGAGCTCATCCATAAATCTCGCCATCTAATCCCTTGAGCAGATAGGCATTGTGAGGAACACATCGATGAATTCGAAAGGGGCCTTCCCAATTAGGTGACCATTTGCCGAATTTATTATCTCTGGAGCCAATCGGCATTATTAATTTCCATACAAGGTCTCCTTCCTCAAACGATTTGGCAACGACCTTTTTATTATAATGACGGGCTACTCTATCTTTATCACGCTTGATTTTCTCTAAGGCCCGTAATCGAACATGTGCCAAATCATCCAATTCATCAACCATAAGATTATGGTACTCATCGGCTGTCAAGTCGTCTTGCAAAGCAATCCTTCTTGAGCCGATGGCGGTTTCCCACAGCAGTACAGCTTCATGCCCGTAGACCAACTGATAGGGAGGCACTTGGATTGCACCATGGCAAGCCATCCGATACGCCCAAAGGGCATCGGCCAGCGTTGTATGCCATTGCCTCGGCTGTTCGTCAATTTTCCGCTTGATTAATTTGATTAAAGACTTGTTAGAAGCCTCCGCCTGCCCATTAGCCTGCGCGTAGTAAGGAGAAGAATTGAGTAATCTGATGCCCATGCTGTCAGCAAATCGGACGAACTCGTCGGACACGAAGATTGATCCCTGATCGGTAGTTATTGTCTGAGGTAACCCAAACCGATATATGATGTGCTCCTTGACGAACTGAATAGCGTCTTTGGAATCAACCTTCTTGAGAGGAACGGCCTCAACCCACTTTGTGAAGTAATCTGTAGCCACTAATATATACTTGTGTCCCTTACTTGATGGTGGGTTAATCTGGCCGATCATATCTATTCCCCATCCACGAAACGGCCACGGCTTTATGATTGGATGCATAACTGATGCCGGTGCTCTCTGAATTGCTCCAAATTTCTGACAATCCTGACATCCTTTATAATACTTGAAGCAATCTTCTAGCATGGTTGGCCAAAAATATCCGACGCGCTTCATCAGCCATTTCATTTTATGGGCCGATTGATGGGTGCCACAAATCCCTTCATGTACTTCGCTCATAACGGTTTTAGCCTCCTCAGGACCTAGGCATTTGAGTAGGACACCATCAACCGTTCGATAATATAGGTTATCATCCAATAAGACATAGTGTAAAACTTTATATTTCATTCTGCGTGACGCCGATTGGGAAGGATTTCTCAAATACTCAATGATATCAAACCTCCAGTCGTCGGTGTGCACGAGAGCAATCTGAATCGGAACGTCTTTAGCCATCGGCCTGTATCCCGATGCCCCCTGAGCTATATCATTGGCTTCGAAATTCTGCTTCCTGGGTATGTGCCTCATCGTTACGATCCGGAAACCGTGTAATAACTCTTTGCACTCCTCATTATAGACTTTGAGAATATCGTCTCTGCACTCATACTCCCCAGAAAGTTGACTAATTACTAGCTGTGAATCACCAATGATTTCCACAGCATCGGCCTCGACTTCTTGTAATAACTGCAAGCCTGTAAGCACCGCTTCATATTCTGCTTGATTGTTGGTATAGTAAGGCTTGATAGTGAAAGCGAACTCAAAACTTGCCCCCCGAGGGGATATGATGACTAGGCCGATACCGCAACCGTGTCTGCAGACGGATCCATCGAAATATAATGTCCATGGCACAATGTCTGCATATGCAACTGAGTCATCTCTATGTTGAACGATGAAATCAGCCAGGGCTTGTCCTTTGATCGCTTTGGCCGATTCATATCGAAGATCAAACTCTGTTAAAGCAAAGATCCACTTCCCGACTCGTCCTTTCAACACAGGGGCCGATAACATGTATTTCATCACATCGGCCTTGCTCACCACGATGCACTCGTTGGAAAGCAGGTAATGCCTCAATTTAGTACATGAAAAATATAAACAAAGCCATAATTTCTCCACCGGCGTGTACCTTGTCTCAGCGTCTAACATTCTCCTGCTGAGATAAAAAATAGCTCTTTCCTTGCCGTTAACATCTTGAACCAAGACCGAGCCGATGGATTTCTCATCGACTGATAAGTACAATTTGAATGGGACTCCTTTTTGTGGAGAAATTAAGACCGGCGGAGAAGTTAAATATTCTTTGATATCGTCTAGCGCTTTCTGTTGCTTGTCACCCCATATGAATTCTTCGTCATCCTTTATTTTCAACAGTGGAGTGAATGGCTCTATACAGCCCGACAGATTTGATATAAAACGCCGGACGAAGTTGATCTTGCCAAGCAGAGATTGTAACTTGGTCTTGTTTTCTGGAGGCTTGATTTTCTTAATGGCATCGATGTTCTTCTGTGTGATTTCAATCCCCCTTTCATGGACCAAGAAACCCAAAAACTGACCGGCCGATACGTCAAAGGCACATTTGTTAGGGTTCAACTTCAAACCATATTTCCTTGCCCTTTCTAGTACCTTGCGTAAGTCGGCCAAGTGCATATCATGTTCTCTTGACTTTACGACGACATCGTCTATATAAACTTCAATCAGAGAGCCAATAAGATCATGAAAAATGTAATTCATAGCCCTCTGATACGTAGCTCCAGCATTCTTCAAACCAAATGTCATGATGACCCATTCATATAGGCCGATTGCCCCTGGGCATCTGAAGGCTGTCTTATGAATGTCCTCTTTAGCCATAAAGATCTGGTTGTAACCCGCGTTTCCGTCCATGAAACTAATGATCTTATGCCCAGAAGCAGCGTCGACTAGCAAATCGGCCAACGGCATAGGGTACTCGTCTTTGGGCGTCGCCTTATTTAGATCTCTGAAATCGACGCATACCCTTAGCTTGCCGTTCTTTTTCAATACCGGAACTATGTTGGAGACCCACTCTGCGTATCGGCAGGGCCTGATAAAGTTGGCGTCGTAAAGTCTTGTGATCTCTGCTTTTATGGCTTCGTGCATATCGGCCTTAAACCTCCGAGGAGCTTGCTTAAAAGGCCGATAGCCTTGTTTGATTGGTAGCCGATGTTCTACAATCGATCGGCTTAATCCTGGCATCTCATGGTATTCCCATGCAAAACAATCTCTGAATTCTTTCAAAAGATCTATCAAATTATTCTTGTATCCCTTTGGCAAATTAACGCTTACATACGTCGGCCTAGGCCTATCACCTATTCCTATATCAATTTCTTCCAATTCATCGGCCGACGTAAAACCTTGTCCCAACTTGCCGTCTAACTCATCCACCGCGTCATCCGTGTAGGGGTCATTGTCAACGGCGGATGGTGCATCTTCGCTAAAGTAACCGCTTGTCTTGGTCTTCAATTGTCTCGATGTCGCAGTCGGTTACCTTGAGAAATCGGCGTCCCAGACTCGCCCGGACAAGCAGTCGATTCCCTCCATCTCCCAAACTGCGAGATCGGCATTGGCGACATGTACTGACCGATCTGCCTGCACGATCTCGACTTGGTCCCCTTGCCATTGCATGAGGCATTGGTGCATTGTTGAAGGGACACAGCAATTTGCATGGATCCAATCTCGTCCCAACAACAAGCTGTAGGAACCCTTTCCATCGAAGACGAAGAAGGTGGTGGGAATTGTTTTGCTGCCCACGGTGAGTTCCACGTTCAGGACCCCCTTCGCCTCGGATGCGTTGCCACTGAAGTCCTTTAATACCATATTTGTCTTGATAAGATCTTCAGGTACTTTTCCAAGCTTCCTGAAGGTTGGGTATGGCATTAAATTGACCGCTGCGCCACCATCGACCAGCATCTTCGTCATCGGCCGCCCGTTGATGAATCCTTTGATGTACAACGGCCGTAAATGTCTGTAGCTGGCGTCAACTGGCTTGTCGAAGATGGCTTGGTCTGGTGACAACCGTAGCCTGGCTGAACCTTGTTCATCATCGGCCATCGCTTCATCGGCCGCCTGCACACTGTATTCTGCTGGCAATATAAACACCATGTTAACAGGCGCCGATGCCATTTTTTTACCTTTTGAAGCTGAGTAGCTCTGAGCTGTATTGGAGGTGCCCTCATCGGCCCTGGCCACCGTGGATTTTATCCTCCACTCTTTTTTGGTCTTGGTTGGCCGATGGGGTATTTCAGCTTGTTGCTCTTGGATTTGCTCTTTCCTCCTTAACCTCTGAACCCGCCGCTTTTGTGTCTTGGTGAATACATCACTTGGGCACCATTGGGGGTTCTAGACTTGCTCCTCATCTTCATCGTGTTGATCTCGGTGCATCGGCCCTAGCCTTTCATGCACAGATTTCCGTTGCTTGGCCGGCCGATGCGTTTGTCTGCTTGAGTTACCCTGATAAGAATCTTCTGCACCACTGCATGCAGGGCACTCCTGGATAGATGTCAACCTCATCCCTTCATTCCAGCAGAAGCGAAAAAACTCACACTCCCAGTGTGGGTCGTAGGAGTTGTCTTGATCGGCCTGGTCTTGAGCTTGTTCCTCCCGCCTCCGCTGATATTTTCTGATCAGGCCCTCAGAGGTCTGATGAGGCCGCTTGCCAGTCCGATGGCCACCGCCATCGGCCCTGTTCGCCCGCACCATGTTGACTGGGAACGGGTGGCCTTCAATCTTCATCGGCCGCTTGGCATCATCGATTTTAATTCTGCCCTGCTCGATGGCTGATTGAATTTGTTGCCGGAAGATCTTGCATTCATTTGTATGGTGTGAATAGGAATTGTGCCACTTGCAATATCTCCTTTTCTTGATGTCTTCGGCCGATGGCAATACATGACCTACTGGCAGTTGGATCTGCTTTTCTTGCAACAGCAGGTCAAATATCTTATCGGCCTTGTTGATGTCGAAATCATATTTATCTTCTTTATCTCCTTTCTTGGCCCACTGGCAAGTTGTTGATTTCCTCATCCGGGCCCACTCGGCTAGGTCGACATCACCATCTTAATCATCGTCATCGTCGGAGGCGTACTGATAAACAGTGTTAATCTTTTTCGCGAACTTCTTTGCCTCCTGGAATCGCTGCTCGTGGGCCGATACTCATTGTGCCAGCTGAGCGAGGCTGTCAAATTCCTGCGAGGAGAACCTCTCGCGTATCGGCCCTAGCAATCCCTAAAATGCCAAATCGGCCAACTGGGAATCGGTCAGACTGAGGCTATAACATCTGTTCCGTATGTCTCTGAACCTTTGTATGTACTCAGGGACCGATTCATCCACTCGTTGCCTGATGGCAGTCAGATCTGACAGTTTCATTTCTTGTACGCCATTGTAGAAGTATCTATGAAACTGTTTCTCCAGATCTATCCATCCTCTGATGGAATTGCAGGGCAAGGAAGAGAACCATGTGAATGCAGACCCTGATAAGGACAGAGGGAAAAACCTCACCCTCAACGCCTCGATAGCCGATGCCTCCCCGCACTGTGCTAAGAATCGGCTGACATGCTCATATGTCGAGACGTTGTCCTGTCCCGAAAACTTGGAGAAATCCGGGATCTTGTATCGGCCTGGCAATGGTACCCTGTCAAATTCCTCGGGATACGGGTGCCAATACACTGTAGAGTTCTCCTTGGGCTTCAAGCCGAATTGGTCCCGCATCACTTCGGCTATCATATCGGCCCAATATCCTGCGGGCCGATGTGGGAGGTCTTGCAACAAGACCCTCTGCTTGATACTGCCTAGGGGAGTATGGCTGGCAATGATGATCCGAGTTCGGTACGCCATACTGTCCTGCGGGGTGCTGCTGATAGCCTTGTGGCACGTTGTATGCAGCTTGAAGTGGAGGACTATTGAACACTGGGGCTTGCTGTTGTCCGGCCGATGGCTGGTTGACGGGAACTTGCTGCATCGGCTCAACCACCGGTTGCCTCCCCTTGGCCCATTGAGCGTATTGTTCCTCGGTGATGAGCTGAGGGCTGCCCCCAGTCTGCCTGGTGAGGACCAGTGGCAATGTTGTTATCGGCTGCGCCGATGAGGGTGGCATCGGCGGTGTTGGCTGAGACGTGCTCAGATCATTCCTCAGGGTCCGATATGCAGGGAACTTATTTTTTGGCAAGAAAATCGGCCCTTGAGGCTTGAACTGGTGAATTGACCCGTCTAAGATAGATTTGACCGTATTGGTCAAGGTGTTCACCAAAATCCCTGATTGGTTGACTAGCGCAGAGTGGACAGCGGAGTCAATCCTGTCATGCAACGTCGGCGCTGCAGTGTCTTCAGTTTTGACGGCGTGATTGTGCGCCGCCGCCGACGTTCCAGCTCCATCTCCGGAACTCGGCATGACCACCTTGGACTTTTGAATCAAGGTGCCCTGCCAAGTCCTAGAATATGTTTGCAGGTACATATTCTGGAACTGCTCGACCAGACTATCCATCTCAGCTTTTTGTTCTGCGCTGAGCTGGTCGGCAGTCACGGGAATGACATTCTCCTCGACGATCTCGGCCTGCTTCGACATCTCGAGGTGTTCTTGTTGCTGGTGAGAAGCTTGTGTTCTTGTTGTTGGTGAGAAGCTTGTGTTCTTGTTGTCCCACCGGGCGTGCCAAAAGCGTGTTGGCGCAGAATTTCGACCCGTCCAGCAACCAAACGGGTTCCGCGTTACCACGGCGGCCTGGGAGATCTGCTTAACTCCAGTGCAGGTCCAAATGGCTTGCCTAGTCGTAAGTAGAGCGTGCCAGTTGATTTGATCTGCAATCAACAAGAAACAAGTAAACCAAGTCAGAGAACAACGGCCGATCGGTCAACAGACCGATGACACATTGTCATAGCCCAGCCGATAGGGCAAAGCTATATCGGCTCACTTAGAAAATAAGTAAAACATGAATCTAATCTTATCGGCCTTCATTGATATGTAGATCTCAACTAATAATATCGGCCGATAAGGATAACAAAGGTAACTACACCAGCCAGTACTCTAGTGCAAACTTATACGAGCCAATCGGCCAATATAAACACATCAACCATAAAGAAATCTTAAGATTACTTCACGATCGACATATCTATACTTATCGATCTGCACATATAAGTGGCAAACATATGCAAGAAACATAAAGCAATCACATATGTTAGATAAGACCGGCTAAAACCCCGGCACTATCCTTAATTACAACCAAAAACAGGCTTTGTGTTAGATCTCAAAACAGGACTAAGGTCGATGGCAACTCGAAGTGTGAATTGAGACTTAACACAAAGAAAATCAAGTCGTCGATTGCTTTTGGGGATGGCAACTGCATTGAACAATCTAGCCAAGCATAAGAATTAAACCATCGTCGGCAATAAACCCTAAAGCGAGTAAACCGCTGGCAAGGCTTAATTAAGATACCTGTCAAAACTATTCAAGACATGATAATCGACGATCACATCATCGGGGCTTAACATGTCTAAAGCGACACGTTAGCCCTGACGATGCAAATCGTCGGGGACAAGTTCTTACCTCTGCTCCGGGGAAGCAAGAACTCGTCGAATAAGACCTCTTGCGAGGGTTGGCGATGCGCCGAAAGTAGATTGATTTGATTGTGTGATTGATTGAGAGAGATTACATGTACAAACTATCGGGATATTTATACCCGAGGTTACAACAGAACCCTTGTAGGGCACGATCTTATCTACAACTAACAAACAAATCCTTGCGGCAGACTTAAGCCACAGATTATATCTACACTAATTAATTTACAAGATACAATTGCCTAAAACCGAGCTTTATCTCTATTTGGCAACTTCCTTGAAGCTTATTTCGAGCCCAGACCAAGCCCACGTTGACACTGTCAACTCACAACCCGTATCGGCCCACTACCAAACCAAATCCGTATCGGCCGATACGCTCTTTATAGCAACACCTCCCCAGTCCGATACGGTTACCGGGTCCGATACGAAGCCTGGTCCGACTCCAACTCAATCCTTCCTCTCTGCTTCGGTTTCCTCTTTTCTTTCCAAGTCGATTACCAAAATCCGTCGTTAACACACTGCAATCGATGTACACTTTACCCGTACTCCGTGACTTGCCCAACATATGAGCCAAAGTCCCAACGAATGAGACTCGTCACGGCAAAGCATTTCAATAACCTCACATTGGCAGTACCCACTTGTTGACGCCAAATCCGTACCGCCGATGTGGATTCGGTGCGCGGACACACGAAGGCCTGGGAGATCTGCTTAGCTCCAGTGCAGGTCCTAAAATTGATGAAGTGCAGGCGTGCCAGTCAGTTTGATCCTGCCACTGACAAGATATGCAAAACAGCAGAACAGAAGGTCTATCGGCCGATAGGCCGATAGGGCAAAAACGTATCGGCCGATAGGCCGATAACCAAAACAACCGATCAGCCGATGGGCCGATGGCATGATCCCAGCCGATGCCGGTACCAGCCGATGTAGTTAGGGCTTCGAACCATCGGCTGTGTACTAAGCAAACATTTATATAAAGGCGATCGGCCGACGATAACATGATGATGTAGCGGTGTGATATAGCATAATCCAAATATAAAATAAATATTGTTCTGAAGATTAAAGCACACATCGGCCAAAGGTCCGATGGCATAAACCCTCAATAAGCTGATAAACAATATATACTCTGTTGTCATCGGCCAGATCCAATCTATACGAAAAACTCTTGGGCCGATGCAACGTCCAGATAACTCACCGGCTGAAACCCCGATGAAACCCTTATTGGCAGCCAACAAGTAGGCTAGAGATTACGGTTCTAATCACGACTTAGTAGGTCAAACCGAACTGATGCAGCACTAAGTATGAAAAGAAACGCAAGACCTAGACAATCAAGCCCTTGACTGATTTTCGGGGTGGTAGATACCTTAGTCAATCTAATCTAGCAAGGCGATTTAGTTGATACCGGCATAAACCCTAAAGCGAATCTCGGCCGATAAGACTAAATCGAGAAACCGAACCAGATTGACTAAGATATATGATAGTAGGTGCTTACGTTGATGAGATCAGAACGTCGAAGCCCTAGCCCCTATAACGCAGGCAGCCATGACGAGACTTACCCCTCGTAGGAAGGGCATGAACTCGCCGAAGAAGACGAAAGTAAAAAGGTTGGCGATGCGCCGAAGTTGTATTGATCGTGTGATTGATTACATGAACTACAGGCTTACATATTTATACCCATAGGCTAACAAAAATCCTAACAGAATACGACTCAAACTTTCCTAAAGATAAGAAGGAAACTAACAAACTTATCCTAATTAAAAGATACAAGCCGCATCCTCCTCAAATTCTGTCTTCTCTGGATAACATCTTCCCGAATCTAACAAGAATCCGACTGCTATTGGTGGTTGGTTTGAGATAACCCCCATCGGCCGATGTAGAACTCTAGGCCGATACTAGCTTTGAGCCGATATAGATCCTAGGCCGATGAGGACTTCGGGGCTTACCAAATTCTGGTGTTAACACATGCCCCCCAATTTTGGAGTATGAGAAGTCATGCTTCAAAATTACCCTTGCCTTGATCGCCCCAAAACTGATTCTTCTCTTCTTCTTGACATCGGCTCTCGTAAGCCGATACCTTCTGTATTAGATGAGCCAGGCTGTCAAACTCATGGAAAAAGAATCTATCTTTGATAGGCGCTGACAACCCTTGGAACGCAAGATCTGCTAGTTGTTCATCACTTAAGCTCAAACTATAACATCGGTTGCGGACATCACGAAATCTTTGAATATACTCCACAGCCGATTCCCCTTCTTGCTGTTTGACTAAAATCAAATCTGAAAACTTCAACTTATTGTCCCCAGCAAAGAAGTACTGATGAAATTGCTTCTCAAGATCGGCCCAACCTCTGATTGAATTTGGTGGCAATGACGCAAACCATGTGAAGGCCGATCCAGTCAAAGATAATGGAAAAAATCTAACCCTCAGAGCTTCTTCAGCCGATGCCTCCCCACACTGAGCTAAAAATCGGCTGATATGTTCCATTGTAGTCATATTACCTTGCCCTGAGAATTGGAAAAAGTCTGGAATCTTGTATCGGCCTGGAATTGAAACCCTATCAAACCACTCAGGATATGGCGGCTGATACAAAGAAATCTGATCCTTAGGTTTAATCCCAAACTGTTCCTCCGTTACCTTTGCAATCATATCGGCCCAATCTTGTTTAGACTGATATCTTTGAGCTTCTTCTGGCCGATATTGTTGATGTGGCTCTCCAAGCTGATGCTGATCTATTTGCCCCCCAAGCCAATGTCGCTGTTGCCGATGATGCTGAAACTGTTCGTCGATTTGCCCCCCAATCTGATTTCTTAAGGCAATCACTCTGGGAACTATCTTCTCGATCAAACCATGTAATGTACTCACCAAAACTCCAGATCGATCAAACACAGCGTGACGAACGATTTCATCAACTGTCTTTTGAAGCGTCTCATCGTCTATCAGCTCTTCTTCTTCCTCTACCGGCTTGAGAAATTGTTCTTCCTTGGCCTTGACTTCTTGATCAGACATATTGTTGTGATCGTGGGTTCCACGCGTCGTGTAAAAATCTTCAATCCAAAACACTGTCCCACTGGGCGTGCCAAAAATGTGTTGACGCCAAATCCGTACCGCCGATGTGGATTCGGTGCGCGGACACACGAAGGCCTGGGAGATCTGCTTAGCTCCAGTGCAGGTCCTAAAATTGATGAAGTGCAGGCGTGCCAGTCAGTTTGATCCTGCCACTGACAAGATATGCAAAACAGCAGAACAGAAGGTCTATCGGCCGATAGGCCGATAGGGCAAAAACGTATCGGCCGATAGGCCGATAACCAAAACAACCGATCAGCCGATGGGCCGATGGCACGATCCCAGCCGATGCCGGTACCAGCCGATGTAGTTAGGGCTTCGAACCATCGGCTGTGTACTAAGCAAACATTTATATAAAGGCGATCGGCCGACGATAACATGATGATGTAGCGGTGTGATATAGCATAATCCAAATATAAAATAAATATTGTTCTGAAGATTAAAGCACACATCGGCCAGAGGTCCGATGGCATAAACCCTCAATAAGCTGATAAACAATATATACTCTGTTGTCATCGGCCAGATCCAATCTATACGTAAAACTCTTGGGCCGATGCAACGTCCAGATAACTCACCGGCTGAAACCCCGATGAAACCCTTATTGGCAGCCAACAAGCAGGCTAGAGATTATGGTTCTAATCACGACTTAGTAGGTCAAACCGAACTGATGCAGCACTAAGTATGAAAAGAAACGCAAGACCTAGACAATCAAGCCCTTGACTGATTTTTGGGGTGGTAGATACCTTAGTCAATCTAATCTAGCAAGGCGATTTAGTTGATACCGGCATAAACCCTAAAGCGAATCTCGGCCAATAAGACTAAATCGAGAAACCGAACCAGATTGACTAAGATATATGATAGTAGGTGCTTACGTTGATGAGATCAGAACGTCGAAGCCCTAGCCCCGATAACGCAGGCAGCCATGACGAGACTTACCTCTCGTAGGAAGGGCATGAACTCGCCGAAGAAGACGAAAGTAAAAAGGTTGGCGATGCGCCGAAGTTGTATTGATCGTGTAATTGATTACATGAACTACAGGCTTACATATTTATACCCATAGGCTAACAAAAATCCTAACAGAATACGACTCAAACTTTCCTAAAGATAAGAAGGAAACTAACAAACTTATCCTAATTAAAAGATACAAGCCGCATCCTCCTCAAATTCGGTCTTCTCTGGATAACATCTTCCCGAATCTAACAAGAATCCGACTGCTATTGGTGGTTGGTTTGAGATAACCCCCATCGGCCGATGTAGAACTCTAGACCGATACTAGCTTTGAGCCGATATAGACCCTGGGCCGATGAGGACTTCGGGGCTTACCAAATTCTGGTGTTAACACCACTCCATAAACTTACATCCTCATGCACTCTAGGCGTACATGGTTTCTAGCAGTGAGAGTAGTTCTGGCGCTCCCGGGAAGGGAAGACTCACACATGCATTAAATTATAATTAAATTTAGGTTTACATGTGGCGGTCCTATCGGTGGCGACTCCACTGTAGGCCCCGCCTCTCATACACATCAAGAAGACCATTATGCAGGGATACTGCCTCCGCTCGGCTATTTACTCCGCTAGGTCTATGCCCATTCGAGAAGTACGGTTGTACGGGGGTCGTTTCGTGCTTAGCTTCATGGCTCGGTCCTTAACTGATCAGGGACAGCACTAGCCTTTACTGGACACCACCCAAATCATCTAGCCATCCCAATTGAAAACAGTTATTTGGTTTTATCTTTCCTTTCACAAATCATGTCATCAATATCATGGCAATGTGGCATTCATGTCTCCACATGCCATATATCAACTACCTTCCCCAAGGTAATTGCCCAAGCATATAGCATTTAATAAATATGAGAATGCATGAATCTAAATTAGCATTACTAAGCATTTGTCATAAACGACTAGGGATTCACATGTATTTATGAGTACAAGAAAATAAGGTAAACAATAGTCAAAGGTATGGCATAATAACAAGTAGGATATTCATCATCGTATGCAATTTTATTTGTAAACAAAGTAAGTTCACAATTTAGGATCAATATGTTCAAGGATTAGTGATGACTTGCCTGCTCAAGATAGTCCTTACTCTATAATATTGATCAACCTTCACCTCCTGAAAGCTGCACACGTTGCCTCACGACTAAACGATACACCAATACTATAATTCGCGAGAAAAACTAATATTCAACCAACAATCAAACACGCACAAACAAATATAAATGCTGGAGCCGAACCTAGAGCTGCTCAACTACTCGTGCTTCTATCTAAACACAATGGTCATAGTATCAATGTCGGATCAATGAATCACTTTGGTGAATTATTTGATTATTTTATCAATAGAGCCATTATTTTAATTATGGATGGGTTTTACCCGACATTATAAAAGGTTAGTAATTATCCAAGCTCTATATGTTAGATTTGTGAGGTTGATAATATTAGAGGTGCAGATTATAATTTTACAATGAATAATCCTAATTCATCGATGGTTACTATTATATGAGGTCAAGATTTATAATTAGTATTTTATCTATCTTAGATATTCTATCACATAATTTTACATTTTAGTGGGTACAACCAAATTATATATACACTACTCTATACAATATGGCATTTATTAATTTCGTAGAAGTGATTTAAGCATATTAGCGCTGTTATTATTTCTCGAAAATATGCTATGAACTGACCTAAGTGTACTAATATTGTACCTACAAAATTACAAGGCTAAACTTATTTAAATAACCTATAAGTCATGGGTTTAATCATATATATATATATATATATATATATATATATATATATATATATATGTATATATATATATATATATATATATATGGTTAGTGATAATAAATGGCACTGGTATTTTTCTACATGCTTTAGCAAGTTTTTGAAATAATACTTCTAATTAGTCTACATGGTTTCCACAGTGATAAAGCATGTTAAAGACAATTATTCTTATACCTAGTTTACTGTACAATATCCCTTTTTATTTATTAGCACTCTTTTAGGTTGACTAGTATCTAACCATTTGATATTAATTATTTTATCAATAAATATATTTCACTAAATAGTGAATTATATACTATTGGAAAGTTCGTGAATTTAGATGAATTCAGGTTCGAGTCTCACTCCAATCGAAGCTAAAATGAATAAGTTATGATTGTTCAAAGATTCAGATTTGAATTAATTTGAGAAATTGTGAAAAGGTACTATTTATAATTCAATTATTTTTAATCCATTTTGTCCTAATATATTTGTGTTAGCAGATTAAGGTATTAACTCATTTTAATTTACGCGATCCCGAAAAAATTAGATTCCAATTTAATAATTAACCCTAATGAATAAATGAATGACTAAATAACCGCAAAGAATAATTAAGTGGATAAATTAACGAGTGAAAACTGAATCGATAATTAATAGACCAAATACCTAAATAAGTCACCGATTAAATAGATAATCACAATTTATTATATAGGAATTTTCAAAAATAGCCGACGACTAATCCTCCGATTAATATATACGTATTTATATAACTTAATGAATAAATATCTAAATAATTAGCTAAATAAATAACTCATTAAATAAATGACCAATTTAGCGAATAATCTCAATTAAATAATCCCGATTTATTTTCTAGAAGTTCCTGAAATGATCGATGATTAATTTACCGATTTAACCCAAATATATATATATGTGTCTATATGTAAATTAAATCTCCAATCTCCCTAAATCTTCTCTCCTTTTTATTTTATTTTCTATTTTCCCCTTTTTCTTTTCTTTTTCTCTTTTTCCTTTTTTCTTTTTCCCTCTCTTTTCTTTTCTCTCCTGTTCTCTCTCTCCTTCTCGGCCTTCTCTCTTTCTTCTCTTCTTCTTTCTGTCAGCTCTCCCTCTCTCTCTCTGCAGGCGGCGCCGACGGCGGAAGGGGGAAAGGGGAAGGGGGGCAGCGCTTACCGGCGGCGGCTTGGCGGCGGCGGTGCGGCGGCAGCAGGACGGCGGCACGGCGGCAGCGCGGCGACGGCCCGAGTGGAGAAGAGGAAAAGGGGCGGGGTGGAGAGAGAGGGGAAGCCGGGGGATTTATAGGGGAGCGGGGAGAGGTGGCTGGCGCGGGGGCAGGCGGACGGGACGCGCGCGCGGCTCGTTGGGCGCGAGGCAGTGGCGATGGCGACGGCGACGCGACACGCGGGCACGGGGCTCAAGGCGTGGCGCGCAGGCGGCGATGCGACGCGGCGCGGCGCGTGCGCGGGCAGCGGGTGACGGTGACGGCGCGCGGCGCTCGTAGGGGTGATGGCGACGCGGGCGGCGCTGGCAGCGGTGCTGGGATGGCAGCCAGGCACAGATCAAGCACTTGACGGACAATGAGTAGTGACGATTTCCAAATTTTGCAATTTGAGTTGATTTTCAATTTAAAATTCGCCCAAAAATTCATAATTTTCACACAATTGAACTTTGCTCAATATTTGCATCATTTCACCCTGAAAATTTTACCCAAGATTTTATTTCACCACATTTTATATTTATACATATTTTATACATTTATATATGTAGAAATATATATATATATATATATATATATAATTTCCTATTGAATTTATATTACCCAATTAAATTTATGACATTTATATAGAATGTTTTCTTAAGATATTAATTATTACCATTCTAGGAACGCTCTTTTATATAATGGATCATTATAGTGGTGATTGTTATTTCATGTATAATTATATTTCATGGCGCACTGCCGAAAGGGCTATCATTTCATGTGATGCCTTTCAAATGACCATCATCTCATGTGGTGAGTTTGAAGTTAATCTGAGTATTCTCATGAGATCAGACTATTAACATGGTTCATTTGTTTAATACTTGCTCCGTAATTTACACTATGGATGCTTAATATTTAACTTGTATTTTATTTGGCTTTGCTTTCCCTGCATAAATATTTATGAGGTTAATAACAATAATGTATTCTTGTAAATTGTATTTATTTAGATCTACATCTTTAATTTGATTTTTTTCATTGTGACAATTTACGGTTGGCCAAACAATAACGACCATAATAACCAGCATGATACAAAAGTTTTAAAAAGTTCAAAATTTTAGTGATTTTTATTGTTACGAATTTTAAGGATGTTGCAGTAAAGCTTATCGACAGGGATTTTTCTGGCTCACGGCTGTTACGGATGCAAACAAAGTTGTTTGGACTTGTGAAGTTTGTTAGTTTTTTGCTCCACAAATCCATGTTCCAGCCCAAGAGTTGCAAACTTTTCCTCGTTCATGGTCTTTTGTTGTTTGGGGGTTGAACATGATAGGTCCTTTTAAGAAGGATCCAGGAGGTTTCACGCATCTTTTCGCTGCTATCGACAAGTATTCCAAGTGGATTGAGACTAAGCCGGTTGCCACAATTACAACAGATAAAGCTCATGATTTTTTCATCAACATTGTACATCGGTTTTGTGTTCAATTGCCCAGTACCTAAAAATCCTTTTATACAGTGTTACACAACTTTTTAGGAGTTGGTACAATGCAATTTAAAAGTTGGCAAACCATGAAGGTTTATATATAGCTGTTTTGTTAACTTTTTTATATGTTCAATGCCCTGTTTGGGTTTATTCAAAGCAATTAATTGAATATTATATTATTGCTTTTTGGCCACATATGTGAGCATGTTTTAACAAAGACCAATATTATGGCTTAGGCTAAACATATTATTTTTTTGTCATTATATAGGTAGTTGGTAAATATGTTTATGAGTTTTATTAACTTGTATTTTATGCCACAAATGCCATATAATTTTTGAAATGGTGAAATTGTGTGTCTTATAGGGACTTAAACATATTTGTTTTGATGACGCACAATATAAAACCAATACCTACATTTGTTATGCTATCGAAGTTATTTGCTATACAATTTTATCAAAACTTAAGCCGTGTGCATTATTAAAAACCACTCGGGTGAATGAATTATTAAGTTTTTGACTATATGCTTAGTTTGTTCAACTAAACACATAGTCGGAGCCTACACCTAATTAGGTGCATCTAGTCGATGCACCTAGGTATATTCTTTCAGCCCTTCATAGCCTTTAGGTTTGTTGATAGCACTCAGGAGACTATAGTAGAGATGATTAAAACACTTGGATTTGGAATAATTTGGTTCGAGATGGAATTATCTTTTCAACTATGAAGGTCTCATGGACTACTGTGGAGATTATGAGTACCATATACCCACACAGTTGGACTATCCGACTTATTATGAGGGGTAGATTGTATATGGTGAATATCTAACAGCTTAGGATTTGAGTATTATGTTTTTTTTTGTGTATTAAGTAACGGCTTATAGTCCTGGGCTGATAAAATTGGAAAAAAGATTTAGGAAACTTATACCATATTTGGTTGAATCTCTATCTTGTAATCCTATCCTCTTGAGCTATATAAGGAGGATAGGACACCCCTTGAGGGCATAACCATTTCGATAATCATAACCCGATCGTTAGATCAATACAACACTCGACGGATACAATCCACGAAACAGGAGTAGGGTATTACTTCTTTCTAAGAAGACCTGAACCTGTCTAAACCTTTGTCTCATCACCTATCCACTTTAGATCTTGTACGCTACTCTTTTTTTTATTGCCGAATTTTAGATTCAACAAGTCCAGTTGTATATTAGACATGGACAATATATTATGGATCATAGCCATCTGATTTAATATCTAATAGTATGCAAAAGTGGTGGGCAAGTAGAACTCGGGTTACTAGAGTCTACAGTTCATATTGTCGAGTACCGTAATCTTCCTCCTGATTTTCTTATTTTGCTCTGTACGGATTATTGATAGGAGATATGATCTTTTGTTCAGGGTTTTGGACCAGACATTTGGAGGTTTCCTGCTCCTTTTGAAGAATCGTGCTGCAAAGCCTGGCTACCAGGCGTTCAAACTGTATTGGCTACTGCTTCTGTGACCAAGGTACCGTGCTAATTAGTTCTCTAATATTTGTGAACCATATCTAGCTTAATTAATTCAGTACATTTCAGGCTTTAAACAGCAACATGATTTCATGAATAAGAACCTTAGATCCAGGGTTGTGTCAAGTTACCTCCAACTATAATCTACATTGTATTCTTGCGTCCAATATCGTAGCCCGTGACAAATCCAACATCTCTGTTAAGTTTGGATAAAATACATGAATTGTTGGTTGATAAGATAAAACTTATTGCTCAGGCTGTAGGTCATTTTTTTTCTAATGAAAAATCATCTGTACTAAAAATATATCAATCATTTTGCTTCTGCTGCCATGCAAATCTACTTTACTTTGTTGGAAAAGCTATTAGGAAAAAAAATGCTAATAACTAACATGAGTGTAGAGAGGGGAAACTGCTTGAGAGATGCTTATTTTTCTGTATAGCTTGTCTTGTTAGTAGCTTTCCAACATTTTGTTGAGTCACCGTGGTGGAGGGAATAACCCCATCTCTGTATTTTTTTTAGCATTTTGTGTTGTGAGTGAAATCTTTTTTTTTATAATGGAATAGAATACCATCCCGGCTTTTGCTCAATGAGCTACAACCAATTATTACACCAATTCACTCAAAGTGAACGCGGTTCAAAGAAAACTTATAAAAACAGTCCCAACCATGAAGTAAACACAAACTAATAATCACCAATACAAAATAAAGAGTACACAATTATTGAATTATATTTGTGAACCTCCATCCGAAGTTGGCAAAAAGCTGCATGATAATTGTCTCAAGATTACGACATGCAACCTTTAAAAGCTTGTTGTTTTCATCATACTTTTATAGTTGTGCCTAGGACTGAAACCAATGTATCGCTCTGAAAAGAACCTGCATATAAAAAATAGATGATGATTTGTTAAAAATCATATCATTTCTGCTCAACCATAGAGCGCAACATATATCATATACTCCTGTAAGTATAAGTTTTCTGATTTTTTTTGTCAACCTCCATAATCCAATTTTCAAAAATATAGAATATACTATGTGGGAGATATAAACCAGAAGAAAACTATACAACCCTCCAAAGAAATTTTGCATAATGACACTCCACAAAAAGGTATTGAATAGTCTCATTTTTCATACAGAAATAGCATCTCAAACTGTCATTCCAATTCTCCTAGCTAAATTGTCCTTTATTAAAACTACCCCTTAAGTAGGTACCACATAAAGATCTTAATCTTAAGAGACATCTTAAGTTTCCAAATGATCTTGTTTCTCTCAATATAATTATTATTTATTAAAGCTAAATACATTGAACGAACCGAGGACTAATCATTTGGATGATAATTCCATCTAAAACTATTACTCTGTTCTGTCAAATAAATATGTACAATTGACGCACACAAATCATGCCAATTTGTCAAATTTTGACCTACTAAAGCTCTCTTAAAAGAAACATTTAGTGAAACAGAAATCATAACATTAGCAATTAAAGAATTTCTCCTTCGAACTATAGCATATAAGGACGAGTACTTGTCCTTAAAAGCATAGTTACCTAACCATTTATCCTCCAAAAATCTAACTTATTCACCATCCAATAACCCATGTTTAAGAAAGTGCTCTTAACTTTCATGAGACCCGACCAAAAATGACAATCCCCTTGTTTCTTATCAACCTGACTTATTGTTTGATTGTTAACATATTTCCTTTTCAATAAATCCTGCCAAACACCTTACTCATTTATTAACTTAAATAACCATTTACTCAAGAGACATTTATTTTGAATTTTTAAATTATGAACACCCAAACCCCTGTGAGGTTGGCAAATAATATCCCATCTTGTAAGTCTGTACTTTTTTTTATGATCATCTCCTTGTCAAAAGAAGCGTGATCTATAATAATCAATTTTTTGATGAACTCTTTTGGAATCTAAAAAATGATATTACGTCCTAGATTTGAAAGCACATAATTAATCAAAATCAATCTCCTCCTACTGAGATATGTTTACCCTTTTAACTATTAAGTTTCTTCTCAATTCATTGCTCAATTATTTTTCAATCAATGTTACTAAGCTTTCTAAAATACATTAATGGAATACATTTATTACTGAGTGAAATCTTATGGTGTTCATTTATTTGTTAGGGTCATTATGTCGGGCAGTTCATGTTGTAGTTCAGTATGGCCAAGGAAATGTGACGCACTGGATCAGCACATGCCTTTATGTACTCAGTATATGCCTTTATCATGTTTGCACGTGACATTAAATTCCATGCCACCTCAATTTAAGGATGGAACCGCTGCAATTCGTTGTACAGTGCTAGGACTATATATCACCAGAAACATTGATCTGACTAGAATCAGATTCCTTGAGTTTTCAAATGTTCAAATAGGAAAAGAGCACTGTGAAAGTCAAACTAATGTTATTTCATCTTATCAATCCTGCATTGTGTAAAGGTGTGAAAGATGAGCTTTCATTTATGCCCATTTCGAATTGTAAAACTAATCTCCTTTTTGCCACAACTTTTAATAATTCGGTATATACTCTCAGCACTATTAGATTAATTCATGGAGTATATTCATAAAAAGAACTAGATCCATGGAGAAGAGAAGAATATTGTATATAAAGATGTCTTGGACTGGTGATACTGGTCAATATTTAATTTTTCATGTAAATAAAAATAATTACTAAAGTGCCAGTGCACACATTTTGGTTGTTTTGCAGCCTTGTCCAGATAATCATGACAACCACGAGCGGTTGGATGGCTAGCTTAAGTGGAGCTGAATTTAGATATTTATCTTGCACTAGTGCAGATCCTCTCATCTGTGACGGGTTGTAATATAACTGGATTTTGCGGGCCGTCACAAAGAAAACATCTCAAATGGGCCTAAAAAGAGGCCGATTGAGATATGGTCGGAGAGACATGTTAAATGTGCATAGAACTGAAGCCCGTCACGGATAACACATATCTGTGACGGGCCTAAACTAGGGCCCGATTGAGATAACCTTAAATATCTCAATCGGGCCGTAGTTGGAGCCCGTCACAGATGACAATCATCTGTGACGGGCCTCAACTTAAGGCCCGATTGAGATAACCTTAAATATCTCATCGGGCTGTAATTGCAGCCCGTCACAGATGACAATCATCTGTGACGGGCCCCATCTTGATGCCCGTTTGAGATATCTACAAAGCCCGTCACAGATGGCACTCCTCTGTGACGGGCTTTTTTTAGGCCCGATAAAGATACCTTATATGCCCGATTGTTAGTACACACTATAAATAGCCGCAA
>BDMV01000004.1:13216262-13318824 GCA_008326285.1 Oryza officinalis | reverse complement strand
AAGCGGACAGTCACGAAGGCGGAGAAAGATGCCCGCCTTGCCGCCCAGATCCGGGAGCAGGTCAGAGCCGAATTGAGCTCTGAATTCGACGAAAAGCTTGAATCGATGAGGGCCCGTATCAGGCAAGAGATTCGAGAAGAGCAACATCTCCCGGTGACTGCCGCTGCTGCTACGCAACAAGATTTAGCTAGTCCCATGCAGAGGCGCAGCAGTTGTGCATCAACTGAGGCGGGGGAAGATCTGCCATCAGTCCCCGCCGCCGTCGACCAAATAACGGTACGATAATATAGTACGCATAGAGTTCTTAGCGAAACCATATGGTAAGTACTATTCTGACAATATTTATGAATCTATCGCAGGAACCAACTAGCTGCACCCTGACAGTAAGGGTGGTGCCGACCTTCTCGGTTCCTGCAGCTGAGGGCCTTGCTTTCAAGCCGACCCCGGAGACAAGAGTGCATGGGGCACAACTTAGGGCTGATTATGCGAAAGTGCAAGTTGACTCGGTGAAGCCCGAATTCGATCATTTCCTCCTCCCTCTGGCACCAAACGACGAGGTCCTAACCCTTGGAAATGCACGTGGAACCTTCATCCAATGGCCCAAGGACCTCATTGAGATAAGGGTGATCCCGAGGCCAAGCACTGCACCAAGCGGTCGTCTAATAGTACAAAGTACCCCTGCTCCTTCAGCCCCTCCAGCTCCCGGTCGTCATGAAATTGACGATGTCCAGTTACAGTACGACACGGACTTTGGGGGCGAGCCTATGGAGGTCGACAGCATGACGATCACTAAACCCCCACCCCTGAAGAAGAGCAGGAAGGCGCATTCTTCCCCCCAGAGAAGAGTTATCGAAAAACCTGCTGCAGGGGTGCGAGGAAAAGGAAAGCTGCACCTCTCACGTCTTGCTCCAACAAAGTTAGATCTGACCAAGGGGCCCGTCACACATAGGAAGCCCGTACCTCCATCGTCCTACCAACTAGGCATGCCATTGGTTGGAGACGACGTTCTAGCAACGATGGGCCCCGCTTGCAAGGAGCTACACATGTACTACATGGAGAAATCTAACGTGAGGAGGAAGAATAGAGAAAATGATATAATAGGCGAACACGCCAGAGCGCCATTCCTTGGGCCATCAAATTTTATCGTGATAGACTTCAAGGATCTGTTCGACCTCTACAGGCTCCGCTCGGTGGACACAACCCTCCTCAAGTGCTACTCCTTGTAAGTACTCTTGCTCACGAAAATTATTCATCTCAATCTGTGTAACATGCTTATAAGAGCGTTTGGCTTGCGTGTAGGTTGAGTTAGAAGTGGTGTCTCAAGAATGCACTGGAAGTTGCCTTCCTTGATCCTCAGGTAGTCAATGTCACAAATCTTCAAGGGGACCATAGTGGAATGGTAAACTATTTGTTTGACACCTTCTGGGCCCGACAAGACAAGGAGTACATCATGTGCGCCTACAATCAATAGTAAGTGTGTTCCCTAAATACATTGCATTACACGTCTAGCTTTAGTGTTAACTTTAACTAATTTAATGCCGCAGTGGACATTGGATCCTATTGGTAATAACGCCTAAGTGGAGTACATGCCACTACTTAAACTCCAAAATTGACAAGCAACTGTACGATTGGACCCCGATTCAACTCGCAATAGATGAAACGTGGGGCCAATATGTGCAAAAAGGAAGCCTTCGAAAGACAGGGCAAGACACTCTTATCCACAAGGACTTCCCAGTCAAACAACAAATAGGCGACCGGTGCGGATTCCATGTCTGCCACAACATGCACCTTCTGTGCAAAGAAAAGGTGAAGACTTTGGCTGGATTGGAGGTTTGTGGTCTCATTCCTGACATGTAGTAACTAAATTGAAGTATATATATATATATATATATATATATATATATATATATATATATATATATATATATATATATATATGTATATGTATGTAAAGATCGTTCGACTAATTTCGAATTATGTACATGTAGGACAAATTTTCAAAGGATCCGGGTAGCAGCTTTGAGGACATTCGTGAGGAGATTGCCGACTTCATCCTCCGCGAAATTATTCACCCTAAAGGAATGTTTAGGGTTCAGGTGTAAGTGATGAACATTTTTTAACGTCCTGTTTGAATTGTCAAACACATGTTATTATGTAATATTTATGTTTATTATATTTGTTATCTCTATGCATGTGACCAGTATGCATGTGTGAATATGAATGTTATTTCTGTATATATGTGAATGGCATATGTGAATGGGGATGCTCGGATGTGTGAATATATATGAATATATGTGAATGTTGAGATGGGGATGCTGGGATTGTTTCTGTTATTTTGCAGCGGGCATGGCTAGCACAGGCCTGAGGCTAGCCAAAAAACAGTATTTATTTTTTTTGTGGTCATACTCATCGGTGACGGGCTATAAGTTAAAGCCCGATTGAGTTATAGTCAACCGTGACGGGCTATAGTTAAAGCCCGATTGAGAATACAGTCATCTGTGACGGGCTATAGTTGTAGCCCGATTGAGATAGTCATCCGTGACGGGCTATAATTTGACTGGTCGTCTCGATCAAAGCTATCGGTGACAGGCATTAGTTGAGGCCCGATTGAGATAGCTTCATCCGTGACGGACTTATGCCCGTTTGAGATGATTCCTCACATCACTGACCTTTGCGCTGTGTCGGGCGCCATACCCGACACAGATGTGGGTTGCAGCCCGACACAGATGAGGGGTACCGTTGTAGTGTTGTGTATTGTGTATTCGAGAGAAGCAATACCTGAATCTTTTAGCAAAGTTTGTTCCTAGATTTTGTCATGGATATACTGAGTAAATCTTGTGTTTCTTCTCGTCTTCTTTATACTGTCTATGCACGCAACAGACTAATTAATATATACTTCTTTAGTGAAGATACTTCCTTGTTTTAAAACATCCACCGCTACACAAGGTTTTTTTTTAAAACAGCTACACATGGCGTAGTGCCTGTGTTTAGGACTGAAAGAAATCAATTATGGTTATATTTGAAGAAACACCGCAAATGTGGCTGTAGTTTAGTGGTGAGAATTCCACGTTGTGGCCGTGGAGACCTGGGCTCGAATCCCAGCAGCCACACATTAGTTCTTTTACTCTTTTTCCATGTTTTGGTTGGAATAATCAAACACATTTATTTCTGAAATTTTTTACATGTTTTGCTTGGAATAATCACACACATTTATTTCTATTTTTTACATGTTTTGCTTGGAACTAAAAAATTGCTCGTACGTTGCAACGGAAAAAAAAGAGAAAATTAAAAAAAGGTAAGAAAGATTTTACATTATGTAATTAATTAAAATACAATTTTTTCAAAATACGTGGGTATTTCTAAGTAGGTAGGTGTAGAATTAAATTAATGTACAAGTAAAGTAAAGTAAATGTGAGAAATAAAATTACATGGCTAGATTTAGTTTTTGTTAAATTATCCATGATTATACACTCTGAAATTTTCTCAAAATTTTCAGAGGTCAATTGCTAATTTTAATAATACAAAAAACTATTTCAATATTTATCTAAATAAAAAGCTCAATAAAAACCCTTGTTTCTTGTTTGGCCAGGTTTGGCCCAGCAAACAACCAAAAGTCTAATTGACCTCCCTTTCAGCCCACTTTTCTTCCTCTCTCCTCCGTCTCAGCCTGCAAGCGGAAAAAAAGCCAAAAGTTTAATTCGCGTCCTTCACGGACAAAAAAAAAGTGACGAAAGCCTTACTTATTTTTATATTAGGTATAGATATCCGCACACATTTATTTCTAATTTCTTTTACATGTTTTCCTTGGAATAATCACACATATTTCGGGACTATCTATACATTTATCGACAAATTTTCTCATAAAAATTTTCAGGTGTAAATATATTACAATAGTAGTGCAATGTAACTTTTATGTAATTTTAAAACCGTTAGATTTTTTTAAGACTTGTGCAAGAAGAGAAAAAATCCACAACACACACAAGTGAGGGGATTTGATTCCGTGACCTTCACTTCGCGAAAATATCATGTTATGGTAAGATTTTTAAAAGTTATATACAAAAGTTATATTATAGTTATATGCAAATTACGATGTAATTACATTACAATTACACTATATTACATTTGTCATTTTTTTTAAAAAAAACTTGTCGACAAATGCATAGCAAAACCGCACGTTTTAAAAGGACAAGGTACAGACATGATGGAATCAATTTTTGAACATATCTATCTATCTATCTATGCCTATACTAATCGGACACTTTCTATGAGCATAGATTAGATAGATTGTATAATTATCACCGTTGATTATAAAATTAAATCCTACTTTTAAAACAGACATAATGATTGCTTACTACTGAATTATTATCTCCCCAAATCTTATAGTTACTATTGATATATATCTCTGTAACAAGACAAACTCACTGTCACGGGAGCCTCTCCCATCACCCTTCATCCACAGATCGATCGGCAACGATATTGGATTGGAATTTGGTGGGGGGGCTTTAACGCTCAACGTTAACACCCGTGAGTCCTGGAAACTTCACCGGCTATTCACCGGCGGCGAACAAGGCCAGGAGATTTGGCCTCCATCGACGATGAACAACCTGGAGACCTGTACAGATCAGGTGCTATTTTTTCTCAATCAAGATAAAATTATAATTCAGTTGTTTTTCATGTAATCAGTTGTGCCAGTCTGTCCTTATAAACGTAAGTGTTCAGGTATAGGCCGAAAAGTTTACTTGCAACTAAGATTATCCTTCTGTGGTTCTCTTGAATTCTCACGTTCTGTGTAACCTATTTAATTTCTGATTTTTAATGTAGTAACAAATTATGTTGCTGATCTATTGACTCTTAAATAAAATTATGTTTAATTATAATTCTTATTTAGATATACATATTGGCTGGATGCGCTGTATGTTATATACACGCCTAACCACAGCTCACAATACACAATTGATGTGTTCAATTAATATGCAAATTATACATAAATTGGAACAAAGTAATACCTATATGCTATATCGCCAACAAATCTGCTACATGCTTAATCCAATTACATTAATTGGTTTCACTGAATACATGATAACATTAAAAAAATATAATTTAATAAACTACTAATTTGTAGTTTAAAATTTAAAAAACTAAAATCCAATTTTGAAAAACATCATTACCACTTTTAAAAGCCTATTTAATATGAGTTATGGAGTTATGTCTACTGTAATGACGCGTGGCCCATTTTTCCAGCAGATGTATTTTGCATAATAAATAAAACATGACTCTAAAAACCACGTGAGAGTGTGTGGAACTCCAAACCATGTAGACCTCAAAATTATTAACTCTGAATTCTGGAATTATTAAGTTAGCAAAATACCATATTGAGATCAATTATAAATTTTGTAATTATTAAATAATAGAAATATTTGAAACTTAACCTGACTACACAAGAAAAAATAGGTGATATTAACTTTTAATTTCGAATTCCAAAATTTGAAATTATTAAACCATGATTAAAGACTACAAATGAAGTACAACTCAATATTCATAGTTTAGAATTAATAAATTCAGTTGTACAACATACTAATTACATATATAATTACTAATTCCTTTTTTTAACTATAAATAAAATAATTTTTTTCTGTATTTGAACTTAAAATAAAGTTTACATACAGTCTACTTTAAAACATAATGATTTTTAATAAAAATAATTATTAGATTATATGATTAAAATAATAGTATTTAGAATGTTAATATCAATGACGGTCGGCGTCTAGTATATATAAACGTGACCCTCCGTCTTCCTTTGGAAGCCACCCCTCGTCTTCCGCTGGAAGCCTCGCCCTATCTGCCCACAAAACCCCCTCCAATCCAGCCATGAATCCCCTCGATTCTCCTCTCGTCCTACACAAAAAGCGGCCACCAAAGTCTCTACCTCTTCCCCCGTCCGCTTGAATCCGCGCTCGGCGCCAGTTGCGTATCGCGCGCGGTTAGTTTCGGCTTGACATTGCTTCCAATCTTTCTTTTAAAGAGCTAGCATGCTGCATATATACTCCTACACAGTATATGGTTTGATTGGAGTTGGCCTCTTTGCAATCGCAGATTCCAATCTCTGGTTTGCTTGGCTAGACTGGGGTTTAATTAATTACCTTCTTCCTTTTCCTCATCAGATCCGCACGAATTGAATAGTGTATATGCATGCGTTGCCAGCTTTAAGCTGTAATGTCTTGCAGTATGGTGCCGAGTTTTGTAGTAATAATGTAGCATCTTAGATGGAACTGAGTTATTAGGTTTTCTGTTACGCTCAAGCGAGTGTCTGATTATATTAGGGGATTCAAAGATTGATATCCCCAAATGCTTGTATGCTATTGCTATCCCAGTAACTATGTAAGAAACTTTTTTCTAAGTCTGGAGGAAGAATTCATTTCAAATTTGTGTGATTCAGTTCAGTTCATTTTCTGTGATGTATATTTTGAAATTGCCACATGAGTTCATTTAAATGTCAGTCCAGTTCAAGGATGTAGAATTGACAGGTGCGTTAATCGGGTTAATTAATAAGCTGTAGAATTGACCAGATGCATAAAGCCATAGAAGCTGAACACGTTGGTAGCATTGCACATGGCTAAAATATGTACAGGACCAATTTTTTTTTCATGGCAAACTGCAATGAGATTAGGGCCTATTTGTTAGAGTTTCAATCTACAATCACAGGAGCATTTAGGGTTCCGGTGTCGCATGGTTAAGTATTTGTTTCAGTGCATGAGTATCTCGTCATTCCTTTGTCCACATTGCGTTTCCTCAGAAGATGATGCTGCAAATTTTGATTGGACTATAAACGGGGATTGTTCTGGTAGCCCTGCTTTTGTGCTAGATCAAACAACATTACAAGGTATTTTTCTGAATGTAATCTAGTTACTGATAAAATTATCAGACATTATGAGTTTATTGATCTGTTTGTTTCTGTGTATATCAGAATGCTACAAACTATGGAGATTGCGCGGAGCTTAGAAGAATGCGCTTTTCTGGACATGGTGATTGTTGGTGCTGATTATTTTGCTAAGCAAGGGAATAGATGAGAGTATTGAATGCAGTGAAGCTAGCCTTGGAAAAATTACAGCTTGTTCTAACTTGTTTGCTTGTATTAGTTGCTCAAGTGATGGATGAAACATCAGCCATAACATACATGCATGGATACCTATTTATAGGCTTTACAACCAACGTGATATGAAGCTGCAAGAAGCTTCATGAATCTAGTAGAAAGTAGTACTACTGCTGTCTGCCTACTGCTACTTCTACACAACGATGGATAAACTATACTAGTCTAGAAACTTTTGAGCAGTAGTAGTACTGGTCTTTAGACCATTGGTTCTAGAGTAGTGGAGAAGCATTTAGCTAATGAGATATCTAGAGAGTTCAGGAAATGGATTAACTACAACAAACTCCCCCTTAATTCATTTCCTGCATACTCTGATCTACTCTGATCAGCTCTCTGTCATGGACAAATTTTTCTTTAGATAAAACCTTGGTAAATATGTCCGTTAACTGTTGATCTGTTCGACAAAATTCCATTTTAACTTTCTGGTGATCAATTGCTTTCCGGATGTAATGATATTTGATAGCAATGTGTTTAGTCCTGTTTAGTCCTGTCATGATTGATCGGATTTTCACTGATTGTAATCGCGAATTTATTGTCACAATAAATTGGTGTAGGCTCAATATGCTTCTCACCAATATCTTCCATAATTCTTCTCAGCTTGAGAAATAGCTTTTGCTGCCACTACGTATTCGGCTTCAGCTGAAGATAAAGCAATAATATTTTGTTTCTTTGTAGACCAGGAGCACGTACCTGAACCAAGTGAAAAAGCATATCTAGATATGTTCTTCATATCATGAAGACATCCAACCAAGTCACTGTTCGTGTAGTCAATTAATTTTGATTCTTTTACTGGCTTATACCATATACCATAATTCACGGACCCTTTGATGTACCGCAAAACTCTCTTCGTAACGGTAAAATTCATTGACTTGGGCTAGACATGTACCTTGAAAATAAACTTGCCGCAAACATAATATCTGGTCGTGTTGCGGTCAAATATAATAGACTTGCAACTAAGCTCCTGTAAATTGCTAGATCTGCCTTATCAACTCCATCTCTTGCCTTTTGCTTTTCATTTGACAATAGGGGGGTCGTAACTGACTTGCAGTTATCATCTTAAATTTCTTTAGAATATTTTCTGCATATTTTCTTTGTGATATAAATATACCTGCAGTGTTCCGATGCACTTCCATTCCCAGGAAATAGTGCAATAAGCCCAAATCACTCATCTCATATGTATTCATCATGTCATTTTTAAAATCTCGCATCATCTTCTCACTGTTGCTAGTATATATCAAATCATCAACAGATAGTGAGACAATTAAAATGTTCGTACCTGTTTTCTTGACATATAGAGTAGGCTCACTTATGCTCTTGGCAAATCCTTTCTAAATAAAGTATTTGTCAATTTGCTATACCACGCTCTAGATGCTTGCTTTAGTCTTCTTAAGTCTGAATACCTTATTTTCTCTCCCCTGAACTGAAAACCCTTCAGGTTGTTCAACATAAATTTCTTCATCAAGATAGCCATTTATAAAAGCTGATTTAACATCAAGTTGATAAATCTTCCACCTCTTTTGAGCTGCTAGAGCAATTATTGTACGAATTGTCTCTAGCCTAGCAACAAGAGCATATGTCTCATAATAATCAATCCCAGTCTTTTGCTTAAAGCCTTTTGTCACGAGTCTTGCTTTAAAGTTTTGAACCAAGCCATCTGGATTTAATTTTGTCTTATAAACCCATTTCACTCCAATAACTTCTTGACCTTTAGGACGATCAACCAACTCCCAGGTATTATTTTTCTCAATCATATGATCTCATCTTCCATGGCCTTTACCCAATTTTTATGTTTTTCTACTTCTTGAAAACTTTGTGGCTCAACAACAGAATATTGCAAAACTCATGTTGTTCTGACCCTCTTATTTGAGAAGTAGATTCTAATAAATCAACCATACTTCTTACCCGTCTTAGAGCTGATTCTGGTGTAGATGCTTGCTCATTACCACTCGGCCTTAAGTCCGAACTAGAACTTGAGCTTGTCCTTGGACTTGATGAATCTTGACTTGGAGATTTCCAGAACTATGTGGTTGGCTTAATGTGATGGTAATCATTGGAATTAATTGTCTACTAGAGTCTTCCGGTCCCAACTAGCATTTTCATTAAAAGTCACATCTTTACTGATAATTATCTTCTTTTTCTCCATATTATAAAGCCAATACCCTTTAATACCATCAACAGAGCCAACAAAAATGCAACGCTCACTTCTGTTATCAAATTTCACTCTTTTCTGTACTGGCACTTGAGCATAACAAATGCAACCAAATATTCTCATATGACCAATGACAGGCTTTTTAGCATACCAAGCTTCAAAAAGTGTACGGTTTCGTACTGCCTTTGTAGGACTTCTATTTAAAATATAAATTACAGTGTTAACTGCTTCAGCCCAGAAAGATTTAGGCGTACCTTTGTCTTGAAGTATAGAATTTGCCATATCATTAATGGTCCGATTTTTCCTTTCAGCAACTCCATTTTTTTAGCACTATAGCCTATCGTTAATTGTCTTTTGATGCCAGTATTTTCGTAATATTCTCAAATTCTTTTGAGATATATTCTCCTCCTTGATCGCCCCGTAGTACTTTAATTTTTCGATTACTTTGATTTTCCACCATGGCCTTGAATTTCTTGAATGTCTCAAGAGCTTCTGATTTCTCTTTCAGAAAATATACCCATATTATTCTTGTATAATCATCAATAAATGTGATAAGTACCAATTTTCTCCTTCTGACATTGTTGGCACTTTACCAACTATATCAGTGTGCACTAGTTCCAATGGTACACTTGCTCTCCAAGCTCCACTACGTGGAAAAAAAGCCCGGATTTGTTTTTCAAATACATAACCTTCACATGGTTCAGATTTGAGAGTGATAAATGGAAGGCCTTGAACCATACCTTTTGTCCTAAGTAGCTTTAGTACTCTATAATTAAGATGACCCATTCTCTTATGTCGTAGATCAAAAATATCAACTTCACTTCTGAGAGCCATTTGAGTAGGATGATTCATCCTTAATAGAAAATTTATGTTCTTCTCCATATTTACTTTGGCAACCAAACGATTATTTTTATGGTCCAATATTTTGCATGAAAAACCCTCAAAATAAACTGCATACCCATGTTCTAAAAGCCAAATACTAAGCAAATTTTGCTTTAAATCAGGTACCAGCAAGACATCCTTTATAAATTTTGGACCGTCTACAGTCTGAATGCAGTCTGAACAGCAACCGTACCTTTGCCTTCACTTTGGGCTATAAAACCATTTTCCATATGGATCTTTGGATGATATGATGAATCCATTTCTCGAAATAAATTTGGATCAGCAACCATGTGGTTTGTACAATCACTGTCAATAACCCAAACATCATCCTTTTCTTCTTGAGCAGTATGGCAAGAGAAAACCATTTCTTCAGATTTTTCCTTTTCTTGTGAAAAATTAGCCCGATTAATGTGAGCCCCCGGTTTTGTATACCGGGAACCCCATGTGTATTACAATACCATTCCCTGGATCAGTAGATGGTACACACATGGCACAGTTGTATATCTCAAGCTGACATCGTCTTATGGTTGCCCTTATATAGGCTTCACCGCACGAGCTCGTCTTAAATGGCCATGAAGACAGGGACGGGGCAGTTGCAGCGGCCGCGCGGGTTGGCGCGTATACTGCATAGGCTGTTGCATGCATGCTAGCTTGGGCTCGACTAGCTGCTTGCATGCAGGCATACGCATAGCTAGCTAGTTGCATGGTGCTTGCTCGTGGCTGGCTTGCCTGCATGCATGCGCATGCACAACTAGCTTGCTGCATGGTTCGCGGCGGTGCGAGGTGGGGCCGGATGCGTATGGAATGGATGGCAAGCTCGCCGGTGAGACAGGAGCGGAAGGCGACAGCCGGTGATGTCGTAGCGACCTCGTCGTAGCGGCGCGGCGTGCGGCGACGTCGTCGCCGAAAATAGTATGGGGGAAAATTAGACTTTTCTCTTTTCCAACCTAATAGGAATGAAAAGGGCTTGGGGAGGTAACATGGACTTTTTCCAGAAAAAGCCCAGCAACAAGAAGGCCATAGTAGAGGGAGTGGAAATGAACTTGTTTTGCGGAATGGGTTGGGCTAAAAGAGGGAAATGTGGCCCAAAGAAATAGGATGTTCGAATATTTTCTTTGAGATATGAAATTTGGAAATTTGAAGGGGGTTTGAGATAGAATTTGTACAGAGGACAATCTTTTCGGTAAAAGGATTTAATCGAGATCTTTTGGCACAGATTCTAGACGCACACAAGTAAACAATTAACAAGCAAACTAAAATTATGCTTAGGACTAGACTTTGTCTGAGGAGGTCATATCTTTGAAAATAGCCTATTAGGAATTTATATTTCGCAATTAAAGTTTCTAGTAAATACTTTACCAATAGACATTATTTTGCAAATAATTTCCAAAAGCTTATCACTCTATATAAAGGTGCATAGAAAATGATCAAAGCTATTTCTTTAGTGGAACAATATTTGTTTTAATAAACTATCCCTTAATGGGTTTTATCCAAAATGGTGATACATTTAGATATATAGCTTTATTTATAAAGTAAATATGCCCGAGGGTTTTTGTTTTTTCGAAATTAATTGGCATATGCAAATCATAGCTCCTTGAATAAATAATATTTGAAATCAAATATCGACGTATCCTCAGACGTTCGTCTATTAGCCCACATGTAAACGAAAAACGACAGATCGAATTGAGTTAGTTCAGGCATGAATGTATTTTGAAAAAGATTTTTGGTTATTCTGAATTTTTAATTCCGTATTCCAAAGTCGAAATATTCAGGATGTTACAAACCTACCCCCCTTAAAATAATCTCGTCCCCGAGATTACTTAGGGGTTAGAAAAAGAGAGGGATGGTTGCACTCCGGGAGACTTCTGAAGAAACACAGAGGCTGAGGTACCATGAATTTTCCAAATTATACAGGTTCGGTGCTGGGCTGGTGAAGAACATCTTGGTTCACTGTCCTGACCATTTTAAACTCCTTTTTCACGCGGATAAGCTTGCACTTTTTCTGGGGACAGGCGTCGGTACCTTTATCCTTTTTTTGTGATTCATATGCATGCGCATGTGGCAGTGGTTGTAGCGCGCAACGACTGGTTGTCGCAGTGGTACCTTGTGTACTCTGCGAGGTTCATAGCCATTAACCGGGGCATCCAAATATTCAACGGCTCGTTTCGAAATACACCGGTCTATCCAAAATTTCCCATCGCCCTGTACACTTGGGTAGTTGTTTTGCCAGGCGTGCAACTTTTGATAAAGAGGGGAAGAGAGAGGGGGCTGCTTTACGCCTCTTTGCGCGGTAGCCCCGAGCGGAGTGTGAGTGGAGGGTGGTGTAGCTCAACTAAGGGAGGAGATGGAGCGGCGGCTCGGCGGTGGAAGCGACCTGGATGGCGGCGAGCGCGGCGCTAGCTACCACGGTGCCGGTGGCGGCGCGGAGCGAGGCGCTGCGGCGCAAGGTGCTCCGAGCGGGGGCGTTGCGGCCAGGGGTGAGCTACGCCGGCGGTTGGGGTCGGCGACTGCTGCGGTTGAGTCGCAGCGGCGTGCTTCTTCTCCGGCGCAGGCGGCAAGCGACGCCATTGGGGGCGGGGCTGCTGTGATGATGGCGCGGGGACATCCCAATCGAAGAGGGACCTTCTTGTCGTGGGTGTGCATTGCCTTGTACTGGGTGTGGGTATGGTCCGGCCTACAGTTTGTTAGCGCAACTATTTGCGCCACTTTATCTTGGTTGGTGCGTCCAGTGGTCATCCTTTGGGGGTGGTGGCGCGTGCTTGTTGCGGACGAGTATGCCGACCACCTATGTGAGGCGGTGTTCCTCCTCATAGTGTTGGCGCCCATCGTCTTCATTTCCGTTCTGAAGGCGATGTTAGAGTAGGTAGTTGACGACATGGTTGCCAAACCTTGGCATGTATCCCCTATGTATCGATCTTCATAGTCCATCTCTTTAATCTTTGGCCTTTCGTGTCATTAGTATGGTTGTCTCTAGTTTGTACTTGTGCCTGACTTGGCTTATCCGTTGATGAGGCTTGATTACTAACGGCATTATGGGTTTTCCGAACAGGTTCATGCCTGTTTTAACTTTGGGTATCTAGGGGTTGCTTTCTCATTAGACGAGATTATCGTTCAATCTTGAAATAGTTCAATCCGTCGGATGGCTTTCTATGGAAAGGGCAGGTCAGCCTAAGTGTGGACACAGACGACCCTTTCTGAACAATGGATTCATGGCAGGCAAAAGGTTGTGTTACCCTTCATCCAATTTCTCCTTTGAACGAGATAAAAGGGGAATACATCCTTAGTGAGGAAAAGGGAGAGTTGCTACTACTGGATAAGACATTTCCCAACAAGGGTCTACACACATAGCTTGCTCATGGTGACGGTGGAGGCGAGAGTGGATCGAACTCCAGCGGAGGCTTCCTGCGAATCCTGGTCAACTTGTGGCCTTGGATGCGGCGAACTATCTCAGATGCTTGCAAGAGTTGTATGGTAGTGCACTCCAGAGATAAGCGCTGGTAGCGGGCTTCTAGATCGGCATACCGATCTCGAAGTTCATCCAGTTCTTCGAGGGCCTGCTCATAGGCGTTCTCAGTGGTGCAGGCTAGCTTGGAGAGGAGAGTGCACCTGCTCCCTTCGAGTTGTCCAGTCGAGCGGAGGCGGCACCGGTTGTCGTCTTCTTCGCGATAGGGGTGGAGACCAAAGCTGTCGGCTACACCCAAGGGGACGCAAATCTTGCAAAGCCGTAGGAGGGCCTCACGAAACACATCCTTGATGGCAGCTTCAGAGGTGATTCGAGGATGGCGAGTCTGGAAAGCGACCACTTCATCTCCTTGGAAGTGGAGGAAGACTTTCACCTTCCAGCTCTTCTGGGATCCCTGGACGATTTGCTCGCCACAGTAGACGGGCTCCTCAAAGAAATCGAGTTGCCGGAGTAGGTGGCCTAGTTGTTCGGCATACCCGTTAGGGTTTTCCATGGCATGCCCCTCCATGGTTACGGGTGGGTTTTCCATGGGCTTGGGTTTCTGGCTAGCTTAGACCAAAAGAAGGGTGCCCTTTATCGTGGTTGCTTGGGGTTCCTTTTGTAGGCACCATCTTTCGGTGGCTCCTGTTATGGGGTCAGCATCTCCAGTGTTTGTGCTTCTCACGGTAAGTCCTGTTCCACTTACTGGTGGTGGACAGTATCTTGTCATGTATTCCCGAGGACTGGTGGTCATGGTTCTTGTCAGCCTTGGTTTGACGGGTCTTAAGGCGATTACATGCCCATAAAACTGGATTATCTTATGGCTGGGCATTTTGCTGCAGAGTCAGTCCTTAGAGTGTCCAATGAAATTTTCTTGTTCTTCCTGTCATGGGCATGGCTACTTCGGGTCCTTAATGAGTCGTCTGGGGCCGCTTGTTGATGAGGGCTTGAATACTGATTTTATTATTAGTTCATCGCCGTACTTACATCGCTTCCTGCTCGGGTAACGGGGGTCGCTTCTTTCTGTTAGGTGTGCTTATTAACCAAAACTTGGAATAACCCATACTGACAACAATGGGCTTCCCAGAGGAAGGCATGATGATCTAGCTACGAACAAAATGTTCAGCTGCAAACCATGAACTTATGACGGACCAACGGTTTCATTCCATTCATAACAGGATACAGGGGTACAACTCCAGGGGTAGGGTACAATTCAAGGGAAAGGGAAAAGGAACTACTACGCTTAACAGTGCAAAGCCTAATAGAGGTTTGCACACCTAACGGTACTCATGGCGATGGCGCAGGGGAGACTAGATCCATCCCTAGGGGGGACTTCTCGCGTTTCCTGCTCATCTCACCGGCTTTCATCATACTGGCCGCCACATTCGCCTGTGCAAGCAGTGCAGAGGTGTTCCTGTGGGTCAGCCGCTGGTAACGGGCTTCCAGGTCTGTGTACTGGTCTCGAAGCTCGTCCAGCTCCTCGAGTGCCTGCTCATAGGCATTCTCGACAGTGCAGGCTAACTCGGAGAGGAGAGCGCACCGGGTTCCTTGGTCCTGTCTGGTCACGCGGAGGTGGTACCGGTTGTCTTCTTCGGTGCGGAATGGGTGCAAGCCATAGTCATTGACTATACCCAAAGGGGCGGAGATCTTGCAAAACCGATAGAGGGTTTCACGAAGCACATCCTGGAAGGCAGCTTCAGGGGTGATCCGGGGATGACGTGTCTGGAAGGAGATCGCCGTTCCTTCTCCTTCTCCCTGAAAGGAAAGAAAGATCTTCACCTTCCAGTACTTCCGGGATCCTCGGACGATCTGCTCACTATGGTAGATGGGTTCAGTGAAACCACCTAGCTGCCGAAGTATGCACTCCAGCTGTTTGGCATATGCATTGGGGTTGTCCTGAGGTGGACAATCTGTGGTTACCATGGGGTCACTGTGAGGGGGGTTCTCTGTGGTTGCCATGGGGTTGTTCTGAGGGAGACTCCCTGTGGTTACCATGGGGTCTGCCATGGGGCTAGGGGTTTTTTTTTTCTGGCTAGCTTGGTTCAAAAGAAGGGAGAGGAGTGATGCATTTCCTTGGGGTAGCCTGGGGCTCCCTTTATAGGCATCGACCACTGGGCTACTGTGATGGGGTCAACAACTCCAGTGCTCGTGTGTCCCGGTGTGGCCTGTTCCAATTATTGGCGACGAGCAGTATGCTATTGTGGATCCTGTCAATCGAGGCTCCTGTTGTGTTCCTGTGGGTACTGTTGAAATATGGCGGTTCCCGGGTCTTCCGGAGTCCTTGGTCGGTACTGTTTGGGTCGCCGTCCTTGTGGTCGAAGCTTTCGGCTGAGGTCGCACTCCTATCTTCGTAGGTTGCCGAATTCCCAAGTGGTTTTGTTGTGGTCGGCTTACTGTGGCTGTACCGGGTGGGGTCTTAACTTAACACTTGTCGATTCTAATTGTACTCATGTTGGTAATTATCCTTCATCCTGACAACACCGGTATTTGGAAGATTAGGGAGGAATGAGAAAGTCCATCGGAAAGAAATAGAGTTATCTAAGAAAGGGCTGCTTAATGGGAAGTTTTAATTGTTCGGGTGATGTGTATCATATACTTGGTGAGCACACAAGGGAGGGGGGGTGAGTAGTTAACTGCTTAAGAGCTACTACACAACAAGAAAATCAATGCACAAAACGATGGGTTGCCACCCCATACTGCAATAACTCACAATAGGAGGTGGCTTATGCACAATACAACGTCTACGACACACATCTAAGGGTATTTAGTCAGATCGGTTAGTGGTTCATGAGGTCCTAATAAACCAGCTATCTCTTCATCCTTAATCCTTATAGTCTGTATAGGAGTATTTGAAATTAGAGTGGTGAGTAGGGGTTGGATATAAATGAATTTTCAAAATTACTCGAGAAAGAGGAGTAGTAAGAACCCATGGCTTTATCAAAATAGTTTTTGCAAATATATAGCTTGAGGGTAATAGGCTGCACTAAACCAGTCCTAGGTTTTAACGGTGGTTACAAGGGTCCTTAGGTCCTGCAGTCGTCTTGCTCTGATACCAACCCTGTGAGCCCCCGGTTTTGTATACCGGGAACCCCATGTGTATTACAATACCATTCCCTGGATCAGTAGATGGTACACACATGGCACAGTTGTATATCTCAAGCTGACATCGTCTTACAGGTCTTACAATATATTAATAATACAAGGGTAGCCCAAATGGAACCCGAATAGACCAAGCATGGTCGACAGCAACACAAAATACCAAAACAACTAAATGAAGTAGCGGAAGCGAAGCAGCGGCGGTCCATCTTATCCCACACGCATCGACTGGTGAACCTAGGTCCCTATTCCACCGTCCTCGGTAACTCCTTGCCAGCATAGCACATGTACAGGTCGACACCAACACCTTTCTAAAAGATGTAAATAAGCAAGAGTGAGTACCAACCGTACTCAGCAAGCCACCACTACAGAATGCATATAATGTTCATAGGGGTTCAAGGATGGCTTGGTTTATTTGCATAAAGCTAGTTTTCACAAATTATTTCACAAACCTATCCCACAACAGTTTTAACTGAAAACCACGTTAAGTTGAAGTTATCATTAACCTGCGAGGGTTCATCCACCTTCCCCAAGCCTCGCTTGGTCCGGTTTACCCTCGCATCCAATTTCCACAATTTTAACCACTATGACCTTTTTGCATATCAGGCAAGGTCACACCTTCCACACCCATCATATTTTAAGCAATATTACAAATTGACGAGGCTAGTCAAGAGTAATGCAAGTCCCGGCGCTCATTAACCGCGAGCACGGCTATTCGAATAGTTTAATTTACTCACACTGCAGTGGATGTACGCTTTTAATCCCACACTCCGTGACTCACCCAACACATGAGACTTGTCACGGCCCGGTTTTTCAGTTACCCTCGCATGGCGGCACCCGCTCCAAGGACTATGAATCCCCATTGCACCCCCGGCGCCACATTCCTACCTCGAGCCGGTTGTGAGGGGAGTCCTGGCGCTCCCGAGATTGAAGGTTACATCATACATATATAAAGCTTGACGTCATTAAACCACACACTTCCACATTTCCATACCGATATCCAGAACCTACCATGTCTGGGGTGCCACCCCACGAGAATAACCTAGTCCACCGGGTCTAACCCCACTCAAGAAGTGTGGTCGTACTCGGTTCGTTTCCTGCTTAGCTTCTTGACTCGGTCCTTAACTGACCAGGGTCGGCGGCTTACCGTTCCCAGAACCACCCATATTCTATCCGTGCCGCCCCAGTCGAAATCACTTTTGTTTAATTAAGTTTTTGGGTTTTCACAAAGGTTTTCATGCTGTGGGTGGCGCTTATGTCTCCACCCGATCTCTATCAATCACTCCCATCGAGTGATCAGTGTAACCACATCCACATATCCCACATATGGAGTGTATAACGTCTATGTAAGCAGGGCTAAGCAGTGAGTAAATAATCACGCGTAAAGTAATATACTCAGGTAACAAAGGTGTGTAAATACATAAGGATAAACAATATCAAAGGTAAGGCTTTAAGCAAATGTGGGTACGCGTTTTATAATTAGCATGCAATTTTATTTGCAATCAACACATTTATAAAAATAGGATCAACATGTTCGAGGAAGGGGGCGTAGTGACTTGCCTTGCTCAATTGGGGGTTCGTTCTCGATTAGCTCAGTTTCCTCCTCGCAGATGTACCCTGTCCGGTTGAATACTAACGTCACAAACTACTCGCTAACACAAAAAGAGCCAAAAATTCTAGAACAATCAAAAATAACCAAACTAGTGCCATTGCGTAGATCTTGATTTTAGAAAGATTTTGACGAAAGTTTCGTTCAAATCCGACTTAAAACGAGGGAGATATGGAATTCGAAAGATTGAAAAAGTTTTAAAACAAAGAAAAGGGAAAGGTCTGACGGGTGGAACCGCCCTTAACTCCTCACGTACAGGTTTTGTTTTTAAAAGAGTGTGCGCATGGTGAGGTGAAGGGCTTGGGCGAGCTACAAGCATGCATGCATATGCATACACACGGCTAGCTAGCTGCATGCATGTGAGCTGCTTGCATGCATGCACACGTACAGCCAGCTAGCTGTGTGGCGCATGCATGGCCGGCGGCACAGCGGCGGTCGCTGCGGAGGGCAACCGCGTAGGGAACGGGTATGGTGTTGTGCCTCACAACGTCACCGTGCCGCGGCAACAACGGCGGTAAGGAAACAAAAGCAAGAGGAAGAGCAGGAGAGGAGCTCACCTTGCGGCAGCCGGGTAGCGGCACACCGAGCGGTGGTCCTCACACGAAACTACGGTCGTCGATGTACAGCCTGGGGACAGTCGGCCCGCGGATCGTCCTCGCACACCACGTGTTCGATCGGTGGCAACAAACGAACACACAGCGTTAAGGAATAAATGTTAGCGGGTTAGTGCAGGTTAGGGGTTAGGGGTTAGCGAGTTAGAGGTCAGCGGGTTAGTGAGTTAGAGGTCAGCGGGTTAGTGAGTTAGAAGTCAGCGGGTTAGTGAGTCAATGGGTCAAATGTTAGATGTTAGAGGTTAGCCGTTCAATAAGTTAGTCGTTCTCGGGGTTCAGATGACGGCGCGGCGCACGGCGACGTCGTTGCCGGAAGTAGTACCGGGGAGGAGCATTAGATTTTATCTTTTTATTACTTAACCCAACAGGAATGAATGGCTTGGGGAGGCAAGATGGACTTCAATAGAGGGGGTTGGGTGAGTAGAGGGATATATGTTAGACTTTGGTGAGGAGGATGGCTTGTTGGTGGACTTCGGCCCGAGGAACAAGAGGGATGTAACATGGACTTGTGGATAGGTTGTAAGGCTGTTTGGCCCAATGAGGTAGGGGGAGGCGTTGTAGACTTCTTGGCGGACTTTATGGGCTTCGGCCCGACAAAGAAGAGGGACGCGATATGGACTTTTGTAAAAGATTTCATGGACTCGGCCCGATGGAAGAGGAGGGAGGTGTTATAGACTTCCTAGTTGGGTAGCCCAAAGAAGAGGGACCTGATTTAAACTTCTTCAAAGTTTGGGGGCCACGGAGAGAGAGATAGTGGGGCCCACCGGCGGGTCCCACCTCTTTTATTATTTTTTTCTTTTTCTTTTTCTTTTTTTTTTCTTTCTTTCTTTTCTTCTTTTCCTCTCTCCTTATCCTTTCCTTCTCTCTCCTTCCTTTCTCTCTCTCCTTCTTTCTCTGTTCTCTATTTGCTCTGCCGGGAGAGAGCCCGAGCGGGCGGGGCCGACGGCTGGGGAAGGCGGCCGGCCGGGCGACGGCGCGGCACGGCCGACGGAGCGGCGCCGGCGCGCGGCCAGGGATGGCGCCGGCCGTAGGCGGCGCGCGCGGCAGCAGGCGCGGCGCGGCGCGCGGCACGGCGCACGGGTGCGGGCGCGGCGGCGCGACGCACAGGCGGCGTGGCGGCTGCGGCCATGGCTGGCCTCGGCCGGGAGGGCGGCACGCGGCAGCGCGTGCGGCGGCTGGGGCACACGGGGCGGCGACGCGCGGCAGCGCCGCGGGGAAGGGGCGGCTGCGCGGCGCGACGTGGCGAGCCCGGCCGGCGTTGCGTCGACCGGGGCTGCGGCGCTTCGGCACGACGCGGGAGGTGGCGGGGCAGCCGGTCGGGCGGCACGGGCGCCAGCCGGGCGCGACGCGGGCGCGGCAGTGCGCTGCGGGTCGACGACGTCGCGGCTCGCGCGGCCATGACCCGAGGCGACGCGCGACCGGGGCGGCGGCGGCTTCTGCTGGGGCGGCGCCGGCCGAGGCGGCGTCAGGGCAGGAGGGGAGGGCGCCGGTGGTTTGGGGTGGCGTCGGCACCCCGGGGCAGTGCCGGCCGAGGCGGCTCGGCGCACGGCAGGGGTGGTCGGCTGGCGTGCGGGCCGGCCACGGCGTCGGCCAGGCAGCGACGGCGGGGCTCGGTTCGGCCTGGGCGACGGCCGGGCTGAGCGTTCGGCCAGGTGGAGGTGGCGCGTGACGCAGAGCTGCAGTGCACGGCAAGAAGGCGGCCGATCGAACGACAACCGTGTTCGGCCTGTCGGTGTGATAGCGACAGTGAGCGAAAAAGGGCGGCTTTTATAGCCGTCGCAGCCGGCGGACAGCGACAAGCTTGCTCGGCCGAGTGGGGCCGACGGTCCTGTGGGGCGGTCGTCGTCGACAGGGAGTCATAGCCGAGCGAGGATGGGGCTGTTGCAGGACGGCGTGGACGCGGCGTACGCGTTCGGTGTGGACTTCTCTCTCACTGTGTTGCCGGTGTTTTGGGGGAAGGCCTCGGTGGACTGGAAGCTTGGTGCAGGGGGAGCCGTGGGGCTCGGCGCTTGCAGGCATTCCGTCGAACACCTGGCGTGCGAGCTGGCTGAGGAAGAGGGATAGGAAACAGACTTGTTTTGCTGGGCAGGCCTTGGGCCAGGGGAAGGGAAGAGTACTAGGCTGGCCTAGAGGAAGATGGGCTGGCCCAATAGGGAGAGGGAGGGAGAAAAGAGTTGGGCCGAACAGGAAAGAGTCCAAAGGAATAGGATGTTTTGTAATTTTATAGGAATTTGGATTATGGAATTTGAATGAGATTAAATTCCAAAATTGTAAAGGGACTGTATAAATGGACATTTAATTTTGAGTTTGAATTACAATTGGACTGTTAAGTGAGCTCTTGAATTTAATCTGGCATTTAGATGGGCAAGGATCAGACTTAGAGATTTCTCCGAATTTAATCGGATGGATGGACCGCGTTACCGAATCAACGTTCGATATACGAATTCATCGGTAGTCCTAGGATTCTGAGGAAGGGACTAAATTAGGGAATTTTGAATAAAGTGATTTATGAGGAAAAAGAATTCGAACAGAGAAAATTTCGATTAAACAGAGTTGGGTTTAATATTCAATTGTGGTAGTCGAGGATGTCAAGGAGGGACGTGACATTTTGATAATTGACAATAGCTCTCGAGACTTTGATTAGAGAACCGCAATTACCAGAATAGATGGATGGTCGAGAAGACAAAGGAGGGATATTACCCCGAGAGGTGTTCAATTCAGGAAGAGGATCGATTTACGAAATTCGAACACTAAGGAATTCAATGCATGGCAAGAATTTAGGTTATTCTGAATTTTTAATTCCGTATTCCAAAGTCGAAATATTCAGGATGTTACAAACCTACCCCCCTTACAATAATCTCGTCCCCGAGATTACTTAGGGGTTAGAAAAAGAGAGGGATGGTTGCACTCCGGGAGACTTCTGAAGAAACACGGAGGCTAAGGTACCATGAATTTTCCAAATTATACCGATTCGGTGCTGGGCTGGTGAAGAACGTCCTGGTTCACTGTCCTGACCATTTTAAACTCCTTTTTCACGCGGATAAGCTTGCATTTTTTTCCTAGGGACAAGCGTCGGTACCTTTATCCTTTTTTTTGTGATTCATATGCATGCGCATGTGGCAGTGGTTGTAGCGCGCCACGACTGGTTGTCGCAGTGGTACCTTGTGTACTCTGCGAGGTTCATAGCCATTAACCGGGGCATCCAAATATTCAACGGCTTGTTTCGAAATATACCGGTCTATCCAAAATTTCCAGTCGCCCTGTACACTTGGGTAGTTGCTTTGCCAGGCGTGCAACTTTTGATACAAAGGGAAAGAGAGAGGGGGCTGCTTTACGCCTCTTTGCGCGGTAGCCCCGGGCGGAGTGTGAGTGGAGGGTGGTGTAGCTCAACTAAGGGAGGAGATGGAGCGGCGGCTCGGCGGTGGAAGCGACCTGGATGGCGGCGAGCGCGGCGCTAGCTACCACGGTGCCGGTGGCGGCGCGGAGCGAGGCGCTGCGGCGCAAGGTGCTCCGAGCGGGGGCGTTGTGGCCAGGGGTGAGCTACGCCGGCGGTCGGGGTCGGCGACTGCTGCGGTTGAGTTGCAGCGGCGTGCTTCTTCTCCGGCGCAGGCGGCAAGCGACGCCATTGGGGGCGGGGCTGCTGTGATGATGGCGCGGGGACATCCCAATCGAAGAGGGACCTTCTTGTCGTGGGTGTGCATTGCCTTGTACTGGGTGTGGGTATGGTCCGGCCTACGGTTTGTTAGCGCAACTATTTGCGCCACTTTATCTTGGTTGGTGCGTCCAGTGGTCATCCTTTGGGGGTGGTGGCGCGTGCTTGTTGCGGACGAGTATGCCGACCACCTATGTGAGGCGGTGTTCCTCCTCATAGTGTTGGCGCCCATCGTCTTCATTTCCGTTCTGAAGGCGATGTTAGAGTAGGTAGTTGACGACATGGTTGCCAAACCTTGGCATGTATCCCCTATGTATCGATCTTCATAGTCCATCTCTTTAATCTTTGGCCTTTCGTGTCATTAGTATGGTTGTCTCTAGTTTGTACTTGTGCCTGACTTGGCTTATCCGTTGATGAGGCTTGATTACTAACGGCATTGTGGGTTTTCCGAACAGGTTCATGCCTGTTTTAACTTTGGGTATCTAGGGGTTGCTTTCTCATTAGACGAGATTATCGTTCAATCTTGAAATAGTTCAATCCGTCGGATGGCTTTCTATGGAAAGGGCAGGTCAGCCTAAGTGTGGACACAGACGACCCTTTCTGAACAATGGATTCATGGCAGGCAAAAGGTTGTGTTACCCTTCATCCAATTTCTCCTTTGAACGAGATAAAAGGGGAATACATCCTTAGTGAGGAAAAGGGAGAGTTGCTACTACTGGATAAGACATTTCCCAACAAGGGTCTACACACATAGCTTGCTCATGGTGACGGTGGAGGCGAGAGTGGATCGAACTCCAGCGGAGGCTTCCTGCGAATCCTGGTCAACTTGTGGCCTTGGATGCGGCGAACTATCTCAGATGCTTGCAAGAGTTGTATGGTAGTGCACTCCAGAGATAAGCGCTGGTAGCGGGCTTCTAGATCGGCATACCGATCTCGAAGTTCATCCAGTTCTTCGAGGGCCTGCTCATAGGCGTTCTCAGTGGTGCAGGCTAGCTTGGAGAGGAGAGTGCACCTGCTCCCTTCGAGTTGTCCAGTCGAGCGGAGGCGGCACCGGTTGTCGTCTTCTTCGCGATAGGGGTGGAGACCAAAGCTGTCGGCTACACCCAAGGGGACGCAAATCTTGCAAAGCCGTAGGAGGGCCTCACGAAACACATCCTTGATGGCAGCTTCAGAGGTGATTCGAGGATGGCGAGTCTGGAAAGCGACCACTTCATCTCCTTGGAAGTGGAGGAAGACTTTCACCTTCCAGCTCTTCTGGGATCCCTGGACGATTTGCTCGCCACAGTAGACGGGCTCCTCAAAGAAATCGAGTTGCCGGAGTAGGTGGCCTAGTTGTTCGGCATACCCGTTAGGGTTTTCCATGGCATGCCCCTCCATGGTTACGGGTGGGTTTTCCATGGGCTTGGGTTTCTGGCTAGCTTAGACCAAAAGAAGGGTGCCCTTTATCGTGGTTGCTTGGGGTTCCTTTTGTAGGCACCATCTTTCGGTGGCTCCTGTTATGGGGTCAGCATCTCCAGTGTTTGTGCTTCTCACGGTAAGTCCTGTTCCACTTACTGGTGGTGGACAGTATCTTGTCATGTATTCCCGAGGACTGGTGGTCATGGTTCTTGTCAGCCTTGGTTTGACGGGTCTTAAGGCGATTACATGCCCATAAAACTGGATTATCTTATGGCTGGGCATTTTGCTGCAGAGTCAGTCCTTAGAGTGTCCAATGAAATTTTCTTGTTCTTCCTGTCATGGGCATGGCTACTTCGGGTCCTTAATGAGTCGTCTGGGGCCGCTTGTTGATGAGGGCTTGAATACTGATTTTATTATTAGTTCATCGCCGTACTTACATCGCTTCCTGCTCGGGTAACGGGGGTCGCTTCTTTCTGTTAGGTGTGCTTATTAACCAAAACTTGGAATAACCCATACTGACAACAATGGGCTTCCCAGAGGAAGGCATGATGATCTAGCTACGAACAAAATGTTCAGCTGCAAACCATGAACTTATGACGGACCAACGGTTTCATTCCATTCATAACAGGATACAGGGGTACAACTCCAGGGGTAGGGTACAATTCAAGGGAAAGGGAAAAGGAACTACTACGCTTAACAGTGCAAAGCCTAATAGAGGTTTGCACACCTAACGGTACTCATGGCGATGGCGCAGGGGAGACTAGATCCATCCCTAGGGGGGACTTCTCGCGTTTCCTGCTCATCTCACCGGCTTTCATCATACTGGCCGCCACATTCGCCTGTGCAAGCAGTGCAGAGGTGTTCCTGTGGGTCAGCCGCTGGTAACGGGCTTCCAGGTCTGTGTACTGGTCTCGAAGCTCGTCCAGCTCCTCGAGTGCCTGCTCATAGGCATTCTCGACAGTGCAGGCTAACTCGGAGAGGAGAGCGCACCGGGTTCCTTGGTCCTGTCTGGTCACGCGGAGGTGGTACCGGTTGTCTTCTTCGGTGCGGAATGGGTGCAAGCCATAGTCATTGACTATACCCAAAGGGGCGGAGATCTTGCAAAACCGATAGAGGGTTTCACGAAGCACATCCTGGAAGGCAGCTTCAGGGGTGATCCGGGGATGACGTGTCTGGAAGGAGATCGCCGTTCCTTCTCCTTCTCCCTGAAAGGAAAGAAAGATCTTCACCTTCCAGTACTTCCGGGATCCTCGGACGATCTGCTCACTATGGTAGATGGGTTCAGTGAAACCACCTAGCTGCCGAAGTATGCACTCCAGCTGTTTGGCATATGCATTGGGGTTGTCCTGAGGTGGACAATCTGTGGTTACCATGGGGTCACTGTGAGGGGGGTTCTCTGTGGTTGCCATGGGGTTGTTCTGAGGGAGACTCCCTGTGGTTACCATGGGGTCTGCCATGGGGCTAGGGGTTTTTTTTTTCTGGCTAGCTTGGTTCAAAAGAAGGGAGAGGAGTGATGCATTTCCTTGGGGTAGCCTGGGGCTCCCTTTATAGGCATCGACCACTGGGCTACTGTGATGGGGTCAACAACTCCAGTGCTCGTGTGTCCCGGTGTGGCCTGTTCCAATTATTGGCGACGAGCAGTATGCTATTGTGGATCCTGTCAATCGAGGCTCCTGTTGTGTTCCTGTGGGTACTGTTGAAATATGGCGGTTCCCGGGTCTTCCGGAGTCCTTGGTCGGTACTGTTTGGGTCGCCGTCCTTGTGGTCGAAGCTTTCGGCTGAGGTCGCACTCCTATCTTCGTAGGTTGCCGAATTCCCAAGTGGTTTTGTTGTGGTCGGCTTACTGTGGCTGTACCGGGTGGGGTCTTAACTTAACACTTGTCGATCCTAATTGTACTCATGTTGGTAATCATCCTTCATCCTGACAACACCGGTATTTGGAAGATTAGGGAGGCATGAGAAAGTCCATCGGGAAGAAAGAAATAGAGTTTTCTAAGAAAGGGCTGCTTAATGGGAAGTTTTAATTGTTCGGGTGATGTGTATCATATACTTGGTGAGCACACAAGGGAGGGGGGGTGAGTAGTTAACTGCTTAAGAGCTACTACACAACAAGAAAATCAATGCACAAAACGATGGGTTGCCACCCCATACTGCAATAACTCACAATAGGAGGTGGCTTATGCACAATACAACGTCTACGACACACATCTAAGGGTATTTAGTCAGATCGGTTAGTGGTTCATGAGGTCCTAATAAACCAGCTATCTCTTCATCCTTAATCCTTATAGTCTGTATAGGAGTATTTGAAATTAGAGTGGTGAGTAGGGGTTGGATATAAATGAATTTTCAAAATTACTCGAGAAAGAGGAGTAGTAAGAACCCATGGCTTTATCAAAATAGTTTTTGCAAATATATAGCTTGAGGGTAATAGGCTGCACTAAACCAGTCCTAGGTTTTAACGGTGGTTACAAGGGTCCTTAGGTCCTGCAGTCGTCTTGCTCTGATACCAACCCTGTGAGCCCCCGGTTTTGTATACCGGGAACCCCATGTGTATTACAATACCATTCCCTGGATCAGTAGATGGTACACACATGGCACAGTTGTATATCTCAAGCTGACATCGTCTTACAGGTCTTACAATATATTAATAATACAAGGGTAGCCCAAATGGAACCCGAATAGACCAAGCATGGTCGATAGCAACACAAAATACCAAAACAACTAAATGAAGTAGCGGAAGCGAAGCAGCGGCGGTCCATCTTATCCCACACGCATCGACTGGTGAACCTAGGTCCCTATTCCACCATCCTCGGTAACTCCTTGCCAGCAAAGCACATGTACAGGTCGACACCAACACCTTTCTAAAAGATGTAAATAAGCAAGAGTGAGTACCAACCGTACTCAGCAAGCCACCACTACAGAATGCATATAATGTTCATAGGGGTTCAAGGATGGCTTGGTTTATTTGCATAAAGCTAGTTTTCACAAATCATTTCACAAACCTATGCCACAACAGTTTTAACTGAAAACCACGTTAAGTTGAAGTTATCATTAACCTGCGAGGGTTCATCCACCTTCCCCAAGCCTTGCTTGGTCCGGTTTACCCTCGCATCCAATTTCCACAATTTTAACCACTATGACCTTTTTGCACATCAGGCAAGGTCACACCTTCCACACCCATCATATGTTAAGCAATATTACAAATTGACGAGGCTAGTCAAGAGTAATGCAAGTCCCGGCGCTCATTAACCGCGAGCACGGCTATTCGAATAGTTTAATTTACTCACACTGCAGTGGATGTACGCTTTTAATCCCACACTCCGTGACTCACCCAACACATGAGACTTGTCACGGCCCGGTTTTTCAGTTACCCTCGCATGGCGGCACCCGCTCCAAGGACTATGAATCCCCATTGCACCCCCGGCGCCACATTCCTACCTCGAGCCGGTTGTGAGGGGAGTCCTGGCGCTCCCGAGATTGAAGGTTACATCATACATATATAAAGCTTGACGTCATTAAACCACACACTTCCACATTTCCATACCGATATCCAGAACCTACCATGTCTGGGGTGCCACCCTACAAGAATAACCTAGTCCACCGGGTCTAACCCCACTCAAGAAGTGTGGTCGTACTCGGTTCGTTTCCTGCTTAGCTTCTTGACTCGGTCCTTAACTGACCAGGGTCGGCGGCTTACCGTTCCCAGAACCACCCATATTCTATCCGTGCCGCCCCAGTCGAAATCACTTTTGTTTAATTAAGTTTTTGGGTTTTCACAAAGGTTTTCATGCTGTGGGTGGCGCTTATGTCTCCACCCGATCTCTATCAATCACTCCCATCGAGTGATCAGTGAAAAACGACAGATCGAATTGAGTTAGTTCAGGCATGAATGTATTTTGAAAAAGATTTTTGGTTATTCTGAATTTTTAATTCCGTATTCCAAAGTCAAAATATTCAGGATGTTACAATTAATTTCTCGAGTTCTGCAATATTTTGCAATATGACCCTTTCTTTTGCATTTGTTGCAGGTCATTTTCTTCCAGCACATATCTGTAGTATGACTAGATTTTTGGCAAATGTCACACCACAAATTTGAACTGGACGTACCTTTGTCTCTTCCCTCTTGACTGTCTTCTTTCTACCTGAAAAAACCATTTTTCTGAGAAAAACCACGGTCTCGCATGGGAAATCCATTTTTCTGAAAATTCCCGCGAAACCTTGAATTTTGTGGCCTGAAGCTCAACTTTGATTGAAATGCATTTCAATAGAAGTCTCTTCACATTGAAGTTTCCTTTCTTCATGAGATTCCAACGAGCTCATTAGTTGATGAATTGTGAGAGTCGACAAGTCTTTTGACTCCTCATAGCAGCAACAATATACTCGTATTTCTCAAGAAGAGTGATTAAAATTTTCTTCACAACCTTTTGATCTTTTATATCTTCACCATATAGGCGCAACTGATTAACGATCTCAATAACTCTTGAGAAATAGTCTTTTACCTTCTCCAACTCCTTCATTTGCAAATTCTGAAATTGTCTTCTTAAAGTTTGAAGCTTCACTGCAAGTATCTTCTGAGATCCTTGAAACTTCTCTTCAACTTGTCCCATGCTTCCTTGGATTTCTTGGCGCCAATAATACGTGGAAATAGACTTTTCGCAACTCCTTGTTGGATCAAGAACAAGGCCTTGGCATCCGTCATCCGATTCTCTGATAGAGACTTTTTCTGTTCCTCGGTAAGAGTACTTTCCGCAGAATATTCCTCGTAGCCATTCTCAACAATATCCCATAATCCTTGAGATAGCAGTAGCGTCCGCATCTTGATGCTCCATATATCATAATTTTCTCCTGCAAATACAGGAACCATAGACTGTGCCACTGTGGCGCCCGAAGTTGAAGCCATACCTGCAGCTTCAATTGACAATGTCGATATGCTGCGCTACTCCGTCACACCCTACTCGAACCTAAGCTCTCCGATACCAGTTGTTGGTACTGATTATTTTGCTAAGGAAGGGAATAGATGAGAGTATTGAATGCAGTAAAGCTAGCCTTGGAAAAATTGCAGCTTGTTCTAACTTGTTTGATTGTATTAGTTGCTCAAGTGATGGATGGAACATCAGCCACAACATACATGCATAGATGCCTATTTATAGGCTTTACAACCAACGTGAAATGAAGCTGCAAGAAGCTTCATGAATCTAGTAGAAAGTAGTACTCACTATGCCAGATCAGCTCATCTCTGACGGCCTATCTATGACGGACCAAAGTGTCCGTCACAAATGACATCATCTCTGATGGGTAAACTAAAACTCGTTGTAGATGAGGTTCAAGGGGATGATCCGTCATAGGTAAGAACTCATCTATGACGGACCTATATCAGAACCCGACACATGACATCTCTAACGGGCCCACATATAGGCCCGTCACGGATGACCTTCTACCTGTGACGGGTGTTAAGTTTGCAACCCATCAAAAATGAGATATCTCTTCTCAAACGAGTTAACATCTTATACCTCGTCAAAGATGACTTAAGAAAATCCTCCCACCCCCCATCCCCTGCGCCCCTTCTCCTCCCATCCTCCTCTTTCTCTTCTTAATTTCTTCCTCCTCTCCTCACTCTCTCCCTCACATCTCCAGCCGACTGCCGGCCACACAAATCTTGCCGTGGCCGCCTTCCCTGTCTCTCCATGCCGGCCGCCGTCGCCTTCCCCGTCTCCCGACCGCCGGCCACCGGATCTGGCTTACGAGACACAGATCCGGCCACCATGGCCTCTCCCCCGACCGCCAGCCGACTCCTACTCCACCACCCCACCGCTGGATCCAGCCTCGATGAGTTTGGGGGCACGGATCCGATGGCAGCCACCTCCATTCCCCAACCGCCGACGTCCGTGGCCGCCTCCACTGCCTCCAGACTGCCAGCCGCCAGATCTGGCCTACAGGACGAGGATCCAGCCGCCGCGACCTCTCCCCTGACTGCCAGCCACCTTCTCCTCTGCCACCCAACCATCGGGCGCTAGATCCGGCCTCCATGAGTTTGGACGACGGGGATCTGACGGTCGCCGCCTCCATTCCCCAACCTCCGGCGTCTACGGCCTCTCCCCCGACTCCTCCACCACCCAACTACCGGCCGTTGGATCCGACCTCATAGCGCCGCAAGCTCTGCTAGTAGCGCGTGGCTCGGAGGGCCGACGCCGCCTTCGCTCTTCCAGGTAGTCGAGGTCGTCTCGGCGAAACTGATCTTGATCAGCCTCGCTGCACATAGTGGCCTGAGGGGACCATAGGGTGAGCTCGGATGGGAGGACCGTCTCCGCGCCGTAGACCAGGAAGAAAGGCGTTTCTCCTATCGCTCGGCTTGAGGTAATCCGGTTTGCCCAGAGCACCGCTGGTAACTCCTCGATCCAGGAGTCCCCATGTTTCTTGAGGACATTGTAGGTCTTGGTCTTAAGGCCCTTGAGGATTTCCGTGTTGGCGCGCTCCACTTGACCGTTGCTTTTGGGGTGGGCGGGGGAGGCAAAACAGAGCTTGATGCCCATGCCATCGCAGTAGTTGCCAAACAGTTCACTGGTGAACTAGATGCCGTTGTCCGTAATGATACGGTTGGGCACCCCGAACCGGGCAGTGATGCCCCTGATAAACTTGAGGGCCAAGTGCTTGTCAATCTCGATGACTGGGTAAGCCTCGAGCCACTTGGTGAACTTGTCAATGGCGACATACATGTACTCGTACCCGCCCGGGGCCTTCCTGAAGGGACCCAAGATGTCCAGCCCCCAGACCGCAAATGGCCATGAAAGCGGAATGGTCTGCAGGGCCAGGGTCGGCTGATGCGTCTAATTGGCGTGGAACTGGCACGCCCTGCATCGCCAGACCAAGTCGGCTGCGTTGTGGAGCGCCGTCGGCCAGTAGAAACCCTGGCGAAAGGCCTTGCCAACCAAGGTGCGTGAGGCGGAGTGGGCTCCGCACTCGCCTTCATGGACATCGGCCAGAAGCTCGACGCCCTGGTCCCGATGGATGCACTTTAGGAGGACCCCATTAGCCCCGCGCCGGTAGAGGGCCCCCTCTATCAGCACGTAGCGCTTGGAGACGTGAATGACGCGCTCACTCCCTTCGCGATCCTCAGGTAGAGTCTCATCTTTGAGGAATGCCTGGATCTCGGCCATCCAGGCGATCTGTGTTGGGGGGTCGGGCTCAACCCCCTTGGACCCTGAGGCCTGGACTCTGGTGGGCCCCGGGGGTACCGTGGCAGTACCTGGCTTCCTCGAGGGATCGAGACGCGCCGACGGCTAGGCAAGCCATTCCTCAAAGGCGCCTGATGGGGTCGGGGCTCGCGAGGAGGCGAGCCTTGAGAGCTCATCGACAAGTGCGTTGTCCTGCCTAGGCACATGCCGAAGGTCTAACCCATTGAAATGGCGCTCCATACGTCGCACTCGCGAACATAGGCTTCCATTTGTGGGTCGGAGCACCGGTACTCCTTGGAGACCTGGTTCACGACTAACTGAGAGTCGCCTAATACCAAGAGGCGGCGGATCCCCATTTCGGCTGCCACTCTGAGTCCCGTAGGAGTCCCTCGTACTCCGCCATGTTGTTGGTTGCCTGAAATTATAGGCAAACCAGGTATCTGAGGACGTCCCCGCTTGGCGAGGTCAAGGTGACACCCGTGCCGGCGCCCTGTTGGGCAAGGGAGCCGTCAAACTGCATCACCCAATGGGCGGCGTGAGGCTGTCGCGAGGGGCTTGCCTCGGCCTCGGGGGCGGAGAGCCCAAGGTCAGATTCGAGAGTCGGGGTCCACTCGGCCACAAAGTCGGCGAGGGCCTGACTCTCGATCGCGTGACGCGGCTCAAAGTGAAGATCAAACTCAGAGAGTTCGATCGCCCACTTTACCACCCGTCCGGTACCCTCTCGGTTGTGTAGGATCTGGCCGAGGGGGTAGGACGTGACCACGGTGACCCGATGCGCCTGGAAGTAATGGCGTAGCTTCCTCGATGCCATCAGAATTGAATATAGCATCTTCTGGGCTTGAGGGTATCGGGTTTTGGCGTCCCGCAGCGCCACACTAACAAAGTAGACCGGCCGCTGCACCTTTCAGCGAGGCCTAGCCTCTTTGTCGAGGGCACTGGTCTTGGGGCGCCCATTGCCAGAGGGGCCTTGCCGGGCCCGCTCGGCCTCTGTGGCGGTGACCTCGAGGTCGGAGGGCGTCGGGCCGCTCCTTCCCCAGTGGCCCCGGGGCCTTCCTGGGGGTCGGGGGCGCTCGGCGTCGTCTGATGAGTAGGCAAAGGGCCACATCCGGTCGTCAGGGGCCTTAGGCCATTGTCTGGCTTGGGGGCCTCTCCTCCCTTCTCTGGCTCAGGTCGTTCCGACATAGGATGGCAGCGCGCGGGTCGAGGATCTTCCTTGTCACGCTCCACAACCAACGCTGCGCTAACTACCTACGGGGTTGTCGCCAGGTAAAGCAACAGCGACTCTTCGGGCTCCGGGGCGACCAGGACCGCTGGAGAGCTGAGGTAAGCCTTCAACTGGGCGAGGACTTGCTCAGCCTCCTCCGTCCAAACGAACAGCCCGGAACGCTTAAGGAGCTTAAATAGGGGCAGCGCCTTCTTTCCCAGCCTCGATATGAATCGGCTTAGAACGGCCATGCATCCTGTGACACATTGCACATCCTTAAGCTTGCTGGGGAGCGCATCCGCTCTATTGCTTGTATCTTCTCGGGATTGGCCTCTATGCCTCAGGTCGAGACCAAGAACCCAAGAAGCTTGCCCGCGGGCACACCGAACACACACTTTTCGGGGTTCAGTTTCATGCGCGTGGAGCGGAGACTCTCGAAAGTCTTCGCCAAGTCCGAGAGCAAGGTCTCTTGGTTGTGCGTTTTCATGACCAAGTCATTGACATATGCCTCAACATTACGTCCTATCTGACTACCCAAAGAAATGCGAGTAGTACGTTGAAAAGTAGGACCTGCATTCTTTAATCCGAAAGGTGTGGTTGTATAACAATAAGTGCCTATAGGAGTAATGACTGCAGTTTTTTCCTCATCCTCCCTAGCGATGCGAATCTGATGATACCCGGAGTATGCGTCAAGAAAACACAAAAGGTCGCACCCCGCAGTGGAGTCGACAATCTGATCTATGCGTGGCAGGGGATAAGGGTCTGTAGGACATGCTTTGTTGAGGTCGGTGTAGTTGATGCACATCCAGAGCTTGCCGTTTGCCTTGGGGATGACGACCGGGTTCGCGAGCCACTCTGGATGGATGACCTCTCGGATGAATCTGGCCTCCAGGAGTCACGCCACCTCTTCACGGATGATGGCTTGGCGCTCCGGGGCCTGCCGCCGCACCTTCTGTCGGACGGGCCTTGCGTCTGGCCGCACGATGAGACGATGCTCAATCACCTCCTTGGGAACCCCGGGCATATCCGCCGGTCTCCACACGGACACGTCAGTGTTTGCCCGCAAGAAGGAGGCGAGTGCGTCTTCCTATTTGTTGCCCAAGTGACCACCAATCTTGGCGGTCTTGGACAGGTCGTCGCCCAACGCGACCTCCTTCACGGGGACCTCGTCGCCTGAGGACATCCGCTACCTCGGGGCATGCGAGGTGGAGGCATCGGGCCTCTCGTTACCGCCCGCGGGCTTGGACAGCGGCGAGGTTGTTCACGCGCTGCTCCATGAAAGCCAGCGCGATCTTGAGGTCGCCATGGACGGCCATGAGGCCACTGGGGCCCGGCATCTTCATCTGAAGGTAGGCATAGTGGGTGGCCGCCATGAACTTCACCAACGCGGGCCTTCCCAGGACCGTATTGTAGGGCAGATTGAGATCCGCCACATCGAAGTCCAGACGCTCGGTGCAAAAGTTGGTGGGGCCACCAAAAGTGACCGGGAGGTCGATGTGACCTAACGGCCACGTGTGCCCCGACGTCACGCCGATGATCAGCAGGGACGACCGAAGCTTCATCCCCTGCACCTTCTCCTCCTCCCACTTCCTCACCCGCTCGGCCAAGTTCTTGACAGCACGACAGTCGGCGAGGTCGTGGAGGGAGGTGTTATGCACCGAGCACCACTTGCCTGCCGGGCGCTCTCCACTGGGAGCATCGGCTTCCTTCTTTTTGTCACCCACGGGCCTTCCCTTGCGTGGGGCCCGCGAGGTGCCCTCGATGGCGAGGATGTGGCCCTTGTCGTCGGAACGGGCCGACCTTCTCTTCCTTCTCCGTTCCCGGTGCCCAGAGCGGGCAGTGGACTCGGGGGCAGCCGCAGCCGCCGCTCCAGAGCTGGAGGAGTTCTAGGTCCAGGCCTCCTCCTTCCGAGTCACGCGGTCCGCGAGCTCAAAGAGGCTCCTTGGAGGCTATCTTTTCGCGCATGCGGTTGTGCCGCACGCCCCCCCGAACGCGTAGATGACCGCATGCGCAGGGATACAGGGGATGGTGTTGCGGACTTGGCAAAACCGCTGGATGTACGAACGGAGAGACTCATCGTCCCTCTGCTGCACAGCGTGCAAGTCCGCTTCTTCTCCTGGGCGCGGATATGTGCCCTGGAAGTTTGTGGTGAACTGCTGGCACAAATCCTCCTAGGAGTGGACCGACGTGGGTGGCAGGTTCAACAGCCAACCCCACGCTTGGCCTTTCAGGGCCACGGGAAAGAAGTTCGCCATGACCCTGTCGTCACCCCCCGTGGCCTCTATCCTAGTCGTGTAGATCTAGAGGAACTCAACGGGGTTGACGCTGCCGTCATATTTCTCGGTGATGCTAGGCCGGAACCTCGAGGGCCATCGGACATTCCGAAGACTCGCCACGAAGGCTCGATAGCCAGCACCATCGACTGGGGACACGGGGGGCCTGTCCCCATGGCTAGATTGGGGCGGCGCTCCAGAGGAGGAAGCGCCCTCCACGGCATGGGCGGCGTGACGCTCGTCGCGCTGGCGCTTGATGTCGAGCCAGGCATCCGGTCCTCCATGCATGCCCTCGTGATGCCCGCGGCTGGCCGAGGGCATTGACAAGGGGGTTGAGGATGAGCGGCGGGTGTTGGCCATCGCTCGCCGAGCCCTTCGTCTTGACGACGAAGAGCCGGCAGTTGCAGCACCAGACGTCCCGGCCGTGGACGGCCGCCCGCCGGTGCCTAGGCGCTGCTGCACCGTCATGACCAAGTCGTCCACGTCATCCAGCCAGCGCTGGACTGGGGTCTCCGGATCGCGGACGACGGGCGAGTGGTGTAGGAGTGCGCCCTCAGCCTAGAGCGCGTCCTGAGGCGTGCCGCCATCACCGTAGGTGAGGCGGCGACGTACTCCGCCACATTGCCCCTCTCCGCCTCCAGCCGGCGGCAAAGTCGCGGATACCTCCAATTCTTCAGGCGCCTTCCCCCGCCTAGGGCTTCGGCGGGAGGGAGGCAATGGAGCGCGCGCTTGGCGACGAGGATTCGGCTCCCTGTCGTCATCGCTGCCACTCGGAGTGGGGGTGTTTGCCAACTCCTCTTCAGCCATAGGGCTTACTTGGCGAAGCTTGGCGCACACGAAAGAGAGTGTGGAGTCAGGAAAACGCACCAGTGCCCCCTACCTAGCGCGCCAGCTGACGGAGTGTTAGCTCCTCAATGGGGGACACAGAGAGCCCCCCTTAGTGAGTTCGGCTAGGGGTGCAGGGCAAAATCCGTTTTCTCCTTAATCGCTCAAGAGAGAGAGAGAGGGGGGAACAGGGACATAAGCGTTTATACAGGTTCGGGCCGCTGGGAAGCGTAACACCCTACTCCTGTGTTCTGTGGGTATGCGACTGGAAAATCAGGGAATACAAGTCTTTGCTCTCCCTTTCTCCCCTGTCTATCCGTTCTTCGTCTCCCCCTTCCTACTTAGGCATTAGCCTCCAATTACATGTCAAGGGCTACCACATGGGCCGAAAGGCTGCCTAAGGGAAAAGAAAAACATTCTTTTACATTTAATGGATGTCTTGTTGCTTGACTCGGTAGCCACACGCACAGACGCCGCAGCAGGGCCTTCGTCTGGCGAGGCGGCTGACACCGGGGGACTCCCGTGTCAAACTTCATTAAATGGATGAGGACTTTCGTATTCCGTTCGTATTGGGAAACGGAAACCATCTGACTCGGGCTGGCATACCAACTTTGGCTGAGAGACAAGAGGCAAAAGGCTCTCATCATTCTGATGGGACGGGGCAAGGCGTGCCGTGCGCTACCTGACATGCGGGCAGCGCGCAGGCGCTCTGCCGCCGTCTCATCGGTGAACTAGCCGGTCTACGACCGGTCAATCACCGTGACCGGTCGCGGATTGACCACGCACGCGCCACGCCGCATTAAATGCGGCGTGGTGCGCTCGCCTGAGCCACCATTAATGCAGTTAGGTGAGCTCTGGCCATGCTTACCTAACCTCGCACACGCGGCACAAGCACAGAGGGGGTCGGGGCGACCCGACCCTCGGAGAAGGTCTGGGAGCGGCTCGAACCCCCAGGGGATAAGGGAGGGCAGCCGTCACGTTACCCTCGGGCCCGATCCCTCCGGGGGAATGCCACGTGGATGCAGGGGGCCGCCCATCCCTCTAGCCTTGATACCCCCGGGCCCGTATCACTAACATACGGGCTGAAAAAAGCCACCATCATAGGTGACTCTTATCTGTGACGGGATATTTTTATGCGGCCCGTCAGAGGTTTTAATCATCATTGACGGGCATTCACCCGTTAGAGATAAGGTGCAGTCATCACTGACCATCACGAAATGGATTAACTACAACAGTGATTGGACTACAAATCGTGATCGGCCTACTTTTACTCTTTACGCTCTAGATCGAATGCCACTACAAGGTAGCATTATGAATATGTCTAGTTACTGAGAAAATATATATCATGGACATTATGAGTTTATTGATATATTTTTTGCTTAACCTCAGAATGCGAAAAACTATGGAGATAGTGAGGGACGCAGCTGATGAAAGTATTCTCGAACATCAAGATGAATGCTCTAGCAATCAATGTTATTTCGATAGAAGGACGAATGAACTGTGTTGGTGGGAGATCCAAACCCAACCCATTAGTCAGCAAACAAAAAAAAATGAAACGCTTAATGTAAATGATGGCATGGTTACCTCTGTTGTATATGTATTTTTTTTCACAACTTTCTTATTTATATTTGTATATTACTAACTTGAGAACTAACTTGAGGTATTTTGGGATCATCGACTCATCATCATTTCATTTTCAGGTATGTGAAATGGGCACAATGCTTCTTTGCATCGACAACTCGTACTCTTCTTTTATTATTTACAGATCTTCCAAGTCATACTCATTATTATTATTTACAGAGCTTCTGAAACCAAGACATTTCTCGAGGAAAGTTTCAGGATTTCTTGAGCCATCATCGTTGAGGAATAGTTGGTTTTCTAGAACTCTCACCTTACTCGTACATGTCAACTTTGTACCAGTTGTAATAAACTCTGTCTTCATGTCATCAAGTGTTATGGGAAAAGTTATTTCGGTACAACTCTCTCCTGAGTCATACATGCCATCTTTGTAGTAGTTGTAATATACTCGTGTTGGCAAAAGTAGTTTTTTTTAGGTTGTGATATTCCTGTGGCCTTTTGAGTACTTCCCTTGTTTCAAAGATGTTTTTTTAATAGATTTACGTATGAATCCATATATGTGTTTTATATATATGTCTAAATTTATATGGATGTTAGTGAATCTAATGGAGAGACCATAACATCTTATAGGCTGTGTTCGGCACTTGTTGTAGGGAGCTAATCCCTCCATCACGCAAAACGGAACGACTCATTAGCACATAATTAATTAAGTATTAATTTATTTTTTTGAAAAATAGATTAATATGATTTTCTAAAACAACTTTCGTATAGAAAATTTTTGTAAAAAACACACCGTTTAACAGTTTGAGAAGCGTGTGTATGGAAAATAACGAAGGTGAGTTGGAAAAAATGGAAAAAAACAACTATAATGTGGAATGGAGGAAGTACTTATTTGTCAGTTGAATACTACCCTTTTGATAATTTTATGAACTGCAGTTGTCAGGATCAAGAACCTGCAATTTCATTTTTATTCTCAAATTTAAAAACAATGCATAAAATAAACATGAATACATGAAAAAGGACAAACTCCCCCTCGAATTAAGCTCCAATTCCCCCCGAAAAAAATCAAGAAGACATAAAATATTTTTAAAATGATATCCAATTGCTAACGATATCACCAAAGTACTCAAGAATTGACATATATCCACTTGTATTATTAAAAACTACTACCTTAAATGCTAGCATATAAAAAGCTAATAAACTAGGAAGTAGAACAAAAAATTATATCAACCAAAAAGTAAATTGATGTTACCTTGAAAGCAATCACCGTCTTCACATTGAACGCACATTGGGAGTACGCCGACAAAATACCTATGAACAAGAAGATGTCGAGGCCTTCGTGTTGGGATTACAAATAAGAAATTTTGGAATCCAACATTGAGCCACACGACCAATCGAACCAATACGTACAAATGCACAAACAAAATCAGAACCAGACTTACCTGAAAACTTACCTTAATGCTTTACAAAAGCCCGATTTGAATTACGCGAAAAATCGCATCGAGGCCAGTCTGACCGCTGCTGTCTAGCCGGTCTGACCGGGCTTGGCCGGTCTGACCGCCAAGTCACCTGTAGTTTGACCGCTGGCCAGTCTGACCGACTGGTCAATGTCGGTCTGACCACACTCTTCGAACCAAAACCTAATTTTTTCCAGCGTCGCTTCGCAAAAGCAATTTCTCTTTTCTTTTTCTGTTTATGAGCAAGTCTAAAACAAAAACCAACCAAATGTCCATCTTTTCCAAAAAAAAAGAACAAGTGTACTTCACATGACAAGAAGTTTTTGAAGTAGATAGTTTTGAAATTTGTTTCTTAAATTGTTAAAGAAAAGGCAAAATTCTAGCAGATTTAAAAACCATTTTTTTTTGATCGGGTTTTGTCAAAACGTCACATTTTTCAGTTATGCTTAAAACAGTAGGTTGGTGGTTTGTAAAATATGCATTAGTATTAAAACCTACACTATGATTGTAAGTGCTCATTTTTTATTGATCCAAAATCATGTTAAGTCTCTTTTTACAATCGAAAAACCTTTCCACAGAACTTTTCAAATAAGAAACAAATTTTGTCAAATTTGCACAACTTTCACAATCAACCAAAACATATTTGTTCTTACGACACTTAGAACAAGAAAGCATCTCATCAGATTTCACAATATTTTCCATGTACTCAACACACCCTAAAGCATCTTTCAATTTCATCTCATTCAAAAAATACTTTGAGCAATTTTGTGAAACCAAAACATCTTTATGTTGTTTAATCCTTTTTGCACATAAAACATTGAACAAAGATCTTGCAAAAAAATAGTTTTATGTTTTTTTCAAAACGTTCTTTGTCAACATCAATTCATCAACAACATGATCATGCAAAGCAAATCCAAGAGCAAAAGAAGACTCAAGATTTTTAGATTTTCCAACCTTAGATTTTAATTTCAAACAATTAGCAGAATTGACATATCGCAAAGCAGTAATTTCAGAAAATAAAACTTCATAAGATTTGCACTCATCATCATTAGGAATCGTAGATTTCAATTTATCAATATCAGCTTTTAGAATCTCAATAGTGTGATCACTCTCATTAAGCATATTAGAACATGTTTTAAATTTCTCAGCAAATTTAAAAGCAGCATGTTCTAATTGATCATAACTATGTTTTTTCTTTACTATCAGATTCATCAACATCAGAGTCTGCATTGCGAGCAATAACAGCTAAATCAACAATATACTTACCTTTACCACTGCTCTTTTTTTTCTGACTCTGATTCATCGCACTCACAGGTTTCTATGAGTTCTCGAATTAGCCTTTGCATGCAACTCTTCTTCTTTTCCTTCTTATTATTCTTCTTGTCCACTTCTTCCTCCTTGATCGCCTTCAATTGAACTTGATGTGATTCAACTCGCCACACTCAAAGAATCGAACAGGTCCACCTCGCTTCCTATTCTTTACTTTTTCAAAAGCTTGAGACACTCTGTTAGCAACAAAAACCAAGTCCTACTTCCTTCAGTAGTTCATCGGACAAGGCATTAAAAGTTGAAAGAGCTATCATAGGAGAAGTATCCAGAGATGATCCAGATGAAGACAACAAAGCAGGAGATTTAGAATTAGTTCTTTTGAAAGAATATTCATTTCATAAGTCTTTAATTTGGTATAAAGAGTATCCAAAGTCAAAGTGTTCAAGTCAACTGATTCTTCAATAGATGTAAATTTAACATCCCAAATCTTCATCTCAAATTGAGAATAATTAATCTCATAAAACGCATCAATAGATCTAAGATTACTCAAAATTTTATTAAAATGCGCCAAATAGTAATCCAAAGATTCACCAAGATTCATCTCAAATCTAATATACTCCTTTTTAAAAACATCTTTTTGTAATTTTTTAATATTGGAAGAACCAGTGTGAAAATCAGTTAAAACTTTCCAAATTGCATTAGCAGTAGTAAGATGCGAAATACGATCAAAATCGGAGCGAGAAATTCCATTGAGAAAAATATTACGCGCTTTGCAATTATTTTCAAAATCTAGTTTATGAGCGGGGGTGTCAATACGAGCAGGAATCTCATAAGGTTGAGCAACGTTTAACCAAATATCATAATCTTGAGATGTAAAATAAGATTCCAACTTTTTCTTCCAAAAATCAAAATCAACTCCATCGAAGACAAGAGGTTTGTTTGTAAACTTTTCAGCCATGGCAACAGATCTAAAGATCGGTAAGGATCAAAAAGAAAAATGTGGCTCTGATATCACTTGTAGGATCGAACAAGACCAAACAAACGTACCAAATGAGGGTGAATGGTAGGATAAATCAAAACCCAAAACTTTTAACGGAAATAAAAGTTACCGTCAAACTTGATAAAGTCGCACCGGTCAGACCGTCTTGTCGCCATCGGTCAGATCGTTGCTCTGCCGTCGGTCAGACTACCTCCAAGCCTTAGGTTAGACCGTGCTATCCCACTGGTCAGACTGCCTGTAGTACTCTGCTCAGACCGTTGGGAACCAGAGAAAACATGTCTCGACGAACTCTTTAAAGTAGATCAACTTTATTACATCACCATATGTTTACAAAGTGCACCTAAAGCACTTTTCCCTCAACTCATAAACTAGGATTGAAACCTCGAAACAAACCCTAACTTTTTTCTCCCAAAAAGTCGATATCCTTCTATCCTCAACCCCTCATCTATTTATACCCAAAAACCTCCTACACAAAGTAGAAGTAAAACTTCTAATTCCACTAGGACTCAAACCCTCACTTTCCAAATCAAATTATAATTTCCAAATCAATACTTGCAAAACCGGACTTCAACAGCCAAAGATCCAAAACCAAAATGGATCGGACTCCATCCATGAAGTCCTTGTTCGCACTCGATCTCCTACCTCGCCACCTGCCTCTTGCCTTGCCGCACGGACCAGGCCAGCCCACCAAGCTGCTGTCCACCAAGCACCTCGCTCATCCTTGACCAAAAAACACCAGGGCCAAGTCCCTGCAAACCCACGTGCATGGCTGAGCATGCACACACACAACATGCATGCATCGGCATGCATGCACCCAACCTCCATGCATGCTACAGTACCTCGTGTACTGCAGCACCATATGCTACACTGTTTTTTCTTAACCAATTTCCTTCGCAAACATCGACGCTTGCACGCACATCTCGTGAAGCCCATTACGAAGATCTCTCCCACACGGTGTCTATCCATCGTGTGCCATCTCGTATCCAACTTTATCACCCGGCATCCTTGATTGTCCGAACCTCAACTCCTCCCTGAGTCTAGCCCCGATCCCACCGTTGACCGAAGTTGACCACCAAAAATCCTGACTCTAGTCACCTTTTCACATGGTATCCCAACCGCACTAGACCTCTGCTCCTCCCTGAGCATAGTTTCAGTCCTCACCATTGACCAAGGCTGACCTCAACTCACCTGCACAGAATCAAACAAAACAACCATTCCTGGACACAGATATCACAACCTGGCCCACATTAGTCACACGCACTCACACCAACATCCACATATATTCTCAGACCAATTCATCGAATAAATCATTTACAAAGCCAATTTGTTCATCAAAAAATATTAATCATGAGAATGATTTCACATCTATATTGATTTTGGGTACTTGATTTTCTATGTCAAGATTTTGGAATGAGTCAGCGAAATTCTCCCCCTGAATTTTGTATTTTCTCTAAGTCTCCTTATTCCGGTTCCTTGGACACATCTATTTAAAAAAAGATGTCGATATTGAATCAGTGGACAAATCTGCAAGATTTTCACATAACTTAGTTTGTTTCTTTTATGCGGTTCATGTTTATATGCTTAGTGAGTTTGCTTCTCACGTATCTCATTTGCATATGTGCAATATATGCTGCTTTAATTTCATAAATGATGGAGATTGAAATAGTTTTCAAACCACGATTGCTAGGACGGGGAAACCATCTCTCAAAGCCATGCTGAGGCTCTGTATATTTCAATGATGCTTAGTTCGGTTTAGTGTAATTAGCCAAGTATACAAGTATTGCTATCACACACTTGTGTTTGGGAATTCCATCCCAATTTGACAATAATTGACTAATCCAAATCCATGCACCTTGAACATTTTTTAAGTGTGGTTGGACTGATGTACTAGACTTCCATCTGTCAAATGCTTTTAGCTGCAAGCGTAAGGGTGATTTGGATTCGGCCAAATTCAAAACGAACGAGTTTGTTTCTTTAATTCTTTTCAAATTATTCTATTCGTTCTATATTGGTTCAGGACTTAGTACTTCTTCATGTATTGTTATGCAAGTGTCCGATCTAAGCTCCTGATGCGCATCCATTGATTCTATCTTCAATGTTGTCAACATTTAAGTTGAGTTTTTCTTTTCAACTTCTAGTTGATTAATTCCATTCAATTTCTGGTTGACTGTCAATGAGTTTTAGTGTCTAAAGGAGACATTGCCTATAATAAGTCTCATTGCCAGCTTCTATTGGTTGTAGGAGACTATATGCGAGTATCCATGGATATAGGAGGATATGCATTTTTCATATGCTTCTTCTTTTTGCTTAATGCTTCTTGTTGTGGGTATGATCCTTTAAGTGTACCAACGTTGGTATGCACTCCAATTGCTAAATGTCTTCCTTGGTGGGAAGATGTGGCACGCCTGTTATGAGGTTTCGTACCACTTGCCAGATATCAACTGGCTCCCCTTCTATTTAGTGGGGTGCTTTCGTGACTTTCAGTATGATAGTCCCTCTTGCCCTATTTTCACCAGACGTCTCCGGTTACTTTAGGGGCGTGAGGAGCCGGAGTTTTTTGTCCTATTGTTTTTATTCGAGGCCTCTAGACAAGATAAGGGATACCTTTACTTTCTTTGGTATTTCACCCTCCTCCGGTGCATTTCATTTATACAACTTACAAACTCTTCGCAATCACAAAAGTAATCACAAAATGATTTGACAATTTCAATTCTTTGCATATAGTTTTATTACTTAGTTTGCATTCACTAGTGCAATGTAACATACATTAGTCCCTTTCTACTATCATTTTTCCCGACATTTCCTATCTAGGAGTTCATTCTCTCCCCCTAAATGACCAGAAATAGTTCTTATTTAGTCAAGGAATTTAGGCTTCATAACTATCTCCGTTCAAAGTTTCTGACTTTCGGAGAGAGCCTTTTGTAATGCACTATGATAGTAGAATATGCGCATAAACCAAGTAATTGCAATAGCACTAATTGCAAAGTGGTTGTTCATGTCAATGGTTTGAATTTTCTTTCAAAATCCATTGCTTTGAATACTACATGTCCTTTCATACTATGGGTACAATGACCTAGCAATTATTAAAATTCATAGTTTATACTTAGTTCGTTCATGCGGATATTTGGTACTTCATGCTGCTAGTTCACCAATCATCAAATGCTATTCTAGCATTATCCTCTTGGAATTCTAAAGATGATTTAGTGAATTTCGTTCGAATTCACATAATCTTGCTAGATTAATTTTGGCAAAGACACGGTGTCGAAGAGACACTAAATGTTTGTTACTTCAGAAGCGCATCTATCCATGTAGTACCAAAATGAGACCACAAGTATTCCTCACAATCCAGTTCTGAGGTGTTAGAATTATACCTTCATGGTATGTGGTTTTATGCATTAATCTACTATTGGTGCATACTAGCAAACAAATCTTCGTGATTTAGGAAAATTATGCATATATGTGTTATGACCATACGAGTTGTAATGCTTATTTTTATAATTCTAAGACCAATATGACTGAAAATCCGTTGTTAAAAGGTAGTGTAGCCCAAATCATCACACTTTTAGAGAGTTCAAGAGGGTTAATGGTATAATAAGTGCATAATTTTTCCATAGGTAATATGACCGTGACACTTTCTAGGCCAACAAATTCAATTGCTGCTGCCAACAAAGGTCAAGATATTTCTAGTTCTATGCGTCTCGAAATACATTTTTCTCTTTAAAGTGATATGTATGGTTATGCAATCCACAATTCATTCTTTTTGTTTTATGTTTTGGTGCTACACAAAATTCAAAGCATTATAATCATGTGCTAGAAAATAGAAACAAAATAGTAAATGTCTTAAATATGCTAATTTATACTGGAAATAATCCTTTATTGTAGGAAAAAAATGTGTGCTCTAGTTCGATAAAAACCATTTATTCAATTCAACATTCTATTCAAAAATTACAATAATTGATGGCGAAGTATATTGATTCAACGAAGTATTCCGGTACATTAGATCCAATTAACTTTATAGCAAGCTTCTTGCTTAGAAGCTATGACAATGTTTAACTATTCTAATATAACTTTCAGGGCTGATTTTGCCTAGCATAGGAGATTCTACATCCGTGGCTATATACAAATATGTTAGGAGTTCTTCCCCTCAATTCATGATGGGTTTGCTATTAAGATTGTTCTTTTCTTTTTGTATTCATGAGTACATGGTTATAGATTGTTCACCTTGACCTATGTTCTACTCCCCCTTTTTCTCTTCTTTCATTGAGATAAAAACACCAGGCTATCTGCTTGTGTTGATTTCATTATCAACTGTGTTAAGTGGCTTGGGAAAACAATTTTTTTATACTGAACACTATCCTAAACGTTACGCAATTTTATTATCAACTAGTTAGGCATACTTTTTGTATGCATACTAATGATATTTGCATGTGATTTTTGTCGCGTTTAGATAGAGCATTGAGAATTTCCACATTATTCGGTGCAAATTCGGTATATCGTATTACCATACTCTTTGGGTCATTTGCTCAGTGAATCCTAGTCAAAAATACTTACTTTTGCTTGATGAGTGGTGGGAGTGCACCATAGTCTTCTAAACTGCTTCTTCCGTGCAATCAAAAGAGTGCCAACGCGCTCATCTATCTAGCATACTCATTCATAAGAGTAGCTTGGAGGCACCGCCGAGAGATTGAAATGCTGAATCAATCTCATCAAGTCGATGAACAGAGCATGCTTGGTTTAATGGTATCTAGACCTTCTTGCTCCATTACTATTTCGACATTGAATGCATATGTCAGAGTTATTCTAGATTCGACGAATTTCTAGTTCGCGATGCGAGTCATCTTTCGTTATTCAAAAATGTGCGCAAATTACATTCAGGTAAAATGCACAAATGTTGCAATATAATGGTATACAACATTCCCGCAAATAATTCCAATATATTCTATGCAATTCTATACATTTTACCACAAAAATATTAATTAAAGGTAATAAAAGCATTACAAATAATCAATAATTATAAATGCGATAAATAAATTTCATAACCATAAACACAGTAATAAAAGTGCCTCAAATGCAAAAACGGGACAGAAATTCAAAATCCCAGAGCTCTTTTATACGAGAATATGATTTATAGTAGATTTTGCAAATTCGCCATTCAAACAAATATCCCAATGCAGAGGTTTATATGTGTGTTTTCTGAGAAGTTCAGGGTTTAAAACGCAAAGTTTCCAACATAGAGGAACATGCGCTTAATTTCCAAAAACTCCAAGGGTCTTTTTGCAAAAACAGAAGATTTTTATTTTTTTCTTTTCTTTTTCTTTTCTTTCCTTTTCTCCTTCTCTTTCCTTCTTCTCTTTCCGTTGACTTCGCCGGGAACGGGCGCGGCCGGGGAGGCGCGGGCCGCGCGGCTGCCGGAGCGGCGGCGCTCGGCCCGCGCGTATGCGAGCCCGGTCGGGCCGGTTGCGGGGCAGCCGTGGAGGTACCGGGGTGTTCTCCCCCTTTCTTTCTCTTCTTCTCTTCTTCGTTTTCTTCTTCCTTTCTTATTTCTTTCCCCTGATTCCGCCTCCAATGATTCGCGGCAGTCGGCCGATGCAGCGGACACGACGGCACGGGTGCGGGGAATTCACGGGCCAGCACGGGCGAAGGCTCGACGGCCGGCGGGGGCGGCAGCCAGCATGGCGCGGCGTGGCACGGCCATGGTTCCTCGGTGCTTCCTTTTTATTTTTTTCTTTTGCTTCTTGTTTTTCATCCTCTCCGGCCAACACCTCCATGGCACGATGGCGCCGCATTAGGTAGTACAGCGCCTTGCAGGGCGCCGTCCGTGCACGGCGGTTCGTGCGCCAGTGGCTCGGGGTATCATGTAACTCCTATGGCTACATGCTAGTCTAGAGGTGTTTCATAATATATATGAAAAGTAAAGACTTATTATATGAAAAGTAAAGACAAAAGATACGAAGGTGTGATTATATTCTTATTCATTCATCTAACACTAAGTGTATAATGAGTAACTCCTCTTTTTCTTATATAACCATATTTATATATATGAAATGTTTAGATGTGGACCCAATAAATATATATGGGCTGGGCTTTCATGGGCCTAAGCCTAGGGGTTTCCTAACAACGTTCTCGAGGAGATGAATGGAGAGCGGTATCGTATTACGTCTAAATTGGAGCGATATCAAATTTCTACGTCACTGTAACTTGTTGCAGGGAGAGTTTATTGCGGTTGGCCTGAAACAAATAAGATATAACGTAATCAGTTATCATTGCAATCAGATTATGTTATAAATGACGGAGCCAAACACCACCTAAAGGTGGTTTATTTTGGAACTGAATGAGTACTCCCTCAGTCTTAAAATATAGAAATCTAGTATAAAAATAGGTATTTCATAGTACAACGAATCTAGTCAGACTATAACTAAAATCGTTGTACTCTAATCCGATACTAGGTTTTTACATTTTGGGACTAAGGGAGTATATATTACCATAATGTATACAGAGGTATATCTTTTTTAAACGAATCAGCATTTAAAGTGTGCTAATTTTATTGAATATAGTAGGAGTAAAAGTTGTTGTACAAGTATGAAAAGAACTGTACAAGAAAAATTAAAGCTAAGAGATGAGTTTTGAGAGTCGTTTCGCTCCTACTAGGGCCCAAGTTTTGGCATCTTCCTTGATTTTCGCCACTAGGGCTATTGCCGAAAGTTTCTTGTGTTGAAACACTCTTCGATTTCTCTCCTTTCAAATTTCCCATGTTGTTAGTAGGATGAGGGTGCGAACTCCTTTTTTTGGTAGTCCCTTGCTAGTGGCCAATGTCGTCCACCATTCATGGACCGTTATGGTTGTTGACAACGCTCTCTCTCATGGCCCGATCTTCTGGTGAGGAGATAACTCTCGCTTTTATCGAGTGCGACGTTTGCAACGTGGCTACCAACCAGAACAAGTCCAGGACACCATGCAATCGCACTACACCCCAAACGATGTCGTACCAACCGTGACACGCGGTTGATGATCCCTACAATGCAAACGAGAGAACACTGCAAGAATAAGATAAGATGCAATCTAAATATTATGAATAGGTAATTAAGCACAAAGGAAAAGTTGTGACTGAAGTGGTAGGTCAAATCGACCCAACAAATCAACACACCAACTATTGGGGACTCTGAATCTATAGTGGCTGACTAATCGAGCGAGAACTAGAGACAAGGTGAATGGCACTGGGCAAAATTCAACTAAAGAAAACCCAATTGTTCTAGAGGGTGTACATAGACATTTATAGAGGAAAATAGAGTTAGGGTTAGGTGCTGGTTCTTGGAGGTGGAGGGCGACACTTCTGAGATGGGTCTAGTCTATTACAAGGCCCAAGGCGCAAGTTAGGTTTCAACAACAGCATTGTCTTGTGTTAACGATTTCTGTTGACTTGGGACGAATTTGGATATGAGACTAAATGTATTTGAAAGGTGAAGAGATAAGCCTTCCAAAAAGTCCAAGATCACTCAAATCAGAGTTGGCATGAAAGTGCTAGGTCCGTTTGAAGTCAGTGTTGTCTCCGGAGACTGAACTAGACTTCGAGTTGTCATTGTAACTTGTATCCGATGAAGTGATATCCTCATCAGTTGTGCACCACATTACCGATTTGATTTGCTCAAGCGAGGTCCATGTTGATAGCATGCCCCATATTCTCTTCGTGTATCAGCATTCCGTTAGAAGGTGCAATGACGTTTCCGGGGTGTGCCGGCAAAGCGAGCAGTAGTTATTATTTGGCCAACTGTGGGTTGTAAGTCTATCAGACATCCACACTCTGTTTTGCATGATTATCCAAGCGAAGATCTTGCATTTCTTTGGCACCCTATGCTTCCAATGATCATCTCGTAGTTCGTGTTGACAGAGCCAAAGAAATGGGATTTGTAAGCTGAGCAAGCCGTGTACTCTCCATGGCTTATGAGCTTCCAAGTAATTCCATCCCGTTCATTGGCAGCGATGTGCACTCCTTGTACTGTATTCCATAGGGTTACCAATTGGGCCAGGAGCTCGACAGTCATGCCCCCATTAGAAGAGAGGTTGAGATCTTGTATCCACGTATCCTGTTCAATGGCCTGCTTCAAGGTTCTATTCTTCCTTTTGGATATAGCGTAGATTTTGGTAGCAACATCCTTTGGCTGTCAGCCATGCATCCAGGCCGAGTCCCAGAAGCTGATGGTTGCCCCATCTCCTATTGCTATTGTGGTGGCGGCTGTAAAAAGGAGTCTATCAGTATCTTCACATAGGGTGTCTAGCCCCACCCATGCCTTCTCAGGCGATTTCCATTCATGCCATAGCCATCTCACCCGTAGCGCCCTCACAAATTTTTCTAGGTTCAACACCCCCAGTCCACCATATGTCGTTGGTAGGCACGTTCTTGTCCAGTTGACCTTACATTTTCTCCCTGTTATGTTTTTTGATCCGCCCACAAAAAAATGCTTTCTCTATTTGTCGAGTACTTCCAAGCATTACTTGGTGACCTTTAGTGCTATTAGGAGGTAAACTGGTTGTGATGATAGTACTGATTTGACTACTATTGTGTGACCTACAATTCGCATATTCCTTCCCTACCAGCCGGCAAGGCGCCTTGCTGATTTATCGAAAAGGTTGGAGGTTAGCCTTGCGTAGTCTGCCAACGGCGAGTGGTAGGCCAAGATATTTCATGGGGAATGATGCCCTTATTGCTGGCGTGTCCTCGAGTACATCATCCAGATCAACACCACCGCATCTGATGAGCGCCACTTGGGACTGTTGTATGTTTGTGCATAATCCGGTCACTTGGCCGAAGCGGTCGAGTAGATCAGTGAAAGCTTGCACGTCATCCTTTTTTGGATTAATGAATACTGTGGCATCATCGATGTACATCGAGATTCGAAGGCATGCTGACCTTCCCCATAGCTTGCTAATCAGCTTGAGTTTTGTGGCTTTGCAGAGGAGCCACTTTAGCAGGTCAATTGCTAAGATGAATAATAGGGGAGAGAGGGTCTCCCTGTCGAAGGCTGAGGCCATGGTAAGTTTTGCTACCGGGGACACAATTGAGGAGTATCTTGGAGCAAGATGTTGTAAGCAGGGCTGAGATCCAATCGCACCATTTTTGTGGGAAGCCCCACTGTTGCATGAGAGAGAGTAGGTAGTCCCATTGCACTAAGTCAAAGGCCTTTGAGATATCCAGCTTGAACAAGAGCATTGGGCATTTGCTTCGGTGATATCTTCTCACCACGCTCTATACATAGAGAAAATTGTCGTGGATACTCCTCCCATGAATGAAGGCACTTTGGTTCCTTGAGATCAAGGTTTGCATGATGGGAAGAAGTCAAAGGGCTAGGAGCTTGGAGAAGATTTTCGCAATGCTGTGTATGAGGCTTATTGGCCTATAGTCAGTAATTTTAACGGCGCCCTCTTTTTTGGGGATTAGGATAATGTTGGCTGCATTGAGGAGGTTTAGGTGATTGCATCTCAGATCGTAAATGGAATTGAAAGCTGCGACAATATCATGCGATTATATGAGTTTTTTTAGAAATAATATTGTTTAAATGGAAAATCACAAAACTAGTGGGCCTTTGCAGAAAATCGCGAAAATGTCGGCCTATCGAACCACGGCGATTCGACAGGGCCCAATCGAACGTCAGAGCGACAACAGGCCGGACCGATCGAACGGTCACGTTTCGACTGGGCCCTGTCGGCACGCGGCATGTCGACAGGTCGAGGCGCCGGCCCAGTCGAACTCCGGCCGATCGACAGGCCGGCCCAGTCGAACTTCGGCCATTCGATAGGCCGGGCCGCTGGACCAGTCGAACATCGGCCGTTCGACAGGCCGGGCCGGCCGGCCTTATTATTATTATTATTTGTTAAGTGTAGTTTTTTTTGTTATTAATACAAAATAATTTGTTAAGAGTTGTTTTTAACTTGTTATTAATTAATTAATGACATATATTTTATAATTGATTAATTTTAATTTGTAAGTTGTTTTCATAATTAAGTTTGTAAGTAGTTTTTGTAAATATAATTTTGTTATAATTGATTAATACCCATTTTGAATTGAATGTTTGGAGAAACACATCGGATTTTTAATTTATTAATTTTAGATATATCCATTTTTAATTTAGTAATGTACAGAACTTTTTTTTTAATTTGGTAAGAATTGTTTTTAAGTTGTTAGTAAAGAATTAATGAGAGAATTGTTTATAATTGATTAATTATAATTTATAAGTTGTTATTATAATTATAATTTATTATAATTGACATACACATTTGTAACTGCATATTTGGATAAACATATCGGAGTTATAATTTAATAATTTTAGATATATCCATTTGTAATTTATTAATTTACATAACCTTATTTTGTTTATCGGTTATTTTGGGAAATTCCAAAAATCACTTTCGGATAGGGCAAAAAATTTGCAGAAGCGAAAATTGGTTCTGTCTATTTTCGAAAATTCCGAAAATCGTTTTCGGAGGACTCAAAAAATTTCGAATTCACAGAACATGTTTTTAGAAATCGCAATGAAACTTTTTTTAAGAATTGATGTTCAGCACATCCATGACCATACCAAAACAAGGAGAAGTTGTAGTACAATTTAAACATGATACACCTGGTTCCATTGCGGTTACATAGATAAGGTTAGATTAGAACTAGAAGGAAGGTAGTGCAAGAGTTGAACACGACGACGATACAACTACCAACTCGTGCATACTACTGAGTGCAACGAGGCCACTTTCCCTTCCTTTGCGCATCGGGATTCTCCTCCATTGCTGCCTTCGCTCGCCGCGCACGCTCAAGCTTCCGCTCCCGCTCCTCCCTGTACGCAGCAACATGCCTCCTTTCCGCCTCAGCCTTGTGCTCTTTTTCTGCGGCCTCCTCCTTGCGTCTCTGCTCTATCTTCTCCTTGCGCTCTGCATCCCATCGCCGCATGTACTCCAACCGCTCCTTGTTTTGTGGCTTGATCTCGGTGTCGATCCACTGCTCAAAATCACATAGCAGTGGAGGGGTCTACAACAAATGCAATGTTTACTAACCAAATAAGTTGTTCAAGACTACTTAATACACCAAATAATTATTACAAAACATCAGTTCCTCACCATTAAGTTAATGCAGCGGATCTCAGATGTTGGCTCAAACTCAAAATTGGCACACATCCAGTATCTCTGCATGTACGTCTCCTCTTCATCAGACTTGGCTACCTTGCAAGCATCATCGCAGCAGCACATGGGCACTGAAACACCGCTAGGCAAAGGCAATGGGTGGAAGGCATTTCCAGTCTTCGGGCGATAACTACAAGTCAACAATAAATGAAACACCCTAACCCGTTAATCTAGGATTCCTCATTTCATGCACAACGAATAACACATAATATCACAGAAACGATTTATGTTACCTTGAGTTGGTAGCTTTTAAACGCCTTGGCATCCTACAGTTTTAAAAAACAACTATCAAATATTGTAAACACCCTTAATACTTCTCATTGTACGGTCAAATATAGTACTACTACAAACCAAACGTGTGCACAACAAATCTAGCCTAAAATTATTCACACTTCTAAGTGCTACATATCTACTCACAAATTTTAACATATCTACTCACAGTGCTACAGATCTACTCGCAAAAAATCTAGGGTCCGCATCTAAGTGTTACAGATCTACTCACAAATTTCAAATACATGGTAATTACACTAGTATGCGACACAAAATATAACCATATGTCGGGATATTGTACTAACCTGCGATCGAATAAGCACAGCAACAACGCTTCGCGGCTCTTCTCCTTCTACCTCACCTCTCTCTTTTTTTTCCTTCACTTGTGACCGGTTGAAATGAGCACTTCCTCGAGCCATTGGATGAAGAGCGCGTATTCGGACCTATGTAATATATAGTGGAGGAAGGAGAAGCACATATCCATCTAACGTGAGTTCACCAGTAGCGTGGATTTGACAACACGTTCACGCGGCAGCGCAAATTGAATGATTGTGTCGAACAAAGCATCGGCAAAAGCTGAGTCCGGACGCCTTCACGCGCCGAAAGATGATAGCGACGTATCGTAAACGTTTGTCACGGGCCAAAAACTGGTAGGGACCAATCGTAGCCCTCTGTTACGCGCCGAAAGTTTTTCGTCGTTTCGTTGAGTAGATGTAGCGAATGACATGAAATATTTTCGTAACATATGAGTGCGGTGACCGAATAGAATTACATACGAAGAGGTAACACAAAGTTACTAACTGTAAATATTACAAACAGGTAGCACTTGTAGCCTACTGGCGAGGCCTCTTACCCCTACCCCTCCTAGCCTGCGCCCTAATGTGCCCCTAAGAGTACGTCAGCCTCTCAGCGGGCACGGCACGACCAGCGCGGACATCTGGTGCGGGCGTGTCTATGTCATGAAGTAGTTCATACATATAATACGACGTGAGTAGTAAATGCACAAAAATATAATTCAACACATAAATAACACTACAAGTCAAGAATGCCCCCCTCTCGCACGCTTGCTAGGCCCTCCCTTCTTACGTTGTCTGATTTGCTCTGTGGGATATGTCAAATTATCAGGTGGGTGCCTATGTCATTCCGGCTGCTGTGGAGTAGCATCCTCTGGCTGCACGAACTCCCCCTGCTGCGTAGGCTGCGTGACCGGAGTAGCACCGTACCAGTAGTCTATGCCAGCTTGCGCATCGGGTGCATCCGTCGCAAAGAAATCGTCCACGAACTGTGTTCGAGGAGAGACAGCAGGAACTGCAGAATGCCCCCGGGAAACCCCATAGTCGTGACCTGTTGCAAAATAGAGGCGATGCCACATGTTAATAGTTAGTAACCATGCATAAAAATTAAGCGAACGATGATGGTAACTACGATGTAAACAATACTTACTTGTGTGCTGTGTGTACCCTGACTCCGGTGCGCGCGGAGTAACGTAGAGTTCCCAACCCGGTGTGGGCGCCAGGTAGTCCCCCATCGGCAGGTAGGAAAAGTCTGGCTCCGCATAGGCTCCCTGGGTATTGTACACCTGCTGTGGCTGTTCACGTTGCGTAGGTTAAGATATGGTATAAAATGAAGGTTGAGTACGATATGAACTGCATGGTAAGCAAGGCAAACGTGCCGTACCTGAGGCCACGGTGGTGGCATACTCGATGTCGGAACCCCAAAGTCAGACGATCTACCTGGGCGGACGAGGGGAGGCGTCTCCTGAAGTGAAGGCCGAGCGTGCGAAGGACCGACATCGTCGTAGTAGCGACGTGAAGTAGAGGAGCGGAACTGGTCCACACTAGAGCGTCGTGGTAATGGTGGCGATCCTGCCCGCCTGGAAGGCTGCACAACATCAACCGCGCTCCGACAAGAGACACGACGAAGTAGCGCCGCAGCCCGTGAACGGAAACTGCGAAGGACGGACGCCACGTCGTCCTGCCTGACGTGCTGAGGCCTCGTCTCCAGTCTCTGTAGCATCGTGTTGGACTCAGCGTGAACCTATTCCACAAACTCGGCCTATTGAACGAATAGGCAAGGGCGTTAGAACCATTGAACGTGTTCCACATGTAACGATAATGAACGAAAGCAACGACATACCATTGAGTTGTACGCAGCTCGAGGTTGTGGGGCAAACGTGTCCATGATCGACGCCTGGTGAGGGACAGACGTTTCCCCTTGTGGCGGGAAACACCTCCAGCGCGTAACACTACGGTACCAACGAAGGTACTGTCCGTACGAAGCTCCGTCGTCTGGAGGTGTTTGGAGAACCAAGTGCTCCGCCGCATGTTCCCACTCTGCAACCGTTGGCGCGATCGTCCGAACAATGGTCCCCTCGTGGGACAGACCGAGTCCTTTCCGGGTGTACCTGCGTTTGATGTAATGAGCACGTAAGAAACGTATACAATGGGGTAAAACACACTACTTGCCTATAACATTGTCGGACAAGTACTTACTTGTGGAGGCTAACAGCTAGAGAGCGTCCACCTGTCGGAGGGTAGTCTTGGTACATGCCGAGCTATTTAAGTACCCTTTGCACGTGGTACGGCTCGACGTGCACGTCCAGCACGAGGTGACAAGTGGTCCTCCAGAGCTCTGCGTCGCGCGTGCAGAGCTCTGCAAGACCGTGCGGTGCCCACTTGACGACATCGCGATGCGTGTACGGGGTCCATCGAACCCGGTCGGGCATAAGCTGATCGAAGTCCGCCACGAACTATGTGTACACGCGACGTGTCGTTCCGCTAACCCACCTCGGCTGCAAAAACATGAAATATGTGATTAGTGCCCGTAAATCGAGATAAAGCGCAGAATAAGAAAGTGCTATGAAAAATGCATTGCAATGTACAATTTCTCTCGCGGTGTGTCCACAGCGATCCCATGGTGGGACGATCGTCGATGTCTTCAAGTCCAGACTTGTACATCTCATCGACGCCGTAACTTGCGTACGACTCCAGGTGTGGCCTTCCAATGTCAAAGCGCTCATGCGCCCATAACATTAGAAGCAGAGGGCATCCTGTCAGAGAACTGGCCTTGCTGTTCCTGTTGCAAGCATCGCATAGACCAGCGTACGTCGCCGCAAGAACAGCCGACTCCCAACTGTACTGCGGAATCTCCTCAACAGGTAGCTCGGCGATCTGCTCTGCGTAGTGGATGAAGTGCTCGTCCACGGAGTCAGCGTGAGTCCCCGTGAACATCGCCCACCCAAACAACCACAGTAGATACGCGAGTAAGTGTCGGCGCACTACCCAGTCCTCCTGATCCTCTGGGAACACCTCCTGGTGGAACTGGTGCAACCAACTCCTCGTGGGCCCATGCCCATCTGTGAGATCCTCCAGCGGAGCAGGCACCACTCCACCAAAACTGGCCAACAGATCATCCGCCCATCCAGCATGGACCTGTGTCGGGCCAACCGCTGCACCCGCTATCGGTAGACCCAACAAAAAAGACACATCCTGCAGAGTGGGTACCATCTCTCCAACTGTCAGGTGAAAGGTGTGTGTCTCGGGCCTCCATCTATCCACCAAAGCACTCAGCAAGGCCGCATCGATGTTGATACGGGGTGACCTTCCACGTGAAGGCTCAACCAAGCATGCGAAGGTCAACAACCCAGCGGCTCTCAACCTGTTACATGTTACAAAGGAATAATTAGCAATGCGAGAAAATTTAAATGATAGCACGAGGTGACAAATGGTTTTTCACATACCTTGGAACCCAACGAGGATCGATACGCCAATACTGATCCGGTCCCCGCATCTTCAGCACGTTGTAGAACGTCCCCTGACTCAGTCGTCTCGAACGGTGATGTTTATCGATCACCTCGTCGATCAGCGATACGTCATCCCTGGCAGCCATATCTGCAAAATGCATGATTACCAGTGTCGTGAGCATCAGAAATGAATTAAAAAATGACAAAATGAGCGTGCAAATTTATGCAAAGCGAAATTTTAATAGCAGAAGTCAAATACTGATAAAATGATGTGGACACACTGCAAAACTTTAAATGAATAAAATGTTATGCAACGCTGCGGTGCTGGTACATATAAATATTACAAGCCAGAAAATAAAAAAATGAGCGTGAAAAAGTTATGCAACGCGATAGTATCATCGTACAGGTTAAATACTAACAAGTTCAAGTGAACACACTGTAGAACTGGTAAATATAAATATTACAAGACGAATAACTAAGGATTATTTCTCGAAGTCGACCTCCGCCCTGGAACACGCCGAGTATCACCACCTTCTGCATCTTTGCCTACGTTGTACATGCTGCAATCTTTACGGCTATGGTCTCTGCCGCATACAATGCAAGCCTTTGGACGCCGCGAAGGGATGTTCGTTTCAGCTTCATCCATGTGGTTCTTGATTCGACGGGTCTTGCGACGCCCCTTCGTGCCAACCAGCAAATTTGAGTCAAGCACCCAGTTGGCTTCCCCTGGGGATGGGCGAGTGAATTCACACACCGCACGCCAACCACGCAATTCACCGCGCCAGGTCTTCTCCCATGCTTCCTTAGTAAAGTAAGGCGAGACGAATATGTTCGCATCGACACCACCTTTTTGCGGAAGCGGCAAGAACATGAGAGCATGGCAGATGTCGAAGAAAAGGCTTGTTGCAGTTGCATTTGCAAGCATGATAGTCTAGCCACAACGTGTACTCCAATGTGATGTCCGTACTCCCAATACCGACACCACTCTTGTCACGCAGACGTACCTCAAACAGCAACTCCCTATTCCCAGCAGGCCAGACCCTGTGCATTCCGCCCTTCTTGCTTTTCTCCTCCATGTACAGTGTGATAGCGGGGCTATACCTTACATTAGGATTGGCAAGGTTAAGACTAGCCATGGCGTATCTTTTACAAAGATACTTCTGTGTACCCCTTGTGATGCCCTCCAGGATAGCAACAAGTGGTAAAGGACGTGTATTTTTCATCACCCAGTTGTACACTTCAGCAAGATTTGTTGTCATCACACCATACCGTGAACCATTGGTGTCGTACAACAATGACCACTTTTCCCTTGGCTCATGCTCTATCCAGTCAGTGAAGCACTTTGTAGCCCTCCCCCGCTTCCTACATCGAGTGACAGATGGTGATTCGTTTGGAACGGGATCCAGGCCTTCCGGCTCCTCTTGTCGGGCAACAACTGGTTTTTTTCGAACCTCTTGCATGTGAGTAGTGGTCAGCCGATCCAGCTGTTCCCATATGGCGTCGAACTTTCTTTGCTGATTCTGCTTGCACAACTTTTTGAACAGATCCATTAACCTCTTACTCCTGAATTGTCTGTAAAAATTTGCACCGGGATGTCACATACACCATTTGCTATGCAAATCTGTCCAGGAAACCTCCTCAGTTACATGTTCCTTTAGCTGCTGCACCGCTGATAGAATGCCGGCATGTTGGTCATGCAGAACACACACATTTGGTCTATTTTGAACAACACACCTTTTAATGTGACGCAGGAACCATAGCCAGCTCGATGTGTTCTCGCTTTCAACAAAAGCGAAGGCAACAGGGACGACATGGCTATCAGCGTCGACTCCGATTGCGGTTAAAATAGTTCCCCTATACTTGCCTGTCATAAAAGTACCATCAACACATAGCAACGGAATGCAATTTCGGAAGGCCTCTATCATGCACCAAAATGACCAAAATGCACAACGCAGGACGTTTTTCCCATTGTCATTAACCTCATCGAGAATAGCCATATGTGTGCCCGAGTTTCTGGCCTACAACACCTCCAAAACTGGGGGAAGGTTGTGGTATGAATCTTCGTAACTTCCAAATCTCATCTCCAGTGCTTTCTGCTTACCCCTCCAAGCCTTGTCGTACGATATCTCATACCCATACTCTTTCTCCACGTCATGCATTATTGTGAACGGCGACAAAGAGGTTTTTTTAACAACCTTCGAATAAACCATTTGTGCCACGAATGCAGCCATCATGTTCCTGTGTATCAAAGGGGTCTTGTCCAACAAACATGTATGCTCCTCAACCCTTGAAGCTACCCATAAATTGTCATGTTGTGGCTTGTAACCATGCACTCTCCAAGGGCATCCGGGCTTCGTGCACTTCACGTCATACGTCGTCCGATTTGAAACCTTCACCCTGAACTCCCGCTTCTACAGAAAAGCCCACCTCTTCACTGCGTCTTGTAGATGCCCTTTGTCGTGAAACATCTGTCCAACTTGCACCTTCTTACAATCATATCGCCAGTGGGCATCTAAACCATCGTTAACCCCCAGACGGCTCATCGATATGGTCGTCCAATCTTCAGGTACGTTGGCTTCCTCGTCCCACTGTGCTGTATCTTGCCCTTCCATCACGAACGAAATATATTCCTCGTTCTCCAGTTCCATTTCTTCCACTACCGCATCGTTCTCCTCCGCAGCATCAACAGCCAAAGGTGAGTCCGGTTCATCGTCATCCAACTCGTTAGGCGGACAATTGCCACCGGGCACAACTAAATCTACCGGTGCAGTAACCTCCTCCGCTGCTTCCTCTTGCCCACTCCTGCAAATATTAATCTCTTCCACGATATGAGTTTGATCCACCTCCGTGCGGCTGGTCTCACCGGTTCCAACAACATCTGTTTTCTTTTGCACCAATATTGCCAGGCTATAACTTTTCTCTCTTACTTTAGCCACAAATTTTCTCCAACTCCCGGTAGATGCAAGCTCTACTACCCTCCACTGCCATCCGTATTCACCCCTTACTGGCCACACGGCTTTTATGATTAATTTCTCCATCAAAGGATCTATCCCGAACATATTATGCAGCCACCCTAGCACGTCGTTCAAAACCAACTGGCCTGGTGTATTTAGGATAGTATCAACGAATGCATATACGGTCAAATCGACCCCGCTATCACAAAGTTGTATTGGAGCGTCGCCATAATACACCCGAACGGGCATATCACCTGATATCCTGAAATAGCATGCCAATTGCTATTAATACGCTACTACCCATAAAGTGTCACATGCTCTATGCTTACATTATTGCTGTAACGTATTTCCAACTATATCTCGTTACTACAATATAAGTTCCATTCGATTTTAACTAATAATAAACGTATAATACCTCCATTCAATTTTAACTAATAATAAACGTATAATACCTGTACTAACATCCAACAATGATTAACCAAAAAAATTACCGCCGTCCTAAGGGATTACAAATTTATACCTTCGCTGTCGTTCCTCTTTCCTGTGCACTTGCGCACGTCTCCTTTCAAACCGCGTAGTTATTCCCTCCAGCCGAATGACACAGCTCTGCACTAAATTTGACTACTTAAATATAACATCAAATTGCTCAACATTACGAAATTACTAATCACCTCAGCAAACATATACTATCTTTAAATTATTTGCAACATACAACTAAATAACTGTATATACTAACATTAAACAACGACAAATGGTTCACACATTATATATACTAACATTCAACAATGTCTAACGATTCACACATTATACGTACTAGCATCGAAATAACAAGTCTCGTAATAGCATTGATATTTACAACTTAACATAGGGATTAATTATACCTTAACCACCGCAGCTGCTTTTGGGCATCACCTTCTCTTTCCTTCTAGTGCTGCTACCTTCACGACGATGGCACGCCACGGCAGCAAGCACCGGCGGTGGACGCGACAACAACCTTCGCACTCGGGAGAAAACAGCTGCTCCCAGCAACAGCGAGTGAGGAAGGAGAAGACAGCAGCAAGCAGCAGCAGCAGCAGCAAGCAGCAAGCAGCAAGCAGCAGCGAGTGAGGAAAGAGAAGGCAGCAGCGAAGTGGTCCAGAAGCGCCTATAAAGGGCCCTGTCGAACGCCCGTAGGCCGACAGGGGCGGTGGTGCCGGACGTGTCGACCTGCCGCTGGTCGACAGGCGCGGCGGGGGGGCCTGTCGACCGCCCGTTGTTCGACAGGAGCTGGGCCGCGTGGGTGGTCGGCCCTGTCGAACTGCGGGAGTTCGACAGGCCACCCTATCGACCGGCCGCAAGTCGATAAGTCCTGTCGACGGGCCGCTGTTCGACACGTCCGGCTATCGTTTTCCCCCCGTTCGACAGGCCCACATTTCCGCGATTTTCTGCAAAGGCCCACTAGTTTTGCGATTTTCCATTTAAACAATATTATTTCTAAAAAAACTCCGATTATATCACGACAAGCTTTGAAGAAGTTCCCAGTGAAACCGTCGGGTCCGGGTGCTTTGTCCACCGGCATTTCTTGGATTGCTTTCCTAATCTCTTCCTCGATGAAAGGCTCAGAGAGTGTGTCAAGGGTCACGGGCTCTACTCCCAACATCTACCAGTTGAGCTCCCGTTTTCTCGGGTTGGGCCTCCCCATGATTGATGAGAAGTGATCGAAGATGACTTTGTTCTTTTCCTCATGCATCTTTGCCCAACCATTTTGTTTGCGGATACGGTGGATGTGATTCTTCCGTCTTCGCGCATTGACCTTTAGGTGAAAGACTTGGTGTTCGCGTCACCTTCCCTTATATTTGTTATTCTTGATGATTGTCGCTTCCTAGCTCTTTCAATTACTGCTAGTCCTAGCACTCGCTGCTTGAGGGCTGCTCGTAAATTGTATTCAGTTGGGGATAACATTCTATGTTCTTGTGCCATATGTAGGCGATGGATGACGTCTAGCGCCATATGGTATTTTAGCTTTGCGTCGGAGCATGTGGTTTTGGCCCAGGTCTTTAGATGCTTGGCTATGCAGCTCAGCTTGTGCACTAGTCGGTGCAATGGCTCTACCTATGTGGATGGTTGGGTCCATGCTTGTAGGACTGTCTCCTTAAAGTCTGATAGTTTTATGCAAAAGTTCTCAAATCTGAAGAGACGAGGCCTTCACGGTCCAGTAGGGTTTGTTAGTAGAAGTGGGCAGTGGTCTGAAGGACCTGTGGCCAACGTGTGCAGGATATGTTGGCTGAGGGATAAATCCCATGCTTCATTGCAGAAGAACCTGTCAAGTCTTACTAAGGTTGGCCGACATCTCTCGTTGCTCCATGTGAATTTTCTGTTTTGCAGGTGGATCTCTTTTAGCTCACAATGATTGAGCGTGGCGCGGACACGACTCATGTGGCCTAGGTTAAGGTTGTTGTTGTTTTTGTCTCTTGCCCCATAGATCATGTTGAAGTCTCGTGGGGCCATAGACCGCCGTTAGTATGAAATTTGTTCCGCAGTGGAGTATGGTTACTTTTGCTATAAGGGAGTAGCGGCCTATACGGGTCTCCTGAATGAGATAGAGCTACTATGCCATAGTATTAGGATGTCGCCTCTTGTGTACCTAGCCAGTTTGAAGTCAAAGCTATCTAGCTTGTACCCGCCAAGGAAACAGGCCAACTGGTCATCAACTGCATTTAGCTTAGTCTCCTGGAAGCATGTGATGTTGCATGCAGTTTCTGCCATTAGTTCATGTATCGTCGTGCATTTGGCTGCAGAGTTGAGGCCCCTAATGTTCCAGCTAAACAAATCAAGATTTTGCAATGACATAAGGGCTATTGATCTCGAGGTTTTTATTTATCAACCGGTGAAACTTGGCACCTGACGCGGGGCTGCATCGGCTTTTGATCTCCAGCGGAGGGGTAAGTCCTACATTTCGTCGGCCCTACCTATTTATCATATATTTTAGTCAATCTAGTTTGGTAGCTCGATTTACTTGTATCGACTGGGATCTACTTTAGGGTTTTTTGCCGGTATCGGCTAAATTGCTTTGCCAGATTATATTAGCTATGGTATCCACCACTCTTAAAATCAGTCGAAGGCTTGATTGTCTAGATATTATGTTTCTTATCATACTTTGCGCTGCATCAGCCCTAGTCATGCTTACAACCATAATCTCTAGTCTGCTTTTTTATTGCCAATAAGGATTTCATCGGGATTTCAACCAATGAGTTATCTAGACGTTGCATCGACTCATAAGAATTACATACGAGTTGGATTTAGCCGATAACAACAAAGGTTTCATTGATTATCTAATCGTTTGGATTTAATGACATCGGACCTCGAGCCGATGTATGCTTTAATTTTTGGATCAGCAGTTATTTTATCATGTCATTATTTGTCGGTTGGTTTCCAATAGATTATATTATTGTTTTATCGCATTATCATCAGCCAATTGTCTTTATATCGTTACTTACATCAAATGTCAGAATCTACATTGATATATATAGTCGATTGTTCAAAACCCTATCGACATCGGCTAGTATCGGCATCGGCTGGAATTACTCCATTGGCTTGTCAGCCGATCGGCTCTTCGATCTGCTATTTATATATCTTGTCAGTTGCAGGATCAAACTGACTGGCACACTCACATCTCATCAATTTTAGGACCTGCACTGGAGCTAAACAGATCTCCCAGGCCTTCGTGTACCACATGCAGGATATACGTCAATATATCCTTTGGCACGCTCGACGGGACAGATTTTTCGTCAACATATTTTTGGCATGCTCGGTGGGACACGAGTTTTATACCAACATGTCTGAGGAAGAAGTCGATGCCAAGATCTTGATCACAATGGAGGATTTGACAGAAGAGCAAAGACAACAGATGGAGCAATCCGTGGCTGACTTTCAAAAGCATTATCTTTAATCTTTTGTCATGACGCAACAAGGACCAATTTAGAAGACTCAATTCCCCAAGCCGATGGTTGAGATACTTCAGGATACAGTCGATGAAGCAGTTCATCATGCTTTGACCGATCAATCTGGAGTTTTGATGAATACATTACATGATTTGATCAAGAAAATAATTCAAAGCATTCAGCTCGGGGGGCAAATCGGTGAACAATTTCAACATCATAAGCAGCAACAATATTGGCTCGAGGGGCAAGCTCATCAGTATCAGCATGACGAGTCATATCAATATCAGCCAGAGGAACTTCATCAATATAGGCATGGTGGAGAGTATCAATATAACAATGGTTGAGTCGATGGAATTGCAAAGTTAGTAGAGGAGCAGTTTGTACTAAGATGTAAGGAGCAGATCCACATGTATCGGCAGCCATATCCTGAATGGTTTGATATGGTTCCATTGCCGAACCGATACAAGGTTCCAGATTTCTCTAAGTTTTCAGGGCAAGATGATATATCTACAATGGAACATATCAGCCGATTCTTGGCACAATGTGAGGAGGCATCGGCTGAAGAGGCTCTAAAGGTTAGATTTTTTCCATTGTCATTGACTGGATCGGCCTTCACATGGTTTTCATCTTTACCATCAAATTCCATCAGAGGATGGGCCAATCTTGAGAAGCAATTTCATAAATATTTCTTTGCTGGAATCGATGAGATGAAGCTTTCAAACTTAATATCGGTTGAGCAACAAGAGGGAGAATCGGCTATGGAATATATTCAAAGGTTTCGTAATGTCCACAGTCGATGTTATAGTTTGAGCCTAAGTGATGAGCAATTAGCAGATCTTGCATTTCAAGGATTGTCAGCACTTATCAAAGACAATTTTTTTTGCCACGATTTTGACAGCCTGGCTCATCTAATGCAGACAGTATCGGCTTATGAGAGCCGATGGCAAGAAACAAAGGAGGATCAATTTTGGAGTAATCAAGATCAGAAAGAAGATAATTTTGAAGCATGAGTTCTCATACTCCAAAATTGGGGCGCATGTGTTAACGCCAAAATTTGGTAAGCCCCGAAGTCATCTTCGGCTTAGGAATCATATCGGCTTCAGAATCCTAAGATGAGCCGATGGACATATCAAGTTGCCAGCAGTTGGATTCTTGATTGACTTGAGCCGATGTATGCTTTAATTTTCAGATCAGCAGTTATTTTATCATGTCATTATTTGTCGGTTGGTTTCCACTAGATTATATTATTGTTTTATCGCATTATCATCAGCTGATTGTCTTTATATCGTTACTTACATCAAATGTCATAATCTACATTGATATATATAGTCGATTGTTTAAAACTCTATCGACATCGGCTGGAATTACTCTATCGGTTATAATTACTCCGTCGGCTTGTTAGCCGATCGGCTCTTTGATCTGCTGTTTATATATCTTGTCAGTTGCAGGATCAAACTGACTGGCACGCTCACATCTCATCAATTTTAGGACCTGCACTGGAGCTAAGCAGATCTCCAGGCCTTCGTGTGCTACACGTAGGATCTACGTCAACATATCTTTTGGCATGCTCGACGGGACAGATTTTGCGTCAACAACCGGCGACGGGTTGAGTGGCGCTTTATTGCAACTCAGTGGCAGGTCAACTAGCTGGATCATGGAGGGAGGTGATGCAGTTGCGTTGGTGTTTGTCTTACCCTTGCCCATAGCCAATACAAGGCCCATCATGCTAGCTGGCGTGCTCGGGGATCTCTTAGTGGCCATCGACGCGGTGGCCGTGGCTGGGTCAAGGAGTTCGGTGGGCATCGGTGCTTTGAGCAACAAAGAAAACACGATGGTTTTAGCTGGGTTGGGTTGCTTAGCGGGCATCGATGCTTTAAGCGGCAAAGGCGACGCGGTGGTCGCTTCTTGGTCAGCAAGTTCAGTGTGTAGCGGCACATCAACAAGTAGTGTTGGCTCATCGAGGGGTGCAACGGGCGCCTTGTCAGTCATCGTGTCCGGGGCGTCAATCCACTTCGGTGATTGCGGGATCGGTTCAACATAGTGGTCTCCTCCCTCCCCTACCATCAGGAGCTTGCGAAGTGCCTCCTCAACCTCTCCATGGGACGTCGATGGGGGGAGATCTTCCTTGATGCGCGAGAAGACGCAGTGCATTGGCACCGTGGCTAGGGTTCCAGCATGCAGTGCACTCTTTGCAATAGGCCGAACTACAGACCTAGGTGCTCTATATAAACTGAGAGTGTCCACGGGCCTACGAACCATTCGGTGGTCATCATGGTTAGTTTTCTTGAGCTGATGTGTGGCGACGGAGTGGTTTACGCCCTTGCTACGAGAGTCTTGCATCTTGGAGTCATTGTGGCAGCGATCGCCATGACGGTCGTTGTAGCCTATCTCTCGGCGTCGCGGTGAGCTGGTTTGTTGGCGAGCGACCTCATATTCAGCTTGCCTATCTCTATTTTGGTTACGACCATCGTCACGCCCATGGCCCTCCTTATCACCATCGCGGTCATGGCGCCTCCAACCATGGGATTGAGCGAAGCCAGGGTGGTCGTTGGTATAACGCCGGTTTGGCTTGTCACGTTGATCTTGAAAGCAATCCTTGCCCCCGAGCAAACCGAGAGTGGCAGGGGTGTCTCTGAGTCGGCTGGTTAAAAACTCGCCGTTGTACGTGGTGCTGGCGTGCAGGCGGTTGGTCTTGTGGCAAGTAAATTGTTGGAGGAGTGGCACAGTCTTTTTGACGAGGTGGCGGTGGCTCAGCGCGACGCGATTCAGTGCGGGGTGGCGCACGTCGTCTTGCGTAGTCGTGGGCACGGTGGCCGAAGTGGTTGCACACGAAGCAGCGGACAGGGTTGCGACAAACTACAGCGCGATGGTCTCAGGCTAAGCAGATGAAGCATCTACCCTCGTTCTGTCCTAGAACATGCGCGAGGCGAGGGAGATGTAGTGTCCATGTGTGGAGGAGGCTTGGTAAAGCGCGCTGAAGAGCAATCTCGTCGGCTTGAACCAAAGTGAGTGTGGCTTGACCGCCACTAGAAGCGCTCTCTGACCGGCGTCCATCCTGGATCTGATGGGCTGTGAGTTTCATTTCTCCCCTTCCCATTGAGCGGACGTCGTTCTGCATTCCTGCGAGTCGAAGCTTGGTAGGTGGAGGAACGGTGCGTAGCTCGATGCTGGGGTGGCACACGAGCGGCAACGTAGAAGTTGCTCCGGGCAGGGATAGAGATGACAGACTTCAATTGTGGCCACTCCGTTTTGAGGTTCTGAAAGCATGGGCTCCGGACTACCTCTGCGAAAGAGCGCGGCCGACAGATTTGGTTTCTCCGGCACTTCTGAAATGTTGCGGGAGGGCGGCGCCAGAGGTCTGGGCGGCGGTGGGGGCGGTGTCTCTCTCCAGTAGCTGTCCAGAACCAAAGTTGGGGCAAGTTGCACGAGCTACGAGATGTGAAGGGCGACGGCCAAGATGTTGCCAAAGTGTGCCGGGGCGGAGAGTGTGGCCTGCGAAGGAGCATGGGCGGCCTTTTCCTCGTCAAACCTACTTCTGTGCCACCGGCAGAAGCAGCGCCATGACCAGCCATCCCGACGCGTGCACGGCTCAAAGAGAGGACGGATGAGAGGATTCAGTAGGAAGGCGAACCGCGTCACGATCTGGTCACCCCATGTTCCTACCCAAAGATCCAGTCTCCCAGCATCACTGGAGCAGTTGTTTCAGTCCTTGATGTTGTGGATGGAGCCGATGCAAGCAGATTAGAGGCGGAACAGCGGCCGAAGCGGGAGGGTCGTCGGAGGCAGCGTTGACTGCCGTAGATGCCGAAACCGGCGGACAGAGGAGAGGCATCGTCATCTGCTAGAGCGGGTACAAGCGGCAACGTCGACTGGCGGAGGGCGCCGAGGAGCAGACGAGGTCTGGACCGGTGGTGGGCACGGACCAGAGACGGCGCCAGTAACCAAAGCGGAGGCCGGCGGCTAACGTGCTGTCGTGAGGAGAGTCGTCATCGTCCGACCCACTTGATGGTGCTGAAGCCGCAGCGGCGCGGCAGGCTGCAGACGGACTACGGTTGCTTCGGCTCCGCCGGCGTCGGCAACGGGGGAGGAAGGCGTCAGATCTGGGCGCCGGGCCGTCGTCTTCAGTAGCAAAACAACCTCCTCGGCAGGGAAGCCAGCTGCTTCGGCTCTGGCTGCCAGTGCATCATCAGCTTGTGTCTGCTCAGATCCGACGGCTTCCCCGTCACGATGCAGGAAGGAGACGGCGAAGCGGCTCCACTCCGGCTACTGGCCTTCCGGCCTGCCTACCTGAGCGGGGCAAGGGCGCCGCGCGGAGCCTAGTCAGAGTTGCTGCCGTACGTGAACTCTGTCCAAACCTGTCTGCTTGGCCACTTGACAGCATCCAGCAACAGCAACAACAGTGGCCGGGAAGGACGTTGACAGCAGGTTCTTCTTTCTGCCGGTGGCGGCCGGGGTGACAGGGTGGAGGCAGCGCGAGGGATGTAAGGTCTCGCCGATCCGGCTGGGTTCGCGCGACGAGGACGACCTGGAGCCGACGGCTGCGCAGTGGAGCCTTTGGCGGGGGGAAGGGTCGAGGGGGCGACGAATCCGGAGGTCGGGGAGGCGTCGATGGATGAAGGCATCGAGGACCGCGACAGCGGGGTGGCGGCGTGGTCGGGGCTGCGGGTATAGACAGCCAGGTGGGCCGGCCGGGCTGGCACGGCCCACGGTACGACTCAGCACGGCCCATTACGGCACGGCCCGTATCCTGTAGCGGGCCGTGCCTGGGCCGCGTGCACGGGCACGGCCCACCACGCTGCCGTGCCGTGCCGGGCCGGCACAGGCACGAATCAGCACGCGGGCCGGCGGGGGCACGTGGGTCGGCCGCAGCCCGGGAATCCGGAAAATAGAGAAAAAAAAAGAGGGAAAAAGGAGGAAAAGAGGGAAAAATAGGAAAAAATAAAAAAAATGAAAAAACAGTGAGGAAAATAGGGAAAAAATTAAAAAAAGAAAAAATAGATGAAAAATTAAAAGAAAGAAAAAAAGGGAAAATAAAAAATATGATTATAATTTATAAAAAATAGGAAATTAGGGAAATAAATATAAAAAAGATGATTATAAAACGTGGGCCGCTACAGTAGTCGTGCCGGCACGCCGGGCCGCGGCGTCGGCCCAGGCACGGCCGGCTACCTCGGGCCGTGCCGTGCCTGGGCCGGCTACAGTACTGCCGTGCCCGGGGCGGCCCACGTGCCTCCGGCCCATTTGGCTGTCTATAGCTGCGGGTCGATCGGGGTGGCGTCCAAGGATAAAGGCGGCGGAGTCCAAGGGTATATCTGCAATTACCACTTAGGAGGAGGACGTTATGGACATAAATAATGGACTCAATTTCCTTTTTAACATATATATAAACGTGACCCTCCATCTTCTCCTAAAAGCCTCGCCGTGGCGCCGCCCATGAAAACCCCCTCGAATCCCCGGATCCTCTCTCCCTCTGCTCTTACAAGCAAGGATCGGTCTCTACGAAGGTATATCCATCCCTTATGTTGCTCATTAGCACGTGATTAATTAAGCATTAGCCTAAAAAATTTTAAAAATAGATTAATATAATTTTTTAAAATAATTTTTCTATAAAAAACATTTGCAAAAAACGTATCGTTTAGTAGTTTGAAAAATGTGAGTATGGAAAACGAGGAAGATGGGTTGAAAAAGGAGGAGGAAGAACATTAGATCTCGTCGAGTAGATTAGTCGACGAGACGATGAACATGTTGGTGTCGGATTGCAGAATGACGAACGGCGACGTGATGAACGAACGACGAACATGCGAACAATTCATCAACGATGCAAGGGCGGCGGTGTCGATCTCCCGAACAGATGACGGAACGACGAGCACGACGATAGCCAGGTAGTAGATCAATCTGTCACAACGATGAACTCGATGATGGCACAATGGTAGACCAGATCTCCAATGCTCTGATACCATTTGTTGAGAAAATAGATACGAAGACACGATTTTTACGTGGAAAACCCTTGCGGGAAAAAATCACGGGCACCAACCGACAATGATCACTATTAAAAAAATTGATTACAAACGTAGGAGATACATTGGGCTATCGCACCTTTTCCTGTGCGGCTTAGAAGGGATATATATAGGAGAAATATAAGAGTCCTAGTGGAAAACACTTAAAGTCATACTAGAAAACTAATCCTAATAGTCAAGTTTTATTAGGAAACTAATCCGAATATATTGCAGTCTAAATTCGGATCACATATTTAACAGTAACTAGTTACAAATCTGTAGCCCACTTCTCTTCTCTTTTCTCTCTTATATTCTTCACATGTACTTATAGCTGACTTAGCCTGCTATTGTACATGCTCTAAGGATAACTTATAGTCAGCTTACAGCTAGCATATTGTATGAGTTAGAGCATATTGTATGAGTTAGCTCTAAATTGACTTTTAGCGACATGAAAAAATTTTGGAATTAGCGATATACTATTGACCTTGCTCTACGGGCATGCCCAATGGTACGTAGGTCCGGACAACAGATGATAGTAGTAGAACATGAACTCCATATTGTTTGTGTAGGATGGTAGGGTATAACATGAGGCCCACTATAAAAATTCACCAATCCTCGGCTGCCGTGAGGAAAGAATCCATTGATACTCATCGACACTGTACAAGTAATATAATTTTTTTCTTTTGCTGGTAGCTAGTAGCCATATGACCGAATGGTAATTATTTATCACTCTATGCTTATTACTAGATAATAAAAAAAATTTAATGCTTACTATCTAGTTTTTCACTATATTATATTATGGATGCACTAAAGCTTAACTATTTCTAGCGGAAAGTTTCTGTTTAGAAAGTTACCGTTCCTGCATCAAGTTCAAGCATTGATGACTTAGGCCGTGTCCAAATTTGAGTTCGACTCCAGCCTCAAGGGCATGACCACTCATGCACGCATGCGAATACACGCATACTAGGAGGCCCCTTCACAAAGGCTCATATGATGGGTAGGTTCTAAGCTATAAAAATAGTGTACTTCTACTGTAACGTGGATAATTTAACGTATGTAAATAGTCATTCATGGTTAAAGATTCAAACAAATAGGCTTTTTCATTATTAAAAAAAGAGTCATGGTTGAGTATTAAACACTAGGACATACACTATACTTCGGCTATATATCAAAAGGTTTGGTAAATGATACTTTGTACTCCAGTATATGATTATACGATGGTGTATAGCAGCCGCTTGAACTCTTGAGAAGGGATAAATCTCAGAGAACCATAATGTGGCGGTAGGTACAAAGCCACTCACTCTGAAGCACCAGTAGTGGTGGACAAAACCTCAATAAAGTTTTAAACAACCTTGATATATCTTTCCTTCGTCTCAAAATTTAACAAATTTTGAATTATTATGATACATTTTAAAAAATTTTGAATAGATATGACACATCCTAGTAATATAAATCTAGATAGGATATGTCATATTCCCTTAAAATCTCTTATATTTTAAAACCAAAATAATATTATTGATAGTTTAGCTTTATGCAAAATGAACCAGACACACCTTGAATCTCCCTAGTCCATGTATGCACGCATCTTGCGTAGTGACCTGCTAGCTACTAGTAGATCCCTTTCTAGTCATGATTGCTCTAAGAAAAATCATCCAGAAATAGGACACGATGATAACTTATGTACTCGATGCTCCCTCCTTCCTACGGAGTAATCAACTTCTACAGTACAAAATTTGTCTTAAAATAAATTAATTTTTACCTTCTTAGCTAAACCCTAAGTCTTAAAATAAGACAATTTAAGATGAGATAGGACATATTCTACTACAATAAATAGATATGTCATTTTGCTTTATTTTGAGTTGAAGAGAGTACCTACCATCGATTTAAAAATAAAAAAATTAGTCCTTCAATACTCTTTACATATCTACCCATTAATACTACTTCTTTCCTTTCATATTATAAATCACTTTGACTTATCTCCTAATCAAACTTAAGTTTGGTTAAGTTTATAAAAAAATTTAGAAACATCTATTATACCAAATTAGTTTCAAATATTACATTGAATATATGTTGATAGTATTTTATTGAGAAATTTTACTATATTTTTTATAAATTTAATTAAACATAAAAATGTTTGATTAAAAAAATCAAAATGATCTATCATATAAAACATAGGGGTAGTTTATTATTAACGAGGGGCTTTTTATGCTTTTATCATTTCCTTCAATTTCACCTTTGAATGCTAGTAGAAGTATTTTCTTTGTGAGACCGAGGGAATACCTAATGTACACTGTTAGACCTAGTAGTCACCTGTGACAAAAAGGTCCGTTTTATCTATTGTGAAGAAAAAATGTAACAGATTAAGTCCTCGGTTGCCCGTTACCGTAATGACGTCGTTTTTTTTGTTGTAGAGTAAATTGCACTAGCGGGTGATGCTCTTTCGGTGCTTTTCTCCACAACCACTGTTCTTCTCCATAGGCACCAAGTTCTCCATGGTCACCGTCACCGTTGTCGATTTTCTCTTGTGAATAAGATCCCGGTCACAAGGGGTTTTCTACGAAATTGACCATGGCTTGGGGGTTCCTCTTGCAACGTCAGCTCCAGGACGCAAGTGTGGCAAATCTGGACCTCCGACGGAACATTTATCAAGGTTAGGGGTCCATATCTACAATTTAAAAGATTAGGGGCCAATATGAAACCACTGAAAAGTTTAAGAGACTTCGTAATTTATTCCTTTTTCCCTTCTCTCTCCCAAAAGAAGTAACATTGAAAAGCCAAGTTACGAGGAGATGAACACTAACACGAAACAGCTCATTTTGTGTCGGGCAGAAACCCTCATTTGTGTCGACGAGAGGTTCCGTCACGAACTAAAGGTCAGTGATGTGAAAAATCATCTTTGTCGAGCTGGCCGTCGTCACCGATGATATTTGTCTTTGTCGGGCCAGGATTAAACCCCGTCACCGATGGTTTGACCTAGCAGAGGAGTCAAACTAGGGCCCATCACCGATGAGTCATCTATGACGGGCCCTTACTATGAACCAACAAAAATGACTAGGTCGCCTTTGTCGGTGTGGCTTGGAGACCATCACGAATGACTCATTGGTGACAGACTTTTTGTTAGACTCGTCGTCTATTATGCATATTGGCATCGGTTATTTTTTCTAACCCGTCACCAATGAGTAATTTATCAAAAAAATAAATTTTATTTTTTGAATAGCATCAGGCCTTTGTTAGTCATGCCCGCTACAAAAATAACAGAAACAGATATATACGTTCTCATTCCAGTAACCCCATTCACGCAGCCATTCCCAACAACCGCATTCACACATCCATTCACATGCCATCAATCCATACATTCACAATCACATTCAAATTCACAATCACAATCACATCCACATTCATATCCACATACATCTTCAAGAGTTAAGCATCAAAACCTGCAAAGCCAAGGTATAATTTGAAACAAATTATGTAATTAGCATTGTAAATGTATACATTAACATCAGAGATTGTATTACATATAATATATACATAAATGTTACATAATCACATGTTTTTTACAAGCATTGAAAAATGTTCAACAAATTTTGGCCAAGCTACTTTATTCTAAAACTTCTTTTTGGAGATACAAGTTCCACAAGTATAAAGGCATCTAGTTCCTCTCTAATATATTCAAAGTTGTACGGCAGAATTTTGTTAATTTTTTCATGCAAGTGAGACACCAAGTTAGTATATATACATACATACATACATACATACATACATATATATGTGTATGTACACAATTGAACTAGTAGTTTTTTTGTGATTAAGTGTACATAAACACAAACCTCAAGATCTAGCAATGTCACCTTATCCAGTGAAGTACTCATGTTATGGCACACGTGAAAACCACAAGTTTCACCAACTTGTTGACGGCATAGGTAGTCTTTGTGGTGATAGAGATAGGGACGTCCTTCCTTATGCTTGCCGTCTTTTTGCACATATTGGGCCCATGCGTCATTTAATGCAGCTTCAAGCGCCGAAAAATTGTATTTCTCATTAATATGGGAGTTAAGGTAGTAGACCTTACTCTACTTTGGCACTATGACTAGGAGAATCTAGTGAAACCTGCGACATTAATATATTGCAAGTTAAATACTAAAACTATATGCGTCGTGGATTTTCATCTAATTAAGTAACACACTTACTGTTGATTATGGGCTTATAGAATGAAGCCTTTATCCTGGTGAGCCCACAAGCAGTCCTTGACCTAAGTTGTTAACGATTCTAGATTGTGCTGCAAAGCTGTCTCGTTGACTTGGGTTGTATCTAGGAAACCAACTTGGATTATGTTTTTTTGTGTCCTCTACCAACTACAAACAAGACAATAACCCTTATAAACATTCTATATGGATTGTTATTAGCATATTTTGTACTCATCAATACCTACAACGTGCAACACTTAAGGAGATTGGTGTCCACTGCTCGCAGCCTGAAGAGGTCAAAGAGATCCTTAAAGTCTACCACAATATAGGTAGCTAGCCCAAGAAATGGCTCTGCACCATTATGGCCCATTATATCTGTCTTTCTGTTCTTTCTCCTTAAGTTCGATCTCTTCATGTAGTATTCGTGCAACTCTCAGCAAGCAGGACCTATCTTGGCTAGCTCGTGGTCTCCAACCAATGGCATGCTTCATTGGAAGGTTGTCGGAGCTAGGCTTTTAGTAGGAACTGATACCTCTTTGCCTAGATCGAGCAGCTTGGGAGCCAAGAGCGAGGTGTGCAACTTTCCTTTCCCTTTCCCCCTTCCACGAGCTTTTCTATTGGATACCATTGGTGGAGAAGAATGTACCTTGCTCTGTTAGATAGGAAGGGGAATGTTAGCCATGACATCGTCCTCTATGGGATCTAACCCAAAACCTATATCATATTGTAAAGTGATATCATTGTGTGGGTCTTCAATGACAGGAGGGACTGAAGGAGCTGGAGCGGGTCTTGGCGACAGACAACTTGGTCCTTGGGCATTTGACCTAGGAACCATCTTTATGACAATTTGGTCCTTGGGCCATTAGATAAAGGTCCCACGTGTAGCTCCCAGGATCAAAATTTCGTTGTTTGGTGGGATCTCCAGAGCCCAGTTGACCCAAAATATCCGCCATTGCTCTTGCCAGTTGACCTGGACTTTAGCATGCCCAGCCACCAAATCCGCCCCTGTGCACTTTGGTTTCCAGGGTAGGCTTGCAAGTGACTCCCTCGATGGCGGTGGACGAAACCGTATGTGGCACCCTAACTTCTAGGATGCACTGTGTGGGTCCCTGCGATAGAGTCATCTACATTCTTAAAATAGGATATAATAGATGAGTTAGTTAAGACAACTTGTGAATGGTATCATGGTTTTACCGTTATATGGTCGACTGCGGCGGGGACTGGTTCTTGTTCTGGCGCCGCCTCAGTTGACACGCAATTGCTTTGTCTTTGTGTGGGGCTCGCTTGTACTCTAGGAGTGGGGCCAGGGTCGGGGTTCTGTTGCTGGATCTCTCCCCTGATGCGTGTCTCCACCTGATTAAGTTTCTAATTAAATTCTGAGCTAAGTTGTGCTCTGATCTCTTCTTTCAGGCGTTCCTCTTTCTGCGCCTTAGTCAGCTTCCGTCTCCTATACTGCCATGAGTACTAGGACAACCCAATCTTCCATGAAACTTTAGAACCAATGCCTCTTGTCCATCTAGGATGTTCTGGGTTGCCTAGCGCTTTTGTGAAGATGTCGTCCTCGCGTCTTTGAGAGCACACCTCTTGCGACGACTGTCTCTCGGCAGCATATCCAATCTACAGTATGGTGAAGTCAGATTAAATCATGCCTACTATACAAAGAGACATCCAAATTAAACATCTGATATTGAGAACTCACCATTTCCTGGTACACTCGATCATCATCTATATTTGGAAGTGTTCCATCGCTATTCTTAACTGCCCGTGCCCTTGCCCAATTCCTTGCTCGTTCGTCTAGGATGTCAGCAAATGGTGGCAGGGTGTTAGATTGTGCTGCAGCCTCATCCTCCATCCGTCATTGCTCTTACTTCTCACTATATCCTCCAGTATCAAGCTGGTGTGGGTGCTTGTTTCTAGCTTGGAGTTCTCGAGTAGCCGCGCTTTTTGTCAGGAACTCAAAAGTTGTTTTTGCAGCCACAAACTCACCCCCAAATGGTTTCTGTGATCCACAGGTATATGCCAAATGGTGTTGGGTGGTGGGGGTCAAGTACGAACTCGTTAGCAAACTTTGTCTTGAAATTTTTCCAAGCCAAACCCATCTTTTGGAATGCAGGATACTTCAGAATGTCTTCGTCGTCTTGAGGATACTCGAAGCACTCCTTGAACTTTGTCAAGCAGTGTGCTTATCTTCATCTAGCATTGATGTGACTATGAATACCATTGATACAACCATTGCTCACATCATAGGACAATTGGAAGAAATCGAGATTGAGCTGTAGAAGTTATGGAATCCAATTTGGCCACCTACTACCGCACTGACTTCAAATGGCCGCCAAATATACATACGAGATCCGTTTTGGGCCCATGAGTACTTGATGGAAAGCTCTCGGAGTCCTCTTTTCAACGGATCTAGCCTCATCTCCAAATTCCTTCTCAGTCATCCGCAATCACAAAAACAAGGTGCTACATCACCTGTAATGGGCCTATGGGCTTGTAACTTCATCTGGGACCTTGGCCCAAGTGGGGCCCATGTGGGATGCACCCCAATCTAGTGAAGCATGACCCTAGGGACCCCTTGGTCATCCTCCCACCTCCTTAAACAGCTAGATACCCCTTTAGGGTTTCTCGGGTTTAGTTAGATTAAAGTTTTAGCCATTGCAACTTTATCTTATAGTTACGTATGTTGGCTAGATCACCTAATTACTTATCTTCGGAACCCCAATTTATCGTGAGCTTTAATTCCTATTTGCAATTCAGATTGTTTTTATCTTATTCTTGCTTGTTTCTTCAATTTGCTTGTAGGAATAAGGTTGATTTGCACCGGCAAGATCAACAACCCACGGAGAGGTGTATCGATCGCTAAGGCGCAACATAACAACGTCTTGTACGGTTGTAATCAGGTCGTTAACGTTTCTCTCAAATCATAACTATCATCAACTCACCAAAAGATCGAGACAACCAAATCACTGAGCGTATTGAGTGGAGCTCAGCGCTTATCAACCACTTCCTTGACATCGTCTACTAGAATGCTGAAGTGTCGTCTTCCTAAGACTCCACATGTACTTGCAAACTTCTTTACTAATGATGTTGGAGCCACCGAGAATCCTTCGACGTTAACATCCGTTATCGTTAACCGTTTCTTAGGTAGCCTATTTGCAGTTCTAGGGTTACATCCAAACGTGATTGCACTAGTTGTCGCCAACATGGCTCGGGCTTGATTAGACATGTCTTAGAAACTTAAATATCGCAAAATACCATACATACCTAAGAAATTACCATAAATTACACTCAGTGACATATATACAAAATTCACTAAGAAATTATCCCTAAAATTCACTAAATTACCCTAAATTCAATAAAATATCCTAAATTATCCACTATATAGTAGTTATCCTGAACACATAAAAAATAATTCACTTTACACTAGTTATCCCAAATGCATAAAAAATAATTCACTATACACCAGTTATCCTAAGTGCATAAAAATAATTCACTATGCCCTAAATCACCATACATGCATAAAATTTTTTAAAATAATCTAAGTCACATACATGCATAAAAATTCCCCAAGTCACTATCACATCAATTCATCATACATGCATTCATTCATCATACATGCCCTAAAAATAATCTATCACATCCATTCATCATACATGCATAAAAAGCTCACCAAATTCACCAATTCACCAATTCACTAATTATCCTAGCAATGCATAAAAATTCATCAACCGGTGGACGACGGCCTGGTGTTGACGCCAAATCCGTACCGCCGATGAGGATCCGGCGTGCGGACACACGAAGGCCTGGGAGATCTGCTTAGCTCCAGTGCAGGTCCTAAAATTGATGAAGCGCGGGCGTGCCAGTCAGTTTGATCCTGCCACTGACAAGATATGCAAAACAACATAACAGAAAGTCTATCGGCCGATAGGCCGATAGGGCAAAAACGTATCGGCCGATAGGCCGATAGCCAAAACAACCGATCGGCCGATGAGCCGATGGCACAATTCCAGCCGATGTATTGAACAAATATCTATATAGAGACGATCAGCTGACGATAACATGATGATGTAGCAATATGATATAGCATAATCCAGATAAATATAAGATAAACATTGATATGAAGATTAAAGCACACATCGGCCAGAAGTCCAATGGCATAAACTCTCAACAAGCAGATAAACAATATATACTCTGTTGTCATCGGCCAGATCCAATCTATATGTAAAACTCTTGGGCCGATGCAACGTCCAGATAACTCACCGGCTGAAATCCTGATGAAACCCTTATTGGCAGTCAATAAGCAGGCTAGAGATTACGGTTCTAATCACGACTTAGTAGGTCAAACCGAACTGATGCAGCACTAAGTATGAGAAGAAACGCAAGACCTAGACAATCAAGCCCTTGACTGATTTTCAGGGTGGTGGATACCTTAGCCAATCTAATCTAGCAAGGCAATTTAGTCAATACCGACATAAACCCTAAAGCGAATCTCGGCCGATAAGACTAAATCGAGAAGCCGAACCAGATTGACTAAGATATATGATAATAGGTGCTTACGTTGTTGAGATCAGAACGACGAAGCCCTAGCCCCGACAACGCAGGCAGCCATAACGAGACTTACCCCTCGTGAGAAGGGCATGAACTCGCCGAAGAAGACGAAAGTAAAAAGGTTGGCGATGCGCCGAAGTTGTATTGATCGTGTGATAAAAATTACATGAACTACGGGCTTACATATTTATACCCATAGGCTAACAAAAATCCTAACAGAATACGACTCAAACTTTCCTAAAGATAAGAAGGAAACTTAACAAACTTATCCTAATTAAAAGATACAAGCCGCATCCTCCTCAAATTCGGTCTTCCCTGGATAAGATCTTCCCGAATCTAACAAGAATCCGACTGCTATTGGTGGTTGGTTTGAGATAACCCCCATCGGCCGATGTAGAACTCTAGGCCGATACTAGCTTTGAGCCGATATAGATCCTGGGCCGATGAGGACTTCGGGGCTTACCAAATTCTAGTGTTAACACCTGGCTCAGTGGAGAACGAGGCAGTGACGCCCGGGGTTGGAGGAGGTCGATCCGACGGTGACGAGGGCAGCAGCCAGGCTCGGTGGAGAACGAGGCGGCGATGGCCGGGCTCGGAGAAGGGCGATGCAGCACCCATGAGGGAGACGGCCTGGCTCGGTGGAGAACGAGGTGCCGACGGCTAGGCTCAGAGGAGGTCAATGCGGCACCGATGAGGACAGCCGCCGGGCCTGGTGGAGAACGATGCGGCGGCGGCAAGGGCTTGGTGGATTGAAGTGAGAGTGAAATGAAAAGTGAAGAATCCTAGTCTTCATGTGGTCAAACCACATCCGTGACGGGCTTCAATTTCCCTCTGTTATGAATGGTAGTCATCGGTGACGGTCGTCAGTGAAGGACCGTTACGAAGTCATCTGTTACGGGTATCAATTAAAGCCCGATTGAGATAACAACATCCGTGACAGGCTTCAATTAAAGCCCGATTGAGATAACAACATCTATGACGGGCTTCAATTAAAGCCCGACTGACATAACAACATTCATGATGGGCTTCAATTAAACCCCAATTGAAATAATAACATCTGTGACGAGCTTCAATTAAAGCCTGATTGAGATAACAACATCCATGATGGACTTCAATTAAAGCCCAATTGAGATGTTATCTCTATCAGTTGTTACTTGCCACCCGTCACCGATAGCATTTTTAACTTTTTTTTATGATAGACATATTACTATTTTGTTTTTTGTGCTTCTTTCAGGGTTGGCCATTGTTGACTTTTTCCTTATTCTTTGTAAGGGTTTAGGGTTTTGTAAGAAAGCCATGCCAATATTAAGCGGGAGTGTGGCATATGCTTCATGCCTTTTTCAAGTAGAAATTTTTGAAACGTTGGACGCAAGCCCAATTTTCAGGGTATTACATAGCAAGCCCGATTTTTGAAACGTTGAACCAAAATACTTCTTTCATTGCAAGAAATAACAAATCAAATTAATACTTCTTTCATTGCAAAAAAGGCTTCCATAGCAAATCAAATTAATACAAAGGCTTCCATTACAAGGATAGCACATCCTTCTTCACCGACCTCGTCCTCTTCATCATATCATGATCCATCGTAGCCTTCTTGCCATTTTTCTTCATCGATCCCTACAAAACACATACAGAAATGCATCAATCGCATATCCTAGCTGCAACGTAGTGAATGGACTTGAGTATGTAATATTACCTGCTACAAGGATATGCCTTCCGTGTGATCTGAACGAGCATATGCCACATCCTTTTCGGGATCATTGTCAAGGTCTATATGGGGTCTTACATGAAGATTTTGGTTGTATTTGTCTTCGTCGACGATGTTGTCAACTCCAACAATTCTTCTCTTGCCATCCCTAACGACGTGCAACTTCTTGTTTGCTGGGTCTTTTATGTAGAAAATCTGCTCGACCTATTTCGTAAGTACAAATGGTTTATCAATGTATCCAACTTTGGTTAGATCTATAGTTGTGAAACCTTCCTTGTTGACTTTGACACTAGTGCGTAAATTCACCCATCGGCAACGAAACAATGGGACTTTAAACTTCATATAGTTCAGCTCCTAGATCTGTTCTTTGTGCCCATAGTATGTGTTGGACCCAAGTTGATCCTAAAATGCATCTATATGAACCCCGATGTTTTGTACTATGCTCTTGTCATCTTGTTTGACGGTGTAAAATGTATATCCATTAATAACGTATCCTTGCCATGTATCAAATTCCCAACAAGGACCCGCCGCCAACCTCCTTATTATTTCATTTGGACCATCGGTCGATGTTGCAATACAATTCTTGAACCATTTGTTGAAATGAGAGTTATGCTCTTTGTTGATCCACATATCCAATTGACCCATGTTCTCCTGTCAGACCTTCAGTAAATGCTCCTCAAAATATAGCGCAACTTCTGCCATATGTTGGAGCACAGAGAAATGGGCCTGGCATAGTCATCTTGATCTGGGACAATTCATTTTCTGCCTATTGTGCCAACATCTGACAACCTTCCTTCATGACGAGACGTTGGAACTCCGATAAGATAGGTCTCGTCTATGTAGTCAACGCAAAACTCAATAACCTCCTCAGTCGTGTACCCTTTAATGATGCTTTCCTCCAGTTTTGCTCTATTTCGACATACGACTTCAGAATTCCCATTTACAAGTACACTTCTTTTAGAAAAACTGGGCCACACTATTTTGTTTGCTTCACAAGATGAACAGGGAGATGAACCATGATATCGAAGAAAGACAGTGAAAAATACATCTCCAAGTGACAGAGAGTTTTGACAATATCTGCCTACAACCCACCAAGATCTTCGGGATCTATAACCTTCTAACCGATTGCATTGAAGAAGGCGCACAGCCATATGATCATGTGGCAGACTTTGGGTGTAAGAATATTTCTTATATCAACTGGTAAGAGCTGTGTGATTAGCACATGACAATCGTGGGACTTCATTCTAACCAGTTTAAGATCATCCAACGAAACATACTTATCCTTGCTAAATAGCCCAATTGAACTTTTATATCTTTCTAGTAGGATAACATTTGTATCTTCTCATCCTTCGACAAGGTGTGGCAAGCTAAAGGGAGAAACACTCTTTCTGTGTCCGGATTAGTTACTGGCACGAGTTCACTTCGAATATTCATATCCTATAGATCTAGGCGCGCGTTTAATCCGCCGTTTGTCTTTCCAGAAATATTCGGCAGTAGCCTGACCAAACTATCGCATACATTCTTTTCTACGTGTATGAGATCAATGCAATGATGGACCTCAATATCTTTCCAGTAAGGTAGTCGCCAAAATATAGATTTTTTCTTCCACATACCCATGTCCTTTGCCTTACTATGTTTTCTTTTCTTCCCAAACTCATTAGGTATATCCTTGACCATGTTGTGCACGTCATCTTTGGTCAAGTCTGCGGTAGCAGGTTGAAGCTCTCTCTTTCCATTGAAAATTTTCTTTTTTCTTCTAAATGCGTGACGTAATGAGAGCCATCTCCTATGACCCATGCAAACCATCTTTCGTGATTTCTTCAGCCACTTACTGCGTGTATTTTCCATATAGTCAGAGCAAACCTTTTTTCCTTTGACAGTTTGTTCAAAAAGATTACCAAGTGCGGGGTAGTCGTTAATGGTGTAAAAGAGTAGAACGTGAAGATTGAAGTTCTCCTGACCATACGCATCCCAAGTTTGCACACCTTTTTTCCAGAGTATTTTTTGTAGGATCAAACAAGACTAAACAAACCTACCAGAGGGGGATGAATGGTAGGAAAAACCAAAAACCAAAACTTTTAGCGAAAATAAAAGTTACCCTCTAACCTGATGAAGTCGCACTTGATCAGACCGCCGTGACGCCGCCGGTCAAACCGCTGCACTACCACCGGTCAGACCGTCGGGAACCAGAGAAAACACGTATTGACGAATTCTTGAAAGTAGATCAACTTTATTGCATCAATATATGTTTACAAAATGCATCTAAAGCACTCCTCCCTCAACTCTCGAACTAAATTGAAGCCTAGAAGCAAACCCTAACTTCTCTCCAAAAAGTCAATATCTAGAAGCATCAACCCCTCATCTATTTATAACAAAAAAACCTCCTACTTAAAGTAGGAATAAAACTCCTAGTTTCATTAGGACTCAAACCATCAATTTCCAAAACAATTTACAATTTACTAAAATTGTAATTCTCTTTCTAAAAAAAACACCATGGCCACAAATGACCGTGTCGGAGTCAAACTCCTAACTGCAGCACCTGCAGTCCTCGTACACCTGCCGAGCCATTGCATGCTGACATATGCACGGTACAGTACTGTACGCTACAGTACCTTGGTGTACTGTAGCCCATCTTTTCTTCGATTTTTCTTTTTCAATTTTCCTTCTTAAACACCGGCTCTTACACACACCTCATGAAGCCTGTTGCGAAGATCTCTCCCACACGATGTCTATCAATCGTGTGCTATCTCTTATCCAATTTTGTCACCCGATATTCTTGATCGTCTAAACCTTAACTCTTCCCTGAGTCTAGTCCCGATCTCACCGTTGACCGAAGTTGACCTCCAAGACTCCTGCACACAATCAGACACAACCGTTTCTGGATACAGATATCACAACTTGACCCACATTAGTCACACGCACTCACACCAACATTAACAAATATTCTAAAATCAATTTATCGAATAAATCATTTGTGAAGCCAATTGTTCATCACAAAATATTAATCATGACAATGATTTCACATTTCTAAATCATTGATAACAGGCTCCAAGAACACATCAATATCATTATCGGGTTGTTTCGATTCTTGGATTAACAAGCACAGCATAATGCATTTTCTTTTGAAGCACAACCATGGTGGTAGTTTATAGTTTACAATAAGAACTGACCAGGTGCAATGAGAACTGCTCATATCTCCAAAAGGATTCATGCCATCTATACACAAATATATCCTCATGTTTCTCGGGTCAGCTACGAATTCTGAGTATTTTCAATCGATATTCCTCCATTGAATTGAATCTGCGGGGTGCCTTAGCATACCATCGTTCCTTCTCTCTGTGGCATGCCAACATCCTAACTCCATTTTTTTGGGATTGGCAAAGATTATATTGAAACGATTAACAATTGATAGATACCACACAACCTTCGTCGGATCACCTCTCTTTGACTTTTTTTCTTCATTAGAACTTCTCTTTTGCTTGTATCGAGAAGCCTTGTAGACAGGACAAATCTCTAAGTCCGCATATTGCTTGTGGTACAACATGCAGTCGTTTGGACAAGCGTGAATTCTACAAACCTCTAACCCCAAAGGACACAAAACTTGTTTTTGCTTCATATGTCGTCTTGGGCAATGTGTTCTTCTCAGGAAGCATGCCTTTCAATATATCCAAAAGTTATGTGAATTTTTTGTCTATCCATCCACTACTTGCCTTTAGCTTCATTAGGTACAAGGTTGCTAACAATTTGGTGTGCGTTGACTTGCATCCGGCGTATAGAGGTGTCTCTGAATCATTGACCAATCTAGTGAACTTCATAGAATATCTCTCGTTGTAAGCTGGCTCCTCAACATCACGCATCATGTCTTGCAGTAGATCGTGATCGACATCAACCATTTCACCGCCCAATGAAGAAGGAACAAACATGTCATGTTCATCTTCATATTCTTGATTTTGTACGCCACTACTCGTAGCATCTGCAATATCGACTGATTCTTGTTCTCCATGTTTCGTCCAATATGTGTAGTTCTTCATGAATCCTCGACGTATCAGATGGATGTGTACATCTATTTTACTATCAACCATCTTTTTATTTCTGCAATGACAAGTCATGTAATCGTTGTTTCTTCTTTTTCTTTTCTCCGCGACGTTTATAAAATTTTAAACATCACTTCTATACTCTTTGCTATGTTGATTAGTTTTGTACATCCACCAACTTCGGTCTATCGTTGCAAAAGTGAACAAATATTAGATCAATTTTTTGTAAGATAAATATTTACCAAATTTGTAGGGAGTTTATTATTTTTCAAGTACCTAAATAGACTTTTTTAAAATTTTATATTTTTTATAAAAAATAGACAAATTCACCCCCACACAACTCCCACCACAAATTTGAACAGTGGGCCATTCTTGTGGACAGTTGGAGTATTTATAGTGAGTAATAAATATCTGTAACGGTCAACAAATGAATAACGGTGATAGGCTTTATCGTTATCTTTGTCAGGCCTTAAGGCCGAGGAGTGTCATCGGTGACAGGGTTAGGTTACGACCCGATAAAAATTATATTTGTCGGGCCACAAAATAAGCTCGTCCCTGTGAGTGCCATCGGTGACGGGCTCGGCCTAAAGGTCTATGAAAATTACATGTAAGTGTACATCTTTGTTGGTGTTTATTCTGACCCGTCAAATGTGACGCCGAGGAGACAATTGACGAGCCCTCGACACAAATAGACCGTTCACGATGATGAGTTTTGTAGTAGTGAAAAAGATCTAAATGGTCCTTATTAAAGTAGGAATAGTGAGTAGTTGAAAGATGATTAGGGATAAAACGAAGAGAAATTTGGATATGAAGTGATCGATACAAATTTTGAATATTAAAGGGTCCGCTTGTTTTACAACGGAGGTTTCTTATTTGCACTATACCTACCCGTTAGTCCATCCCCTCCAAATTGACCATCCGTCCTCCACATTTTGCTCCCATAAAACACACACAGACAAAAAAAAAAGATAGAGAGAAACAAAAACAGAGCACTATCAATCAAACACCGTGCCAGGCAACACGCCCGCGGACCATGCATGCAAATAAGGCAAGACAAGTATAGTGGAATAGACAACACCACCACAACACTACAACAGCGAACAGCAAATTAAACACAACACAGCCCACGATAGGCCCGTCGCTGTTGCGCTTCCTGTGTGTTGTAGTGAAGGTTGTCAGTATCCTCGTCTATATCCTACTTCTAGTATTTAGGATAATACAATTCTACTGAATCAAAATAATATCGATCTCAAGTATCCTAATTTTTATAGTATCCTTTTTACTATTCATTTTCACATAATTTTATGAAATCTTAGGTAATATCAATCCTATCAGATATTATTTAAAATATAGATTAAAAATAATATGAATAAATATGTTCAAGTTTACATAAAAACCAATTAAATTTATCAAAATCAATATTAAATTTTTAATTTATACAACATATTATATATTTTATATAAAAGTATGTATTTTCTAAAATTTGATAATATTTCAATTTTATAATAATATTTTGATACTATGATACTATAACTAAAAAAAGGATCCTACCTAATATCTTCATGCTGTAATGCTGTTGTTGTTGCTGCTGCCCGTTGCGCGGCCGTCTCGTGTCGTCTCGTCCTAAACCGGGGCGAGAAACTCAACCAAAAACCCGTTGCGCGGAGGAGGGCGACACTACTACCGTCCAAATCGCCCCCAAATAAAACGTGGCCCCGCCGCCCATGGAGGCCACCTTTCCTCTCCTCTCTCCTCTCCTTCATCTTCCTCCTCCAACCCCCGCCCCCGCATCTGGCCNCCCTCCCCCCTGCCCCGCTCCCAGGTATGGCGCTTAATCCTTCCTTCCTCTTCCCTCCTGTCCTGCCGTTCTGCGTGCCGGCGGTTCTTGCCTTGCCGCCGTCAATGGCGCCCGATTCGTCTTCTTGTTGCTGTTTGGTGGTGTGTCGCCGGGGGATTGGAGTTGGGGGAGTACATGGAGGTTTCTTCTTGATGGCCGTTGTTGCTTCCGCTCTCTCCTTCTTTGCTTGCCGTACGCCGGCCCGCGTGATGTCGAGATGGAACCCGACGGGCGCCCTTAATTTCGCGCTCTTGGTGCACGCGGATTCGTTGGGTTTGGTGTTTTCTTGGGGACATTCTGCTCGCAATTCTCGCCGTTAACGCCGCCCATTTCTTCCCTTCTCGTACGGTGGGAGCCTGCCAGAGTGTCAGGTACCCTCAGATGGGTTGGTTTGTTTCGTTCTTGATTGATTTGATTCTTCCGTTGAATTTTCTTCCCAATTTGTCTCTACAATCTAGAATTGGCAATTGTTTATGGGTATCGCTGCGGAATATTTGTTGCGATGTTCGTACGGATTAAGGGAAAAAAACAAGAAGGGAGAAGAAAGAATCAGGGGTTGGTTGGAGCCTGCGCCACCACCATTTTTAACTGCGAAATTCGTTTGCCGATATGATTCTTTTTTTCGTCTCTTTTGTTCCTCGATGGAGCCGCCGATTTTGATGTCTCACCAACACTGGATAATTTTTATTCTTCAGTGCGTCGGCTTTTTGGGGGAACTATTGGGGCTCGCAAATTGGGATTTCTTTTCCTTCTTTTTTTTTTTCACTCAGGTGTTATTGCGATTCTTTGCCAAGATCTGTCTGATCTGTTTGTTTTCTGCTCTTGATTTAACTTTTGTGCCCGCTTCTTGTGCAGCTCTGATCCAGCAGGAGGCGGCGGCAGCGGCGGCGGAGAGGCGGCAGCAATGGCGACGTCCAAGAAGGATCCTCCGAGCAGGGACAGGGCAGCCAGGATGTCGCCGAACCTCAGGCCATCGTCAAGCACTGAGTCCTCTGCCGCCGGCTACGGCCCGCGGCGGGCGCGGTCGGTCCCGAGCTCGCCGGACCGCAAGTTCGGCTTGGCGGCGGCGGCACCGGCAGCCGTCTCCGGCTCCCCGGACATGTACAGGCCGTCGCTGTCTGCCGCTGGCCGGTCCACCTCGTCGCGGTCTATGTCCGGCAGCAGCAGAACCCAGCCATTCCCAAAGCCCACTCTTGCCAGAGTGAAGTCTGAAAAGGCCACCGCCGCCGCCGCCACCTCACCACGGCCTCCAGCTTTGGTGGTGCCGGCGAGCAATTCGCTCAAGGACATGGCCAGGACAGCAGCATCAGCATCGTGGAAAGCGCCATCCACCTTGCAGAAGAGCAAACTGTCTCCAAGGCCTAGCCCTGACAAGGCGGCGGCATCTCTGAAGCCGATCACCCAGAGATCGCCAGCTTCAATGACCACAAGAGGTGGGAGGACTCCGGTAGTGTCGTCCTCGCGTGTACCGGGCAACACCGCTGCGAAGAAAAGAGCAGAATCTGCAAATGGTGGTAGTGCAAGCTCAAAGGCAAGAAGCGGTGCTCCTCAGAGGGCAATGGCGGCATCTGCAACCTCTAAGGAGGGGAAGGAAGATGAACCACCAATGCAATTCGAGGAATCTGAGAGCCTCAGTACCCCCTCCATCGAAGACCACTTACACGAGCAGCTTCCCGATCCCGTTGATCTGAAACCCTTGGACATGTCTGCTTCCGATTCAGCTCTATATGATCAGCAGGCGCTATCCTCTGACATTCAAGAGCAACAAATCAAGAATGAAGTCAAGGAGAGCTTCTCTGAAGATAAAGAGGTTGCAGTAGGCAATGAGCTGCATAATGGAGGCCAAGGTGCTGATGACATTGCAAAGAACATAACAGGCATTGTCAAGGCTGATGATCAATCCCAGCAAGCAGAGAAGGAAGAGGCGAAAGCGAAGGTGGACAAGGTTTGGAGGAAAGACGAACCCAAGAGCAACGATGTGATTGAGGAAACCAAAAGCAAACTCCTTGAGGAGAGGAAGAGCAGGGTGAAGGCCCTGGTAGGCGCATTCGAGACCGTCATGTCCTTCAAGGAGTAATGCTCAGCCTACCATGCCCATGCCCATGTCCATGCCCATCTCAGGATGATTCATTGAATATATCCGATCGTGAGTTGAGTGTTCATATGATGAGTTCCTTGGTTCATTGCATTCGATGTGGTAAATGTTTTTTCCCTGAATGGTCATTGCATTTGATGTGAATGTGGTTGTTGCTGCTGCTTCTGTTCATGTAGAAATTGAATGAAATGTTGATTCCTGTTGATTGGGAGGGGAATTTGATTTTGTTACTCATGCTTTTCAAGCTTCCTGAAGTGAAATGTGTTGACAGGAAACAGGAGGTAAAATATGCCTGTTGTTTGCATTCAGCATGTGCATTGCCAGCTTTAGATGAAAAAAAAAAGGAGGATCCCTATTGTTTTGGTAGAGATTACCGCAACCCAGCGGTATTGCGGTTACCACGAAAACCGTGATGTTACCGAGAAATGGTTTATTTGACCATGTTAATTATGTATGTAATCTGCAAAATCATGCATGTCTTATACAGCTGCCCATGTATTATTTTGAAGTTCTAGACAACAAAACCTGTTTTGAGAATACAAAATCTAGAGCTGGCCATGTATTCGTTTTGAGCGTAAATTGAGGGCAGACTATAAGGATACAAAAACGGCGGTGGTGTCGATTCATATATGCTGCTAGCTGCTTTGAGTTAGGAATTTTTATTTCTTTTCTTTTTTTTCCTTTTCTTTTTGCCGCTTGGAGTTAGGAACTCAAGAAATCAACTTTGAATTGAAAAACCTAAATTGGCCAGCAAGTAATAGTTTAGAGATTAGGCGTTAAAAGGATGAATATTGAATAAATTCGAATTCTAAGTTCAGATATGATTGTTGAAACTGGTAGTCTGGTGCTTTTTGAGTTTGGTATTTATTTTTCTACATTTTGCTAAGCCTTACTGCACATTATAAAATTATTTTTATAATGTGTTCATTTATTTTTGTGTTCATTTATTATCGGACAAATATTCTTTTATGTAAAAATTAGTATTTGGTTGTTTGATTCAGATTGTAAAAAGATATAATTCAAGCAGATTGTTTCAAGTAGGCACCAAAATTTTGTTGTGTACATCATCCAAATCAATCCATTATCTTAAAAAAAGGTACGCACCAAAACGATGAGGGCTTCCCCGGTGGAGCTTGCCCTGGACAGTACCTTGGATGATGTTGCATAATTCCGTCTCCAAATTAAGTTCATCCATGGTAAGTTAATCGATTGTTTCAGCTTAATGGATTAATTGGGCATAAGTAAATTTTACAAAAATACATATATTTTGATTAAACTATCACAAAACTACAAATTTGTATATCGCAAAACTACAAATTTTTGTGATTTAGCATCAATTGTTTTATAGAACTATAAATTTAATATCAAGATCATAAAACTACAGATTTAATATAGAGGTTATCACAAAACTACACAATTTTAGAATTTAAACTCTTAGCACTTGTGTTATCTTCAAGATATAAATGCTAGAGTTTTATGATTAAATTGATCCTAAATTTATAGTTTTTTGATCATTTTGTTATTAAATATGTAATTTTATGATACTTTATCAGTTTCATGATAAATTTATTGTTAAATATGTATTTCCTTCGTTTCATATTATAAGCTGTTTGACTTTTTTTCTTAATCAAAATTTCTTAGATTTGATCAAATTTATAGAAAAAAATAGTAACATTTACGACACCAAATTAGCTTCATTAAACTTAACATTGAATATATTTTTGATACAATGTTTGTTTTGTATTAAAAATATTATTATATTTTCTATAAATTTGATCAAACTTACAAAATTTGACTAAAAAAAGTCAAATGACTTAAAGTATGAAAAGGTAGTAGTTTTTTGATACACCAATTTAATTTTATAGTTTTACGATAATTTGATTAAAGTATCAATAGTTTTGTAAAATTTACTCTTTTGTTTATTGATCCTTCTCGATGCTCTATTGGTTGTTTCAGACATACAAACAGGATGAAGTTGAATTCATGTTTCTGAATGGAGATGGATTCTAATCTCCTGGATGACATTCACCCGTTCCTTGCATGCAAACTAGATGGTTATAAAAATTTTTCAAAAGAATGACAAAATAAATTAATATATAATATATCACTTCACAAACATATAAGTTTAAATTTGACTTCTACAAGTTATAATAAAAATAACAAATTAAACTCTAATTAATATACATATATTCACAATTAAATTTTTTATTTTTATTATAACTTGTAAAAGTTGAATTTGAACTTGCATGTTTGTGAAGTTATATATATTACATATTAATCTATCTTGTCAATATTTTTTTAAAAAAATAATAGTTGATATGTAAGAAACGGTCCATTTTTTTAAGCACTTTTGGACGTCTACACGTTTCTTAGATGCAAACTAAATTACTATAAATTTTTTAAAAAAAAATTAGCAAAATAAATTACTATGTAATATATCACTCCTGCAACACAATTAATTTGTAAGATTTGCCTTAATCAATCGATCAATCTCCTGCAACACGATTAGAGGGGAAATGATCTGTCAATGGAGAACCGACGTTCTCAGCCCTCCGATCAGCATCCAGCGATTCACATCAGACGGATACTGTTCATCGTCTTCCTCGAGCGCTTCCTCTGCTTCCTTGTCAAGCCAGCGTCCCGCCCTCCACCGCCACTGCGACCGAGCGCGGCCTCGTCATATTCCGCCGTGGTTGTCGTGGCTGCCGGACCAAGCCGCGCGAGCTCCGCCGCACTCGTGTCGCCGTTTCGTCCTCCCGCTTCGCCGGCGACGAAATCACGGACAGAAACACACATAGCCGTGCAGCAATGGAGTACGGCCCACGGCGTGCATACGAGTCCTTCCGATCATTTCCAGTTTTTGTAATGGGCATTGGAGGAGTTCGACTCCAAGTCGGAGTCGGAGTCGGAGTCGCCGCTCGATAAAACTATAAACCGGCCTTTCACCGGCGACGAACACATTCTTTTCATCGTTCTCGATTTCCCCACACCGCAAGAATCTATCGCGCGCGCGCGCGAAAGATAAGCGTCCATGGCTGCCACCGGCGAGTACGGCTCCTCGGTGAGGATGATGGTCAGCTACGGCGGCAAGATCGTCCAGGGCGATCATGGGCCAGCCGGCAAGGCGGCGGCGGCGGCGGTGCCTATTACGACGGGGGTGTCCACCGCATCGTCAAGGTCGGCCTGTCAGAGCGTCTGGCGGACCTCCGCGCGAGGATGGCGGCGCTCGCCGGCAGCTCTGATGTCTGCATCCGCTACGCTCTCCCGGGAGAGGGTCTCGGCCGCCTGCGCGACGTGGCGAACGACGGCGACCTGTGGGGCCTCGTGTCGCTGCTGTTCTGCCACGTGGCGTCCAAGACTGGCCGCGTCCGGGTCTTCCTGACCGCCATCGACGAGCCGCTGCTCCGGAGCGCGTCGGCGCCGTCGTTACCGGCGTTGGTGGAGGAGGACGCCACGACGGCGGCGTCTGGTGGTGCCTGTGCTGCTCCCGTCACACTGGGGTTGCCACGCAGCGCGTCTTCACCGTCGCTGGCGACGTCGGGCACCTCCGTGAGGATGAAGGTGACTACGGCGGGGAGATCATCCAGCAGCGCGACGGATCAGCGGCGGAGTCGTGCTACTACGCTGGGGGAGTTCATCGGATCGTCAGGGTCAGCCTGTCGGAGCGCCTCGCCGACCTCCGCGCGCGGCTGGCGGCGCTCGCCGGCTGCTCCTCCGACGACGTCCGCATCCGGTACGCGCTCCCGGGAGAGCCAGAGGGGCTCGGCCACCTCCACGACGTGGCGAGCGACGGCGACCTGTGGAGCCTCGTGTCGCTGCTCTTCTTCCACGAGGCGGTGACGACGAGCTCCAACAAGCCCAAGCAAGGCCGCATCCGCGTGTTCCTCTTCGACGCCGACGACGCCGCGGCGACGTCGGCCCCCGCGGCGCCGCGGCTCCGTCGCAGCGCGTCGTCGCCGTCGTTGGTCGACGGCGCCGAGCACCAGGGCGCGTTACCCACACTGGCGGAGGAGGAGGAGGAGGATATCGACACGGTGGCTGCGACTTCGCCGGCAGGTGGCGCCACCGGTGCCGGCCCTGTCAGCGTCACCCGCACCCAGGTGATGTGGCGGAGCGCGTCGTCGCCGGCGCTGGAGACGTCGTGGTCAGGAGACAGTGCGTGCGAGGGCGCCGTGCAGTTCGCTCCGGTGGTGTGGGTGCCACTGATCCCCGTGTACCCGGTTCACCTGGTGTGTCCTCGTGGCCTAGTCAGTGAAAAACTGAAAACGACTTTTTTGTGTTAGCTTGCTGTGGGTTGCCAAGTGTAAATCAACGAATTTACTTTGTTTGTAACAATGTTTATTTGTAGTACAAAGTGTAATAAAGGTCACAGTATTTGTAAAGTGTTTTCATTTCCTCGTTTTTTTCATTGATGTCATTAAAAATTAAAAAAATAAATAGATAAAATAATATAAAACATATAACTTTATAAACATGCATAAAGATACAAAAGTTTAAATTCAAAACTTCTATAAGTTATAACAAAAATATAACTGTGGATGTATGTTAATGATTTTTAGTTTAGTTTGTTCTTTTTTAACTTGTAAAATTCGAATTTGGCATATATTTATGTAGTGATATATTTCATATTAATCTATGTTGTTATTTTTTTAAAAAAACTTTTATAACTATTTATGTGACACTAAAAAATAAGGAGACATTCGATGAATAAAAATCCAACTTCCTATGTACATTGTCCTCTTTTGTGCCGAATGAAATGGAGCGTTAGATAGATGGACGAGCAGTGCTAATTATTAGCAAACGCATAAATTAATTGTTACGAAGTTGAAATATGTACTCAAAACAATATAATAAGATTCAATGGATTTTAAAAAATAACTCCTTCAAGCTCGTGTTGTCGTTCCATTCCAACACTAGTTGGCTGTTACCTGTACTCCAATCCCTATTATCTATTTATAAATTATTAAGAGAAAATATAACGTTACCTCTAACACACAAACCTTTACTCTTATATTTTTTTCGAGTTTGTGTACATATTACCCCTTACACAAGCGGTGGTATTTTTTTTCTAATTTTTTCTCTTCTCTATCCCACCATTTTAATTGTACGTGGTATCTTGGATTTTTGCATAGATGGCTATAGTACCCTATTCTCGATCGTCCTTCCATCTTCTTAAATAGCTAGTTACCCTTCAGGGTTTATCAAATTTTGTAAAATTAAAGTTTTAGTCATTGCTACTTTATCTTATAGTTACGTGTGTCGGCTAGATCACCTAATTACTTATCTTCGAAACCTCAATTTATTGTGTGTATTCAATTTCTCTTTGCAATATTGGATTGCTTTTATCTTGTTCTTGTTTTTCAATTTGCTTGTAAGAATAAGGTTATTCTGCATCGACAAGATTAACAACCCACGGAGAGGTATATTGATCGCTAAGGCGTAACACAACAACGTTTTATACGGTTATAGTGAGATCATTAATATTTCTCTTAAATCGTAGTTATCATCAACTCATCAAAAATTAAATCATAGTTATCATCAACTCACAAAAAATCAAACGTATCGAGCGAAGGTCAGGATTTATCGTGCAATCCTGCCTTCCTCCACTGCTGCTGTCGTTGAGGCAGCACTACCGGACGGTGACATCGAGGAGGTGGACCGCCTCAAGAAAAGGATAAGGCCCCGATAATATTAATCATTAGATCTAAACTAAATCCCCTTCCTTTCTGGCCGCCCCCACACGTGTGTACGTACGTACAAATGACTCCGTCCATATGTGCACTGCATCCAATTCCTTCCCCTCATTCTCTTTTTTCCCTCCTAATTAAGGCAGTGAAAAGATACCCACCATAATTAATTTGTTACCATAAATGATTAGATATGTTTTTTCATCGAGTTTTAGCGGGAAGGGAACTTTACAATCACTAGGGTCTTGATGTTGCTGTAAATAAAAATTGTTTTTATGGGTCTCATATTTTATGCGAAAAAATAACATGATTGAAATATGAGTATGGATATGAGTTGTCAATTATATGAGATTCTTCGTAAGTAACATAATTGTGACCCATCACATCTAATCTACGATGGGTTATGACCATGACCAGTCACCGACAATATGTCTTCATTTTTCTCACACTATCTTTATTTTCTAGCCAACGATTTAATATATATACATCAATAAGTAGATTGTTAAATATTTATGATTTTTAACATATTCAATTTTTAGTTTGATTGATACTGATATATAAGAAATACATTATTTGGAATAAACACCCTATCCTATAAGAAACAATGGAAATTAAAAATTATATGAAAATTGACAACATATATCATGTCATCAATTAAATAACCTCTCTATTAAAGATTATATAGAAATTAATAACATACGTCATGTCATCAATTAAACAAACTCTAGACTTTGCGGTGCTTTTAAACCAACACGTGTCGTGGCTAATAAATTATTTTCAAAGTCCTAAAATTTATAAGTCTGAGTTCGGTAAGTGCGCTGGGAACGCCGTACAGTATTTTTTTTTCGGGGCACGTTTTTCAAACTACTACACGGTGTATTTTTTTGCAAAAAGTTTCTATACAAAAGTTGCTTAAAAAAATCAAATTAATCCATTTTTAAAAAAAATTAGTTAATACTTAATTAATCACACGCTAATGGACGCTCCGTTTTCCGTGCGTACTGTTTGGAGTTGGAAAAGCTAACTAACGAACTCATCCCAAAGAAAAGAAAATAATGGGATCGTCGATTTCATTTAAATCGATGGACCCATCCCTTTATAGCTCTGGCACCCCTGTCTCTTTCCCTTCCTATTTTTTTACATATGAAATTAGTTTATAAAACAATCACTAATTTTATATAATAAAAACGAGCTTATTTTCTAAGCTATACATCTGATATCTAATCTATCCAACTATAATATAAAGCAATAATTTAAAATCCATATTCCTATGTATCATAGAAACAACAATAAAAAAACGGCACAATCCAAAAGTAATGATGCTTATCTGCACACTGATTGTGTTGAGTCTCGCACACTAAGCCCAACAAGTTTCCTAGATGGGTTGTCCCCACTCCAAGCAACCAAATTGGACTCTAGAAACCCATCCATTTAACTCAATCTTTCAATTAATAAACAACATGAACCTGTATTAGTCGTAGCTACTTATAAAAAAAGGTGATTGAATTTTTCTTTAAAAAAGTTGACTGATGAGGTGAAACACTCTGTCACTATTTATCATCTCACACAATTTAAACTTAAAATAGAATTTGTATAAAATAAAATAGAAAATGTATAATGAGACTAAAGTGGACCAATCAGAGAAAATAGTGTTTAGATGCTAATGGCTTTCTCTATGCAGTGGCTTTATAAGTTTCAACACATCATACATATATAAACCCCTGAAATAATAAGATTTGAAAGTTGTATTCCTTATTATTAAATTTAAATTTTATGATGTACTCCTTCCATCCCAAATTATAGGACGTCTTCTTTTTAGAAATATTAAACTCGATAACTTTTGACTAAAGATTATAGTAACCAATATCTATACTAAGTATTATTCATATTTTGAAGTACTTTTATGTGATGCTAATTTTATATTTATTAAAAATATAACATGAAATAAATTAATGGTCAAAGTATGTCATTGAACACTATGTAAAAAATATAGGACTTATAATTTAGGATGAAGGGAGTACAAGACTTTCTCAAAAAAAATTATAAATCTCACATATAATACAGAAGAGGGAGCCGGTACCTATATGTATTCCTTCTTTATTGATTCACATCTAAGTATATAACAATCTACGTGAATACCAACCAACTAGATAGGGGCTAGCATGATGGTACAAACAAAATATATTTATTAGCAATAATAATTTTTTCAAGGTTTATTGATTTATCTTAATTAGACCTTACTTCTAGAAAAAAACTATGCTTTCATTTTAGATGATGAAGCAGATTGTCGATAATTGCTGATAGGAATGAATTAAATATTATATAAAATAACATTGATAAATAGCTTGGAAAAATTTATTCAAGCAATGTTCATGAACAAAATTTTAGAAAAAAACTATACCTTGAAGCTTGACACAAATAATCCAGATGATATCTAACCTTAATTTTTTAAAATATAGCTTAGGACGAACGTCTTCTAGTTAAATTTTAAAATTTAAATTTTGAATAGCATAAGTCAAACAAGGCTTTAGGCTTTGTTCGACATCACGTGTTCGGAACGCGTACAGTGCCGCACAGTGTTTTTCCTCCCGCGCACGCTTTTCAAACTACTACACGGTGAACTTTTTTGCAAAAAGTTTCTATACAAAAGTTGCTTAAAAAAATCAAATTAATCCATTTTTGAAAAAAAATTTAGCTAATACTTAATTAATCACGCACTAATGACCGCTCCGTTTTCCGTGTTTACTGTACGCGTTTGGAACGTTGGCTCCCGAACAGACCCTTAGTACTCCTTATTTCGAGATTAGCTACCAAAATCGCCATTTGCTAGTGAGAGTATTTGTTGGCGCGGTTCTCTCTCTCGCTCCTCGGCATCTCCCTCTTCCCCTGCGCCTCCGCCTCGCGCCACCGGCCACCTAGTACGGCCATGCCTTCCTCCACCACCGTCGCCGCCGCCGCTGCCGCTGCCGCTGCCGACGGAGCAGTGCTGCCGGACGGCGACACCGAGGAGGTGGACCCCCTCAAGAAGAGGATCAAGGCCCTCGAGGTGAGAACCCGCGCGGGCGCCGTTCTTTGGTTCTTGCAGCCGCCGTTGGTGGATCGATCGGTTCTTATTGGTTTCTTGCTGGGGGATTTCACCTCCGATGATGAGGGGGTTGGTTTGTTTGCTTGCTTCTCCAGATGGAGGAGACGAAGTTGAACCTGCAGATGGAGCGCGTCATCCGGGGTATCGAAGTGAACCAGACCTACCTCGTCGGCACGATCCTCAGGGTAAGCGGCCACATCCACCTGCAGTTGGGGAGGAGGGGGGGGGGGGGGTTATGCGCGAGACTCTTGCTCGGTCAGGTTTGGGTTCTAGAGTAATTAATCTGTGCGCCATTTGCCCCACCATCGTTCTGAAAATCGCAGTGCCGGTCCATGAAATGTGTGGGTCTTATGCAGTTATGCTACGTTACAGCCAATTGCATGTTATGGTGTTATGAAATTTGATTTGGTTCTAAATTGTAAGATTATGAGCGATATTCGGGCGTTTTGTCACATTTTTGAACTGCGTGTTATAGAGGATTCACGGGGTGAATGAGTTATCTACATTTCCAATTGGCGTATTCTGGAGTTCTGAATTTGGATTAGGTTCTAAATTGTACAATGTGATCGAATTGCAAACATCCAGGGATGAATACCTTATTACACTTGCAGCGAAAAGAAGTAGGCCTTTTATTGAGAAGATGTAATTGTAATTGTAGTTTGGGGGGACATTTTTGGATGCTATATACTTGTGTATAAGTGTGTGGTTAATTGCTCATTCCATTTCTAGATTATGGAAAAGGGCCCTGAGGATGAGACTGCTGAGGATGATTGTGATGTTGGCTTTGATTTGCAGCGAAAAGTAAGAAACCAACTTGTCTATTTCTCTTTTCTAATCTCTAAATATTGCACAAGTGCAGCATTGTATGTATGGCCAAACTATTACTCAAACTCAACTCTGCTGTTCCTAGCTATCCATTTGAATGTTTCCACATGGCAGCACTGCTCCTTGCATTGATCGAGGTAGATTGAAATTTGTGCTGCCCTGGGCCTGCTTGGTCTCTTGGCATTTGAATGATTGAACATTAATTACTCTAATAAGGGGCAAAGCTGTCAATTTCTTAGCTGTAAAGAGATGTCTTTGTCTTCGGGCGTTGAGACCAGAACTTCATCCTTTTCCAAACGGAGGAGGTATATATACAATGTAACAATGTATCAGAACTGTGTCATTTGTAACATCAACAGGGTTGCAGTGATATCTTCTGTTCCACAGATGATAACCTCGCTTTTCAGACAATAGCAAACTCTCTGCCTTTCAGTATATCTGTGCGATGAGCTATTCAGCATGTCTCTACTGCTAGACTAAAACGAGCTTGATTAAGTTTTCAAAAGTTAAAAGTACGCTTGTGGTATTCCACATTTTGAATTGTGCATGTGTAGGGAACATACTCAATGTGTTTTGCCAATATTTGTGGTTGTGACTCACTCACAATGTAATTATGTTTGCAAGTGAAGAATTAAACCAATCCTACATTCCTATTGCCTGTGAGCTTGGTAATGAATATTGCTCGGATATGTTCAATCCTGATTGGCATGTCGAATCAACAATGGAGTTCTTTCCTTTGCAATATGCACATGCATCAACAGGAGCCTAAATTTTCTGCAATAACCATACCACCCATAGATAAATATGAACTTATGCACAGGGGACATTCTTGAGGCAATGAGCTCACGTGATTTCATTTTTGTTTTGTGTGGTCGATCTTCTATGTTCTACACTTCTGCCTTTAGAGTTGACGATAAAACTCATTCTGATATTTTTTTTTCTTTTGTTTCCTTTTCTTGCAATAACAGATTATATTCCGTCCTATTGCTGGGGTAGTGTACCCTAGCGAACTTAAGCCTGGAGATTTAATTGGTGTTGACAAGGATAGCCATGTGATACTATACAAATTACCATTTGAGCATGATTCACGAGTAAAGGCAATGAAAGTAGATGAAACATCAAATGAACACTACTGTGGCATTGGTGGTCTCGAAAAACAAGTAAGTTACAACAACTCTTTCTTAGTTTTACTTTGCCCTGCTTAAGAATGGTAATAATAACAGTGGACATTGTTTATCATTGTACTGAATAGCAATATTGTTTGCACTCCTTCATTGAGTTCTTAGCATTTTTTTACTTGTTAATTTATGCCACCCCATCTCCTATAAGTAATAAACTGTTCTGTAAATTTCATATTCAGATTGAGGAGCTTGTGGAAGCAGTTGTGTTGCCAATAATCCACAAGGAATGCTTTCAGAGGTTGGGAATTCACCCTCCAAAAGGTGTACTTCTGTATGGGCCACCTGGAACTGGGAAGACACTCGTTGCCCATGCATTTGCTTCCCAGACAAATGCAACATTTCTTAAGCTAACTGGTCCACAACTTGCCGTGGTAATTATCTTGCAACAGAATCCATCACCTAACTGTCAGTAAAAATATTATTGTGCTATTCATGAAATCAGGTGTGCGTATATTCTGTATCTTTCTCATGTTACATCTTTATGCATTGGTCAATGAATTTGGGAAAACCAATCAAAGTATTTGATAGATACATGAAATGTGTAAAGGTATTGAACAACAGGGTTTTTCATGATCCTTCGAGATCTTGGAGCTCCTGTGAAAAGTTTCTTAGTGTTACATTTGCCTTTTCTTTTATGTACGATTGAGATTAATACCGGTTTCTTTGTGGACTCGTGCAGAAGCTTATTGGTGAGGGAGCAAGACTTGTTCGTGATGCCTTTCAGCTTGCTAAAGAGAAAGCCCCATGCATTATTTTCATTGATGAAATTGATGCAATTGGAAGCAAGCACTTTGATAGGTATGGCAAACATGGTCGTTCCTTCATCATTTCCCACTTTTGAATATGTGAACAAATACACTAGGTCTGTTCTGTTAATTTCTTTCCAGCAATTGTTTGTTTCCTACTTGCTGACATGTTAAATACTTGTTAAATCATGTCCTCTTTCTAATCGTATATTGCCTTTACCTGCACCCTTAGTTGATATATCACTTAATTTAGCATGTATACTGCAAGTTTACTTTATGCAAATGATTCTAGGTTCTTTTTCAATACAGGTCTTTATGTCTGCTTAAGATATTTAAATTTTTAGATCCTCAAAAATGTCAGGAAGGAAGTTTGAACTTCATTTCTGTCACTAACACATGAAGGCTCCTTTTGAGACTTGTAGTAGAAGTAACTCGAGGTTTCATTTAGTTTATAATAGGACCTTTAGTACATTTGGCAGTTATGGTGCTCTCAACAATACACAATGTATGTTCTGTTTCTGCTAGGTTTGAGTATTTGCACTTCTGACTTGTTGTACGCCATGCAGTGGTGATAGGGAAGTGCAACAAACAATTGTGGAGCTTCTTCAGTTGGATGGCGTCGGGAGCTATGAGAGTATAAAGGTAAATGTTTTAATAACCACATGCTCATGTGACTTTTCGATAACCACAGATGGAGTGGTACCACCGTTTCCGGTTCGGCCAAAACGGATTTAGCAATATGCCAACTGCGGCTTGAAATATGTTTAGGCTGTGTTCTTCACCCTACTTTCCTAACTCACTTCTCTCTTTTTCTGCGCGTACGTTTTTCAAACTGCTAAACAGTATGTTTTTTTGCAAAAAGTTTCTATACGAAAGTTACTTTAAAAAATCATATTAATCCAATTTTTTTTTAAAAAATAGCAAATACTTAATTAATCATGCGCTTAGGAGTCACTCTGTTTTGCGTGCCCGGGAGATTAGCTCCCAACTCCATCCAACGAACAAAGCCTTAGAAGTGTTTTTTTTCTCATATCTCTTTATTCTTCTGTGTATGGAACTATTGTATTAAATCATTTGGTGTGTGTGCATATCCTGGTACAGAGTACAGAACCCTTCAGATGTCTTCCTGTTCCACTTTATTTTTTTATATATTCACGTATTTACTGGTAGGGGGCATTTGAATTATGGTATATTAGTTGGGTTGGGATAGGAAGGGTTAGGTTGAAATGAGATGAGGAGAATGAATGACTAGGATGAAAAGCTGGCTTTTTGTGAGTGATTTTTTTTTCTTTTTCCCACTACCCAAACAGGCCTGTAGTGTTAAGATGCAGTAATCTCTTCTTTTATTCGCAATCAGCAAATGATACCAGCATGGACTTGAAATTTCTTAGAACATGTGACTAACTTTAGGTGATCATAAGCAGTGAATCCCTCTTTTTTTTGAAGGGAGCGAAGTCCATTTGTTCTCAGCAATATTGATCACTGGATGAAAGTTATGATAAATACCACGAAAAAGATAATATCAAGACATCCTCAATCATATTAAACCTTTTAATTATCCTAATGGATATTCCTAAGGACCTTATGTTCTTGCATTTTGTTGATCGTCTTCAGCTTCTTAACTTCAAACGTAAGCTTTGTTCCTTCTTATTGTCTATCTAACGAACATATTTTGCCTACATGCTTTTATGACATTCACTAAAATATGATTGCTGTTAATACTTTACTTCTGTTTCTTGCTAGTATTTTTTTAAAAAAGTAATGACATGATGAACTCTTTGGCTGACTAACAGGTAATAGCTACAACTAATCGACCAGAAGTTCTTGATCCTGCTTTTCTGCGATCTGGCCGTTTAGATCAAAAGATTGAATTCCCACATCCATCTGAACAAGCTAGAGTTAGAATTCTGAAGGCAAGCTACCTTGAACACTTTTTTTTCCTTCTTCTTTACTTGCTTAGTTGTTGAAAAGATATCTAGCTTTGCACACATAACCTAAATGTCTTGCTCTGTATGATTATCTGTAGATCCACTCCCGAAAAATGGATAAAAACCCTGATGTAATCTTTGAAGAGTTGGCTTGCTGTACAGATGATTTTAATGGTGCACAGCTAAAGGCTGTTTGCTTTGAGGCTGGCATGCTGGCATTTCACCGAGATGCTACAGAGGTTTCTTCTCTCTTATTTATTCTTAACTGCATTATCATTTCTTTAGCAGTTCTTTTTTAAGACAAAGCAAGCAGTTATCTTTCTGCTGCAATAATTCACACTTGGTTACTGCAGTCATGTTCATCAGTTTCAGAACTATTATATACTTCCTCTTCGTGATAATATAGTGGTGTGGTTTATCTAGTGAAAATTAGATTATTCATCATGCAAACTGCAAAGCATTCCCGAATAATTTACAGAGGAATACTTTACAAATAAATAAAAAATGTGAGTAGCTAAAAGAAGTTCTCCAAGACTCCAACTCTGTTGTCTGAAAGGAGTTATCCAACTCTGAAAGGAGAACACTAAAAAACAGAGTAAATAAAAGGAGCGGTACAGCCACGGAGAATAATGCATAGCAGAACATTTTTCTTAGTGAAGTTCATTTACTGGATATGTATTTGCATTGTAAATTCAACTTCTAGTATATATAAACTTACTATTCTTTTGTCATGCCCTATTAGTTTTACAGTTTACACACAGTTGACTTACCGATTTTTCCTTGTCCATTCTGCATGAAATGTATTAGCAGAACTAGATAAATGTAATGTTTGTGAGAATGCTTTATAAATTTGTCGAAATGTACACTGCACATTATCTCCTATTCTCCTTGTCCATAATTGTCTTGTTCTGCGGAAAGAAATTACATTGTTGCATCCTGTATTGCTTTTCTCCTTGTAGGTTCGGCATGAGGACTTTGTCAGAGCAATTGCGCAAGTAAAAGATGGGAATTACTGAACAACAGCTTCAACTATTACGCGTAGAGGACACCATCTAACATCTTATCTTACCTTGTGTGCACTTGGTTCTGAGACCAGACCAAGAAGCTACTGTCACCTAACTCAAGAAATTTTACCATGTCTTAGATACGAGAGATCAAGTATAGTTTGAAAACAGTGGTAGCTCATAGTGGATAGCATGATCTGTGTAGTACTGATTAGGAAGTTGAGAAAGGAGTAGGAAGCTAATCAGAAATGGCAACAATTGTTTTGATAACCTTGCAAGATTTGAGTTTTTTTGGCTTTATTTTTGGGGGGCAACAACTGCTGAATTTGCTGATCAGACTGTTGGCTATTTGTTAGATCTTGCATCTACACAAAGTTACTACTACTTTGTGCAACACTGCAGCTGATGTTGCTGTAGCTATAATAGTACTGTGGCTATTCTCCCTTTTTGTTATATTGGCCATTTGGTTAGCTTTGTGCTTGCGAAGCCGAGTGCTCAATTGATTTGCTTATAGAATTGTAGGTGAAGCCGTGAAGCCATGTGGCCTAATTTGTTTCAAGCAGGTTGCATTGGGTCTATGAAATTTTTGTTTCGGGAACATGTTTACTAGTATATAACCTCTTTTTTGGATGGTATCTAACTTGGGGTGAATGTGATCAAGGTTGTGTTGTGTTAACTGGGGCCAAATTGGAAGTTTGAGAATCCAACAGTCATAAGAATATCAATGGCAGCTTGACACATAAATCGTGGGGGGGAACCTAAGTTTCAAGTAATTCCAACAGAGGGTCGAGTTCAAATGCAGGGTTTAAACAAGACTCCTAGTTAAAACAAGTTGATGGTAAATGGCCTGTCACGCACGATACTCAAATCTTTTATGCAATCTTAACC